>JASPKZ010000013.1:0-1200000 GCA_030220185.1 Diploptera punctata
GGCAGCACGGTAACTCGGAGACCCACAGCGGAATATATAATATGCCAACTCTAGTAGGAAAACCGAGAGAAGTGTCCAGTATGTAACTGAAGAATGAGATGGCATAATAACATTAATGATGATTTGAGGGAGATAAATTATACAGGTATAATTGGAAAACATTAGTTCAGGATAGAGATGTATGGAGACCTTATATCAGTGTGGCCATGAACCTATGGGTTCAGTAGTGCCACTGTTTTAGTACAATATATAACCCGCTGCCTCTTATGGCAGACAATTGTATACAAGAAAAGAAAATCAATGTTTACACTAGAAGCCTGAGTGGAGTAATTGGTGGCTCACTAACGTATAAAGTTCAAGGTATCGGGTTCAAATCCCGATTCAGACATTTATCTTTCTGTCCACACACACACACACATGTATATATAATTCTGCCCGTAGGTCTTTCACTGCAATCATAGCATTTTCATCATGCTATGCTTTGCAGCTTTACTAGGGAATTATAGATGTGGTAGCTTCCCATTGTTTTCCACACCGGTGAAGGATGATGATGATAATGATAAGTATGATGGTTTTCGGGAACCGCTGGGCCCTAAGCTTCCTGACATTTGTCTTACAGGTGAGGAAAAACCACGAAAAAACCTCACCCAGAAGCCTGTCGGTTAACCTTCATTGAAGCATATTTTATTAAGGAACCTATAGGCTGTGATGTTTCGTTTCAGTTCAAGAGGGGTCTTAGAGGAAGGGATGGAGGAAAGTAGGTACGTGCAAATAAGTAATTTGTGTCACATAATTCTGTGTGTTAATCCAAATACTTTACAGACAAGCAGAAAAAAACGCACTTAATTTTAAAAAAAACTACAATGTTGCATTGTCAGAATGGATCCAGTTTATCACAACACACGTCCATTGATATCCAAACAAACAGTGCACCGATTTGCCATGCTTTGTCGTACCCTTCCAAAGATGCTAGGAGTTTCCCTTATTCCAGCTGTTGCGCTGACAAGATCTTCTTCAGAGACAATATCGGTTTCATACACCATTGCCTTCATGTAGCCCCACAAAAATAAATCTAGCAGGTCAGACTAGCTTGCCTTCATACACCATTGCCTTCATGTAGCCCCACAAAAATAAATCTAGCAGGTTAGACTAGCTTGCCTTCATACACCATTGCCTTCATGTAGCCCCACAAAAATAAATCTAGCAGGTCAGACACCATTGCCTTCATGTAGCCCCACAAAAATAAATCTAGCAGGTCAGACTAGCTTGCCTTCATGCACCATTGCCTTCATGTAGCCCCACAAAAATAAATCTAGCAAGTCAGACTAGCTTGCCTTCATACACCATTGCCTTCATGTAGCCCCACAAAAATAAATCTAGCAGGTCAGACTAGCTTGCCTTCATACACCATTGCCTTCATGTAGCCCCACAAAAATAAATCTAGCAGGTTAGACTAGCTTGCCTTCATACACCATTGCCTTCATGTAGCCCCACAAAAATAAATCTAGCAGGTCAGACACCATTGCCTTCATGTAGCCCCACAAAAATAAATCTAGCAGGTCAGACTAGCTTGCCTTCATACACCATTGCCTTCATGTAGCCCCACAAAAATAAATCTAGCAGGTTAGACTAGCTTGCCTTCATACACCATTGCCTTCATGTAGCCCCACAAAAATAAATCTAGCAGGTCAGACTAGCTTGCCTTCATACACCATTGCCTTCACGTAGCCCCACAAAAATAAATCTAGCAGGTCAGACTAGCTTGCCTTCATACACCATTGCCTTCATGTAGCCCCACAAAAATAAATCTAGCAGGTCAGACTAGCTTGCCGGACAGGCAGTGGTCCCACCCCTACCTATTCAACGAGCGCCAAATGTAGCTGTCAGATGGCCAACAGATCGTATCAATGGATGTAAACTTGCTGTAATTGATACCGAATGCTACTGAGCTTCGGAAGTAAACAAACCAAATGACAACCTCTCTTGTGCTGAAAGGAGTGTTTATCCGTTTCCTTCAATCCCTTCCTGTAAGATCCCTCCAGCACTGAAACGAAGCATCGTAGGCCATGGGTGCCTTAACAAAATATCCTTTAACGAAGGTTATATATCTAGTCCCTAAGTTCGTCGGTCTAATTTAGAAACATCCTGTACATAATCCGAGACTTGGGACGTCTGTATTTAACCTTCATGGACAGATCGCTGCAGTCGTTATGATAAAATGAGTGACTAGTGAAGTATAAATAGTTTTCAAACTACAAATGAGGCATAATCCATTATGTGATATTTTATTAAATTGTCCACCGCTGTGGTCTCGAGGTAGCGTGTTACCTTTCAACACAGCGGGCCCGGGTTCGATCCCCGGTCGGGACAGTTTTTCTGGGTGAGGTTTTTATGGGGGTTTTTCTTCGCCTCTAAGACAAATGTCAGGAAAACTTTAAGGCCCAAATGGTCCCCGAAATCACATGGCCATCGCAATCATCTTCATTCATATTCATCTTAGATTAAGCTTAGGATTAGGAACTCTCCTGGCGCACCACTACATCATCATCACTATCATATCATCCGGGCAACGTAACCCCGCCTTCCAGGCGCCCCAACCTCAGAAGTGGGTTACAAGTAAGCCATGTCAGGAGAGAACGCCTGGAATGTCGAAAGACAACCTGGGGCATTTGCAAAAAAAATATATTAGATTTTATTCATAATTCTACAATATCGATAAGATATGTCAATATGCAGAATTCCAGCAATTCTAAATACACAAATTACAAATAACATATTATTTTGTACACCGTGTTCCTAAATGGTGGACGGAGTTTTAGGTTGGTATCGTTTTAAAACGAAAATGGACGCGTCACTATTTCTCATAATGAAACAAAAACTGCGAACTTTTTTATATCCTGAACGCGATTTTGTTCCTCGTCATTATTGCGTCACAGCATGGAATTTGTAAAATTGCGACTCCAGTAGTAAGTCATTATTGTGCTGCAGTTTACGAAGTTCGGTTCCAATATTACAGTACAGCGAGCTTCCCGACGGCGATTTGGAATTGATCCTCAGACAGATAAGAGCATTCGTTTCTTTTCTCTCAGCTAAATGAGTTTGAACCTCAAGACTTCATTTGGCAACAAGAAGTTGCTCCAGCAAATATATATATATGTCCACCGCTGTGGTCTCGAGGCAGCGTGCTGTCTCGTCACACAGCGGGCCCGGGTTCGATCGCCGGTGCCAAACGGTCCCCGAAATTATATGGCCATCTTCATCAATATTATTATCATTATCATCATCATCATCATCCTTCACCGGTGTGGAAAGCAAGGGGAAGCTACCACACCTACAATTCCCTAGTAAAGCTGCAAGCATAGCATGAAAGTGCTATGATTGCAGTGAAGGACCTATCCTAGGGCAGAATTACTATGGATGGATATATATATATATATATATATCCATATCCATAGTAATTCTGCCCGAAGGCAGGTCCTTCACTGCAATCACAGCATTTTTCATGCTATGCTTGCAGCTTTACTAGGGAATTGTGTAGGTGTGGTAGCTTCCCGTTGCTTTCCACACCGGTGAAGGATGATGATGATAATGATAATGGTAAGGATGATAATGATAATGATAAGTATGATGGCCATATGATTTCGGGGACCGTTTGGGCCTTAAAGTTTTCCTGACATTTGTCTTACAGGTGAGGAAAAACCCCGATGAAAACCTCACCCAGAAAATCTGCCCCGACCGAGGATCGAACCCAGATCCGCTGCGTGACAAGGCAGCATGCTACCTCGAAACTACAGCGGCTGACATATATATATATATATATATATATATATAATAAATAAAAAAGAAAAAAAAAGTACTTTACAATACGTGATGCGTAAAATTTTTCTAAGTTCCCATCATACTCCATGCGCATGCCAAAAGACGCGAAGCGGTTTACACAATGAAATCAAGGTATGCACTTAATTTAAGTTCTCTAATCTGTGAAAGACCAACCTAAAACCTAACCTAAAGCAATTTAAGTACTCTAACCTGTGAAAGAATGCACGCTGATTTTATTTAGTGTAAGTTAATTAGTACAGACTCTATGTTGGCTGCACTGGAACACAGAATATTAGTTAAAATCAATATAGCTGTCAAGTAGTTATGTACAGCGTTTGAAAAAAATGAAGGCGCAACTCTTCATAACAGAAAGTTAAGATAGTTTCGAAGAGCGATTCACACCAGTACATTATTACATGTTCTGACTCGTTTGAGTACAAAGCGGACTGCATAAGTACCTCTCCATGCAGCATTTGTATCGTTCGCTTAAGTGGAGCAGTCGGTAAGATGCTCTTTTTCCGACAACGCGAGCCCACGTTCGATTCTGGTCAGGAATATTTTTAATTATTTAATAATGTCATTAATTTTCTTAATGCCTACATGTTACCAGGTTTCGATATATAAATAAATTTGTAAATATATATGGAAATGTTCCCGGTCGGGACAGGCTCGTGGGTGAGATTATTTTTCGGGTTTTTTCTCACCTGCAAGATAAATGTAAGCAAGCTTAGGGCCCAACGGTCTCCGAAAATCATCCGGCCATCATCATAGCTTCATTATCATAAGTAATGCCACGAGTGATTTCCAAATTATCGATAAATTCACGACTCACGAAGTGAGGAGTGAATTTATCTAGAGAATTTGGAAATCAAAAGTGGCATTTGTTAGGACTATTTAACGAATAAAATTAAGCTGTTTACTCACAAATCATTATTTAACTATAGTTATTTTAAAATATTTATATATTTAATGTAAACGGCGATGTTTGAAAACAAATGAGAAACGATAGGTACGCTTCTACTGCTTCTTTTGTTTATCACTGCAACCAGATCATACTATTTATTGCCAAAGGAACGCAATATTGTAAGGAGGAGCTTTCTTTAATATGGTAATTATAACACTGATAAATATTTGGTGAAACACGACTCTGATTGGTTGTAAACAGAAATCATTGAAACGTGATTGGTCATTGACTCCCATTTGGGGCATGAGTTAAATAGTCATCATAATTTTTCACCGGTGTGAAAAAGAAACGGGAAGCTACCACGCCTACAGTTCCCTAGTAAAGCTGCAAAGCATAGCATGAAAATGCTATGACTGCAGTGAAAGACTTGCTCTCGGGCAGAATTACTAAGGAATGGAATATATGGAAATAAATAAATTAAAGGAAACAGTTCATATATATATATATATATATATATATATATATATATATACACCGGTGAAGGATGATGATGATAATGAAAAGGATGTTGATGATGATGGCCATATGATTTCGGGGACCGTTTGGGCCTTAAAGTTTTCCTGACATTTGTCTTATAGGTGAGGAAAAACCCCGATAAAAACCTCATCCAGAAAAACTGCCCCGACCGGGGATCGAACCCGGGCCCGCTGCGTGACAAGGCAGCACGCTACCTCGAAACCACAGCGGTGAAAAAAATATATATATATAGAAAATGAATAACGATTATAACGTCTCATTACTTTGTTCGCAAAACATAATAAAATTACTTATTTTCACTACTAATACAAAATGCGTCTGATTAAGTTAATATATAATTTCATTATACAAGTAAGTCCTGAAGTACTGCACATCGCTTCATACAGATAATTTCTAGGAGGGATGGTTGTGGTCTAATGGAGGGAGCTTCTGTTTCCCGTGTATGAGGTCGCGTGTTCGATTCTGCTGTCATGTTTTTCTTTTCTCTCTCGCCCTTATTTCAATTAATTTTCCTTCTTTTGTTTAATTTATTTTGCTTTGTTTCATTTGCAGTATTTACCGCACTACTTATTTACACGAAATTGTTTTCCATTGCACGACACACAACGAAAAAGAACGGATTTAGTTTCTCATATAGTTGTATACTTGTGAACCAAGTAGCTGATCTCTGATCATGCACCGTGGTTTCGTTATGAGACTTGAAAATTATCTGTGCGCCATCACTTGTTTTAAAGGATGTACGTAGTTCAATACCGTGAAAAAATATATATTCAAATATTCGTTAGAAACATGTAAAAACCATTGTAAATAGTGGGAAATAATTTGAAAAAAATGAAACCCTAAGAATAAAATTTGACAAGAGTTTATAAAGGAATTTAAAAAAGTCACCCTAATTTCTATTTGGAATCTGATTAACGAATTGAGGAATATACACTGTATATCCATTAAAAGAAAGTTCCGCGCGGGGATGACGGTATAGTGTGGAACAGGTGGTGTTGAGTTTGGATTCCTCGGCAGGTGATGACGTGAAGATTTTTGTACAGTTTCACTGAACATAATAAATTAGACTATTTGATACAGATTCCTGCTATCGAGCAAGATTTACTGTGTTAATTTAACTATTACATCCATATGACGTCACACTAGTTTTAAATGTTATATTATTTTCATGTTATTATTTTAGTTTTTAATTATACTTACAGCGCAATTCCAAACTATTTTTCTACGACTCGCATGGCGATAAGTTTATCCGCATCCTTTCTTGTAATTTGCATTATCTTGGAGAACAGTATATAGTTTTTCTCAAAAGAAAATACGAAAAATAACGGGAAAAAATGAATTAGAAGTGGAGATAGAAATAACTAAAAACATTATGTAAATATTACCAACTTAAAGGAATATTGGTTAATAACTGCCGGCTACGCTAGGTCAGTCGCTATCGGTGTCGTCCTTCATCACATAGGGGTGAATATTACGAAACGTGTTTTAGAGCCATGTAGAGTAATTCTAAGGAATGTACAGCGAATACACCACCTATCACCTGCTCTAATATCTTCCCAACTATCTCACTGGCACTATCGAACCCATAGGTTCATGGTCGCGCGGACATAAGCTCTCCATATATCCCTATCCTGAGCTGTTTTCCAATCATCCCCTGTATAATCTACTTCCCTCAAATCATAGTTAATTTTATTCTCCCACCTCATTCTTGGTCTATCAACTGGGCGTTTTCCCTCTGGTTTTCTTACAAGAAGCTTCCATGCACGTCTTTCATTCCCCATTCGTGCCACATGTCCTGCCCATCGCAGTCTACGAGACTTAACTGTTTTTATATCTGGCTTCCAATAAGACCATGTAGTTCACTGTTGTGTATTCTTTTCCATACACCTGTCTGTTCATCTCTCTTTGGTCCAAAAATGTTCCTAAGAACTTTATTCTTAAATACTCCGAATCTCCTTTCCTCCGTTAAAGTAACAGTTCATGTTTTGTATCCATATAACTGGTAGAATAATAATTTTATGCATTTTCAGTTTAACGTTTTTTGAAAGGAGTTGGGACGTCAAGAGCCTCTGTAATGCATTAATAGCACGCATTTTCAGAATTGAGCCTATGTTTCTACTTTTTTCTATTTCCTGGATTATAATCCAAGATAATTATTTGATCAGTCTGTTGACATCCCCCTCAAATCGTACCGGTACAAGATCAACATTTCATGTTCTCATATCCTATGATATTAACTTATCTTTCAACATATTATTGGAGATTATTTTTCAATATAGATAAAATAGATGAAACATTCCTTTATAGCATATATATATATATATATAAAACCTACCCATCATCCATATAATTCTGCCCAAGGGCAGGTCTTTCACTGCAATCATAGCATTTTCATGCTACGCTTTGCAGCTTTATTAGGGAATTATAGGTGCGTTAGCTTCCCGTTGTTTTCCACACCGGTGAAGGATGGTGATGATAATGCTAAGGATGATGATGATGGCCGGATGATTTTCGGGGACTGTTGGGCCCTAAGCTTCCTGACATTTGTCTTACAGGTGAGGAAAAACCCAAAAAAAAACTCATCCAGGAGTCTGTCCCGACCGGGAATCGAACCCGGGCCCGCTGCGTGACAAAGCAGCACGCTACCTCGAGGCCACAGTATATATATATATATATATATATATATATATAATTAAATAAACTGATAAGTGACAAAAAGTTTCTATTGAAATAATTTAAACCAAAAATATAATGCATAATAAATTAAGACGATTTGGATTTTTATTTCAGTGAATAATGTTTTAAATTGTCCACTGCTGTGGACTGAGGGGAAAGTCGTTGCCTCGTAATCGGTGAACCAGGATTTGATGCACGGTCGGAACAAGTTTCCTGGGTGAAGCTATTTTCTTATATATAAAAAAAAATTCGGCAAACTTTAAAGTCCAAATATTCCCCGAACACCATTTAACCATGATATTGGTCCTATATAATCGCCTTGTTTAGCATGGTGTGTCTTGTCTTAAATGTGTGTGCTCTCTCAGAGGTGGTCCCGTTCGAGCAGTTCCCATACTCGGGAATCCCTCCATGTCATTTTGTGGTCAAAAATATGTATGAAATCCAAAGTTTAAACGTCCTCTCCTAACAGGTCGGGTCACAATAAGATCCGGATAGCATGAAACACGTAAAATTACCTTAAATGTAGAGTTAATGTAAGAATAAGAATAAATGTTTAATTTGATGAAAGTTAAAAATTAAATTGTACCTGTTGGTAGGTGCCGTCGTCCTGAAATTTGTTAAAATATTGCATATAAAATTAACTGGAGCGCTTTCGGAAGTTATATTCCATCTTCTGCAGGTTGAGCTTCTGCTACTCATTGTTGTTGTGTAGGGTGATGTATCTACTCCAACTGTTTGTAGCAGCAACAGGTACAATTTAATTTTTAACTTTCGTCATATGACTTCACCTCAACGGAATTTGATATGAATTTTACTAGTATAAATTTTTAATTTATAAGATCACAAAACAGATGAAACTCTAATTTACAAGTCTTACAAGGGAAATGTCAACCATTACATGCCGAAACCTACATTAAATTTCTCTCAGAGAAGCTATGTGATGTACCACGGCCGATGTACACAAAAAAAAAATCTACCGTTTTGAAGTGCAAGGCACAGAAATCGAAGCCAGCATCCAGCAATGGCAACCCAGAGTACGGAGCAGGTATTCGTCCCTGTATGCGATAAGCACATAGTTGAGTGAGGCGGGACGCAGCGCAGACGGCGGGTTTCCCAGTCTGCCAATACAGGAATTTTATTATTTTCCTATAGTTATAGGCCTATAAGAGATTTGGCGCTTGATTTTAGTGTCTTGCAGTTAAAAACCGGCAGATATATATATATATATATATATATATATATATATATATATATTTTTTTTTTTTTTTTTTTTTTTTTTGACACGGCTTTTGTACATCACAAGGGGTTTCTCTGGAAGAAATTTCAAGGTAGGTTTCGGCATGCAATGATTGCAAGGCACAGAAATCGAAGCCAGCATCCAGCAATGGCAACCCAGAGTACGGAGCAGGTATTCGTCCCTGTATGCGATAAGCACATAGTTGAGTGAGGCGGGACGCGGCGCAGACGGCGGGTTTCCCAGCCCCAGGAATTTTATTATTTTCCTATAGTTATATAAGAGATTTGGCGCTTGATTTTAGTGTCTTGCAGTTAAAAACCGTCAGATATATATATATATATATATATATTTTTTTTTTTTTCTTTTTTGACACGGCTTTTGTACATCACAAGGGGTTTCTCTGGAAGAAATTTCAAGGTAGGTTTCGGCATGCAATGATTGACAGTTCCCTTGTTAGAGAAATCTGTTGAAATGCCAATTTATCTAAAGAGATAAAAATGAGTTCACAATTTAGTCCGACTCAAATTTATAAAAAATGTAACAACAATGTCGAAACCATTCTCATCCTCTACGCACTACTCTTTTCAGTTTCTAAAATCAGCCAGGCTTCAAATGCGTGCCTAGTTGAGCGATCAAAAGGCCATAACTTGACACACGCAATACTAGCATGCCAGTCTGATATGGAAGCGATAACGATAGGACCGTAGCTGTATAGTGAACATTAGAAAATTATTAGGCAGATTAGATAAATAATAGGGATGGGGCATCCTCCTGAGGACTGTAAACTAGACGTGGTAGGAGGGCTTGTGTGCCTATTTCATCCAACATTAAGACCTCAAATAGGTCAGTTCCATTGACCAAATAATAGAGAGAAATTCTCCTGTATCTTAATTATAAAATAAAATTGCCATCATAGTTACTTAGTAAAAAAATTAAGTTGTTAGAAATTACATAATAACAAAATAAGACGATTTTCAACGAACCTCCTGGCTTGCTTTATTGTTTAATCAAATATAAAAATTGCAAATTGTATAACTATATCATACACTATAACTTTTTAATTTTATTTTCGTTGTGAAAATAATTTTAGCTCGTTACATATTTCATTGACTTGATATTTACTGTATCATTTAAAGTTTCAAGTATAAAAAAGTTTTATTAAATAGGATATTAAATGGGATGAAATAAAAACTGGTAACAAAAAAAGAGTGTTCATAAATATTAATAGTATATTACGATGCGAGGTTGGAAAGTGGTTTTTACAGAAGCAAGGACATGTTTAAAAACCGAGCGATAGAGAGGTTTTTAATTTCCGATATTCTGTAAAACACTTCACAAACGTGCGTTGTACATTATTTTTTGCGCGATGGTGTTTTCAAAATAATAAATCTTTGTTGGAAATATTTGCGTTCATTACAAACAATTGACTAACGTTAACAGTGTGGGCAATGTATATTAGTTGGCCGTGAGACCAATTAGTGATAACATAGCAGGAGGCCGTGAGACCAATTAGTGATGAAATGGCGCAAAGTATGTATTTATTATTTTATATTGTTTCAAATAAACTTCAGTTCATTTAAAATGCAATGATTTGTTTCGTATAATGTATGTTAATAGTACCTTTTGGATATTTTTTTTGTATATACATTGTACTGTATGTAGTATACATAGAGGGCAGTGGTTTTACTTCCCACACGCGAGTTTGTAGTACGTAATATTGTAATATTACAGTACAGTTATTTTATTACAATATAGTTATTTAGGTTGGCAACCCTGAAATGTAGGAAGTTGAACTTTCAATCATGGTCGCCATTGCTGACAAAACGCACTATCGCGCAAAAAAAAAAAAGTATATTGGAAAGCACAATAAATGGAATAAATTAATCCGAATCGGTTAAGTCATTTAAACTAATTTAACGTTTTTCCTTGGTATGATTTTGTGGGTTTGCTCAGAGATTCTATGGAAATAAAACAATGTGCATTAAATAAATTATAAAATTAAGAATTTCATTATGAACAATCTCATTGGATAGTGATCAGAGCTTCTGACTATATTCATGGGGTCCCGGTCACACTACAGGAATTTTTCCTTAAATGGAATTATTTCTGTGATCGCCTATGGTCTGAATTTAGGGTAAGTTTGGGTTTAAGGACTCCCCTGGTGCTTCGTTATCATTCATTACCTATCATATCATCGGGGTAACGTATCTCCACCTTCCAGGCGCTCCAACTTATAAAGTGGGTTACAACTATACCAATGCCAGGAGGGACTGTCACCAGAAATGTTATAAAGACAAACCTGGTGACATTGGTAACAAAAATAATTATAATGTTTATTATAATGCATTATTCTCGATAGTATAGGCCTAGTTTTGATTTAAAGTATTCAATAGGCATTATTAGTATTATTAGTATTATTAGTATTATTATTATTATTATTATTATTATTAATTATTATTATTATTATTATTATTATTATTATTATTATTATTATTATTGTTCTTGTTCTTGTAAGGGTACGCCATAGTTTAATTAGTGAAGGCAATACTCTCTACAAGCCGCAGGGTTCCGGTTTCAAGTTCCGGTGGAGTAAAGGATTTTTAAACTGGCCTGAACCTTCTGGTGGCACCATGGCCAAGGGGGTTCGACTTGGCCTCTAATGGAAATGAGTACCAGACGCATGTTTAGGAGGTAAAGCCGGCCGTCGCCCAGGGGTTACAACCCGGCCTACATCTCGTGCTGTCTGTGTAGAAAGGTGGAAACCTTAACATCCTATTACCCCATGGCCTATAATGCTATAATGGGATAACTCTACCTGTACTACTACTACTACTACTACTACTATTATTATTATTATTATTATTATTATTTATTGTTGTTTTCATTATCATTATTATTTATTGTTGTTATCATTATTGGTATTATTATTATCATTATTGTTATTATTATTATTATTATTATTATTATTATTATTATTATTATCATTATTGTTGTTATAGTCCACCGCTGTGGTCTCGAGGTAGCGTGCTGCCTTGTCACGCAGCGGGCCCGGGTTCGATCCCCGGTCGGAGCAGTTTTTCTGGGTGAGGTTTTTATCGGGGTTTTTCCTCGCCTGTAAGACAAATGTCAGGAAAACTTTAAGGCCCAAACGGTCCCCGAAATCATATGGCCATCATTATCAACATCGTCATCATCATCCTTCACCGGTGTGGAAAGCAACGGGAAGCTACCACACCTATACAATTCCCTAGTAAAGCTGCAAGCATAACATGAAAATGCTATGATTGTAGCGAAGGACCTGCCTTCGGGCAGAATTACTATGGATGGATTGTTGTTATTATCATCATTATTATCATTATCATATCATCATTATCATTATTATCATCATCAGCATCATCATAGTTATCATTATCATCATCATTATTATCATTATCATGATCGTCGTCATCGTCATCATTATTATTATTATTATTATTATTATTATTATTATTATTATTATTATTATTATTATTATTATTATTATTATTATTATGGATGGAGTGAAGAGAAGTATGGAAGCTAGAGATTTGAGGTAAGAAGATGCTTTAGACAGGAACCTCTGGCGACAAATGACTTTGGGTTGAAGGAGAAACACTGTATTGTGGAATATTCCTAAATAAAATATATTATTATTATTATTATTATTATTATTATTATTATTATCATTATTATTATCATCATTATTATCATTATTATTATCATTATCATTATCATTATTATTATCATTATTATTATTATTATTATTATTATTATTATTATTATTATTATTATTATTATTATTATTATTATTATTATTATTATTATTATTATTATTATTATTATTATTATTATTATTATAACAAAAAATAACATTGGTGATAAATAACGTAAAATAATAACTAACTCAACTGCACCATCGAACCAGGAGGTTCATGGCCGCATGGACATACGTTCTTTTCACGCAAGTAATATCTTAGTTGCCCACTAGATGGCTCATTGGGCGCATACCTTCCATGAGATATTTGAAAAATAAGTGTAACTAAATAACTTGGGGGGCCACGCCGTAGCGTAGTGGTTAAGGCACTGAGCTATAAGCCGGAGGGTAGAGGGTTCAAGTCCCGTTGGGTCAGGATTTTTAAACTGACCCAAACCCTCTGGCGGCACTATGGCCCTGGTGTCGACTCAGCCTCTAACTGAAATGAGTACCAGACGCTTGTTCTGGGGTAAAGGCGGCCGTCACGCAGGGCTGACAACCCGGCTGACATAAAGTGCCGATTGTCTAGAAAAAGTGGGAGCCTTAACCTCCTACTACCCCAAGGGCCTCCGGGCCTGTTGTGGGATCACTTTACTTTAAAGAACTTGGTCTAGTAACTCCTAACAATGGAAAGGCAAGTGCCTAATATTGGAATGTTACATAATCGTAGATACGAGTAGATGATCTTAAATTGCCGTGCCCGATTAGGATTGTTGCCAATTCAGGTTATGATCAAATTTAATGCCATCCTATCAGATACCTTAGAAATCTCTATCTTGATTCTGAATGTGTGGGTCCATTAAATACTGCTGATCTACATGGTCTTCGGGGGTGGCCTGGCATGCTGCTAACCACATATCCAGGAAGACCTGTCAGTGTGTATCCGTCAAATGTGTGGTTCAGAGTTATTGTTCCCTATCTACAAGCGACAGACCTTGACTTGTAAGTTCCTATAAAACATAACCAACTAATTCAGTGGCATTATCGAACCCGTAGGTTCATGGCCGCGCAGACATAACCTTTCAAAACATCCCTATCCTGAGCTAATGTTTTCAAATCCTTTATAATCTACTTCCCTCAAATCACTGTTAATGTTATTCTCCCACCTCACTATTCGTCGATCAACCGGCGTTTTCCTCTCTGATTTTCCTACAAGAAGCTAACATGCCCCTCTTTTATTTCCCCATTCCTGTCATATGTCCTGCCCATAGCATTCTATGAGACTTAACTTTTCTTATTATATCTCATTTCCTATAAAGATACGTAGTTCACTGTTATGTTGTATTTTCCATTCGCCTGTCTTCATCTCTTTTTGGCCCAAAAATGTTCCTAAGAAATTTATTTTTAAATACTCGTAATTTGTTCTCCTCCCTTAGAGTAAGAGCCCAAGTTTCGCATCCATATAATGTAACTGGGAGAATAACAGTTTTATATATTTTCAGTTTAACGTTTTTTTCGAAAAAAGTTGGAACAAGAGCTCCTTTAATACATAATAACATGCATTTCCAGAATTAAGACTATGTTTAATTTCATTGTGTAACCCATTCCTATTTGTACTGGTACAGGAACTATAGTTCACAGGTAAAACGAGATATGATAAAAATCATTATAAAGAGTGAGAGAATAATTTATATTTTTACGCGTATCATAGAATCTGAAAAATTACATTAAGCAAAAATAATAATGTGAATCCTCTCATCGTATTATGTCTGATACCAGATCGAGGGATGAGTTGAAATGAAGCCCCTATTAACCCTTAAATTGGCAAAACACACATTTCTTCTATTAGATATTTTAATGTGGCGGACCGCAGTGAAAACAGAATTTTGTATAGGTGTTATTATTAGGTAGGCCTATATTGTATAATTAGACACACATTTAAGTGGTTTATTTTTGTTCGTTTTCTTCTGATGTATTTAAAATATTAAATTAACTGAACCAACTAATGTATCTAAAAGGATACATTACGAATTTAAGGGTTAATGAAGTACTTTGACATAGATGAGACCTGTGTCACCATCGCAAGAGCATAAGAAGTGAAATGTAACAAAATGGATTATCTGGGTATAGAGAAGTGATGGAATGAAGTTTTTGGCAACGGAAATCAGGTTACACCGAAAAAAAACTGTTCTTTTTCCGATTCTCTGCAGGAACTAAACATGAATTGATCGAGTTGCGAACTCTGGACGAGGATAAGTGTCTAACCATTTGCGCGATGGAGTCACCCTAAAGAGAATGGTAAAGATTAAAATTACGTAGAGTCTTCCATTGATAAAATCCCATTGTGTTCATTTAACGAGACACCTGTTTCCACCTGTATGTTCGACCTACTTCATTCTACAATCCTCTCACGTATTACGACTGCAATTGATTCAACAAAAGATAAAAAGAATATAATAGCAGGTGAGCTGCAAGTTCCTTTATTGCTAATGGATATAATCGTGTGTCGTAGATATTAAATAAAATATTTATAGCAATTGTGAGCGAAAAAAATCATTAGATTTTATTTTCATATCCCACCTCACATGTGAACATTAAAAATAAATGGAGAGAATTTTATAAGGAGCTCAAGTTTCAAGAGTCATATCATTTTATATACGTACTGGAACTAGAAAAAATGGGTGTGTACATTATGAAGAAATATACTACTTCATTATAAAAGTATCTCCATAATTGCATTGTTAGGTACGTTTCAAATTATAAACCATATTCAACTTGTACAACACGCTAACTTCGCATGCCATCTTTTTTTTACACGCTTTATATTAGCTTGACCTGTATCTGTCCATCTATCTATGTAACGGAATCTTTGAACACGATTTTCACCCACTTAAAAACATTGGATCGATTTGAAACTTTGTATGCTTGTAAAGGACAATAAAAACCGGTATAATAGGTTGCGGACTTATCGACTATTTAGTCAATCGTTGTAAGAGCTCAGTTGGTAGAGCGGTAGATTGTAGTGCTATATAATTTCAGTAATCTATACGTCGCTGGTTCAAATTCGGCCCGGAGGATTTTTTTTAGAAGAGTATTACTTTTAGCTCATACTACAATAGTATCGAATTTAAAGATATTTACATTTTTATCTTATTCTGTAAAATATTAAAACTAAAAAATAAAAAATAAATAATAGTTTTAAAAAATTAAAACAACACGCTTTATTAGAAAACCGAACTAAAAAATGAAAAATAATTTTAATTTTCATAAAATTAAAGTGGTCAACAAAAAACTCATCTCCAACACATCTAGAATAAAATTAGAGTTATCAACAAAAAAAATTATTTTACCATCAAAGGCGTGGGATGCTTTTTATGGTTTTAACATTTTCTTCTTAGAGACTTTACTTTTACCAATATCTGTTTATTATCAAATATATTAGTTGATACAGAGCACCCCATGCTTTTTTTTTGTAGATAACTCTAGTTTTATTCTAGATATGTTAGAGATTATTTTTTGTTGACCACTTTAATTTTATCGGGGCACGCCGTAGCGTAGTGGTTAAGGCACTGCGCTACAAGCCGGAAGGTCGAGGGTTCAAGTCCCGGTGGGGTCAGGATTTTTAAACTGACCCAAACCTTCTGGCGGCACTATGGCCCTGGGGTCGACTCAGCCTCTAACGGAAATGAGTACCAGACGCTTGTTCTGGGGTAAAGGCGGCCGTCACGCAGGGCTGACAACCCGGCTGACATCAAGTGCCGATTGTCTAGAAATAGTGGGAGCCTTAACATCCTACTACCCCAAGGGCCTCCCGAGGCCTGTAGTGGGATCACTTTACTTCACTTTTTACTTTAATTTTATCCCAAACGTGTTGGAAATTAAAATTATTTTTCATTTTTTAGTTCGGTTTTTTAATAAAGCGTGTTGTTTTAGTTTTTTAAACTATTTTTTTTTTACTTTTAATATATTGTATTGGCCGCAACCAGTACTTACATGAATTTTGCAATTTATGTTGTCCTGAAATAACCCAAATTCGTATAAGATTCCACAGTTATAAACGGCCTTACTAAGTCCTGATATATATTTAATAAAATGCGTATATACCTTATTTAGTATTTTCGTTCTTTGAAAACTCCAAATATCGCTATCACAGTGCATTACTTGCCTCACCATCGCTCCATACATTTTTTTCAAATATCGCCGAATGTACGGGAAAACATTCACAGTGATACAAAGGCATTAACATTAATAATAGTTCTAATAATTTAAATAAAATATATTAGTTGATACAGAGCACCCCATGCTTTTTTTTTGTAGATAACTCTAGTTTTATTCTAGATATGTTAGAGATTATTTTTTGTTGACCACTTTAATTTTATCGGGGCACGCCGTAGCGTAGTGGTTAAGGCACTGAGACCTAACATAAGTTTGGGGAAAATAATCATATATACTCAATCTAGGATTTAAAAAAACGACCAGGGTTAAGATTGAGGGCATGGAAATTTCTAGAAATTACCGACAATCACGATATGCGAATATGACCAATGTGCGGGAGCTTTGAAGACGAAATACATATATTAGGAAAATGTACGATTTAGAATACTGAAGGCGTCAGTTATTACCGGAAAGATTTCTAAACTGAAATCTTGAAAGATTGGCATGCTATGAGTTAATGGTAAACACAGTAAACCAGGAAAATTGGAAAAACGTGGGTAAATTTCTGAATAAATCGCGGAAAATAAGAACAACACTCATTCGTGAATAAAGAAATATATACTAAGTAAAGTGTTATACAATTAATACTTAATAACTTTACGTAACATGTTTAATGTATAATGAAATTGCATTGTTATCTATTGTTTTCTTTTTTGTTCTATTTACTTTATATTATTGCTACACATTATTTTATTGAAATGGACTGTCAACTACACGGGCTTGCTGCCCGTTCGACCCATATTTGCAAATAACATTGTATGTATATTCTTTTGGTTTAATAAAGACCTACTACTACTACTACTACCACCATCACAACTACTACTACTACATTTCTTCTTCTTCTTCTTCGCGGTTTAGGCTTATTTACTAGGCTGTTCCGGCTCCAAATTGCTGCTCTTTCCATATTTTCCTTGGTCTTCCGAAGCTTCTTCTTTCTCGTGGTGAATAGTTGTATGCTGCTTTTGGTATTTTATTCTCAGTCATCCTTGCCAAGTGTTCTTTCCAGTTTGTTCTGTATTTCTCTATTGCTGAGTTTGATTCCTCTATTTTTAGTTGTTGTCTTATTTCTGTGTTATGTTTTTTGTCTGTTCTTTGATATCCTGCTATTGGTTTGAGGAATCTCATTTCAGCAGCTTGTATCCTGGCAGATTGTGTGTTGTCACTGTCCATGTTTCGGATCCGTAAGTAATAATAGGCACTGTCATTGTCTTGTATATTTTTTTTTTCTAACGCGCTAATTGGAATATCAGGCATTCGACCCAGTATACCAAGCATACTGTTAAGTTGTCCCCTCCCTTTACAGAATGCTATTTTAGTCTAATAAAGTCCTATTATTACTGCTACTTTTAACACCTTCAGTCGGTTTTGAGTGTTCATAACTCCTTGTTTCTTGGGTTTAAAATAGTATAGTTCTTCTAGAACCCTACAATCAAATTGGCCTAGTTTAGTCCCTAAAGACCAACTTTAAAACTTTCGTTTCATTTTCTAATAATCGACTTATATTTAACAAATTTCTGTTCGTTCAATTCATTCTAAATATCGTAAATTATGTAGTTCGCAGTCATTTTTTTAAATAATGGCGATAAAGAAATTAGATGCCTACCGCTGTGGTCTCGAGGTAGCGTGCTGCCTTGTCATGCAGCGGGCTGGGTTCGATCCCCGGTCGGAACAATTTTTCCGGGTGAGGTTTTTATCGGGGTTTGTCCTCATCTGTAAGATAAATGTCAGGAAAACTTTAAGGCCCAAACGGTCCCCGAAATCATATGGACATCGCAATCATCATCATTCATATTCATCTTAGATTAAGCTTAGGATTAGGGACTCTCCTGGCGCACCACTATCATCATCATCATCATCCATCATATCATCGGGACAACTTAACCCCACCTTCCAGGCGCCCCAACCTCAGAAGTAGGTTACAAGTACACCATGCCAGGAGAGAACACCAGGAATGTCGAAAGACAACCTGGAGCATTTGCATAAAATCGAATGACTGCAGTTTCGTAAAGAATTGCAAATTATCGGTATCTCTTAAAAGAAGTTTCATTTGTTGAAAATATATAACATTTAATTCTGATTTAAAATATCTCAACATACTGAACTATCGAATGTAAAATTTCTGTCACAGTTCTGGTACGCGGCAGATCCTACAAAACATCAATTGATTTAGCTACAGCGTTACTCTGAGGTTTTATATTGATATTAAGAAACTGCCTGTATTAATTGGCATTTATAGATAATTTCATCATGATAAATACTTGGCAAACTGTGTCTGATGATTGGGGGCCGTTACTTATTTGTCGTCTTATAGCCTAAAGACTACCTCTAGCTCTACATTCCAATCCATAGTATAGACCTCTAAGGGTCGTATGTTAGAACATTACTCTCTACTCAAATTACTTCCAATCACTAGTGAGCTGATTCACCGTGAGCAATTGCTGAGAACGAATTAACGGCCGACTTAACGGTCATGCACGAGAGTCGACGTTTTCGTAATATTGGCAACGAATTACCCAGAATTCTCAGCGATAAAACCACTTCCGTTATTTTCGTCTGCTATAGAGGAATGCATTTATGCTTGCATCCCGCAAATAATACCGTATACAAACACGTCTGCGACACGCAATATTACGCCGATTCTCCTGTTCTTCCAGTTGAATTCTTTGGTAGACTCTATCAAATTCCTCTTCTCCGTGTATACCAAAAACATGATCGAAGTCTTCAAGGTCCGATATCTTGGATAAATGTTGGATAAAGCAGCAAAGTACATCGATTACCATCGGTTCCCGTTCGGTTCCCTTCGGGATTTTAATTTGAGTTGCTCATGTAAGGTACCTCCGCAGGTAG
Organism: Diploptera punctata; assembly: GCA_030220185.1. Classification (NCBI taxonomy): domain Eukaryota; kingdom Metazoa; phylum Arthropoda; class Insecta; order Blattodea; family Blaberidae; genus Diploptera; species Diploptera punctata. Next base: position 19,948 of record JASPKZ010000013.1, read on the forward strand.
CTTACAAATTTAACCAATTATTATCGCATGAACAGATTTCTGAGTAAGCAAAATCGTATTAGCATACAACTTGCTCAGCAGAGAAGGCATTTTACTGTCTAATGCGTCCAAACATGCGACCCTAAGAAAAACGGTATGTTGTTTGTATCAGTGTTGATATAGTTCCTATCGTGTGTTTCACGCGATAATTTTGCAGTTAGTTATAAGTTTAGCTTAACTTAGAATCACTCCTAAGTAAAAATTCACAGTTGAATGCCTCTTCAGTAATAACAGATGAGTAGATATTTAAGTCAGTTAGTAGTACCAAATCACCTTTTATTTTCACAGGTACAACAATGATGTCACGGATCCACTAGTTTAGAGTGCGCGAGCTATAATCTGTATGTATTTTCTCACTTCACTGATCCATCAGTCCATAGTAATTCTGCCCGAAGGCAGGTCCTTCACTGCAATCATAGCATTTGCATGCTATGCTTGCAGCTTTACTAGGGAATTGTAGGTGTGGTAGCTTCCCATTGCTTTCCACACCGGTGAAGGATGGTGATGATAATGATAAGGATGATGATGATGGCCATATGATTTCGGGGACCGTTTGGGCCTTACAGTTTTCCTGGCATTTGTCTTACAGGTGAGGAAAAACCTCGATAAAAACCTCACCCAGAAAAACTGCCCCGACCGGGGATCGAATCCGGGCCCGCTGCGTGACAAGGCAGCACGCTACCTCGAGACCACAGCGGTGGACACTTTACTGATATTACTTATTATATTTGTTTATCATATGTATCTTATTTTCTTGTGTCCTGTTAAACTTTATTTATAATGGCAACCTTAAGTTTTAAGGAATAGTTTTGCTGGTGATATCAGCCCCAGTGCAAGCGATATAGGTTTTGACGCCGATTGGTTAAAAAAAGAGGGGCGAGGAGAACACTGGTCTAATTAGTGACAGATTACAGTGAATCCAAGAACATATTAGCACTGTATTTTGTTCGCTGTCAAACTATAGTCCATAATGCAATCAATTAAAACAGAAATGTATACATATTTAAATTCAAATTCTACCCCCCTTAAAAATAAAACTTTATAAGTACAATGCAAGTCTACGGACCCACTATATATTTTATAAAGTTACTCACTATACCAAACGAATATTTATAGATTATGCCCTCCCTATAATCAACAGCCCTTAACCCTTAAATTCACAATGTATCCCATGGGATACATCAATTTTTTAAAAAATGTATCCAATAGTTTTAATAAAACAGATGAAAGCTAACAATAAGAAATTACTGAAATGTGTGTGGAATAACAGTTATGCATTTATGCGATTTCGTATAAGACTTGAAAGCATAATAATAGTCCCTTCGATTGGTTGCTGGCCAAAGGAAAGCAAGACCAGTGATGGGGCTGCCGAAAATGATTTGCAACGATCAATTTATAATTTACAAAAAACAGCTGCCAAATTTAATATGGAAATATCAATTAAAAAACTAAAATTATGGCATTTCATGGGAAGGACCCCATACAAAGTAAAATCTGTCTCCAGAATAAAATTTTAGAGAGATCTAATCAATGTAAATATCTTGGATATTATCTCTCTCTCTGGGATGAAAAGGATATCCCTGAAAAAATTACTAGTTATAATAAAAGTTTGGGAATTATTAATCAAGTTATGAAACCATCCCTTGTACAAAAACACCCTAGATTACGTTTATATAACACTTTGGCTACACCAGTGTTGACCTATGGTAGTGAAATATGGACACTAAAAAGACAATATGAAAGCAGAATAGTGGCTCGTGAAATGAGATTCATCCGCAGAACACCAGATGGGCTCAGAAAAGGAACACCGATATCTTAAAGGAATTGAAGATTACGCCAATTTTGGAATATATTAAACAGTATCAACTAAATCGTAAACATCATCTTAAAAGAATGAGTTCAAATCAGAGCCCCAAAGCTGTTTATAATTATATACCAAGAGGACGAAGATCTCTGGGCTTAATACTTGGAAAGAATAAGAAGAAGAATCACGATTTCGTTTTCAGTGCAGTCCGCCACATTAAAATAACTGACACGAGAAATTATCGTTTTGCCAATTTAAGTGATAAGTACACATCCTTAAGGTTATATAGCATTTAATCTTGAGAGGTTCTCTTTGCGCCGTACATCTACGACACGAGAACCAGACTTCACTCCTTTCCCAAAGAAAGCCATAGTCAAGAATTTTACTCCTATAAGAAAACTACCGAATCTGGGTTTCATATATTAGCATGGGGACCCACATAACCAATGGTCTATGTAAATAAAATGTCTCCCTACCCAAGCCAATGACTTGTTAATATCACAAAAAGAGAAAGTTAAAAAATAAAGAAAGGTTATTTATTTGATCCAAAAGAGTATATAAATAAAAAGAGTAGTTTACTGAATCAGTTCATTGGTTTATAAATGATGAGGATAAACAAACAAGCAAGGGTAGTCTAATAATGCACAAGATAATTAATATCACTGCCAGGGATGGGAGTTTCGCCCTCCGGATATAATCGATATAAATTACCCCTATAGGAACGTGTGTATGTGTGGTGTTTGCATTTAAATTACCACCATTTTATTAACCATGCTCCAGTACCTACTCCATAATCTGCTTTGTGTGGGAGTGTTTATAAAAAATAATCCACTATATATAACAAACTCAATGAACTCTTGTTTGTATAAATGGGTAATTTTATTTTAAAAGACTGATCTAAAAACTTTAGTGGACTATTTAACTCATGCCACAAATGCTAGTCAATGACCAATCACGTTTCAATGAATGTTGTTTTACAACCAATGACAGTCGTGTTTCACCTCGCTCTTTATCGATTTCTCTTTATCAGCTCCTGCTTTTGTGATAAAGAAAAGCTCCTCCTTTTTAATCTTCTGAACAGATCAAGGCATTATTTTTATCCAACAAATACAATGAATGTAGCAAATAATGAATAGATTCAGTGATTTTACTGAGTTGTTTACTTCAAAATATTTGATTAACCTATAATGTTGATTATGATATATAGTTTGATGTGTTTCATTATTCCTCCACTTGGGTGCACTCTTACAATATTGCGATCTTATTTGGCAATAAATAATATGATCAAGCAGCAGTGAATGAACATAACCTCACATTTCTAATTTGTTTTCAAACATCGCCGTTTACATTAACTATATAAATATTTAAAACACCGGTAACTATATTCAAATAATTATTTTTTAGTAAAGAGCTTAATTTTATTCGTTAAATAGTCCTAACAAATGCCACTCTTGATTCCCAAATTCTCTAGATAAATTCACTCCTCACTTCGTGAGTTGTGAATTTATCGATAAATTGGAAATCACTCGTGGCATTACTTATGATAATTATATACCTGAAGTGTAAGGAACGGAATATTCCTATATGAAAATTTAACATCTCTGTATGAAAATAATGTAATACAAAACTTGAATTCAGTATTCCGAATAAGTCATATAAACTACTCTCAAAATACAAGACAATACAATATTTAATGTGTATATTTACAAAACAATGGCGGTACCGGTACTTATATACGGTAGTGAGTACTGGGTAACAAATAAGAGAAGTTCGAGTAGAATACAATGTGCAGAAATGACTTTTCTAAGATGGGCCAAAGGATGCACAAAATTGGGCCACATTAAGAAATGAAGAAATAAGAAATGAATTAGAAATATATTCAATAAATGATAGAATTCAACAATATCGCGTCGGCTGGGAAGAGCATGTTCAGAGAATGGAAGAAACAAGATTGCCCAAGATAGCATATCAATATAAACCAAAGGGATATAGGAAGACCTAGGAAGAGATGGAAGAAATCATGATGAATTCGGAACAGAAGAACCTAGGAACAATAATCACAAATAGGAATGAGATGCACAAAGAAATTAAACATAGGCTCAATTCTGGAAATGCGTGCTATTATGCATTACAGAGACTTTTGATGTCCCAACTCCTTTCAAAAAACGTTAAGCTGAAAATATATAAAACTATTATTCTACCAGTTATATTATATGGGTGCGAAACATGGACTCTTACTTTAAGGGAGGAAAGGAGATTACGAGTATTTGAGAATAAAGTTCTTAGGAAAATTTTTGGACCAAAGAGAGATGAACAGACAGGTGAATGGAGAAGACTACATAACAATGAACTACATGGTCTTTATAGGAAGCCAGATATAATAAGAACAGTTAAGTCTCGTAGACTGCGATGGGCAGGACATGTTGCGCGTATGGGGAATGAAAGACGTGCATGGAAACTTCTTGTAGGAAAGCCAGAAGGAAAACGCCCAGTTGGTAGACCAAGAATGAGGTGGGAGAACAACATTAACTATGATTTGGGGGAAGTAGATTATACAGGGAATGATTGGAAAGCATTAGCTCAGGATAGGGATGTATGGAGAGCTTATGTCCGCGCGGCCATGAACCTACGGGTTCGATAGTGCCAGTGAGTAAGTAAGTAAGTAAGAATCGCCTGAACCTTGAAGTGAAGATGATGATAATATAAAACCAGAGTGTTGTAAAAGTAAAGATTATGTCACCCCAATAAAGATTTATTTATTTATCCTCATGGAGTTAATCCCATGTGGCTTTTCTTCCACTCACCAGTACAAACATATGTTACATTCAAATACAAGAATTACAATAATATTACATACTAAACGATTAACTGAACAAAAATAAAAATAAAATCTAATAATACAATAAAAATAAAGACAAACTTAAAAATAATAAAATAATGTATACACAATGGAGGTATTTGGAGCAGAGGGAAAATTAAAGCTCCCGCCTTTCTAAAATATTCGGCACGAGATGTTATCCAGATTGTCAGCCCTACATGAAGGCCGTCTTTACACCCAAAACATACGTCAGTATTCATTTACGTTAGAAGATACATCGTCCTCAGGCGCATGGTATCGCCAGAAGATTTAGGCCAATTTAAAAATCATGGCTCCACAGGTACTCGATCTCTCGACCCTCTAGCTTGTAGGATATTGCCTTCCTAACTGCGGTTCGGCATGGCCATAGAGGGTATATTATGGCTATGAAATACAGAATGTTTCAAAAGGCATACTCCAAAATGTAGGAATCTGAATTAAAAATTAAGAGAAGCAAATAAATTCCAGTAAAGATGAGTCCGGAAATAACTAGTTACGATATTTTTAAATTATGGCTCGCTGAATAATATGTACAATGCCGCTCAAAAAGACTGAGCGAACTCTTAAGTTCTGATCTACACGTAACGTTTTGTCGTCAGTCTTGCAGAATTGCGGACTCCAGACAAAGTTTTTCGAGGTAAAGCGATGGAAAAGTCCACCCTCATTACTCTTTTATTATCTTCATCGTGCGGTTACACTATTCAAACTCTTGTACACAAAGCTCCAGTCCATCAGTATTTTGAGAGTTTATTAAACCTCATTCAGTGCATGCAAAACGTCCAATTTGCCAAACACACGCAACGTTTTGTTTGACAAACATCATGCAAGACTGACGACCAAACGTTACGTGTAGACCAGGCCTTAGTCATTAAAATAGGAAAAGTGCATCAGTTTATGTCTCTGCTGTATGCCAGCAACGATTGTGTTCTCTTTAAACAGACACTAAAATGATATATTTCACACGGTTTATCACAGAGCTTTCACACGCAGTCACTTGACGGACTATGGTAGTTTGAATTTTTGCAGAGTTTGTGGTAATATCCATGCACTGCCAGTCTTATTATTGCACTTCGTATCTTGTTGTTTGGTCCAGTCCAGTCTCGATTGATCATTGCATCTGTTGCGTAAAAATCGTCTGGTATTTCTTTTGTCTTGTGTTGTCTTATTTTCTTCAATGCAATTTCCTGTTTAGTAGCTGGTAACAGGAATTTTGTGCGTAGATCTTCCACGAGGAAAGTTTCCCGTGCTAATTCATATGCAAGTCTAAATGGAGCAAATTTCGAGATCCCCATTACTGCTTTTAGGAATCTTGCTTTCACTTTTTCTAAGGTGTTTAAGTCCCCGTAACTGAGGTCAGTCAAATGATTTCTATTCCATATGTTAAGATGGGAAGTATTTTGGCCTCAAAATACAGTTTTAGCGCGCGGTTCACAAGAGTACGAATTGTATTATATTCTACATAACACGATAACATTATATTCAGCGGTTGTTTTCGGTAAATGCAGCCATTTAGTGAGACTACGCGTAACATTTAGCTCCGTGCTACAGTGCTTGCTTCGTATACATGAGGTCTAGAGTTCGATCCGCGATCAAATAATTATATTCGTATATCCATTTTAAAGACAAAACACTGTTGGTTATGTGGGATTATTTATTGCCCTACATCTGAGGGTAATAGTGAAGCTGGACTTGGCCAAAATAAATAAATGTTATTTGAAGATGGAACACAAAAAAAAAATGACGATACGCGAAACACGCGTTTGGTTCCCTTCAGAATTAATCCTTGCAGATGATTTCTACGCCCTAAAAATTTCATCGTTTTGAATCCGCGAATCTTGAAATCAGAGGACAAGCAAGGTAACCATTAGTTCATCAAGACCGACGGGTTTATAATTTACTACTTCATTTTTATATTTATTTGTTTATATTCATTTATTTTTTTACAATTTAAATTTAATACAAAATATTAAACCTAACGTTTTGCTGCAACAGGCGCAAAAACTATATTTCTGTCATTTGTATAGCAATTAAAAGCATAAAACCAGATTTGAATTCCAGTTTTCCTCATCTTGGAAGCAATGTAAGTACACTTTGTGTTAGGCAGAAATATGCAGGAGTGAATTGTAAAATGACCGAGATACACCAGGCCACACCAAAGATAACGAAAGCAGAATCGCGGACTCTAGACAATGTTTTTCGAGATAAAGCGATAGAAAAGTCCACCCTCATTACTCTTTTATTACCTACATCTCAATTTATTCTTCTCCTACTTTATTTCCAAAAGTCTGTTTTGTATCCATAAAACTTGTTGGTAATGAATACAAGTAGAAAGTTGAAAAAAGCAAACATAATCAGTAACAAATACGTGCAAAGTGTCAATATTTGTTAGATGCTTAAATGTGTAAAAATATTTAATTTTCTTAAAAATTATAATATTGTCAAAATAATATGAAATATAATATTTTCCTTGAGTGCTTTAGATTCACCACTGTATATTAAGTAAACATTTCTGGTTCCGCTTCATGATTCTTTATAGTTTAGAATGTGAAATTTAATTTTTCTACTTTATAATTATAACAAAAAGAGAAACCGGACGAATGTCGAACATTGACTGAAAGACGTTTTCTTCAATCCATAACTCCGAGATACACTAGCTGATTAATTACAATGTTAAGTTTGAATGTTTTAAGTTGTCTAAACATACTATCCCAGGATGGCGTGTGTTCAGTTTTCACGTCGTTTTATCATAAGTAACGCCACGAGTGACTTCCAAATTATCGATAAATTCACGACTCATGAAGTGACGATTGAATTTATCTAGAGAATTTGGAAATCAAGAGTAGCATTTGTTAGGACTATTTAAAGAATAAAATTAAGTTGTTTACTCACAAATCATTATTTAGATATAGTTATTATAAAATATTTATATATTTAATGTAAACGACGATGTTTGAAAACAAATGAGAAACGTTATGTTTAATTTGTTCGTTACTGCAACCAGATCAAATTTATTGCCAAATAGAATCACAATATCAAGTAAGAATGCACTCTAGCTGGATAAAAAAATTAAAACCACATCATTACAGCTCTATTAATTAATTTACTGCGTGTTCAATGGTTGGTAAATATATACAATTATATTTTATCTGCAACGTTAATTCCTGGTAAATAATACGTGTAAGAAAGTGCCGAAACAGTTGTTATTTTTTTCGTGTAGGCATAATTAATTGCCTACGAATAATTTTCTAGTATATCTCGCACCACGCAGAATACTGGTTACATTCAGCCCACTATTATATACATCATGCGGGGGCAAACCACTTGCATAGTGAATGAAAAGCGATTCTAAATCGAAAGTGATAACATCTGATGTGGCTGAAAAAACGACTAGTGATTGGTTGGAAATCAAAATTCATTTAAACGCTGATTGATCATTGGCTCTGCCATTTAGGAGGCATGAGGCTTAAATAAGTCGTGTATAAAAACAAGATGACTGTAGAACAAACTCCATAAAAACTTATCTACTTCTGACAAATTATTTATAATTCTACCAGTTATCATATATGCGATACGAAACATGGACTCTTTGTTACTTAGCGGAGCGAAAAGGAGGATTACGAAGTAAAGTATTTGAGATATAAAGATTCTTAGCCAGAAAAATTCAGACCAAAGAGAAGATGAACAAATAGGTGATGATGGAGAAGAATACATAACAAGGAACTACATGCCGTCTTTTATAAGAAGCCAGATTATATTAAGAACAGTTAGAGTATCGTAGACTGCGATGGGCAGGACATTGTAGTATGAGATGAGGCTGAATCGAAAAGCATGCATGAAGCAAGGCTTCTTGCCCTAGGAAGATCAGAGGAAAAACGGCCCAGTTGGTTAGATCAATAATAGTTGTAGGAGGAATGACATTAACTATGATTGAGTACGGAAATAGATTATACAGGTCGATGATATGAGAAAGCATTACCTCAGGCATAGAGCGTATATATAGAGGAGAGCTTCATGTCACGCCACGGTCACAGAACATACGGCGATTTGCCAGTGAGTTAGTTAATCAGATGACAGTTCTTTCACAATTTACTGTAATAATTGATCTTGTTTTAAAGTTTATCACAAAATTATTTTATAGTCTCTAACGAGTCCACTTGCCACAGTTTCTTCTCTCTCACAACTCACTTTATCGACCGTCTTGTCACTACAAAACTGACTGACTTATACGTCCCTGCCCCAGTAATAGTCATATAGGCCCTAGCGCGACTGGAAACATACTCGCGCCCCTCGATCGAGACTTTTCTCGTATGGAAGCTTCTGGCATAGAAACTTCGCGACAGTGACGGTCGAGGCTTGGGGAAACCTCTGCAACGGAGGTTTAAACGCATCGGTGATGTGCGTGAGTCTTTACGACTCGCGAATCGGTTGACTCATGAATCTCTCTCTACCAATGCGAGACCACTATTCTGGCCTTCGCCTGCGAAATTCAAATACCGCTGTTACCATGGGTCACACTACATATATGTTTTTAAAGTTGAATACATCCTTAACCCTTAAATTAAAAATGTATCTTATTGGATATATTGATTTCATTTATTTAATATTGCTTTTAGATCAGTAGAAAGACAAACGAGTAAAAATTACTTAAATGTACGTATGTCAAATTACGCATGATGTATAATAATAACACAGTTTAACATGAATTTATTTTCCTTGCGGTCCGGAACATTTACATAACTAGCACAAGAAAATATTATATTGACAATTTAAGGGTTAATAAATATAACACAGTGTAATAATGCCATGTAAATAGAAACAGATAGTCCCGCGCCGTAGCCGAGCGGTTAAGGTAGGAAGCCTTGGCGCAGAGCTACGGGACTTGCGCTGGTTCGAGTCTCCATGGGGGAAGAAATTTTCTCATGGTATTTCGGCCAGTATGGGACCGGTGCCCACCCAGCATCGTGAGGCAATTGGGTAGCTACAATAAGTAGCGGCTCCAGGTTGAGGAACCAGCTATAACGGCTGGGGGACTCGACATGCTAACCACATGTCACCCCTACACTGGCTGTTGATCATCTACCTCTGTGATTGACACATGTGGATGTGAAGGGCCAGCAGCCGGCTGGTAAAAGGGCAACCGCTGAAAAGTGGAAAGACCCTCAATCGGAAATAGAAACAGATAATTATATATTGTTAATTACAAGTGTTTTTTTTATCCCTCTTCACACTCATCTTTCTTAAATTGGGTAACATGAAATTTGCTGTAATTTTGACAGAAGGCAGCAGCACAAGTCTCATCTACATATCGAGGGCACACCGCAATCAATTGGAGTAGTTTCTAATAGAGTTGTCTTATCAATAGAAATGTGCAATTATTATGTAAATTCAAAATGCTACAAGCAAAACATTAGTACGACGAGATTACTAAAATCACCTCGCATTAGTCTTAACATAAGTTATTTGTAGTATTAGTAAAATACAGTATGAAAGTAATATCTGTGTCTGTTGCGAAAAAGGTGTTAAGTCGATAGTTGTACTTATATGAAAAATAAGATTGAAAAATGGGAATATATGTTTCAGACTGAAACCGGATATTTAGGCCTACTTCATATAAGAATATTTAAAATGGTTTTAAATTTTCTAAATATTATTTTAGAATTCATAAATAATATGAATAGATTTTTTCATGAATATAAAATAAATTGTTATAATATTCATATTTGGTTCGTCTTCCGGGCTTATAGGCCGTGGTCTGGTTGTCTTCTTAATCGACGTTTCGTCTACTCCTGCGGTAGACATCATCAGGAGATACTGCGTGCTTTCTGTGAACTCCTCAACAGTCGGCTGCAGAGTCTGCAGCCGACTGTTGAGGAGTTCACAGAAAGCACGCAGTATCTCCTGATGATGTCTACCGCAGGAGTAGACGAAACGTCGATTAAGAAGACAACCAGACCACGGCCTATAAGCCCGGAAGACGAACCAAATATGGATCAAGACGCCGGCCGTGAAAGCCTACAATGTTATAATATTGTTATAATAGGATAATTAATTTTAGTATGCTGTTGTCAATCTCTTGAATTTTATAATTTTCTCGAAGGCAATTATACTTCAAAATATTTAACAGAATGTTTAATTATAATATTTAATCAGATTAGGTTCTTAGATTTTAGTTATAAAATTGTATATTAATATATTAAGCAATCAGAGATAATTTTACTCATGTGACTATTGAGGAAAGGAATACTTTATTTCAATATGGAAGACATTGCTTTTAATGAAAGCATGGCGTTAGGACGCACGCCCAACGATATTAAATTTCCATCAGGGAAAATTTTCGACTCCCTTTAAAGAGGAAGAGTGATGTTTGATATATTAGGCTTCCTAACTTAGGTCGAAGCTTCAAATATTTTAAGTACTTACTCACTGGCACTATTGAACCCGTAGGTTCATGGCCGCGCGGATATCAACTCTCCATACATCCCTATCCTGAGCTAATGCTTTCCAATCATTCCCTGTATAATCTACTTCTCTCAAATCATAATTAATCTTATTCTCCCACCTCATTCTTGGTCTACCAACTGGGCGTTTTCCCTCTAGCTTTCCTACAAGAAGCTTAATGTTTTGAGTAGGTAAAATATTTAAATATTTAGTTTATGTAAGAATCTAATGTTTAAGGGTTACGCAGAAAATGGACTTTTGATTCAAGCGGGAATGTACAAGTTTCATTGAACTGTCGTATTAATATAAAATACTTGTAAATAAAAAAGCTAGTATCCTAGTTTATTTGAATTATTAACTTCTTAATTATTTAACTGGCGCCCTATTACATTCCCCTCCCTGAAGAGAGACAAAAGTGTTCTGCCGTGCCTTCATCTCATCCAGCTCCAGCTAAATATACTCATTTATATGGACGCACCAACGTGGAGCCCAAAACATTTTCCTTCAAGACGTGATCGGCATGACAACTCATAGCCCATTTTGGACTTAACACTATTTACACAGCAAACAGATTAAGTGCGCAGATTTTAAACAGAATTCCTTTGGCAAATATGGGGCCTGATCAAAATGATATACTCATCAGATCGTAAAAATATGTTTTGTGCAGAAATGTATGAATGCATTAATTAATGGCAAGTATTGACTTGATTTGTACACGTATCATAGGAGAAAGTGATATAAAACTACTTTTTCCTTTGGTATTTTTCCGTCCCATGATCAGTTTTAGCACAAATTAAATTGGAACAGCACAATCATATAAGCCTATGCATTTATGATCAATATTACGCAGGAAAGTTGGTAACATTAGCAGCCGCGTTATACGACTTTTATTAAAAAAGGAAAAAATTGTTTCATTTCACGTTCCCTCCCTATGTGTGTAAATTAGAACAATTTTCAATATAATTATAAAGTAATGCGCCAATAAACTTCATATTAATAACAATTATTTCTCAGTAAAGCAAATATTCGCGACATAAAGTATATAAGATATTTTCGTTACATTTACACACAAGTTATTCACATTTAATCTGCGCACTTAGGCCTATATTATTTTCTTCCTGTATACGTTTTTTTTTTCCTACAACCGAAAATCGTGATGCCGTATTTCTATTATTGCGACATCTTATTGACAGACATTAACAATAGACTAGCACATAAATTGCAACATATTCATAATATGTTTATCAAACATATTTTCAATATTTATAAATATGATTATATTTCTTCTTCATCATCATCACCAGCATCAAGGATTAAACCTTAAGATCCTTTCCGATTTCGTGTTAAAATCTTCATATTTCCGCGAAATATACTGGCTCAATCTCCATTATTGTATAAAAATGCATTCTCTTATCCTTCTATTCACAATATTATATGCCTACATACCTATGCACCAAGTTACTTATCCCCTCGCTTCCGTCTCCTATCCTGCTATCACAATTTGGGTACACGATCGCATCAAAACTTCCTATTTCACATCCCACAACACTGAACTCCACATGATTCTAATTCCTATACTGTATGTAATACTTGGCTCTGGAACTCCTTGCCACAAGAAATCAGGGACTACCTGACATTAACTTCCTTTAAAAGGAATTTAAATATATAGGGTTTCCAGTATAAAACCGGACACTCTGCGGCTGGCAGAGTGAAATGCGGACGAGGAGAGAGCGCTGCCTGACGGGTGAAACCCCGTGAGGCGTGTCCGGTTTTATATTGGAAGCCCTGTATTTGTTCTGTAATTGGTATTTAATTTGTTTAATTGATGATTCCTGATTGTTTGCTTCTGTAATAATATTGGCTTGATTCATCATTATTTTGATTTAATTTGTATAAACATTTGCATATATTTGTATATCTTATGATATTGGGTAAATATTATCTGTATTTAACTTTTTCTTTCTGCTGGTTGAGTGGAAGAGAAAGCTTTAACTGTTTAGTTTAAGTTATTATTATTATTATTATTATTATTATTATTATTATTATTAGTAGTAGTAGTAGTAGTAGTATTATTATTATATTAAAAGTTTTATCATGAAGTAATGTAGATTGATAATTTTAGCCAAATCCTATGTTTAAAGTAGAAAATGTTCTTTTACGAAGAACTCATTATTTCAAATAGAGCAAGGATGTGAATCTCCCATGAGATTAAACATAACACCTGTAACCCTTGTTTGAACATGTTACTTGAATCCTACCACAAATTGGCTTACATGTTTTATATTGCTTAAACATAATATAGTTAGTAGCACGAAACCAATAAATAACTAATTTAAAATTAAATATTAAAAGACTAAATACGTGTTGAACCAGTAGATTGCAATTTTACCCTGAATTGACCTGATCCATATTTCGGGGAGGTCCTCCAAATCCTTGTGTGATCAAAAGTCTGTGATCCAAAGATTAAATAAATCTCCCGACAGATCGTGCCACTGTAACGGGTAACATGGAGCATGTAAAAAAATACCTAAAACGGAAATTTATATTAAAGATAAGAAAAAAAGAGACTGCAATCTTATTTTTAGTGTTTTATGCAGTGTGTTTCTACAAAATGAAAACCAATACCCGTTTCAAAGTTGTTAGCCTTAAATCGAACTGTGAATGCTAGAGGTAAGAAAATATGCACATACTCACATTGTGGAAACAGGTTTGAAGCCTGGTGGATTAAACAGAATATAACGAAATTAGTGGTCAAAACTTCAGGAATAGATTCCTCGTTAACCCTAAAATTGACAATGTATCCTTTAAACATTGGTTTTAATTCATTTAATATGTATATACAGCAATAAAAAATAAATCAGTAAAAATTATTATTTAAATCTGTGTCAAATTATACAACGGGAATAATAGCTTTTATTATATATGATTTTTCAGTGCTGTTGGACATTTTAAATAAGCTAGCATAAGAAATTGAGTTTCGCCAATACAAGGATTAAGAAATGAGAAATAAAAATATGTATACCAATCTTCATATATCGATCATCTACAAACAATACTATATCTGTCCCTATGTTCTTCTTTCATTTGTTTTATTTAGAATGAAATGTCGGATGTTTACTCATAGGTGTGTTCACTTTTAAATGTTCTTATATATATAATGGAAGAATTGAGGAAGATCACAGTATACTTACTTACTTACTCACTGGCACTATCGAACCCGTAGGTTCATGGCCACGCGGACATAAGCTCTCCATACATCCCTATCGTGAGCTAATGCTTTCCAATCATTCCCTGTATAATCTACTTCCCTAATCATAGTTAATGTTGTTCTCCCACCTCATTCTTGGTCTACCCACTGGGCGTTTTCCCTCTGGCTTTCCTACAAGAAGCTTCCATGCACGTCTTTCATTCCCCATACGCGCAACATGTCCTACCATCGCAGTCTACGAGACTTAACTGTTCTTATTATATCTGGCTTCCTATAAAGACCATGTAGTTCATTGTTATGTAGTCTTCTCCATTCGCCTGTCTGTTCATCTCTCTTTGGTCCACAAATTTTCCTAAGAACTTTATTCTCATTTCCTCCCTTAAAGTAGGAGTCCATGTTTCGCACCCATATAATATAACTGGTAGAATAATAGTTTTATATATTTTCAGCTTAACGTTTTTTGAAAGGAGTTGGGATATCAAGAGTCTCTGCAATGCATAATAACATGCATTTCCAGAATTGAGCCTTTGTTTAATTTATTTGTGCATCTCATTCCTATTTGTGATTATTGTTCATAGGTATTTGAATTCAGCCACTTCCTCAAAATTTCTCTCATTTATCATTAGCTGTCCATTTCCGGAAGATCACAGGATACCCAAACAAATGTTAACATATCAACCTGCAGGAAGAAGAAGACCAGGACGTCCACTCAAAAGACTTCTGGGTGGTGTTTCTTTTGAGGCCGAAACAGGTCAACAAATGGCCTAAATTCGCGAATGCACTATGATGATATATATATATATATATATATTATGAGGCTAAAGTGTATATGACATGTAAAAAGAATGGAGGAAAAGAGAGCCCTTATCAAGATGTTGTTAATCAACCACAGGAAAAAAAAAAAAAAAAAAAAAAAAGAGGAAGACTGAAAACCAGATGGTGGGGTGATGTGTACAATGATGTTAGAAAATGTAAAATCACAATGTGGAATGTAAGATCTGAGAACAGAAACGACTGGAGAAGGTCAATGGAGGCGGCGAAGGTCCAATATTGGACTGTAGTGCCTTTTAAGAAGTAGAAGATACATTATAATTATATGGAAGACACAGTCAGAGCTATATCAGTATATGGGCATATACAGACACACACACACACACAAACTACCTCTGTATCTTTTCCTCTCCCTTCCAACTCGCCTAGCTACCCCCTCAATGATGCGTCATATTTTTCTTATCAGCTTCTCTCTCCTACGGGCTCTTTAATAGTCTAATTCAGTCTCATCGCTGCTCAGGTCTTAGCAAACTGCTGGTTCAGCTATGGAGCCGATTTAGTTGATTTATATATTTATTTCACTGCTTTACTATATATTGCCTCTTTTTCTGGTATTCTGTCATTTTTTACGTTGTTAATGACCAAAGTAACTTGATACTAGTACGGTTGTGAACATTTATTACTGATGTTATCAGAAATGAGCGTCAGAAAGTTTTTATTTCATATTTTGTAAATGTTTGACCATTCTGAAATGTATTCGTTTTCCCACGTCCTATATGAAGGTAAATACATATCAAGAATATAGAGGCCTAACTTAACAAGATTGTTAAATTATTTGTTAATTATATTATTATTTGAATTCTAATAACTATTTTTGTGAATTAATCTGGCTTCGTGGATTCCTAACTTAGCCAAACAGGCACTTGCATACTACAGTAGTAAATATAATACACTCCCATTCGAATCGATGGTAGAGTGGACCCGAGTCGTTGCTTATATCGCAGCACCATCGATGAGCATGGCTGTTAACTCAAGAAAAATCAATAAATTTCACTACATCCTAAATACACACACACAACTATACGTTTAAAATGTGCTAAACGTACTACATAATTCAATAAGATAACTTATTTATAAATAAACCCCCATAAAACAGTGAAATACTTTAATGTATTTAAATTACAGGGCTATTCAGAAAGAAGGAACAGGCTTCAAATATTTATATCTTCCAAACTACAAAAAATAGAAACACAATTCCAACGTTCCTGGAAAAAGAAAAGTTCAAATTTCACTATTTTATGCATTCAATATGAGCACCATGTGTTACAAGACAAATATCAAAATAGTAGCTCATTTCTAGCCACACACGAATCAGCTGATCTCTAGTTATCGAATTCACACCTTCAACAATTCGATGTCGCAAATTTTCAAAAGTGTCGGGCAATAGGAGGGATAAAAACACGATCGTTTACGTATTCCAACAGATAAAAATTACATGGGGTTAGGTCTGGTGACCTGGGAGACCACCGGCGATGAAGTTGATTTTCTGCTCCTCCTATTCCAATCCAATGTCCTATTGTGTCGCCATTTTGATACAAACATCAACATGACAAGCAACAGCGCCAATGAGACCATGATAGGAACTTCAAAGTTTCTCTTTCCAGGAACGTTCGAATTGTGTTTCTAATTTTTGTAGTTTGGAAGAAATAAATGTTTGAAATATGTTTCTTCTTTCTGAATAGCATTGTATTTTTTTTTAGGAAATTCAGGATTAAAAGACGTTGTGCATTTTAATTTCACCTTTTCAAAACAACCGCAATAATTATAATAAATAATAGTTTACGTTGTCAGAATTAATTCAATTCAACAACTAAAAAGTATTCGAAATATAACCGTACAATCGAGTAAAGCAGGAAAAATTTCAATGTCGATCTTTAGGTAAAATTTTCCGACTGGACTTAATGTATTAAGAAATTTAAAAAAAAAGTAATGCAAATAAATATAAAAAATATATCAATGTACGTATATTATTTGTAGATGGCATTGTTATATTGACAGAAAGAGAAAACATGAAAAATGTATTAAACACATTAACAAACGTTTTAACAGAATTTGAAATAAAAATTAATGCCAAGAAAACAAAACTGGTTATTTAGAAATGAGGACAGGTTTATAAAGAATTGTAACTTTAAAAAAGAATAGGTAGATCAATTTTGCTACCGAAGTAGTATAAACTCATATGACAACCGATCATAGTTGAAATAAACAAAATAATTCCATTAGCCAATAAAACCTTTAATAAGAATAGAAATGTATTTACAAACAAAACCTTAATTTAAAAAAAAGAACAAATTTATAAAAATCTAACATTTACAGTACGCTATTACATTCCTGTGAAATTTGGGTCCTGACAAAAAGTGTCGTAAATAGACTGATAGCGATAGAGATGATTATCAAATATGAATTAGGCAGACAAGAAAACAAAAAAGTATTCCATTAAATAGAAGAAAATAGGTGAATTAATCTTTAAAATCTGTGATAGAAAAAATTCCTTTTTGGCCCCATACTCCGTCCAAATAATTTCCTTAAAATAATTTTTGAAGACAAATTTTTTGAAAATAAAAAATTAAGGAAAGACCAAGGACCTGTTTTGGAAGACATAATACAAATTATAGGATGCCATGGTTATCAAAAAATGAAAATGGTATTATTATTATTATTATTATTATTATTATTATTATTATTATTATCATTATTATTATTATTATCGTTATCATTACCATTATTATTACCATTATTATTATTATTATTCCCTCCGATTTGCGGATGATCAACTTATTTTGGCACAAGAGTATGAAGACATTGAATATATTACCCGAAAATTGATTTAAGAATATAATAAATGGGGACTAAAGGTAATATGATATTAAGTATATGGCCATAGCAGACATTCATCAAGATTTGATACTGGAAGATGAAATGGGGGTAATTAAACACATAGAGGAATACAAATATGGTAGATAAAGTAATTACAGAAGAAGGGAAGCAGGAAAAGGAAATAAGCCCAGGAAAATATGTCATATCTGCCCTGAATAGAATATTATGGAATAAAGATATCAAAAGAGAAACTAGAGTTAGCATATTTTAAAACAATAGTTAGAAGTATTATGACTTATGGTTCAGAGGTTTGGACTATAAATTATCAGATTAAAAGAAAAGTAATGGTAGCAGAAATGGACTATTGGAGAAGATCTGCTAGGATATCAAGGAGAGAGAAAATTAGAAATGATGTTATAAAAGAGAACATGAATGTGCAAAACTGGATTTTATAATTTATCCAAGAAAAGCAACTAAAATGGTACGGGCATATTAAGCGAATGGAGGATGAAAGATTACCAAAAAATAATGGAATGGACACCATCAGGAACGAGAAGGAAAAGACGACCAATTCTCACGTAGATCCAAAGGATTAGAGAAACTCTGAAGACTGGAAAATAGAGTAAGAAATGTGTTATGATAGAGACGAATGGAGGAAAATTATAAAGCGAAATTGAAGAAATTGGTGCCGGAAAAATGTATCAACATTGTTAAAACCGGATATATATATATATATATATATGTTATAATTAAATCTTTAACATTGAGCAATGCAAGCTTAATATGGTATGATAAGAAAAATAAATGCCTGGACGGGATTCGAACCCGGATCTCTGAGTCTGTACCTCAGCGTGATATCCATTACACTACCAGGCGAATCCAATTCAAGTGTTACAGACTCAGAGATCCGGGTTCGAATCCCGTGCAGGCATTTATTTTTCTTATCATACCATATTAAGCTTGCATTGCTCAATGTTAAAGATTTAATTATAACATCGATAAAGCGTCACTGCTATAAAGTAAAATAAATATTCTCTTTAATTTGCTTACTTGATATAGTCAGCTACTAGATGGCAGTGAAGACAGTGTTCTCGCGACATCTAGTAATAATGGAGAGTATAATACATATATAAGAAAAATAAGTGTTTGAATTGGATTCGCCTGTTAGTGTAATGGATATCACGCTGAGGTACAGACTCAGAGATCCGGGTTCGAATCCCGTCCAGGCATTTATTTTTCTTATCATACCATATATATATATATATATATATATATATATATATATATATATAGCAAACACGGCTAATTTCGTGATATTAAGCTTTTACACTGTTATACGTTAATATTATGTACATTTTAGGTTAGATTCGTAGGAATATTAAAGTAAAGGATACATATGAATGAAATATATATGCTGAATTGTCGAATATACATTTTATTTTATTACAATATAACATAAATTATATAGGCTATCTATTTTTCCCCTTATAAGGAATCAACCCTTGACACTTTACATGGAACCACAGATCAACAGTTTCGACATTATATCCATTCACTTTTAGTGTCGTCGAATATCTACTCGAAAATGTTCTTCAAACATAGACAAGTGCCGTATTAAAACTAACAAGTGCTAACATGAATGAAAACACCTCCTCTACAAGTTAACATAAAATACATCCAAGGAACGCTGTTATCACAAATATGAAAACACAGCAAACAAGCAGACTTTCTGCCATCTACGAGACAAAAAAAAAATATTTTTCTTTTTAGTACAACTTTGTTACAAACGAAAGAAAAAAAAATATAACGAAATTATCCGCGTTACGAAATTAGCCGCGTTTGCGCTATATTATTATGCTGATGATCGACTTAATGTCTTTATGGGTAAATATTTCTAATATGAATGGAATTTTGCACAATTTTAAAATCATTTTTGCTGTGTTGTTTAGAAAGGTATGTCTATACATAACGTGCCCTTACGAGAATTCTTTTGACCTCGCCTGTGTATTGATTATTTTTACTTGATTTTTAACTTTTTATCCTTTTCATCTCAAATTATGGCGGGCCAAGTACTTTCTACAGCAACGGCATCTTCCAGCTACATCACGCAAGGACGACTTAAAAGGATTTTAACGAAACTTGGTATCTACAGTATATCTAGATCCTTTAGAGTTATGTTACACACTACATTTCATTCCAAAATAATTAAGGGAAGTTGGATTCTGTGAGTAGGAAAGTATCAAAGAGAGTTTCCGCTCCTTCCGGAAGATACTCAAACTATGTGATCAAAACTACACTATGTAGAATCTTCCAACAACTTTCTTGTTAATTTTTGTTTAAATAGATGATTAGGCGAATAACAATGTCCCTATCTCGATAATATTAAATAAATAATACCTCAACTCGTGTCCAACACAGGATCGGGTCGAGGGATGAGATGTGATGAAGCCCCATATATAGAGGTCTGTGAATGACAAGGATGCCGGCCGACCACGCCTGACGCACCATCACAGGGGCAGATGAACGAAATGGATGAGATGAGTGTGGAGAAATGATTAAATTAAATTGTGGCAGGAAAAAACGGGAGAAAACCCCGAGAAAAACCTGCCCATGCTCCGTTTCGTCTACCACGAAACCCACTTGGAGTGACCGAGACTCGATCTCAGAACCCCAGCGGTGAGAGGCGAGCGTCTAACCGCTTGCACCACGGAGCCGCCATCTCAATCATTTACCTGAATTCAATTCATTAGTCCCATACATACAATCTCGTTTAAGTTAAAAAAGAGAATTTAATTAAACATCAATACATTTCTTATGTAGTCCACCGCTGTGGTCTCGAGGTAGCGTGCTGCCTTGTCGCGCAGCGGGCCCGAGTTCGATCCCCGGTCGGGACAATTTTTTTGGGTAAGGTTTTTATCCGGGTTTTTCCTCACCTCTAAGACAAATGTCAGGAAAACTTTAAGGCCCAAACGGTCCCCGAAATCATATGGCCATCGCAATTATCAGCATTCATATTCATCTTAGATTAAGCTTAGGATTACGGACTCTCCTGGCGCACCACTATCATCACCCGTCATATCATCGGGGCAACATAACCTCGCCTCTGAAGTGGGTTACAAGTACGCCATGCCAGGAGAGAACAGCGGGAATGTCGTAAGACAACCTGGCGCATTTAAAAAAAAAATATATATATATATATATATATATATATATATATATATATATATATCTTACGTACAAGGGAACTGTCAATCACTGCAAGTAGAAACCTGCTTTGACATTTCTTCCAGGGAAGCTTTGTGATGTATCAAGGCCGTGTCCAAAAAAAATGTAATTTTTAACTGCAATTCATTAAAATCCAGAGCCAATTTTTTCATTTAAATTTTGGAGAAGTAATACAACTCGTGAATTGGTAGATTGGATGATACTCACTACCTGCCGTCCGCGCCGCGTCTCGCTTCAGTTCACTCCGCTCTTACTCATGCACGGAGACCATATGCTCAGTACAGAAGGTTGCAATTGCTGGATTCTAGCTTCGATTTCTGTATCTTGCAGTTAAAATGGGAGATATTTTTTTAGACACGGCCTTGGTACCACCACAACGCTTCTCTGGGAGAAATTTAAGATAGGTTTCGATATGACACTTCCCTTGTTGATTCTAGACGGAAAACTTAGAGAATAGTGCAGTCGTATTTAGCTCATCAAATTTAAATTTGAGTAAAAGCTTCATGTTACGATCATGAGTCAGAGAATAGACTACAGCTTGACGCCAACAAACTGCAGTCATGCTGCGAATGCTCTAGAATTCAATGACGTAATGTTTTCCTACCAATCAACTTGAGACGGGATTCCCCGTGATCACATGATTTTAGTTTTAACCTTCGAAGGCGTTCAATTACAACATCATTGTTTTTATTAGTATTACATAGGTGGGTGTGCAACAGATCGGATTTTTAGTATAAGACGGATTTTAGAAAAGAAATGAGAATATCATGGTACTGTACATCAACTATACGTATACTTCAAAAAGGAATACGATTCAATTAAGAGGGAAAAGTGATATAGTATCCTGCTGGAGTTCGGAATTCCTAAAAAGTTAGTTAGACTTAAACGAATGTGTCTAAATGACACAAAGAGTAGGGTGCGTGTAGGAAATTGTTGTCGGATACTTTTGAAATCCACAATGAATTGAAACAAGAAGATGCATTATCTCTTCTACTATCTACTTTTATTCTACAGCAAGCCATCAATTCTTTAGAGGATGAAGAAGGCCTACAACTCAATGGTACTAATAAGCTGTTAGTTTATGCTGATGATGTAGTACTACTGGGCGATAGCGGAGAGATACTAAAGGCAAACACGCACACACTACTAAGTAACACTAAGAAATTTGGACTGGAAGTAAATATCAATAAAACTAGATATGGTCACACACAGAAATACATTATATAATGGAAATGAACAGCTAATGACAAATGAGGGCAATTTTGAGGAAGTGGCTGAATTCAAATACCTAGGAACAATAATCACAAACAGAAATGGGATGTACAAAGAAATAAAACATAGGCTCAAAGCTGGAAATGCATTACAGGAACTCTTGACGTCTCAAACCCTTTCAAAAAACGTTAAACTGAAAATATATAAAACTATTATTCTACCAGTAATATGGATGCCAAACATGGACTCTTACTTTTAGGGAGGAAATAAAATTACGAGTATTTGAGAATAAAGTTCTTAGAACAATTTTTGGACCAAAGAGATATGAGCAGACAGGTGAATGGAAAAGACTACATAATAGTGAACCACATAACGTAAGACTAGCACTACTGCGTTTTTAAACGCTTTATATTAGCTTCACCTGTATCTATGTAACGGACCTGTATGTATGTAACGGAATCTTTGAACACGATTTCACCCACTTAAAAACAATGGATCGACTTGAAACTCTGTATAGGCCTACTTGTAAAGGACCAATGACAATACAATAATTTAATTTTTTTTTAAATCATGGCCAGAATCATCAGAAAATCAAAGAAATAAAAACCGGTATAATAGGTTGCGGAATCATCGACTTTTTAGTCAATCTTTGTAAGAGCTCAGTTGGTAGAGCGGTGGACTGTAGTGGTATATAATTTCAGTAATCCATAGACCGCTGCGCTGGTTCAAATCCGGCCAGTAGGTTTTTAGAAGAGTATTAAGCAATAAATTTTCATGTGATTCAGGTTTATGACAATGAATTAAACTAGAAATTTAAAAAAAAAATAGTTTAAAACAACTAAAACAACACGCTTTATTAGAAAACCAAACTAAAAAATAAAAAATAAATAATAGTTTTAAAAAACTAAAACAACACGCTTTATTAGAAAACCGAACTAAAAAAATGAAAAATAATTTTAATTTCCAACAAGCTTGGGATAAAATTAAGGTGGTCAACAAAAAAATAATCTCCAACACACATAGAATAAAACTAGAGTTATCTACAAAAAAATAATTTTACCATCAAAAGCGTGAGATGCTTTTTATGGTTTTTACGTTTTCTTCTTAGAGACTTTACTTTTACCAATATCTGTTTATTATCAAATATATTAATTGATATAGAGCACCCCACGCTTTTGATGGTAAAATTATTTTTTTGTAGATAACTCTAGTTTTATTCTAGATGCGTTGGAGATGATTTTTTTGTTGACCACTTTAATTTTATCCCAAGCGTGTTGGAAATTAAAATTATTTTTCATTTTTTAATTCGAGTTTCTAATAAAGCGTGTTGTTTTAGTTTTTTTAAAATTATTATTTATTGTTCGCTGCAAGTTGTTAATAGATCACTCTGTAATATTCTGGCATTAGGATCTTTACTGTACAGTATCATTATGTTTTATAGTTAGTTTCAGGAAACGTTTTTATATCCTACTGACTAGAGAAACTTCTCTCTAGAGCACCAAGGCAGTTAATCATATTTGAAGGACATAGTAGACATAACGAGGTTAGAGGTTTCTATTGCGAGATAAAATTTCCCTTAAGTTACTGTAATCAGATTATCGAAGCTAAGCCTGTGCTCTCCATTTTGATAACCATTTAATAGATGATAATCTCTGCAAGAGGATTTACAGATCTGGCATTCATTCGATCAATAATGTAAAACTAGAAATCGGACAATGCATGACCCACTCTGCTCACTTCCTCATCATAAAATGCCCGCTCGCAACAGAGTCAACAAATGTAACCCTGCACATTTTATTATTCTCTACTTCGTTAGTTTCACTGCAAGTGCGGCATAACTCACCGCCATCTTCATACACATTTTCGCAATTTTTTCTGATGTTACTAGAAAAGGAAACTTTTTTTAATCTCTTCGGGGCTTAATATTTACTTTATATATATATATATATATATATATATGAGTGTGGGGTCTGTCTGTCTGTCTGTCCTTTATGGACTCAAAAACTACTTGACCCATTTGAATGGGGGTTTCTCCATCATTTAGATAATTTTTCTTGGGACAATTTACGTATATAATATTTTCTTTTTATCTATTTTTGAGAGAAGATTAATTCCATCACTGTTCTTAATTTTGGGGTGGGAGTATTATCCTACGTACTGCAGGACAGGAGATAAAAAGAAAAAAGGACATTGGTGTACTAAAAAAGTTGCTTTTTGCACGCTTAAATGGCTTATGCTGCCTAAACCATAACATATACACCAAATTAATGTATACACAATTGAATATCTCAAAACATCTAAAAAAAAATAGTCGGCGACAGCATATGTATATATTTTAAGATAATTCAAAATAGTAATTTTTTCTTTCAGCTCATTGATGTCAAGATGATCGGGGTAAGTAGATTCCCGGTCAACGCCGGGTAATCAGCACGAGGTATCTAAAAATAATTACGATATACATTTAGAATTATTTTTCTTGTTACTTATTCAACCAAACATAAAAATACATTTAATTTATTTAGATATTATTATTATTATTATTATTATTATTATTATTATTATTATTATTATTATTATTATTATTATTATTATTATTATTATTATTATTATTATTATTATTATTATTATTATTATTATTATTATTATTATTATTATTAACTAACTAACTCACTGGCACTATCGAACCCGTAGTTTAATGACCGCGCGGACATAAGCTCTCCATACATCTCTATTCTGAGCTAATGTTTTCCAATCATTCCCCATATATTCTACCTTCCTCAGATCATAATTAAAGTTATTCTCCCACCTCATTCTTGGTCTGCCAACTAGGCGTTTTCGCTCTGGTTTTCCTACAAGAATCTTCCATGCACGATTATTATCATTATTATTATCATTATTATTGTTATTATTATTGTCATTAGTATTGTTGTTATTATTATTATTATTATTATTATTATTATTATTATTATTATTATTATTATTATTATTATTATTATTATTATTATTATTATTATTATTATTATTATTATTATTATTATTATTATTATTATTATTATTATTATTATTATTACTATTATTATTATTATATTGTGTAAGATTCATAGACATGTCCTGTGATGTGGTATAGAAAGTAAAGTAGAGTCTTGTGATCTTGTTCCGAGTACTACCGACATAACAAAAATGCGCTACGAGAGGACAGATGTGAAGATACGAACCAGCTAATGATGTTCAGTGTCAACGTATAATCGATCTATCATTTATAGATTATAAGTTTAGAGATTGAATGGAGTGATATGTTCAATTGTTATTATAAGACTAATATATTGTCGCTGTTTACGAGAACCAATGAAAACAGTCCATTCCGTTGACACTCAGCGAAACACATATCCACCCCCTTTAGTTATTATATAGCAAAAATATAGGCCTATAATATATTGTATACAGTTTATTTATTTAGCATGTTTCACATCTACCTGCTTCCAATTAATCTACTGTCATTCTCCTCCACTTCCAATCTCCATCATCCAATTCTTTTTCCTCAATGCTGCTCAAAACACTATCAATCCACGTTATTTTGGAGTTCCTATTATTAAGATGTTAAATATAAAATTGGTACCTGGTAAGTTAGTCATCTTCAACTAAATTATTATATAGTTCCAATATGGAGGCCTTTCAAAATCAATGTTTCATCTTCTGCATTTTACAAGTAAAATTTACATCAAATTCCGTTGAGGTGAAGTCATATGAAGAAAGTTAAAAATTAAATTGTACCTGTTTGGTAGGTGCCGTCGTCCTCAACTCTGTTAAAATATTGTATATAAAATTAACTGGAGCGCTTTCGGAAGTTATCTTCCATCTTCTGCAGGTTGAGCAACACCGAGTAACGGATGCTCAACCTGCAGAAGATGAAAGATAACTTCCGAAAGCGCTCCAGTTAATTTTATATACAATATTTTAACAAATGGAAAGAACATGTTCAAAGAATGGAAGATGATCGCATTCCCAAAACTATACTTAAATACAAACCAAAAGGACGCAGGAATGTTGGTAGACCGAAGAAGAGATGGATCCAACTTTTGAATGAGAATCTATGAGACCGGAACAAGCCACATGGGCTTAATCCGTGATTGTTGATGATGATGATGATTTTAACAAAGTTGAGGACGAACGGCACCTACCAACAGGTACAATTTAATTTTTAACTTTCGTCATTCTGCATTTTAACTGGTAGTGATGTTGTACAGGTTGTACAACGGGTTTATGTCTGCGGGTATGTTTTCATTAAGTAGGTCTGCATAAAACAAACCTATTCAATGAAAACATATCGGCAGACATAAACCCGTTGTTCTACAGATCTACTCAATGAAAACATACCAGTAGACATAGACCCGTAGTACAACCTGTACAACAACATCAGTACCAGTTAAAATGCAGAAGATAAAACTTTGATTTTGAAAGGCCTCCATATTGGAACTATTTAATAATTTAGTTGAGGACGACTGACTTACTAGGTACCAATTTTATATTTAACATATTATTACATAACCTCAACACTGCCTGCTGAACATGAATTCTAAAAGTAGTGATCCTTTCCTCCTTCTACCAAGTGGTACCCATTCTAGTATTATTCTTGAGAATCTGTCTTCTGTAATTCTTTTCACATGACCATACCGATTTAATTGTTCTATTTAAATTAATCCACAATTTAAATTTGAAGATTTATATTTTGTTTAAGTCCACCGCTGTGGTCTCGAGGTAGCGTGCTGCCTTGTCACGCAGCGGCCCCGGGTTCGATCCCCGGTCGGGGCAGTTTTTCTGAGTGAGGTTTTTATCGGGGTTTTTCCTCACCTGTAAGACAAATGTCAGGAAAACTTTAAGGCCCAAACGGTCCCCGAAATCATATGGCCATCGCAATCATCACCATTCATATTCATCTTAGATTAAGCTTAGGATTAGGGACTCTCCTGGCGCACCATTATCATCATCACCCATCTTATCATCGGGGTAACGTAAACCCGCCTTCCAGGCGCCCCAATCTCAGAAGTGTACGCCATGTTAGGAGAGAAACCAGGAATGTCGAAAGACAACCTGGGGCATTTGCAAAAAGAAAAATATTTTGTTTAATTGCACTGGTTCTTATTTTAACTCTACTAGTAATTCCAGCTGAAAGCCTCCAAAAATCCACTTCTGCAGAATTTAATGTATTTATTGTTCTACATTTTAATTTCCATGTTTCTACGCCGTACGTTATTGTACTCCTTATTACTGTATTAAAAATGTTTAATTTTGTTTTATAACTTATATATTACCGTTCCATAAAATACCATTTAATTTTGATAGCTATATCAGATTTATCCTCTCATTAATTTCAGCATCATGACTTCCTTCTGCGTTCATTTTTGTCGCCAAATATACATCTTCGCCATATGCTTTTAATTTCCCATGCCCGTCCTCTAAAACCAAATATTGTGATTTATCTCCTATTACCATAATTTCGTTTTGTCCAAATGTATCTTCAATCTCCATTTTTCGTATTCTTCCTTCAGTTTCTTTTTTTGTCATGTACTCTAAATCTTCGTAGTCTTCTGCCAACAATATCTGAACATCAGAAAATAGCAACAAATAAACTGTATTTCATCTACTTTTATTCCTTTGCTTTTCCACTGTGTTAAGCCGTTATGTAGATCTATTTTGAATACGGTTGACGATAAACAACATCCTTGTCTTAAGTTTTAGTAACTCCAAATCCTGACTAATATTTTTATCCATTTTTACTCTATAACTTTTTTATTGCCTGGATAATGTTTGCGCCATGTTATTCTTAACGTCCCCTGACTTTTGGCACGCCTACGAAAGCAAAGCAACTCGACCTTGTTCCCTAGGGCAACGAGATGATTACGTCTGATCTAGTAGTTCTGTGGGTGGATTTCTCAACCTAAGATTAAACTACGACCCCAGTTTTCAAAATGGTTATTATTTTCAAAACAACTATAAAAATCACTGACAAATTCATAGAAACTGTTATGAAATCATAGACATGATTCAGGCATCAGTTTCTGTAATTAACAGCCGTATATTTTCAGTTGTTATGGAAACAATTAAAAAAATCGGTAAACCGCGATCGTGATTTTAGACTTCGGTTGAGAAATCCACCCTGTATATCAAGAACGCTTTTCAATATCACAATTACACTGAGCAACAAAAAAGAAACTTCTCTCCTTTTTTTTTGTCTCAGAAAGAAAAATATGTGATTCTGATAGTATTTTTTCTCCTGAATTCAAATGTGATATTGGTTTTTCTCCATTATGCAAGGTTTCCGAGTGACAGGAATTTATAATTTCAAACACTTTAATATTTTCTACATTCGTAACTACCCAATATTCGAACATTCGAACTCACCTAGAAAGTAATAAATGACGATTTTCTGCTATATTTCGCCTGTGGAGCATCGCTCTTCATGGTCCAACAATAATCGGCCAGCATATTAGGATTCCATTTGCCTTGATATCCATTTTCCATAGCTGAAATCTCCTGAGTTAGCTCATTTGGTTTTATTTTACAATGGACAAATGCACGAAAAAACGTTTATTAAAAAATAATTATTTAAATCCATTAATTGAAATTGAAATAAAAAAACTGTGGGTGATGGAGAAATTCCGAATACGTATTTGAAAACACGATAAAAAATGCATTAAGTACAACTATTGGTACTCACGAGACAAAAACCATGTTGACCAGTAATTATTAATTCTAAAAGTATACTAGTTGATGACGGTATTGGAAAACAAAAATAATTTTTAGTCAAAAAAATAGTTCCCACTTAAAACACAAGAGAACGATTCCTACCATATTCCCCTGCACTAACCTAATATTTATTTTCATAATGACAATTTATTTTATCATTATTATAATGATATCAATAATAACGAATAACCGTCCACGAGGAGCATAAACAGCACTGGCACGTGCGAGACAAAATTAAAGAAATATGCTATTTACTTACATTAGAAAAGATGTTCCTGTTCCACCTCTAAGGGAAGAATTCTTTGAACGTGTCTTGACCGGCACACGCGACACTGCAATAAGAAGCATTGATACATTCCTACTCCTTAATGTGCCACACAGTGTTGACACAGTATGGCTACGCTTTTCATAAACACCTTATAGTCAATTAAGGGTAGCCATGAGTGAATTTTGAGTGAAAATCGACCAAAACACACGTTTTTTGTTTTATCTCTCATAAAATTCTCCTAAGCTTCCAGTTCAAGAAAATATATAACGTAATGCTATTTCGCCATTATTAAAGCCCTGGCAGCCATTTTTAAACTCTCCCAGAACTAGTGGCAAAAATTATACCAATATATCAAAGATTGGCATCAGATGTATTTTGGAGAGAGGCACAAAAGGAAAAACCCAAAATGGTAATTAGAGTCTCTACCATACAGTTTGGCACAAATATCGAAAAGAAATATTTGTTTCTACACAAAAATTGGAACTGTGTGTCATTAAAGCAGTCAGAAGCATGAAAATCTTTGTAGCCTTTTTTCTCAAAGTGCATTTTTCAAGCGCATGCCTATTTAAAAAAGTTCCTTGCACTGCAATTTTTGTCTTATTCATCTGACATTTTCAGCACTTACCTGTAAGAATACAAAGAACCAAAATTGCATTGGATTTTAATCATACTCAAAATGCTCATGAGTTATGATTTTTTATATTGTCATATTTATCTCGATTTCCGCTAACATGAAAAATCAGTTTAAAAACATTATTTTTCTCAAAAGTATTAACAGCGCAGAAAAATCCAATGCAAATTTAGAAACAATGAGTATAACGAATATCTTGATAAAATACTAGAACATATTATTTAAAATTGTACTGGAAGGAACTTATAATTAATTAAATTAAAAAAGGAGAAAAAATAATGTAACTTGCGAAGTAATATACCAATCACTTGAAATTTATCACCCATGTTATTCGTACAGGTAGACATCTGTGGTAAAAAGTTTAAAGAAATATCTCTATTAGTTTCGGAGTTTCAAAATGCATTCATGGCTACCGACAAACCTTCAGACATTGTAAAGGAGCACTGCACTAATAATTTCAGTAAGCAATTTGTGATCTGTGAAGCCAAATTTTGAAATTAAATGAGATTGTAAGGAGCTGGTTACGGATTATAATCCACGGCTCGAGCATATCGATTGGAGTAAATTGCACAATGAAATGAAAGCACGCATAATATTTTAAAGTACGATTTAGTGAATCAAATTAAAAAAAGATATTTACTGAATGAAAAATCTAATAAAGAATATCAATAAATGGAAATAAGTTACATATTCAAATTCCATTCCATTGTAATTCTGCCCGATGGCAGGTCTTTCACTGTAATCATAGCATTTTCATGCTATACTTGCAGCTTTATTAGGGAATTATAGGTGTGGTAGCTTCCCGTTGCTTTCCACACCGGTGAAGGATGATGATGATAATGATAAGGGTGATGATGATGGCCGGATAATTTTCGGGGACTTGGGCCCTAAGCTTCCTGACATTTGTCTTACAGGTGAGGAAAATCCCCGAAAAACCCTCACCTAGGAGCTTGACCCGACCGGGAATCGAACCCGGGCCCGTTGCGTGACAAGGCAGCATAGTACCTCGAGACCACAGCAGTGGACATATATTCAAATAATATTATTTAAGTTAATGTTTTATGTATTTTTTCATAGAACTACCTTCTGTGTTCTGTAGCTTAAAAATAAATATTTGCGAGTTACGCGCAACATTTTTTTCCGAACAATTGCGCATCAAGTCTGACTAATTAATTTCGACAATATTTGAATAAGTTGAATTAGTCATGTGAATTTGGAGTTCTCCGGCCATTTAGACGTAGCCATGATAAGGTCTGAAATGAAGGGGACACGTGGTCATAATGTCGAATATTGAATATTAATCGAATCGCATTATAACACGCTGTAGTCAATCAATTAGGTCACTTGTCAGATTAGTCAGTTATATATCGCAGTAATAGAAGTGCGGCATTACAATAGTCTCTATAAACATGTGCTTTAATTTCGTGGGAAGAAAGTGTCTAAATCTATTTAGGGAAGAATTTATGACACTTTCTTGCAGGCATTTATTCAACAGTAATTTCCATTCCAAGTGCTGGTCCATGTAGGTACCCAGATTTTTTTACTACTGGAATGTAGGAGATGTTTTAGTCATTTAGGATAATGATTGGGATATTTTCATAAATTTTAATGTTTTGCATTCGTCGGTAAACTATAATTAAGTAATGCGTCCTGTCAACATTTAGATTAAGATCATGTTTTGTCGACCATTGGGAAATTGAGAGTGTCATTATTTAGTTTGTTGATCTATTGTGTCAAGAACATCTTCGGGATGAGATTGAGTGTAAATTTGCAAATCGTTAGAGTATAGATGATGCCTACAATAAATAAGATTAGTGTACATGTCGTTAATAAGATACAGAACAGTAGTGGTCCTAATACTGATCCTTGCTGATTCAGAGATAGTCAAGATGAATTAACTGCAATGTATTCACATTGTTAGCGATCATGAAGCTAGTTCACAAAATCTTACGAAAATTTTGAAGCGCGTACTTCAGATACTACAGTGCGATCAGTGTAGCATTGAACAGCAGAAGCGGGGTTTGTGCTGTGCGATGACGAAGGCTTACACGTGCAGGTACGGGACTTGAAATGTGCGCTGACTCAGCCGTTTACGAGTACATCCCACGCATTCACGCAATGGATAAGGTGCTCGCTCGCTTTTCCTTGTAAACTGAATGACGTGTGCATAAGTATAAACTGAATGGCGTGTGATGAGTGTAAACTGTGCAACGACTAATAATTTTTCTATTGAACATTGTGTATTTATTTATGATCAACATTTGTTAACTCAGTCGCCAGCCAAGTGCGAAGACTCTTTGAAGACATCACGTTCAACAGTCCAAAATCTGTACAACAAATTTCATGCAATGGGAATTGTCGGGACTAAGAAGTCACACAAGCCGATAGTGTTCACACAAAAGAAACAATAGACAACATGTTATCGATTGGAACAGTCTCCTAGAAAATCACTTTGGCGCATTTCGCAACAAGTAGGAATTTATTAAGGCTATGTACAAAAAATACTAAATTGTTAAAGTTGCATCCATATAAAATAACCAAGACACGTGCTCTTCAACCGGGTGACCCTGTTCCAGCACCTGCGTCAATAAAATTAGTAAGTACGATAATTTGTAAAATAGTTTCGAAAATGTGTGTGGTTGTATCACCGCGATCCTACTCCCGCGAGTGCGTCAGCAGTGTACAGTTAAATTCCCGCGTTTGCTGTCCATTGCTATACCGATCGCACTGTAGTATGTCAGTGTGAACAGTGTCAAAAGCTGTACTGAATCTGGTCATTGTCTACTGATCCCCGTGCATCTTCTGTTGAAGTGCAGTTGCGTGCTGCGTCCTGTCCTAAAACTTGACTGGTATGAATCGAGTATGCCGGATGTACGGTAATCAGTAAGACTCGGAAGTTGAGGAAATGTTTTTTTTTTATTTTATGTCTGGAGATGAGGCCCAATGTCAAATATATTAATTTTGGATCATTGTAGACCACAAAATGGTGGGTTTTATTTGTCTTTTTTGTTCTTTTTCGACTTTTTTGCTTATTGGTCCTTTTTTAACACTTTTTTAGGTCTTGGCGGTTTTTTCCAACTTTACTTTCTTTTGACTATATTTATACCATTTGTATAATTCAAGAATCCGTAGAGTCCAGTCTCAATTCCAATTTATTTTAAATCGCTATTTAATTTTACTTTCTAAAGACTTTTCACATTCCAAACACTTTTGTTCCACGAGAAACGATTGAACCTTCACAAAATATCTAATTATTTTTACCACCTGCCTACTAACCTCCTGAACTATGGTATTTCGACTTCAAATTTTCTAAGAAGTTGCCACTCGAGCAGAGGGTGAAGGCAGCGAGGTTGTCTTTATCCATTCATTAGCAACTGTAACACTTTTACGTCCTTTTTCTAGTTTTTATGTATTTTGTAGGATATACGTATTTAGGTATTTTATAGGCATTTTATAGGTCTTCAACTTCCGAGCCCTAGTAATTGTCCATGAATGTTACGTTCCGATGCCTTAGAAAGGACTGCGAGGGTGCTGTTAGTTCTATAGTCGTTTGATGTTATAGATAATCTAATTTTAGGTAATGGTCAACTATAGCTTTTTTCCAAAGTTCAAGGTAAGTTGAAGTCATGATTGAGGCATTGAACATATGAGTCACAGTTGGGTGTATGACATCAAATATTTTCTTTAAAAAGCTGATACTTATATTGTCTATGCATTCTGCCATAGTTCTAATATGATTTAATAATGATATAATCAAATCCAACAATTATTTACTAACTTATAATAATACATAACAACCAAAATTAATTCATGTAATTCCAGCATTACTTTCTAATAATATAATATTGAGTATAGCAAACTATAATGACCACAAAATGTAAATCATGCAATATTTTTTTACGTAATCTATTCTCAAAGTCGTAATAACACTACCATTTATTCAAATACTTAATATATGTTTTTTTTTTTCTGTCTGTGGGAGAAATAATTTCTCTGGACAAAATTATTCAAATTACGATAAAATTTAGCAATTTCATGGAAGTGGGTATTTTACTAACTCTAAGGTTCACGAAAACACATAGGTTCGTTGCCGCAATAAGGAAGGCCTGCCATTAGTCCTTATCCTGAGAACTGAACCAATTTCATATCTTCGATGTCATAAACACACTCTCTCTCCATCTCCCCCCCCCTCTCTCTCTCTCTCTCTCTCTCTCTCTCTCTCTCTCTCTCTCTCTCCCTCTCTCTCCTCTCATATATATATATATATATATATATATATATACTGGAATGCAACACAGTTGTTTTGGTATTTTGTAAGTAAGGAATAATCTAGCTGATATATCAAAAAATAGTTCTTACAAAACTATTAATTAGTTTTGAAGATATTTAAAATACTTGTAATTTCGCAAATGAGATTAAAGGTATGTATACCTAAACCTTATGTTCTTTAAATATGTATACGCGGTAAAATTAACCGTCGAATGCCGCATCGCAATAACAAGGATCGCGCAAACCACGACATCTTTGCGATAATAAAATAATTGCCCTTTTTGCTGTTTCAGACTGAGTTGAAATATTTATAAAAATGAAAATTGCGTAGGTACGCTACTGGCGTGAACAAATATTCTGAATAACCCAAATCTAATTAACAGAAACACCCAGGAAATTTGCCTGTCGGTCGACTTGTCTTTCATATTAACATTCGCCGACCTGGACTGGTTTGTTAGTTGATTGAGTGTGATCAATTAGGTGTGTAAAAATGTATGAGTGGAGTGTAGCAAATGAACTCCCGCAACTGTACATAACAGCTTGATTCAATATGACATTGATTTGAATGAATAATCACGATTACCATTTGACTCGCTGCACTGACTGCCTATTTCAATGTAACTGTATATTGAATGAGTGGAGACACCTGCTACCATCTACATATCAAATTCACATTCCATCTAACATTCTGTGCAATATTGGATTTCAATACACAAATCACTTACAAAATCACATAACCCGGTCTGGGAAGCTCATTGTTATTGCCAATGAGCTTTCCAATAGCTTCAAACATCGGAGAATCGAACTTTGTCAATTTACAAGGTCAATGCGTTTCTAAAATCTACTTTGGTTGTGAAAATCTTGATTTATATAGGCCTATGCATTATCTACCTTACTTTAACTCTCTGACTGACTTATTGACAGACTGACTGGCTAACGGATTGATTGACTAAGTGATTGACTGGTTGGCGGACTGATGGCTGGCTGGCAGACTATCTGGCTGGCTGACTGATGGCTAACTGGTTGACTGACTGATTGCCTGGCTTGCTGGCTGACTGATTGATTGACTGAATGGCTGACTGACTGCCTGGCTGGCTGGATGGCTGGCTGACTGGCTGGCTGACTGGCTGGCTGACTGACTGACTGACTGACTGACTGACTGACTGACTGACTGACTGACTGACTGACTGACTGACTGACTGACTGACTGACTGACTGACTGACTGACTGACTGACTGACTGACTGACTGCCCAACTCAGACTGGATGACTGGCTGACTGTTTTGTTTATATGATACTGGTCTAGCAGAAACAATTGGATTTTTTTTAATTTTGAAGGTGAATCAGAATTAGTCTCCGATTTAATAATGAATGTAGGTAAATGACAAGTGTTTTTTTTAATTGTTTGATTCCAATAAATTATTCAACTAACTTGCAGTCCGCAGATCAGATGAATCTAAATGCGGTATGAGGGTAGCAGGAGAAATGTAAACGTCACAATGCCAAACACGTTAGCTAATACAGGAACAGTCATATGTCACGTGTTTTGTGGTTTATTTTGAGCGTATTCTGATGAGAATTGTATATTAGATCGGAAATAACACGCCGGTTCAGCGACTGTTTTGTGTGGTAATTGTACAAACCTCATGGTGAAATATGCTGCGTAAGGCATTCCTTCTGCTCGTTTTCTACTGATTTGACGACTATATTGTCTGATTAGCTGTCTGACTAATATTGAGAGTCATAGGGTGGATTTCTCAAGTCTAAACCACGACCGCAGTTTTCCGATTTTTGTTTCCATAACAATCATAAAAATGTACGGCGGTTAATTACAAAAACTAATGTCTGAATCATGTCTACGGTTTCATAACAATTTATTTTAATTTTCAGTCATTTTTATAGGTAATATGGGAACAATCAAAAATTTAAAAACCGGGGTCGTGGTTTAGACTTCGGTTGAAAAATTCACCCATAATGTCTTAATAACTGGCTGTTAGATTTTGATAATTTTATTGCTATCTGATAAGTTGGTTGACTAACTGAAAAAGTGAAACAAACAATGGATTGGTTGGCTGAATTCTGACTTACTGACTGACTGACCGATGAACTGATTGATTGTGTCTATATAACTGACTGATTATGTAAGTTTAATAAATGGATGATAAAATATTATCTTATTAATCACTAATTACATTGAATACATTTTTATAACTGATAAATTATAAAATGAAGTTCTTTATACTGAGGTAGCGTTTAAAATTCATATTCAGGGATACACTGGGTCAAACACCGGTGTGAACCAACCTAAAATAATTTAGTTTTTAATAAAAATATTTGGATCAATTAATCATAAATAATGTTCTCAAAAAAAATAGTTACTATGATCTTCCCAGTTGAGGTTATTTTTCTAGTTTTCCTCAAACTGCATGGCAAATTCAATCATCCCGGGAAAACCAGATAACTCAGTTTTTTTAGTTTTTTTTCTTAATGGATGCTGTTCTTTATACCACTTCATGTGGGAATAAAAAAATAAGTCAATTCTTGGTTATATTAGCTATAATATATGATTTTTGTTTTAGATAGTCTAAGAGGGAAGACGTTCACTGGGAAAAAACAGATAGGGTTTAATCGACCTACCTTGTTTGTGCCAGTTTTTTTTGCCTACTTATCTGGTTTTTCCCAGGGATAAGTGAACTCTGAGTCGTAATTTCATTAACAGGGCCAATTTCATTACATTCATTATTTCATATTTCAATACAGAAATTAGAAGCAAATGTCAAATTCAAGGCATAGGCCTAACCAAATGTATTATAGACAGACGAAAATGTTTGAAAGATCATACAGAAAGAATGGAAGACAACAAACTTGCAAAAAAGAGCTAAAGAAGATAGACCAATGAAGGGTAGAAAAGCAAGAGGAAGGCCAGGCAAGAGATGGATAGACATCCAATACGTCTTCCTGCGAGGAGTGATTTGGGAAATAAACAGGATGAAAATCCTATAAAAAAGAATAAGAAGACATTATTTCATAGTATAAGTAAATAAATAGACAGAACAATGAGTTAAAAATTAAATTGTACCTGTTGGTAGGTGCCGTCGTCCTCAACTTTGTTAAAATATGTATATAAAATTAATCGTCAAAAACAAGTCAGTTGCTACTACAAACAGTTGGAATAAACAGCACCATACACAACAACAACGACTAGCAGAAGCTCAACCTGCAGAAGATGGAAGTTAACTTCCGAAAGCGCTCCAGTTAATGTTATATACATATTTTAACAAAGTTGAGGACGACAGCACCTACCAACAGGTACAATTTAATTTTCAACTTTCATCATATGACTTCACCTCAACGGAATTTGATATGAATTTTACTAGTATTGAGAATAATGAGCTTAGATGTTAAAAGTATTTATGTAAACATTTTTAAAAAATGTTCTTCATGAGAATAAAGAAAATTGTGGATATGAAAACTCAAAATATAAATTCGTAATTATAAAAAGATAGAGTTATAAGCTTATTATTATGACACGATGTACGAAGGGGTTGATAATATTTCTACTGGTAGTTCCTTTGGGACCCGTTGCGAAAGTCAGAAGTGCAATCATACAGGCCGCAGAAATGTGACATTTAAAAGCAAAGACAGAAGCAAAACAACATTACGTACAAATAACCTTCTGGCTGTGCTCTTTCAAACAGAAATAAAAAATATATTACATGAATTCAAATACCTAGGAACAATAATCACAAATAGGAATGAGACGCACAAAGAAATTAAACATAGGCTCAATTCTGGAAATGTGTGCTATTATGCATTGCAGAGACTTTTGATGTCCCAATTCCTTTCAAAAAACGTTAAGCTGAAAATATATAAAACTATTATTCTACCAGTTATATTATATGGGTGCGAAACATGGACTCTCACTTTAAGGGAGGAAAGGAGTATTTGAGAATAAAGTACTTAGAAAAATTTTTGGACCAAAGAGAGATGAACAGACAGGTGAATGGAGAAGACTACATAACAACGAACTACATGGTCTGTATAGGAAGCCAGATATAATAAGAATAGTTAAGTCTCGTAGACTGCGATGGGCAGGACATGTTGCGCGTATGGGGAATGAAAGACGTGCATGGAAGCTTCTTGTAGGAAAGCCAGAGGGAAAACGCCCAGTTGGTAGACCAAGAATGAGGTGGGAGAACAACATTAACTATGATTTGAGGGAAGTAGATTATACAGGGAATGATTGGAAAGTATTAGCTCAGGATAGGGATTTATGGAGAGCTTATGTCCGCGCGGCCATGAACCTACGGGTTCGATAGTGCCAGTAAGTAAGTAAGTACATAAAAAGAAAATGAATGTATAATTTTTTTTCGGATATTCAAAATCGCATATTAATATCTTGAAAATGTTGGGAGTTATCAGGGAAAACGTATCGAAAAAATTAAGTTATGTAAAGCAAACTTATCGATGATGTAGGTATCTTCTAAAATTAAAGGTCTCACCCGAGTGACAGCATTTCACATTTTTAAACATAACTGGAAAAGTAAAAGAGATATCAATGAGACTTTTTCAGTAATTCAAAGATGAAGTTGCAATCTATATTAAAAAAGTGAAAAATGACTTATTTTGCCCCTCAAAGGTGTAGGTCCCCCTTAATGTTGCAATTAATGGCTCGGAGTGTCAGACAACGGAGAAAGAATCGCCTTCCGATAATGCAATAATGTAGAAACATCTAATTAAGGATATTATTAATGGAAACTTGGGAAAATAAAATAATAATATTCACTATTAATTAAATTTCAATAAAACAACTCTGTTTGATCTTTTTAATCGGAAATCTCATGCAAAAATCCTTCAATCCATTTTGGTTAACAATTCTCTAAGCCATGAGATAAATTCCTCAACATGGCAATACCGTCTATTGTACCATATAACATATTTTTTAACAAGTTGTTTTCTAACTTGAATAAATGAAAAGGCAGGATGTGTCAACAAGCGAGTTAAAAAAATGGGACACACAATAACATGCGGATAAGGGTCCAAACATGAGTTGAAATTTCTATGTAAACTCCTTTATATAGAAAAAAATTACTTGAATTACAAAGCATAATTAGTGTTCTCAAGTAGAAATAATTTGTAAAAACATATCAAATATACCTTATATTATCACTAAAAACAAATATACAGCAAAAAAAACTCGTATGATCCAGCAAACCAAATTCTAATTACAAAAATCAATATCAACACCAAAATGGTGTCGTTCGACCTTAAGTATCTTTACACGAACATTATTATTAAAAAACAATAAAAATAATAGATGAACAGTTTTATAAAAAAGAAAAATTTTAAAAAATACGTAAAACAACTAAGGAGAATTATCAACACAGCATTAAAACAAAATTATTTCAAATTCAATAACCAGTTATTCATTCAAGAGGGCGGTATGCCAATGAGTAGTCCTCTTTCAGAAGTCATACCCGAAATTTTCCTATAAAACTTGGAAGACAAACATTTTGAAAAATTAAATTAGCGGTTCAACATAAAACTAACAGCAAGATATATCGACGGCCTCTTAACAACCTATGTCAACGAAAATCGAATATAAAACTGTATCTTAATAGAACTGAACAAAATGCTTGATAAAATAAAATGTACAAAATAAACAGAAATGATTAATTCAGTAAATTACGTACATCTAACAATAACAAACAAATAGGCTAAATAGCAATAGTTTAGACATCGGTATAGTCCACCGCTGTGGTCTCGAGGTAGCGTGCTGCCTTGTCACGCAGCGAGCCGGTGTTCGATTCCCGGTCGGAACAGGTTCCTGGGTGAGGTTTTTTCTCACCTGTAAGACAAATGTCAGGAAGCTTAGGGCCCAACGGTCCCCGAAAATCATCCGGCCATCATCATCATCATCAACCTTCACCGGTGTGGAAAGCAACCGGAAGATACCACGCCTATAACTCCCTAGTAAAGCTGCAAAGCATAGTATGAAAATGCTATGATTGCAGTGAAAGACCTGCCTCGGGCAGAATTACCTAATGTTAATACAGTTTCCATGCACTTAAAATCCAAACACCCCGCATCATGTACAACTGAAAAACAAACTTGTTTACAAAGTCACCTTGATGGAACAAAAATCAATATATCGGCTCTCTTTTGATATTTAATATTATGCATCACGAAATAAGTTAAAATGTATTAGTGATAATCACGAAATGAATTTTGGATGTTGAGATTTATTTCTGAAAAAATAATAAATTTCATTTAAGTCACAATATTAAAATGTATGAATAAAACTATAAAATAGTCACCTTATAGGTCCGTCTCCTCAGCTTAAAATGTTTTTAACATTCTGTAGGCCTTTCGGGACTAGTCCCATCATCAGCAGAACGAAGTAGGTCTGTATTCGTTGACGCTCGTTGAAGCACTGACTTCGTTGTGATTATTTTGTATATAAGGTGACTATGTCCACCGCTGTGGTCTCGAGGTAGCGTGCTGCCTTGTCACGCAGCGGGCCCGGGTTCGATCCCCGGTCGGGGCAGTTTTTCTGGGTGAGGTTTTTATCGGGGTTTTTCCTCACCTGTAAGACAAATGTCAAAAAAAATTTAAGGCCCAAGCGGTCCCCGAAATCATATGGCCATGATCATCATCCTTCACCGGTGTGGAAAGCAACAGGAAACTACCACACCTACAATTCCCTAGTAAAGCTGCAAGCATAGCATGAAAATGCTATGATTGCAGTGAAGGACCTGTCTTCGGGCAGAATTACTATGGATGGATAGAAGGTGGTTATTTTATAGTTTTACCATGAATTTTACTAGTATCGATTTCATACGAGTCAATTCAAACAAAAAAACTCATGAAAATCTACTTAAGACATTATAGGCCTACAATCCATTTAGACACT
Organism: Diploptera punctata; assembly: GCA_030220185.1. Lineage (NCBI taxonomy): Eukaryota > Metazoa > Arthropoda > Insecta > Blattodea > Blaberidae > Diploptera > Diploptera punctata. The sequence goes on from JASPKZ010000013.1 coordinate 61,203, forward strand.
CCACCTGGTTTTATTAAATGTTGTAATAAAACACTGTGCTTCAAGATAATTATAATATTTAAATATAACTATATGTAAATTTTATATGAAATAATGGAATTTATACCGAGATAAAAATTTAACAAAAATGAAGATGCACTGGGCAAGACGGACGCAAAAATCCACGATTGTTAGGCAAGCAGACTAGCCCCATGTTTTGGCCACTTTGCTCCTTTCTCATTTTATAGGAGGGTGAATGGGTCACAGGTTAGTATGACTAAAAATTAAATTAACATTAAGAAGCTAAAGCTGTTACTATGATTGAAATAAGTAAATTAATGTACACAACTAAATTATTATAATCAAATGGTAAAGAGAAAAATTTATGCCTGAACCGGGAATTTTTCTCTTTACCATTTGATTACAATAATTTAGTTGTGTACATTAATTTACTTATTTCAATCATAGTAACAGCTTTAGCTTCTTAATGTTAATTTAATAAATAATGCTTTAGCTATGTGGAGTCATTTCATGTCTTCTTCAGGTAGAAGCCATTCATTGTGTATTTGTGAAGGACGATTCATTGCATTTGAATGTGGGATCAAGAGGGTAAGGTAAAGCAAGGATTTGTGCTTGGATGGGAAGGAAGCCTGAATTGCTCAATGGATACAGCATCAGCACGGAAAGCTGAAGGTTCGGGGTTCAATTCCCGGCTCAAGCATAAATTTTTCTCTTTACCATTTGATTACAATAAGTTAGTTGTTATCATCATCATCGTCCTTTCAAGTATTAGGCCCAGTGGCCCGTTACGGTCTCCCGCCATCTCCGAAAAGGTCGACCCACAGATCTTCTGCCTCGAGGAATGTAGTGAAGAATTTGTTTTGGTATTCTGTGATGATCCATGCGCTGAATATGGGCTAGCCAATTGTTTCTATATTCTTGGAGGTATTCAGATATAGGTACGATGTTTAACTCTCTGGCTATTGTTGAATTTCTTTGGTGGTCTAGAAGGCTATAACCTGCAGTTCGCCGCATAAATTTCATCTCCGTGGCTGTAATATGACGACCATCCTGAGTTCTGATGGTCCAAGCTTCACTGCCATAACAGATTATGGGTTTAGCGAGAATTTTATAGATTTTCATTCTTGTGTGTGTCTGCACTTTTGATGGTTTAAAAACTTGGTTGATAATTCTTAAAGCTTTATTATAGTTTTGTATTTTAAAGGATATATCACATTTCTCATTATAAGTTAGATTATATCCTAAGTATTTAAATGAATTAACTTGCTCTAATATTGAATTCTGAATACAAATTTTACTTCTTACTGGGAATTTCCCTTGAAAGGCCATAACTTTAGATTTTGTTGTTATTTCCATGTTATAAGTTAGTTGTATGATTAAAAATGTCTACTCCTCCACTGCCTTGAATCGAACCCGCACCGTTCAGTCCGTAATCAAGCATCTCGCCTTCCCCGAGATGTACCTAGAGATAGGAAAGCTAAGTTAAATTGTTATTCAGTTTTATTAACAGCACGTTATGTAGTGCTTTGCTAATGACATTAATTTAATTGAACCTTGTCTCTATGGAGCTGTAAAGCAATGGATTTGAGATTAATGTAATTTTAGTAATTTTCTACTTACTTCAATGTTGCGTGTAATATAATTTCCGCTGTAACTTGCTAATAGGGCAGAGTATCACTTGGGAATAATTCGAACATCGAGTTAAAATAAATTATATTTTTTTACAGAATTGAAATAACAGTTTGAAAAGCGAAACCAATATAAATAGCCCTACTTAGCGGGATAAAATTACAGGCATATTTGTAAATGTGGGGACGTGAATGAACAAAGATAATAGATGCATGTTTGTATCAATACATGACTGATGAAGTGGAATCCGTAGGGACACGCAATCATGTAACTCAATTATCATTGTTACATATTAATCAATATTGAGTCGCTACGTACAGGCCATTACATACTGACAACTTCTTTATCAAACCCATCCTGAACTGAATGTAATAATTAGCTTCAATTAATTAATTAATTAATTCTGGATTTACGTAAATATTTAAAAGAGACGGTCAGACATGTGAATGAAGAAAGCTACATAACAGTGAGCTACATTTTTACACGCTTTATATTAGCTTGACCTGTATCTATCTATCTATGTAACGGAATTTTTCAACGCGATTTTCACCCACTTAGAAACATTGGATCGACTTGATACTTTGTATACTTGTAAAGGACCCTTGACAATACAATAATTTCATATTTATTTTCTACAATCCTGGCCAGAATCATCAGAAAATCAAAAAAGTGTATTTGTATCTATGTAACGGAATCTTTGAACACGATTTTCACCCACTTATAAACATTTGATCGACTTGAAACTTTGTACACTTGTTAAGGACCCGTGACAATACAATATTTTCATATTTGTATCTAAACTCCTGGCCAGAATCGTCATAAAATCAAAAAACGTGTCTTTGTATCTTTATAATGGTATCTTTGAACACGACTTTCACCCACTTAGAAACATTGGCTCGACTTGAAACTTTGTATACTTGTAAAGGACCCGTGACCATACAATAATTTCATATTTTGTTTCTAAAATCCTGGCCAGAATCATCAGAAAATCAAAAAAAATGAAAACTGGTATAACAGGTTGCTGACTTGACTTTTTAGTCAATCATTGTAAGAGCTCAGTTGATAGAGCGGTGAACTCTAGTGGTATATAATTTCAGTAATCCATAGGTCGCTGGTTCAAATCCGGCTGGGAGGATTTTTTTAGAAGCGTATTACTTTTAGCTAATAATACAATAGTATCGAATTTAAATATATTTACATTTTTATCTTATTCTGTAAAGTATTAAAACTAAAAAATAAAATATAAATAATAGTTTTAAAAAACTAAAACAACACGTTTTGTTAGAAAACCGAACTAAAAAAAATGAAAAGTAATTTTAATTTCCAACACGCTTGGGATAAAGTTAAAGTGGTCAACAAAAAAAATCATCTCCAACACATGCAGAATAAAACTAGAGTTATCGACAAAAAGAAAATCATTTTACCATCAAAAGCATGGGGTGCTTTTTATGATTTTTACATTTTCTTCTTAGAGACTTTACTTTTGCCAATATCCGTTTATTATCAAATACATTAATTAATATAGAGCACCCCACGCTTTTGGTGGTAAAATTATTTTCTTTTTGTTGATAACTCTAGTTTTATTCTATATGTGTTGGAGATGATTTTTTTGTTGACCACTTTAATTTTATCCCAAGCGTGTTGGAAATTAAAATTATTTTTCTTTTTTTTTACTTCGGTTTTCCAGCAAAGCGTGTTGTTTTAGTTTTTTAAAACTATTATTTATTTTATTAAGTCTTCATATGGCAGCATGCTCCATTACAGTTTTCTGCAGTACTACATGCCTTGGTTTACTAACTAGTTCTATCTAACTAACTAACTAACTAACTCACTGGCACTATCGAACCCGAAGGTTCATGGCCGCGCGGACATAAGCTCTCCATACATCCCTATCCTGAGCCAATGCTTTCCAATCATTCCCTGTATAATCTACTTCCCTCAAATCATAGTTAATGTTGTTCTCCCACCTCATTCTTGGTCTACCAACTGGGCGTTTTCCCTCTGGCTTTCCTACAAGAAGCTTCCATGCACGTCTTTCATTCCCCATACGCGCAACATGTCCTGCCCATCGCAGTCTACGAGACTTAACTGTTATTATATCTGGCTTCCTATAAAGACCATATAGTTCATTGTTATGTAGTCTTCTCCATTCACCTGTCTGTTCATCTCTCTTTGGTCCAAAAATTTTCCTAAGAACTTTATTCTCAAATACTCGTAATCTCCTTTCCTCCCTTAAAGTAAGAGTCCATGTTTCGCACCCATATAATATAACTGGTAGAATAATAGTTTTATATATTTTCAGCTTAGCGTTTTTTGAAAGGAGTTGGGACATCAAAAGTCTCTGCAATGCATAATAGCACGCATTTCCAGAATTGAGCCTATGTAATTTCTTTTTGCTTCTCATTCCTATTTGTGATTATTGTTCCTAGGTATTTGAATTCTGCCACTTCCTCAAAATTTCCCTCATTTGTCATTAGCTGTCCATTTCCATTATATACTGAATTTCTACGTGTGACCATATATTTAGTTTTACTGATATTTATTTCCAGTCCTAATTTCTTAGTGTTACTCAATAGTGTGTGCGTGTTGGCCTTTAGTATCTCCTCGCTATCGGCCAGTAGTACTACATCATCAGCATAAACTAACAGCTTATTAATACCATTGAGTTGTAAGCCTTCCTCATTCTCTAAAGATTTAATGGCATGCTCTAGTACAAAATTAAATAGTAGAGGAGATAGTGCATCTCCTTGCTTCAACCCATTCTGGATTTCAAAAGTGCCTGAAAACTGTTTGCCTACACGCACCCTACTCTTTGAGCCATTTAGACACATTCAGTTTATAATTTACACTTCGTAAAGTATACTGTACAATTAATGTTCTATTGTATTTTTAAGTCTATGCTTACTTACTTACTTACTCACTGGCACTAACGAACCCGTAGGTTCATGGCCGCACGGACATAAGCTCTCCATACATCCCTATCCTGTGCTAATGTTTTCCAATCATTCCCTGTATAATCTACTTCCCTCAAATCATAGTTAATGTTGTTCTCCCACCTCATTCTTGGTCTACCAACTGGGCGTTTTCCTTCTGGCTTTCCTACAAGAAGTTTCCATGCACGTCTTTCATTCCCCATACGCGCAACATGTCCTGCCCATCGCAGTCTACGGGACTTAACTGTTCTTATTATATCTGGCTTCCTATAAAGACCATGTAGTTCATTGTTATGTAGTCTTCTCCATTCACCTGTCTGTTCATCTCTCTTTGGTCCAAAAATTTTCCTAAGAACTTTATTCTCAAATACTCGTAATCTCCTTTCCTCCCTTAAAGTAAGAGTCCATGTTTCGCACCCATATAATATAACTGGTAGAATAATAGTTTTATATATTTTCAGCTTAACGTTTTTTGAAAGGAGTTGGGACATCAAAAGTCTCTGCAATGCATAATAGCATGCATTTCCAGAATTGAGCCTATGTTTAATTTCTTTGTGCATCTCATTCCTATTTGTGATTATTGTTCCTAGGTATTTGAATTCAGCCAATTCCTCAAAATTTCCCTCATTTGTCATTAGCTGTCCATTTCCATTATATAATGTATTTCTACGTGTGACCATATATTTAGTTTTACTGATATTTACTTCCAGTCCTAATTTCTTAGTGTTACTCAATAGTGTGTGCGTGTTGGCCTTTAGTATCTCCTCGCTATCGGCCAGTAGTACTACATCATCAGCATAAACTAACAGCTTATTAATACCATTCAGTTGTAAGCCTTCCTCATTCTCTAAAGATTTAATGGCATGCTCTAGTACAAAATTAAATAGTAGAGGAGATAGTGCATCTCCTTGCTTCAACCCATTCTGGATTTCAAAAGTGTCTGAAAACTGTTTTGCCTACACGCACCCTACTCGTTGAGCCATTTAGACACATTCGAATAAGTCTAACTAACTTTTTAGGAATTCCAAACTCCAGCAGGATACTATATAACTTCTCCCTCTTAATTGAATCATATGCTTTTTTGAAGTCTACATATAGTTGATGTACAGTACCATTATATTCCCATTTCTTTTCTAAAATCTGTCTTATACTAAAAATCTGATCTGTTGTAGACCTGTTTCTTCTAAATGCACATTGATGATCTCCTAGAATGTCATCAATATAGGGAGTAAGTCTGCTTACTAATATATTTGTTAGAATTTTGTACGAAGTTGAAAGTAATGAGATGCCCCTGTAGTTGTTGCAATCAGTTTTATCTCCTTTCTTATAAATTGGTAAGATAATTGATTCCTTCCATTCATCTGGAAGAGCTTCTTTTTCCCAAATCATACTAAGCAACCAGCGTATCTTGTCCATCAATTTTTCTCCCCCTGATTTTATCAGTTCTGCTGGGATCTCATCTGAACCTGATGCTTTATACATCTTCAATTTTTCAATCGCCATTTCAACCTCTAATGCACTTGGCTCTGCGACTAGCATTTCTGCTGTCTGTAACTTATCCTCCTCAATGTCCTGTTCTGTATGTACATTTAATAGCTGATTAAAGTAACCTTTCCATCTATTTAATATACTCCTAGAATCTGCAATCATATCCCCATTTTCATTCCGAATTATGTTTGTTCTAGCCTGAAACCCCTTCTTCTCTATCCTAATTCCCTGATATAATTCTCTAATGTTACTATTTTTTGCATTCATTTCAAGATCATTAATCTTCTCTCTCAAATATTCCCTCTTTTTACTCTTTAGTAACTTGGTGGTTTCCCTTCTAACACTACCCAATTGCTCTAAATTTACCTCATTTGGCTCGTGTAACCATTTCATTTTTGCTAGCTTTCTTTTCTTTACAATGTCGGCACATTCCTCATCAAACCATTTCTTGTTTTGCCTCTTTTTTAAACAACCAATGCTTTCTGATGCTGACAATTTAATAGTATCTCTTATAGCCTCCCATTCTTTATTTATATCAGTTTCTTCTTCGTTTGCCACATTGTCATCTGAAGATTCCAGTACTTCAAATCTATTAGCTATTTTGATTTGGTATTCTTGCCGCATTTCATCATTTTTCAAGTTTTTTAATTCATATTTTTACAGAATCATCTTTAGCGTTCGTTCCTCTCATAAGCGATAGCCGTTGTCTGATTTTCACTCTGACCAGATGATGATCCGAATTGCAGTCTGTCCCTCTAACTGATCTAACATCAATGATGCTACTGTGCCAGCGTTTATCCACTAATACATGATCTATCTGGTTCCGAGTTTCTCCATCTGGGGACGTCCAGGTGTATTTATGAATATCCTTATGCTGAAATGTTGTGCTCTTAACAATGAGATTCTTTGATGTGGCAAATGTGACTAATCTAACCCCGTTGTCGTTACTATCTTCATGAAGACTGAATTTGCCTATTGTTGGTTTGAATATATCTTCCCGCCCCACTTTTGCATTAAAATCTCCTAAGACAATTTTCATATGATATCGTGAAAGGGTATCAAATAAGCATTCTAATTCTTCATAGAACTCATCCTTGATCTTGTCATATTTATCTTCTGTGGGGGCATGTACATTTACAATTATAAAATCATATCGTTTACCCGCTACTTGCAAATTTTATGAATTGTTTTGTATACTTATTAGCTAATTTACACTTATCTATGGGTCATCTTTCACTACCCTTATTTACAAAATGTTGTTTGTGTTTCATTTTTAAATACTATACAATCATATATCACATGGTCCACTGTCTGCTCACCAACACCACATGCACACATTGCACTGTCCTTTATCTTGAAGCGATGGAAACAGGCGTTTATATTCCCATGTCCGGTCACCAGCGTTGTCAAATTGGGAGATATCTGGATTCTTGTCTGTAGTCTGTCGCTGACTTTCGGGAAGAAAGATTTCGTCAAATTCCCTTTGGTGATTGATATCCATTCCTTTTCCGAATTTTCGTCACTAATAGTTCACTAATAATGAGCTACATGATTTGTGGGAAAAATAATGTAATAAAAACATTAAGTATCGTAGACTGCGATATATAGAACAGATGACACGAATTATAAATTAAAGGAGAGAATGGGAACTTATTGTAGGAAAACCAGAGGAATAGTTCCCAATAGGTAGTCCAAGTATCAGATAGGTGAATCAAATGAACCATGATTTGAAGAGGTGAATTATACAGGAAGGCTATTTAAGGTTAGTGACAGTAAATATTTTTGCATTATCTATTTTATCTTCTTCGTTTTATTCTTCGTCACGGTTTAGGTTTTTTGCTAGCCTGTTCCTGCTCCAAATTGCTGCTCTTTCCATCTTTTCTTTGGTCTTCCCAAACTTCTTCTTCCTCTTGGTGAATAGCTGTATGCAGATTTTGGTATTCTGTTCTCAGCCATTCATGCTAAATTTTCTTTCCAGTTTGTTTTCTATTTCACTATCGTGTTTAATTCCTCTATTTTTAGTTTCTGTCTTATTTCTGTGTTGTGTTTTTTGTCTGTTCTTTGATATTCTGCTATTGGCCTCAGGAATTTCATTTCAGCAGCTTGGATTCTGGTAGATTGTTGTGTTGTCACTGTCCGTGTTACGGATCCGTAAGTAATAATAAAAACTGCTACTGTCTAGTATAATTTCATTAGAGAGTCTTTTCTGGCTTTATTTTTCAAAGTTCTTTTTAGTGTTCCTGTTATATAATTAAACTTATTTAGTTTGTTATTTATATGTTTCCGTTGTGTATGATATTTTGCAACCTAGGAAGTTATATTTTGTCACTTGTTCTATTGTTTTATTTTCTAATACAGTATTATCTTTGTCAGAACTTGTTGAGCACCCTTGAAAGCCAATGTTTTTTTTTTCTCATTTTTCTGATGATATTTTCATATTTGAGAAATAAGACCATAAGGGAAACTCAATTAAAATTTTACAAAACAGTAGCCGTTCCAACATTAACATACGGGTCTGAGACTTGGCCTTTAACGATCTCTGATAAAAATAAAATTGAGACAATAGAAATGAGATTTCTCAGATCAGTTGCAGGTGTATCTCTAAGAGATCAAAAGAGAAGTCAAGATATCAGAGATGAACTACAAATATATAATATAAACAGAAAATACACACAAATAAACGTAATTGGTTTGAACATATACAAAGAATGCCAAATAATCGTTTATCAAAACAGCTGCTTCATTATAGGCATCTAGGCCGAAGAAATGTAGGAAGACCAAAACGTCGTTGGAAGGACGACCTGCGCCTGCGGCATGTAGTGCGCCGGGGAGCGGAACGGGATGATGATGATTTTTATATTATATTTTATTTTTATATTTCGTTTAGTTTATATAGCTTTCTTTGTAATTTGTCTTCTGATATCGCTATTGAGTTAGATATTTTATTGAATATTGATTAAATATGTGCCAGCAGTCGCGGTTATACATAGGATTTGAGTAAATATTTTTCGTTGGTACTCGTAGAATGATTGGAAAATATTAGCTCAGGATAGGAACTTAGAAAATGTAGATCTTATTTCCGCACGGCTACCAACTTGCTGGATTCCTAGTGGCAGCGAGTTTGTTATTTACTACATAACAATTTCTCACAAAAGAAACTACGTACGTAACAATGAGCTACGTAATATTTATGCGAACCTTGATGCAAAAAGAACAATTAAGTCTTTTAGACCGCGATGGACAGGCCATATGACACGAGTGCCGAATAAAAGAGGGACATGGAAACTTCTTGTAAGAAAACTAGAGGAATAGCAGCCAATAGGAAAGCCAAGAATGAGGTAGGAGAACAATGTTAACCATTGTTTTAAAGGAGATGAATTATACAGGGAATGATTACACTGGTCAACATGATATTTGTCTCATGATTACCAATAGTTGTATTTAATGCAGTTTTTTATCGTGTTTTCAAATATGTATTCGGAATTTCTCCATCACCCACAGTTTTTTTATTTCAATTTAAATTCATGGATTTAAATAATTATATTTTTAATAAACGTTTTTTCGTCCATTTGTCCATTGAGTGATGAATACGGGGAACACTTCCATCAGGAGATTTCAGCTATGGATAAGAGATATCAAGGCTAATGGAATCCTAATATGCTGGCCGATTATTATTGGGCCATCAAGAGGGATGCTCCACAGAAGAAATATAGCAGAAAATCGTCATTTCTTACTTTCTAGGTGAGTCCGAATGTTCGAATATTGTGTAATTACGAATGTAGAAAATATTAAAATGTTTGAAATTATAAATTGCTGTTTCAAGGAAACCTTGCGTGATGGAGAAAAACCGATATCATATTTTAATTCAGGAGAAAAATACTATCAGAATTGCATATTTTTCTTTCTGAGACAAAAAAAAAAGTTTATTTTTTGTTGCTCAGTGTTATAAAATATTAGCTCGGTACAGGCCTGTATGGAAAGTTTATTTCCGCACGAATATGAGCTTGTGAGTTATATACGCCAGGAAAGATTGTAGGTTAATTACTGAACAAGAATATCTCAGGAAGACTGGAGACGGTAGGAGGAAACTCTACTGTTCTTTGCATCCATAGTTTTTAAAAAAATATTCAAAACACTACGATATAAAACATCCGACTCTCGTTATATTTTTGTAGCGTTTAATCTGTCCCTCGCAGTGATATGGTCAGTGACTGGGTCTGATTCGTGGCGCAGTATAGGGAACATTAACTCTCTATCTTGGCTACGAGCGTGTGTCTTGCACTTGTATTTGCACGTGTCGTGAATAAAAATAAATAAAAGTTTAAAACACACAAGAAAATACAGTAAACACAGGAAGTAAAAGGTCATCTTAAAAATATACTGCGAAGTTTAAAAATGCGTTGCCATCAACATCAACGTTTAGACCTTAAGGTCTGATCCTGTCTCATGTTAGAATTGGTCTGTCCATCTTTTACTGGGTTTTCCTACATTTCTTCGGCCTAGTGCTCTGTAGTGAAGAATCTGTTTCGGGATTCTGTTCATATGCATTTTATAGATGTGGTCCATTCATTCGTCTCTGTATTGTACAATCCTATGTGTTGACGCGTCCATGAACCTACGAGTTCGATAGAGCCAGTGAGTTAGTTAGTTATTGTGGAGTCCTATCTAAAAACTTGAAAATATTTAGTTCTGTTCGTATATCAATCCTATCTAAAATATAATATAATATTCTCAACTGGTGTCCAACTCAGGGTCGGGTCGAGGGATGAGATGAGATGAAGCCCCGTATGTAGAGGTCTGTGAATGACAAGGGCCCCGGTCGACCACGCCTGACACACCATTTTGCAGCGTTTAATCTGTCCCTTTCAGTAATGTGGTCGGTGACCGGGCCCGATTCGCGGCAGGATACGGAACATTACATCTCTATCTTGGGTATGCGCGTGTGTCTTGCAGATGGACGAAATGAAACGAAATGGATGAGATGAGTACGGAGAAATGGTGGAATGATATTGTGACAGAGGAAAACGGGAGAAACACCGAGAAAAACTGAACAAGCTCCGTTTCGTCCGCCACGAAACCCACATGGACTGGCCGAGACTCGATCTCGGGACCCAGTGGTGTGAGGCGAGCGTCTAACCGCTTGCGCCACTGAGTCGCCTATCAATCCTATCTGATAACTTGAATATGTTTATTTCTGTTCATATATCTTCACTGCGTTTTCGATCTGCTATTGTGTAGCCAGCCACACATCTCAAGAACCTCATTTCTTCGTCGGTCCACCGCTGTGGTCTCCACGTAGCGTGCTGCCTTCTCAGGCAGAGGGCCCGTATTCAATTCTCAGTCGGGACAGGCTCTTGGGTGAGGTTTTTTCGGGGTTATTCCTTACCTGTAAGACAAATATCAGGACGTTTACGGCCCAACGGTCCCCGAAAATTATCCGACCATCATCATCATCCTTATCATCATCATCCTTCACCGGTGTGGAAAGCAACGAGAAGCTACCACACCTATAATTTCCTAGTAAAGCTGCAAAGCATAGGATGAAAATGCTATTATTGCAGTGAAAGACCGGCCCTCGGGCAGAATTACTATGGATAGATATTCTTCGTTCTTGGTTTTTGGTTAAGACATAGTGTTCCGATTCATATAGTAATGTTGCAACACGCATTGTTTTATAAAATTTTAAAAATATATATTTTCTAGTTCCCTTGAGACTTTGTTTTGTTTTGCCACATATATAATTAAATTTAGGATATTTATTTTGTTACCAATATCTTCGCTTTTTCTATATGACACATTGTGTCCCAGATAATTGAAATTGTTCATCTGTTATATTGTTATATTCTCAATCAACATTTTTTTTTAAATTCATGTTAAAGCACCGTTGAGGTTATGTAATAAGATGTCAATTATATATTTTTTTTACCTAGTAAGTCAGTCGTCCTCAACTAAGTTATTAAACTTCAAGTTGTTCTAATATTAGAACAAGTTATTAAACTTCAAGTTGTTCTAATGCTAGAACAAGTTATTAAACTTCAAGTTGTTCTAATGCTAGAACAAGTTATTAAACTTCAAGTTGTTCTAATATTAGAACAAGTTATTAAACTTCAAGTTGTTCTAATATTAGAACAAGTTATTAAACTTCAAGTTGTTCTAATATTAGAACAAGTTATTAAACTTCAAGTTGTTCTAATATTAGAACAAGTTATTAAACTTCAAGTTGTTCTAATATTAGAACAAGTTATTAAACTTCAAGTTGTTCTAATATTAGAACAAGTTATTAAACTTCAAGTTGTTCTAATATTAGAACAAGTTATTAAACTTCAAGTTGTTCTAATATTAGAACAAGTTATTAAACTTCAAGTTGTTCTAATATTAGAACAAGTTATTAAACTTCAAGTTGTTCTAATATTAGAACAAGTTATTAAACTTCAAGTTGTTCTAATATTAGAACAAGTTATTAAACTTCAAGTTGTTCTAATATTAGAACAAGTTATTAAACTTCAAGTTGTTCTAATATTAGAACAAGTTATTAAACTTCAAGTTGTTCTAATATTAGAACAAGTTATTAAACTTCAAGTTGTTCTAATATTAGAACAAGTTATTAAACTTCAAGTTGTTCTAATATTAGAACAAGTTATTAAACTTCAAGTTGTTCTAATATTAGAACAAGTTATTAAACTTCAAGTTGTTCTAATATTAGAACAAGTTACTAAACTTCAAGTTGTTCTAATATTAGAACAAGTTACTAAACTTCAAGTTGTTCTAATATTAGAACAAGTTACTAAACTTCAAGTTGTTCTAATATTAGAACAAGTTACTAAACTTCAAGTTGTTCTAATATTAGAACAAGTTACTAAACTTCAAGTTGTTCTAATATTAGAACAAGTTACTAAACTTCAAGTTGTTCTAATATTAGAACAAGTTACTAAACTTCAAGTTGTTCTAATATTAGAACAAGTTATTAAACTTCAAGTTGTTCTAATATTAGAACAAGTTATTAAACTTCAAGTTGTTCTAATATTAGAACAAGTTATTAAACTTCAAGTTGTTCTAATATTAGAACAAGTTATTAAACTTCAAGTTGTTCTAATATTAGAACAAGTTATTAAACTTCAAGTTGTTCTAATATTAGAACAAGTTATTAAACTTCAAGTTGTTCTAATATTAGAACAAGTTATTAAACTTCAAGTTGTTCTAATATTAGAACAAGTTATTAAACTTCAAGTTGTTCTAATATTAGAACAAGTTATTAAACTTCAAGTTGTTCTAATATTAGAACAAGTTATTAAACTTCAAGTTGTTCTAATATTAGAACAAGTTATTAAACTTCAAGTTGTTCTAATATTAGAACAAGTTATTAAACTTCAAGTTGTTCTAATATTAGAACAAGTTATTAAACTTCAAGTTGTTCTAATATTAGAACAAATTATTAAACTTCAAGTTGTTCTAATATTAGAACAAGATATTAAACTTCAAGTTGTTCTAATAACTTAGTTGAGGACGACTGACTTATCAGGTAAAAAATTATATAATTAACATCTTGTTATATTCTGTAATAAAATGTTACTCTTAGTGGCTTATACCTTCGAAAAACTAGAACTATTTTTTTAGTAGATATTTTCAAGTTGTATATTTCATACATTTTACTCGATTTGTAAATTTCCCGTTGCAAGTCATCTTCTCTCTCAGATACCACAACCAGATCGTTTACAAAAAGTAACTAATAAAATATCGTAAAAAATTGAAATGACTTTAATGTATGTCGTTTTAGGCTGAGTTCAAATGCTTTCAGATCCCCCCCACGAGATGTGGATTTATGGCGCACACTTAAAGTTTTATAAAATTTATATTTAAAAACCAGTAACGCTAAATATTTATGTAACCTCATTTTAGCTTACTTAAGGGGAGTGTTGAAAGGCGTATCCCAATAATGTTAAAATAACCATTTGCTCTTTACCGTTTAACATAATGTAATTAAATTTTTACAGTGTATACATTCTTATCTTGTAAATTCATTAACTTGCTTCGATGAAGATATTATCCTTCCAGAACAATATACCATATACTTAATTCAAAATGGTTGGTGCAAAAGTAAACTTATTTATTTTTCACTGAAATAACATACAGAAACAAAAGTGGTATTCAAATTGATGATAGAAGTAGTTTATGAGTTGGCTTGTCTATATTCGTTGCTTTCGTAAACGACGCTAGAGGCGTTAGCTTTTGTTTATTTAGTTGATAAGATAATAGCGATATCGAATCCGGAACATGCGTATTGTGTGATGGAATATGAACGAATCTTATGACTAGGGGCCAGATTCTTAGGTTTTGCCTATTTTTATATACTTCTAAAACTAAAAAAAAAATGTTTTAATACTTTTTCCGAATCACACTCAAAAGAGACATATTAATTAATTCTGTAGTACCTAAAAAATTAAATGATATGCGAGTACCTACAATTACCTAATTGAATGTTAGTAGTTTTTTATTCATCTACCCCGTACTATAGTATATTTTAATTTTTAGTTCATACTTTTAAAAGTAAATCACAAGACAGTGTTTATTCCTTGCGGTATTCATTGAGAGAAATCCCATCTGTCATAAAATTGAAATAAATTAACAAATACGAAATAGAATTTTACATTTCTGCCAGACCGTCCTTTTTCTTGCAAGTAAATAATTGTCTCCAGTACGCTCAGAACAAAATTATATATATATATATATATATATATATATATATATGATTATCACTAAATAATGGAGACAAATAATATGGAAATATGATCAATTAAATTTGAGACTTTTTAATTGCATTCTCCAAATAATAATGAATATAATAATAATAATAATAATAATAATAATAATAATAATAATAATAATGTATTTTAGCTGGCAGAGTTAAGGCCATAAGGTCTTCTCTTCCACTCAACCAGCGAATAGTAAAATTATAAAAAAATTACATATTTATTACAATTTAAAGAAATTATTAAAATACAGACTAAACAAAAGACAGACTAAACAAAAGACAATGGTAATGTGATCTAATGTCATCTAATACTAACAAAAACATGGAGTTAATAAAATTAAAAAAATATAAAATTAAATTAAGTAAGTAAAATTTCCTATATGAATATTTACAAAATGCTGAATATAGATGTTATGCAGTTAATGTTTTCATTGTGTAAAACTTAAGATATCAATTAATTTGGATTTAGATAATGATAGCGAGTGACAGTCTCCGACATGACTGGGAAGTGAGTCCCATACTCTACTCATAGATAAGATTCAGAGTATAGACATGTCCTATGCTGTGGTATCAAAAGTAAAGACGAGTCTTGTGATCTAATATTCTTCTAGTAATCGATATATTACCGAATTATATCGATATTATGTCCACCGCTGTGGTCTCGAGGTAGCGTGTTCCTTGTCACGCTGCGGGCCCGGGTTCGATTCCCGGTCGGGACAGGCTCCTGGGTGAGGTTTTTTTCGAGGTTTTTCCTCACCTGTAAGACAAATGTTAGGAAGCTTAGGGTCCAACGGTCCCCGAAAATCATCCGGCCATCATCGTCCTTCACCGGTGTGGAAAGCAACGGGAAGCTACCACACCTATAATTCCCTAGTAAAGCTGCAAAGCATATCATGAAAATGTTATGATTGCAGTAAAAGACCTGCCCTCGGGCAGAATTACTATGGATGGGTGGATCGATATTATGTAATTAATCGAACCAAATGTAATGACGTGAGCATAGTACTGAATACTGTTAAACTTTAGTGTAAGAAACCATCGTTTGTGTGTGTTATAATATGCAAACTTAATTATTTTAGTAATAATAGTTTGTAAGTCTACATTCTTCTGTCGATATAATAATTAAAATAAGTGGTTAAGACATTTATGTTTTAGCAAATTGTATTGGGATTAATCTATAAAAGTGAGTGATATAAGCAGGCCGAGTATTTTCCAGAGACAGAATACTCCAGCACACACATGGAGTCAGTATGAAGTTAACACTTGTGCTCATGTGCAGAGTGGAACGAAGTCACATGAAATGCTCTCAAACTAATATTGCACTCAGCGATTGTAGTTCAAGAGCATCCTACATGACATTAGAGGTTATTTAAAAAATAAGTCTTTGTGAAGCACTTTTTTACAGAAAGAATTTCCATATGTATCAAATTATTGCTATAATTTCACACATTCCCTATGTTTACTCTTAAAAATTCTTACAATATTTTGGTAGTGTTTAATCAACCCTATGGCCCGTTGGGGTCAGGATTTTTAAACTGACCCAAACCCTCTGGCGGCACTATGGCCCTGGGGTCGACTCAGCCTCTAACGGAAATGAGTACCGGACGATTGTTCTGGGGGTAAAGGCGGCCGTCACGCAGGGCTGACAACCCGGCTGACATAAAGTGCCGATTGTCTAGAAAAAGTGGGAGCCTTAACCTCCTACTACCCCAAGGGCCTCCGGGCCTGTTGTGGAATCACTTACTTTACTTATGGCTTACGAAACTCACATGTTCAATCCCGTATCATGTAAGGTCCTCCACTGGTCCCTCTCATCATCCAAATGAAGGTTATAACTCAGACACCAAGTTCACTATTTTAATAATACAGAAATTTAATATTTGTTAAATATTATTCATATTAGAACACTGAGTAACAAAAACGAAACTTTTTTTTTTTGTCTCACAAAGAAAAACATGTGATTCTGATAGTATTTTTTCTCCTGAATTCAAATATGATATCGGTTTTTCTCCATCACGCAAGGTTCCCGAGAGACAGACATTTATAATTTTAAACACTTTAATATTTTCTACATTCGTAACTACATAATATTCGAATATTCGGACTCACCTTGAAAGTAAGAAACGACGATTTTCTGCTATATTTCGCCTGTGGAGCATCCCTCTCGATGGTCCAATAATAATCGGCCAGCATATTAGGATTTCATTTGCCTTTATATCTCATTTCCATAGCTGAAATCTCCTGATGAATGTGTTCCCGTGCTCATCGCTCACTGCGCCAACGTTTATTTAAAAAAAGTATTATTTAAATTCATTAATTGAAATTGAAATAAAAAAACTGTGGGTGATGGAGAGATTCCGAATATATATTTGAAAACACGATAAAAAAAACTGCATTAAGTACAACTATTGCTACTCATGAGACAAAAATCATGTTGACCAGAGTTATTAGTCCCATTCTTCGCACAGAAGCCTTTCCCATCCAAGTAATACCTTAAGTACATACTATGTGTCTCATTGTGGTGATGTGCTGACCACATGTCATTCACTGATATTGGTAGTGAAATAAAAAGGTAAAGTGATCCCACTACAGAAGGCCCTTGAAGTAGTAGGAGGTTAAGGATCCTATCTGCCTAGATAATCGGCACGAGATGTCAGCCCGGTTGTCAAGTCCTACGTGTTGACCATTTTACTCCCAAAACAAACGTCTGGCACTCACTTCCGTTAGAGGATGAGTCGATCCTGGGGCTATGATGCTGCCAGAATATTTTGGTCAGATTAAAAATCAAACAAAAAAACAAGAAAGCAAAGAGGACTATGGGGAATAATGTAAAGTAAGAAATGTAAGGGGAATATAAATAACTAAAGATGATATCATAGAAGTAGCCGAAATAAGATTTCTAAGAAGTGTAGCTGGCTGCAAAGTTCTATACAAAAGAAGAAGTGAAATATTAAACTTTTAGATCAAATATTACAATCTAGAAAAAAAACTGGAAAGAACATGTCCAAAGAATGAAAGATGATCGCATACCAAAAATTAATTACAAACTAAAAGAAGACAGAAATGTTGGTAGACCAAAAAAAGAGATGGATTCAACTTTTTTAATGAGAATCTATGAGATCGGAACAAGCCACATAGGCCTAATCCGTTAATGTTGTTGATGATAATGATGATGATAAATAACTGAATGCATGGTACATATTAAAAATAGGATGCAGCATCAAAAAAACTGCCGATCGTCTTACTCGCCGGGATAACATACGGTAGAGTTGCAGGAAGATGGCCTTCAAACAGATGCAACATAGTTTAGCCGCATAATTCTTCAAATACCATCAAGTTTTGCACAGTGACATATTTTTTTCAGACTACAGGTTCTTTAACGTGACGTAAATAAACCTCACGGGGCCCATGGATTTACTACCATTCCGAAGGAAGTAATTCTCAGGATTTTACTCCTTTTAGAGCCCATTGGGCCGGCCGCTTTGAATCAGCAAATCTCAGAACTAGAGGCGAGCATGTTAACTAATCCATCAGGACTAATACAGCTGCAAAGAGCCAATTCCGACTAAAGTACCTGTGACTAGCAGATGGCGGTTCAAGGTGTCCCCTGGTTAGCATAACATAAGACAGACCCTCGACTTTAGTTTCAGTTTTCTTGGCCGGATTTCGTGGCTTCTAATAATATCAGCTACTCATTGCACTCGTGAAATTGAAGTGGGTTATTTTCAGATCTGCATTTAAAAAATATAGGGCCTATAATTTTGAGGAGGTGGCAGAATTCAAATACCTAGGAGCAATAATCACAAATAGGAATGAGATGTACAAAGAAACTAAACATAGGCTCAATTCTGAAAATGTGTGCTATTATGCATTACAGAAACCCTTGATGTTCCAACTCCTTTCAAAAAAAACATTAAACTGAAAATATATAAAAGTATTATTCTACCAGTTATATTACATAGATGCAAAACATGGAATCTTACTTTAAGGGAGGAAAGGAGATTACGAGTATTTGAGAATAAAGTTCTTAGGAAAATTTTTGGACCAAAGAGAGATGAACAGACAGGTGAATGGAGAAGACTGCATAACAATAAACTTTATGGGAAGCCAGATACATTAGGAACAGTTAAGTCTCGTAGACTGCGATGGGCAGGAGATGTTGCACGTATGGGGAATGAAAGACTTGCATGGAAGCTTCTTGTAGGAAAGCCAGAGGAAAAACGTCCAGTTGGTAGGCCAAGAATAGTAAAGTAAAGTGATCCCACAACAGACCCGGAGGCCCTTGGGGTAGTAGGAGGTTAAGGCTCCCACTTTTTCTAGACAATCGGCACTTTATGTCAGCCGGGTTGTCAGCCCTGCGTGACGGCCGCCTTTACCACCAGAACAAGCGTCTGGTACTCATTTCCGTTAGAGGCTGAGTCGACCCCAGGGCCATAGTGCCGCCAGAGGATTTGGGTCAGTTTAAAAATTAGGTGGGAGAATAACATTAACTATGACTTGAGGGAAGTAGATTATACAGAGAATGATTGGAAAGCATTAGCTCAGGATATGGATGTATGGAGAGCTTATGTCCGCGCGGCCATGAACCTACGGTTCGATAGTGCCAGTGAGTAAGTAAGTATTATACACGGGGAAAACTGGCGTAATACAGTTACCTCTGTTGGTGAAATTTACCCTAAAGTAACTGTTGTTACTGTGACTAGCAGATGGCGGTTCAAGGTGTCCCTTGGTTAGCATAACATAACACAGTCCCTCGACTTTAGTTTCAGTTTTCTTGGCCGGATTTCGTGGCTTCTGATATCAGCTACTCGTTGCACTCGTGAAACTGAAGTGAGTCATTTTCAGATCTGCATTTAAAAATGTAGGGTATATGTGCTATATTCTGAATGCGATTTCGGGGACATTCACGTTTACCTTTGCACCATAAATCCGATCAAAAGCTGTGTAAATCATGATTTTATAAAGATTTAGAATGATTATGAAAGAATATGGAATGAAAGACAGAAGTATGGAGGAAATCCGTCGTCCAGGAACTGCGTAAACTAAACAAATTACTCAGCAAGTCGGATTTATGGACCGATTTTGTTGGTTTATGGAATTTATCTTCCTGATGTTAATTAAATAGTATTTGTTTATTTCTCTGATTTTTGGAGATTAGCTTTATCATTTTATTTAAATTATGCATACAGAGTTTAGTTTTGAAAAATAAAAAATATCAGCCATTAGAGCGATTTTCAATTTTCGTTTCGGGTAAACCCCTACTCCTAATGGTGCTATTTAGCTGGTTAAAAAACTCTCAGTTAATTTATACATGCCGAGCCGGGTAAAGTTCCGAAAAAAACAAAAATTGTGCCGATAGACCGTTAACGTACACACACATATATATATATAATGGACAATGACACAACAACATTTCAACAGAATAACTTCAGTTGAAATGGATTTTTGGAGAAGAGCTGCCAGAAAACCTCGATTGGAAAAAATTAGAAATACAGAAATTAGAAAATGTATGAATGCAGAAAGAAATATAATGGATGAGATTGAAAACAAAATGCTAAAATGATATGGACACGTAAGAAGAATGCAGGATGGAAGACTACCAAAGGTCCTCTATGCATGGAAAATTGAAAGAAGGAACAGGAAAGGAAGACCAAGAACAATCTGGAAGAACAACATTCAAAATGCAATGTGGAAATGTGGTGTAACAGATGGACACAGAGGACAGAGAACGATGAAGAACTTTAATTAAGGGAAATTTGTGAATGTTTGTTGCAAACTGATAGTCTATAAGGGCGTAGTCATTTATATTTATTTATTTATTTTTAATTCATGTTAATTACTAAGATTGGTTACAGAAAACCCTATATATATATATATATATATATATATATATATATATATATATATATTATAATGGGTAAAATGTGGTAGAAGAAGAAGTGGACTGCCAAAAAATAACGTGTATTGAGTGTTTTGAGCAATATGAGGGGAAAAGGATTCGACGCTGTAGATTAGAATGACGGAGAGTTATGGAGGAGAAGAGAGTAGTTTAATTGTCCGTCGCCGTGGCGTAGTCTGTAGAGTCCCTACCTTCCACTCCGGCGACCCGGGTTCCATTCCCGGCAGGAAGGAGATTTTAAATCTCCACCTTGGGTCTAGGTGTGTGTCCTGTCCTTGTGTCTATATGTGAGATAAAACAAAGTTAACAAAAAAAAGTAAAACAACATAGAAAAACAGTGTAAAAAAAGTCCGTCGCCGTGGCGTAGTCGGTAGAGTCTCTACCTTCCACTCCGGCGACCCGGGTTCGATTCCGGGCGGGGTAGGGGATTTTAAATCTCCACCTTGGGTCTGGGTGTATGTCCTGTCCTTGTGTTTATAGGTGATGATAAAATAAAGTTAACAAAAAACGTAAAACGAAATGGTAAAAAGAAGAAGGAAAAACAATGTAAACGAAAAGAGGAAAAAAAAAATTCGCGCAGGAAAATGATGTGAAACATTGTCAAACCTTCTAAATAAATATAAATACAAAAATTATCATATGAGGTAGAAAACATCAAAACAGATACATTTCGGTAAGGAACATACGGTCTCTGAGATCAACTTGTAGTATTAGGGAAGGTTTACACAGAAGATAGTTTAATATTCTAATTACAGCAGTAGCATCACAGGAATTGCTAGAATGCACGCAGTACATCGTCTGACCATTGATTGTCGCGTTCGTTCGAAGATTCCTGACATGTCCGCAATGGTCCCAGCAGCGACGGCAATTCTGGCGACTAGGTTTTATTCTGTTTCCACAACGGTTTCATACACCATCTGCTTCATTTGTCTCCAGAGGAAGAAATCCAGAGACATGAGATCAGGTGATACGGGTGGCCAGTCCACAGGGCGACATCGGCCGAAAACATCAGCTTATGTCAGCACGATTAACAAAACGTTCTCTAACATTACAAGTTAACTTCTGAAATTATATATTATTTATCGGATGTATTTGTTTTCATGTTCTCTATTTCCTGTATTAATTTGAACAAATAGTTTCGGATCATCCTATATAATATATATATATATATATATATATATATATATATATATATCCATCCATCCATAGTAATTCTGCCCAAGGGGAGGTCTTTCACTACAATCATAGCATTTTCGAACTATGCTTTGCAGCTTTACTAGGGAATTATAAGTGTGGTAGCTTCCCATTGCTTTCTACATATAGCTATAACATCTAAATATACAAGCGTTACTGCTATAAAGTAAGAAGTTTTCTCTTTAAAAATGTTTACTTCTTATAGTAGCCACTAGATGGCAGTTGGAACGATATCCCGCTACCTCTCGTGTAAATTGAGAATTATATATATATATATATATATATATATATATATATATATATTATAAATATATTTTTGACATTTGGCAATGAAGGCAAATATGATAAGAAAAGAAAAAAGAATGCTTGAGTCGGGATTTGAACTCGAGTCTCCAAAGACTCGAGTTCAAATCCCGACTCAAGCATTCTTTTTTCTTTTCATATCATATATATATATATATATATATATGTTTGTGTTAGGATTCCTGAGTAGCTCAGTTTGTTAGAGCGCTAAACGTATACAATTAGAAACTCGGGTTGAAATCCCGACTCAGGTATTTACTATTATTTTCATGTCATATATCCATCCATAGTAATTCTGCCCGAAGGCAGGTCCTTCACTGCAATCATAGCATGTGCATGCTATGCTTGCAGCTTTACTAGGGAATTGTAGGTGTGGTAGATTCCCGTTGCTTTCCACACCGGTGAAGAATGATGATGATGATAAGGATGATGATGATGATGATGGCCATATGATTTCGGGGACCATTTGGGCCTTAAAGTTTTCCTGACATTTGTTTTAAAGGTGAGAAAAAACACCGATAAAAATCTCACCCAGCAAAACTGTCCCGACCGGGGATCGAACCCGGGTCCGCTGCCTGACAAGGCAGTACGCTACCTCGAGACCACAGCGGTGGACTCATGTCATATATATATGTATATATATATATATAAAATTTTGTCGGTTATATTTGTTATCTACCGATTTCTCATGAGAACAGGTTAGATATAATATAAATTAATCTCGAGATTTTAACTCGGGGCCTTCAAAAGACAATTTCAATGCTATTCATTTACGTGTAAGTGCATTATGAATGGGATTAAATATTTTGGTGACAAAAATATATTAATATTGCATGGCATTTTGTTCGTTCTAAATCTTATTGTTGTTTAAGTGGCAGGAAGTAGAAATATGCATGCTATTGTGAAGCTACGAGTTACATAGATGGAAGTTGTCCATCATCATCAGTACAAACAAGTTGGAGGAAATAACGTCAGGTTACTTGTAAAACATCGTACGTCCATTTGTGTCTCACCAAACTGACGTGACATGTCATAAAATTGTAACACCGTCATTCAATTTATATCCAACAATAAAAGTATGTCACACTAACACCGTGCCCGCCTTATTGACTTATTCGTTACACTAACAGATACTTTAATATTCATGGAAGACGGAAATAATATACTGAGCAACAATTACATCTACAAAACCACGGGATGAGTAGTACACAAGGCATTATGACACGAACTCTGTCCAGCAAATGAAAGCTACAATTATTATTAATAATTATTGTTATTATCACCATTAGGCTTAGTGTTTTTATATTTATTGTAATAGGCTATTTTAAGAAGAGTAATGGCCCATGATAATAAATTCTTGTCTACGAAAATAAATTGTTATGCCTAATGCATTAGATTCTTGCTAATAAAATTATCATAAGTAATGCCACGAGTGATTTCCAAATTATCGATAAATTCACGACACACGAAGTGAGGAGTGAATTTATCTAGAGAATTTGGAAATCAAGAGTGGCATTTGTTAGGACTACTTAACGAATAAAATTAAGCTGTTTATCACAAATCATTATTTAACTATAGTTATTTTAAAATATTTATATATTTAATGTAAAGGGCGATGTTTGAAAACAAATGAGAAACGATAGGTACGCTTCATCTCCTTCTTTTGTTTATCACTGCAACTAGATCATACTATTTATTGCCAAAGGAACGCAATATTGTAAGAATGCTCTCTAGTGGAGAAAAAATGAAACACATCAAACTGCATATTAATTCATTTCTGATGTCGTATGATGTAAATATGACAATTATATTTTTCTGGATTATTACCTGGGAAAAAATACATTTAAGAAAGTGCAAACAGTGGTTTCTTTTTTTGGTGGTATAATAAATTGCTACAAATGTTTTCATATTAACTCCTGCAAGCGCTATGTGTTGACATCTATGCACTATATATATACAATCTGGTAGCCGTATTTCTTACAGGCTCAGTCACTGCAAAATAATGGTCAGACCTGTTCAGAATATTAAAAAAGGAGGAGCTTTCTTTAATATGGTAAATTTAACATTGATAAATATTTCGTGAAACACGACTCTGATTGGTTGTAAAACAGAAATCATTGAAACGTGATTGGTCATTGACTCCCATTTGGGGCATGAGTTAAGTAGTCAATATATATATACATATCCCTCCATGGTATCTTTACCTTGTCGTGGTGGAGTGGCTTGCGTGCTTAAATGATCCTGAGAGCTATGCCGGCGGTAGCATTGCTGCCGATAGGGTTACCCATGCCAGACTGGTCGAAGGTGATAAGCCAGACGAAAAAAGTACCTTGGGCGAAAGAGTGACGATCTTTCACCGTAAAAATACAACCGTCAAGAAATGCGGACATGGGTTCATCTGGGGTAAAATTTTCCGGAGGTCAAATAGTCCCCCATTCGGTTCTCCGGGCGGGGACTACTTCAGGGAACCCATGCCAAAGGCTCAAACACAGGGACATGTTCCTAGAAACATGTAATGTTAGGACTTTAAACTTCTTGTAGGAAAGCCAGAAGGAAAACGCCCAGTTGGTAGACCAAGAATGAGGTGGGAGAACAACATTAACTATGATTTGAAGGAAGCAGATTATACAGGGAATGATTGGAAATCATTAGCTCAGGATAGGGATGTATGGAGAGCTTATGTCCGCGCGGCCATGAACCTACGGGTTCGATAGTGCCAGTGAGTAAGTAAGTATATATATATATATATATATATATATTGAATAAGTATTTAATTAGGGGGTAGGTAAAAGGGTGATGGATTTATCACATGTTGTGGGATTTATTATAAGGAATTCCCGTAATGTGGGAATTTTATGCTCGCGGTCTAGTCAGGTTGGGTTCGATGAGCGATGATGATAATTTATCACAGGGATAACGAAGGAACTTCGTACGGGCAGCTAAAGTTTTATCAATAATTGAAGTTCACAATTCACTTGATTTATTTAAAATAGTATTCACTATACGTATGTTCAATACAATGAAAAACACCTGATGATACGATATGTATAGCGATCTGATTTCTAAACTGAATAATGAAGTATTATTACTATTAATATAGTAATATAAATATTACTGATCAGTATCCTTAATATACTTCATCGATGTTCTCCCTACGGTATCTAACTTAATCGATGATGTTCTCCCTTCGGTATCTGGGAGGCTTCTCTTCTGTACGCGTCTCAATTTGATATCTTGAAAACTTCAGTATTCCTTCAATCGTTCAGATCGCTACAGGGGAAGGGTTTACACTTTATTCCTATTGGTTTAAACATATGTGGATATATATTACATATAGCCTATATATATATATATATATATATATATATATAAAGGGTGTGACTTTCCTTTGTTTCTGTCTGTTATATAGCTAATAATAGGTGTGTCTATCCCGTGCTATTTATTGACAATGTTGCCAAGCTGTTCATAGTTGGGCCTTTGGGCTTTTTATTAAGGGCCTTAGAACTTATTTAAAAACCGTTAGTTTCAATTAATTTTAATGTGTAGTTCGTAGTTATCTTTTAACTGATACATGTGTCCAAATTTTAATTTGAAACTTCATAGTGACATTCCCCTTGTAAACGTTTTGTTATACTCGTCATTCGTAAATATTATTTTAACTGACATTTTAGTCGGTTTTCAAATAGACGTTCTGACACATTTCTATTTACAAAGGGTTTGGTATCTATAGGTTTCTATTGTATTCAGGTACTTGGGTCTATCTTTGTTATACCATACGTCTTCTAGACTTTCTGGCTCCATCTATATTGGAATAACCCAAATTTAACAAAAGGAGTTGTCTTAGTCATTTATAAAAAGAGGAAATCAACTTTTATATAATTAATAAAATTGATTCATTAATATGATCATTTGATTGCAAATAAATTTCTGAGTAATTAAAGTCCAAACTCGATATGTTTATATACATATTACATCTATATCTCAAATTATGGTCCTACATTTAAATAATTCAGATTTAATGAAATATTTAGTTAATATTTGAAACTAAAACAATCTGGAGGGAAATTCGTGTTACAATATACAGGGCAAGTCAAAATGTTGTGCAGGTTTTCAGAAATTTATTATGTGAAATGTAATGAACATATAATATTGTGAGACATATTGTATGAAAGGTAAACTCTCAAAGTTTTTTTTTAAATATTCACAGATGTTCTATGTGAGCGCCTTTTGTTACACGACAGATGTCAAGCCGATATTCAATCTCCTGCCAAACTTTCTGTAGCAGTCCGCGGTCGATATCAGCAATGGCTGCTGTGATGCGGGCACGCAGTTCATGCAGTGTTGTTGGAAGTGGTGGTACGTAAACATGATCCTTTACAAGACCCCACATGAAGAAATCACACGGGGTTAGATCTGGTGAACGAGGTGGCCAATGAATGAGTTGTTGATCACCCTGAGATGCACGGCCTATCCAGCGTTGTGGTAAAGCCGTATTCAAATGGTCTCGAACACTGCCATGGTAATGTGGAGGGGCACCATCCAACTGCAGAATGAAATCTGGACTATCCGCTTCAAGCTGCGGAAGGAGCCATTGTTGTAGCATATCAAGGAAAACATGTCCGTTCACAGTACGTTCATGAAAGAAAAAGGGCCCATAAACCTTTGCATGGGAAATGGCACAAAAGACATTCACTTTCGGAGAATCGCGTTGATGTTCCAGAGTTGCATGGGGGTTACCAGTTCCCCAAATCCTTACATTGTGTCTATTCACTTTTCCTGAAAGGTGGAAAGTCGCTTCATCACTGTAAACTACCCTCTCATGGAACTCATTCTCTTCCATTAATGCGAGAAAATCAACACAGAAGGACGCTCGCAAAGCATAATCGGCGGGTTTTAAGGCTTGAACCAGTTGCAAGTGGTAGGGTTTCATCTGTAAACGTTTTCGGAGAATCCGCCATACAGTTTTTTTTTGTGGTAGTTGAAGTTCTGTCGCTCCCCGGTAGGTGGATTTCTGTGGACTCCACACGAAGCATGTGCGAACGCGTTCGACTGTCTCTTCACTCGTCGACGGACGGCCAGTCGATTTTCGTTTACAGATACAGCCTGAATCCCTAAATTGTGTGTACCACTTACGAATGGATCTCCCATCCGGCGGGTCTTTATCGTATCTGGTACGGAAATGTCGTTGAACACTAGTCACAGAGTTGTTTACATGGTAATCAAGCACACAGAAAGACTTCTGATCCCCAGTCAACGCCATTTTCCTTTACTGCTCTGCTGTTGACATCTTGCGGGTGAACGCGGAACTTTAGAAGTGGACAACTAAACTTTGAGAGTTTACCTTTCATACAATATGTCTCACGATATTATATGTTCATTACATTTCACATAATAAATTTCTGAAAACCTGCACAACATTTTGACTTGCCCTGTATAATCGCTCACATACATGCATCCAGTTAAATAACATACAAATATTCGTCAAGAAATGTCAAATAATAATATAAGATAAAACACGAGAGAATGATACAATCCAAAGAATCTAACTGATACAAATTCGAAGTTTACCATCTGATATTTAATTTTTAACTATAGGTTTTTTTCCCCCATTGGTTTAATTCAGTCAGTATTAATGAATCGCGGCTAGCAAAATCATTACCGTAATATTAAAAAGTGAGATAAAAACTTTTATATGCAAGGTCTTTTAGCCATCTAATGGATTTTTTTACCTAATAATATTGTGTTGATTTATATTATTAAGTGGAAATCTGTTTAAATCGGTTAAAACAAAAAACTATTACTGACATGATTGTGGTAAAACAAACCGCAAGTTACAATCATGGAACGGAGAGGTAAACTATGGAATAGAACTCCGACACTGGTTTGCATTTAGTATTCTGGCCACAAATAAATACAGAAATAGAACTGTTTGCGGTTAAAAGGAATACAAAGTCACACAAAACCGATAAATGGTTTGCCCACGCAAAGGCAACTCTTATAGTAATACACAGCATTATGTAATTATAGGTTTATTTCCGCTTTCTATTATTATAGTGACTATTTAACTCATGCCCCAAATGGGAGTCAATGACCAATCACGTTTCAATGATTTCTGTTTTACAACCAATCAGAGTCGTGTTTCACGAAATATTTATCAGTGTTAGGATTATCATATATTAAACAAAGCTCCTCCTTTTTAATATTCTGAACAGGTCTGACCGTTATTTTGCAGTGACTGAGCCTATAACAAATACGGCTACCAGATTGTATATAATAGTGCTTACATGTCAACATTTGTAGCAATTGATTATACCACCAAAAAAAGAAAACCACTGTTTGCACTTTCTTAAATGTATTTTTTCCCAGGTAATAATCGAGAAAAATATAATTGTCATATTTACATCATACGACATCAAAATGAATTAATATACAGATTGATGTGTTTCATTTTTTTCTCCACTAGAGAGCATTCTTACAATATTGCGTTCCTTTGGCAATAAATAGTATGATCTGGTTGCAGTGATAAACAAAAGAAGCAGTAGAAGCGTACCTATCGTTTCTCATTTGTTTTCAAACATCGCCGTTTACATTAAATATATAAATATTTTAAAATAACTATAGTTAAATAATGATTTGTGAGTAAACAGCTTAATTTTATTCGTTAAATAGTCCTAACAAATGCCACTCTTGATTTCCAAATTCTCTAGATAAATTCACTCCTCACTTCGTGAGTCGTGAATTTATCGATAATTTGGAAATCACTCGTGGCATTACTTATGACAATCCACCTACGAAGTAAAATTTCACCAACATAGTTTTTAAACCTTTAAGGGGACCCGGAACGTCCTATACTTATAATGTTAAATGTAAGGAACATTTTTTCCTTAACTATTAATCCTATCAAGTTGAAATTTTTACAGTGGAAAGGTTCATATATTTAGAGTCTTCTATCATAAGGATTTATATAAATAAGCATTTATACCACAAATATTTTTTTTCTTTACAAATATTTTCTTTCAGTTTTTTACACTGCATTTTGCAATCTAAATTATTTAATTACTGAGCTATCACAACATCAGTACGGTAAAAATTGTATATGAGCACTATATTGAAGCCCTGAAAATGTCATCTCTAGCTTTAATAGTTTAGAAGAAAATGTTCTTTATATATTGAAAAACTGAATGCTAACTATAGGAGAGAGTTGACGGCTCACGCCCACATTTTAAAGGGACGGGGAATATTTAAAACAAATAATAAACACTCTTACAAACAAGATTCAGGCAAGATAATTATACCATATCAAAGAAGAATTTTTCTAGTATTTCAATTGATAAAAAAATGAAAATGCATTTTTTCATCACATCTGGCATTCCGGGTCCCCTTAATTGGCAACACACTAATTTCTCGTGTCAGTTATTTAAATGTGGCGGACCGTACTGAAACGAAAATCACGTATGACTCTTATTATTGGGTTTATTGTGTAATTCGACGCATATTTAAATGATTACTACTCGTTCGTTTTATTCTGTTTCATTAATAATACTAAATAAATCGAACCAATTGATGTTGCCTATAGGATACATTGCCAATTAAATGGCTAAAATCTGCTGCATGTTTCCCTAAGTAGGCGCCGATATTTCTGGGAATAAGATATTTATAAAATTGGTACCTGGTAAGTCAGTTCTGTCCCAATTAAATTAATTAATTAATGTTGATTTCTGGGGATGTCCAAGAATTTTTAAAAATGTCCTAAAAATGTGATAGTATAGGGCATTTTTTCTATTGATGATTTTCAGCATTCTCCATTACGTCACAATTATTACATGTTTACATTTATGAGTAATATAACATTTCACACTATTATAATAATATTAGAACTGATAAAAACCAGGGGAGAAAAATTGATGGACAAGATACGTCGGTTACTCTGTATGATCTGGGAAAAAGAAGCTCTTCCAAATGAATGGAAAGAATCGATTATCGTACCAATTTAATAAGAAATGAGATAAAACTGATTGCAACAACTACAGGGGCACTTCATTACTCTAAACTTCGTACAAAATACTAACAAATATAATAGTAAGCAGACTTATTTACATTTTATTTTAATAATATTTACGATTGTTCCCTAATAACTGCTTGTGTTTATCACACACTGATGGAAACCTACTTAAGAATCTCAACTTACAACATTCTTAAAAAGTGCATCCAGACGTAGATCGATTTGAATGCCAAATCCTTTCTCCTTCAGATAATTTATTCGCTCTTCGATATTCTACCTTTTTCCATACCACAAAATATTGAGTCTCAGAGTTCTTAGGAAGGAGGATTCCCCCTGGTAAAGAACAAATAGAGAGGTAAAGCAACGATAAATTTACATGAGAACGTAGAAGGAATAGAATGAATGTTGAAACGAGCATCTATGATATAATTTCTTTACTATACAATATTTGAGTTCCATATTCATTAGTTTTGCTAATTTATAAAAGCTTTAATTTAATTTGTGTTGAATACTTTTATAAAACAATTACTGAACATTGCCATTATTATAAAATGTCCATCAGTTTGGGTAAGCTGTTTGAGATAAGTTTAAAATAAATTAAGATTACAATAAACATAATTTAGCGATAATATGCCACACAGAGAGTCTATTGTTACTATTGTCTTTTTTTCAAATCGAAAGATTTTCACTTGACTACAGATGAATTCCACGTAAAAATTGACATAGAACATGAAAATTAAAATTGCTTTCCTGTTTGCAAAAGTGGTATATGAACTATAAAAAATTTTCAATTCTCTGCATTCCAAAATATTGAAGAGTATGAACAAACTCATGCTTAACAAGTAATTGTTTTTTTAATTAAATCTCTTACATTCTGCAGAAAGCTTTAGTTGTTGGGTTATATCTCTTTCTCCACGGTACGACAGGCCTAGAAGGCCCTTGCCTACCAGCCAGATGCTGGCCTCATATTTACATGTGTTAATCACGCAGGTAAACGATCATCCAGCCAGTGTAGGGGTGACATGTGGTCAACATGTAGGATTCCCAGCCGTTATAGCTGGTTTTCTCAACCTGGAACGGCTACTTATTGTAGCTACCAAAATGCATCACGATGCTGGGTGGGCACCGGTCCCATATTGTTCGAAACTCCATGAGAAAATTTCTTCCCACATGGAGACTCGAACCAGAGCAAGTCACATAGCTCTGCGCTAAATAATCTTGCCTTAACCACTCGGTTACGGAGCGGGACAGTTGTTATATAGGTTACCTTTATTTTATATAATTAGTGACTAAAGATTATTAAATATAAAACTCAAAACAAGTATTTTTTAACTCCCATATAAGCACTACAATCACAACAGCTTGTTGAAATAATACTGAAAACTTCACAGACATTATTTTACTCTCCCTCTATAAAGCATAATGTCATTCTACAGTTACGTCAGTTACCGGTATAAAACCCTACATTTTAAATACAATTATTAAAAACAGAATCAAGGATGCAATATATTATATGAAGAAGAAAAGGATATAAATGCAAACATATTAAATTGTTTAAGGATTTTGGGATTAATAAATTCTATCTTCAAGCCACAGTTATTCCAAAACATTCAAGACTAAAAAGTGTATAAAACACTGGTTCTTCCAACTCTTTTGTATGATAGCGAAGTATGGACATTGAAACAGGAGGATACACAGAGACTCAGATCTGCTGAAATGAGATAATTTAAGGACTGTACGATACACACTATTAGATCACAAAAAATGAAGACATCTCAGAAGAATCACAATGGAACCTTCAGAAAACAAAATTTCTGATTATAACTCAAGATGGATGCAACATGTTCATCGAATGGAAGATCACAGATACCCAAACAAATGTTAAGCTATCAACCTGCAAGAAGAAGAAGACCAGCACGTCCACTCAAAAGGCTTTTGGATGGTATTTCTCTTGAGGCCGAAATAGGTCAATAAATGGCCTAAATTCGTGAATGTACTATGATGATGATATTAAAAATAGAAACTCCATATTTTCTGCTAAAGAGATTGAACCCTATATAATACATAATTGTTCTGAAGATGAAAAGTAGTGTCCCACTGACTGAAGGCTAAAACAATTAAAATGTAATTTATGTTGTAACTAATTTTACGCCGGTTACCATGGAATTAACCTATAATGAAATCAGTAATTAGCTGTTACTTGATGTTTATCAGTTATTTTAATCAGTAGCAGTAGTACACGAAACAAAACTATCTGAAATATAATTACAAATTCCAAAACATATTTTTGTGAATTTTGAAACGTTTAATTTAACATTAGTTTAGAAAATAAGATACCGTTATTAGACAAATTAAGAACTAGTCCGAATTTGAACAAAATGAAAATTATTTAGAAAAGTAAAGGTCCCATGAACTTGGAATATGGAATATTAAGATCTGGGGCGAGGACAAAAAAAAAACACAAACACTGTATTTTCTGAACACACAAACTAGCAATCAGTCAACTTTTATTTAAACTGATTAATAATTCAAAATTAATATAAAATTATGGAATATTCACCAGAAAAGGTCCGTCTCCTCAACTTAATTAATCATTTAACTGTAGCGCTTTCGGGACTTGTCCCATCATCGGCAGGATTCAAAACTGGTGTCCCGAAAGCGCTACAGTTAAATGATTAATTAAGTTGAGGAGACGGCCCTTTCAGGTGAATATTCCATAATTTTATATTAATTTTGAATAATACCTCAACGGAACATATCATGAATCTTATAAAAGTTGATTAATAATTTGCTATTAAATGTTAACGTATCTAAATTGTGCTGCCACGATAATGCAAATAATTTACATACACATCCATTATGAAGTAAATTCACTGTTGACACTATAATAACCAATATTAAGACCTTGGCTAAATGACGTGTCAGGTGCCTACTCAATCATTTCATAAATACACCATCAAATAGTAAACTGGAATTCGATCAGTTTAGATATATGGATATAAAAAATTATATTTTTTATTCTTACCGATTTTATTTGTTTATACAATTAATTGTATATGCCCTATGTGTCGAAAGGCAAACTCCTGTTGGAGTCATATTTGTATGACTGATATATTTTAACAGGAATTATGCAGTGTTTTACCGCAGTGAAATATTTTAACAAATTAGTATGGTATTCAAATTCTTAAGGGCTTAATGACCGCGATCCGCGAGAAAAAATCAATTGGGAATTAAAGGTCATATACACTTCTTCTGTAATACTTTCTCCTTTTTTAATTTTATTTATTTTACCTTCTCCCTTCGTATAACTTAATCCTCCCCATGTAAGTTTTCAAGTCACTCTTCTGGCCCGGTCACATATAGGCAGGGTGCACGAACTCTAAACCACACATAAGCTAGGCTGGCCTCCTAGATATTACGTCAGGATCACTGGCGAAGACAGTATAAGAGAACAAATTGAAAATATACTTTATACAGCAACCGATATGCCCACGTAATACGTACACTTAGCGACAAAAAAGAATGCGCTGCTTCAAAAAACAGTTCTTGTTATGGTCCACTGCGCATGCTCGAAAAGCCATAGCTGAGGTTCACGAGGTAACGCACTGTTAAATGTTTTAAATGCGCTGTATTTGGTTTTAATGGTCTTAAATAGTTGAATAACAGTGAAGGAGACGTGTTTCTAGATATTTAAGAGTGTTGGACAAATGCAATATTACTCAAATTGCGACATGTTAAATAAAGTTCAACTGTCGTTTATAGTGTACAAGTAAACACGGCAACTAGCATCAGACGTTCGAATAGCGTAGATGGTTAAACTACTTACAACAAGATGAAATGTATGTGAAAGCCAGGGTTCAAGTCCTCCGACAATTTTTTTTATTCATTTGTATTTTCGCAAAATACATCCTATAATATTTCATTCCTGCCACATAATCTACGTTCACTTTACACTATCTTAAGTAATATCCCTGCCTCTGTAACACTATTTAGCTACCGGTATAAATTTAATTGTGCGTGCAGTACCACGTTTTAATAATAATGCTATAAATGTATGTAATAAAATATAATATATATAATGAGTTTCAAATATTTATGCGTTTATTTAGTTATTACATATTAGTGAGGAAAAAGTTTCAACCTTCAATTAAAATATTTAGTTTTTATATGTCAAGTCCATCATAATAATAGTTCATAGATGATGGACAATAATTTAAAAAAATATTATTATTATTATTATTATTATTATTATTATTCTTATTATTATTATTATTATATTATTATTATTATTATCCGTCATCTGTAATAATAATAATAATAATAATAATAATAATAATAATAATAATGGGATGTATCAATTGATGTGAAGAATGTAATTACCTGGGGGTCAAAATTAACTCAAAATGTCCCCAAGAAAATGGCATAAAATATAGAATTCAAAAAGGCAGATCGGTAATAACATTGATAAACGGAGTTTTGTGAGATAAGAACATAAAAAGATACCAAATTAGAAATTTATGAATGCATAATTCGAAGCACGCTAACATTCGGTGCAGAAACTTGGCATATGAATAAAAATGAGAGTTTAAACCTTATGTCTACCGAAATAGATTCTTACAGACGCTCAACTAGACATTCTAAATTGGAAAAAATCAGAAATACAATCATCACACAACAAATCAAAGTCCAAAATTCAATATTATATGTTTTAAGATACAGACAACTAGAATGGTATTGTCATATACGTAGGATGCCAGAGAAAACATTACCCAGACAAGCTTTGGAATGGATTCCATCTGAAAAAGGAAAGAGAGGTGGACCAGATTTAAATGGATGAATGATGTAAGAAGAGATATGAGGGAGCTAGGTCTGGAAGAATTGGAATGAGAAGGTAGAGAAGAATGGAGAAAGAAGATAAAATTTAAAAAGCTTTGGACATAGGAAGATGTTTTATTACACTGTAAACCTGTTTATAAATAAGCAAATAATAATATTAATAATAAAATTATTAATACTTCCAAATAGTAATGTTTTTTTAAGAATGAATATACAGAATAAAATAGAAAGCACTTTAACAATTAAAAAAAGTTATCCCCACCGGGAATCGAACCTGCGACCTCTTGTATACGAATCAAGCCACTAAGCAATGAGCTACGCTTCCGCCGCCTTCTTACGTTTAAAAAGAATACTCTTCAAGGAAAGAAGGAAAACGTATTGTAGCGCTACTGTGCAATTAGTTTACTCGTGTGAATTGCGCGTTAGAACTTGAAATATTCGAGATCAAGAGTCGGCCCATTTTTTTTTTGTCGCTAAGTGTACATATTAAAGTTTTAAGAAATGTAAAACAGTATCTGAGACCTCAGTCGTGTGATATCTCGGATACGTTTTACAATTCTTAAAACTTTAACACACTAATCTCAACTGAGTTTCGTAATGTATTTTTAAAATCATGACGTAATACGTACACTTAGCGACAAAAAGAATGAGCCACTTCAAAAAGCAAGAGTTCCTGTTATGGCCCATTGCGCATGCTCGAAAAGCCATAGCTGCGGTCCACGAGGTAACGCATTGTTAAACGTTTTAAATACGCTGTATTTGGTTTTAATCGTATTAAATAGTTAAAGAGGCTTCTTCTAAAATAATCAAATTCAACTCCAAAAAAACAAGACAGGATAAAATAAGAAATGAATTCCTTTGGAGAGAAATGAATGTCACCACATCTGTTGTTAAGAGGACTGAAAATCAAACGCTTAAATGGTATGGCCATGTACAAAGAATGAAAGATGGCCAAAAAATATATACCAATGGTCACCCCGTGGAAGAAATAAACGCGGCAGACCAAGATGGAAATGGAAAACCTACGTCAGAACCATAATGGATGATAGGAATTTGGAAGAGAGAGATTGGAATGATAGAGATAAATGGAAACTGAAGACGGCAAACCTATAAGTGGGTGAAAGCCGAAGAAGAAGAAATAGTTAAAGAACAGTGAAGGAGACATGTTTCTAAATATCAACGAGTGTTCGACAAATGCAATATTACTCAAATTGCAACTTTTTAAATAAATTTCAACTCTCGTTCATAGTCCAAAAGTAATCAAGACAACTAGTATCCGACGTTCGAGTAGTGTAGATCGTTAAACTACTCACAACAAGATGAAATGTATATGAAAGCTGGGGTTCGAATCCATCGACAATTTTTTTATTCATTTGTATTTCCGCAAAATATATCCTATAACATTTAATTCCTGCCACATAATCTAAATCCACTTTACACTATCTTAAGTAATATTTTTGTCTTCGTAAACTCTGTAACACTATTTAGCTACCGGTATAAATTAAATGTGTGCAGTACCACGTTTTAATAATAATGCTATAAATGTATGTAATTAAATATAATATAGCTTCATATATTTGGAGTTTATTTATCTATTATGTACTAGTGAGTAAAAGGTTTCACCCTAAAATTAAAATATTTAGTTTATACATGTCAAGTCTAGCATAATAATAGCCCATATATGATGGACAATAATAATAATAATAATAATAATAATAATAATGGGATGTATCAAATGATGTGAACAATGTAATTACCTGGGGATCAAAATTAACTCAAAATGTACCCTAGAAAATAACATAAAATATAGAATTCAAAAAGACATCGGTAATAACAATATTAAATGGAGTTTTGTGGGATAAGAACATAAGAATAGATACCAAATTAGAAATTTATAAATGCATAATTCGAAGCACGCTATCATACGGTACAAAAACTTGGCAGTTGAATAAAAATTTTAGTTTGAAGCTTGTGTCTACCGAAATTGATTGTTTCAGACGTTCAACTAGACGTAAATTGGAAAAAAAATCAGAAATACAATCATCACACAACAAATGAAAGTCCAAAATTCAATATTAAATTTTGTGAGATACAAACAACTTGAATGGTATGCTCATATACGTAGGATGCCAGAGGAAATATTACCCAGAAAAGCTTTGGAATGAATTCCACCTGGAAAAGGAAAGAGAGGTCAACCTAGATAAAAATGGATGGATGATGTAAGAAGAGCTAGGTCTGGAAGAATTGGAATGAGAAGATAGAGAACAATTGAGAAAGAAGATAAAAATTTTAAAAACTTTGGGCATATGAAGATGATTTATTACACTGTAAACTTGTTTATAAATAAACAAATAAATAATATTAATAATACCTCACCGGGAATCGAACCTGTGACCTTTTGCATAAGAGTCAAGCCACTAAGCACTGAGCTAAGCGTTCGCTGGCTAATTGTGCGTGGAAGAATACTCTTCAAACAAAGAAGGGAAACATATTATAGCTCTTCTGTGCAATTAGTTTACGCGTGTGAATCGCGCGTTAGAACTTAAAATATTCTAGTCGATTCATTATTTATTTGTCGCTAAGTGTACATGTTATGGTGCCCCATCAAAATAATTAATGCAAAGCTACCATACAAATATGTCCTAAATATATACAGCTATGGACGCTTCTTGTAGGAAAACCAGAAGGAAAACGCCTAGTTGGTAGACCAAGAATGATATTGAAGAATAACATCAAACATAATTCGAGGAAAGTAGATTAAACAGAGGATGATTGGAAAACATTACTCCAGTGTGAAACTTCAACATTTAAGTTTTAAGTCTTACTAAACTAACTCACTGACACTATCGAGTCCGGAGGTTCATGACCGCAAGGCCATAAGCTATCCAAACATCCTTATCATAAGCTATGTTTGCCAATCAACCTCCATATGATTCACTTCCCTTAAACCATGTTTTACTCCCATCTCCTTCTTGGCATATCTACTGGGCGCTTACCCTCTGGTTTTCCTACATGCCCCTCTTTAATTCCCCATTCATACCGCATACCCTGTCCATCGCAACCTTATACAATTAAAAAATATGTTTAACTCACTTTAATCCATGTAAACAGTAAATAGTTTTAAAATTGATTTGGAAATCCCTCATTAACATGCCCAGATATTTGCAATGCAAACCACTGAAAATGTGAACAGAAGCTAAGTAGGCTTAAGAAGAATGAAATATACACATGTTGCTCCATAAAACGTTTGAGCACTTAATGCAATCAATTTAGAGACGAAAAGAAGGTCTTGACCAACCCTAAACTCTCTTAGAACCCGCTCAGCATACAAATGTGCGGCAGACAATTGTGAAACCGAGCACGTCTGCCAACACTCCGCCAGTTGGAAAGTTGTCGCCACCATTTCTCTGATGAAGATTACCAAGTTTGTAGTAGTCGAAACGTTGTGCTTTTCCACACAATGCAACATCCGCTAACAACAAACTTCTAACAAACTTCTCTAAGTTCACGTGAGCTAAATCATAAATTTCAGATTGAATATATTGCATATTCACTCACAAGGAAGGTCCATGAAGCCCCCGCTCGGAACAATGTCGACTCTTACATATGAAAGAAATAGTCAAAATGAACATGTATGAGAAATTCTAGATTTCGCAGGTTCTACGATCTAAAATCCGGCTGTGAAAAACCTGATAGTAGAAGATCATGTTTCTGGAAAATGTATACCGTATTGCCCATGTCCAAATGTATTTATATATTCCTCTTTGGGTTTGTATGAGAAAAAAAATATAGGCCTATATATAAAGTAACAAAAATGTTTCGAAAGAACATAAGCTATAAATCATAATAAATATGTACTTATGTAAATCTATAACTATATTTTTGGTTTAATAAAGTAATGATCTTCTTGGTGATAAAATCGTAAAATATGTAGTCAATGTACCCATTTCACCAATTAAAAATTAAAAGAGTCAACATGTTTCAACAGCGAAGCTGTCATTTTCAAGACTAAATATTGACTCATTATTTTTTGGTAACTGCAATACTAATAATAAATCATTGGTACCGTATATTTTTTTGCAAGTATATATTATACAGTAGATCAGTCGAATATGTTTTTCACATAATCCCTTCCAGGAAACTATCATGAAATGATGTTCTCAAATACAGACATATTACGTTAGAAATAAATTTTAAAAGTTTAATTTTGTAGAATTTCATTTCTTATCTCCGTATATTAAGGAAACTAGTTAATTGTACTTACTTTTGTTTTTGAGGATTATTCTAAAACAGGTTTAATTCAGTGTTGTCATTGCATCTTTTTTTTCTTTTTATTCAATGCCCCAGGTTGTCATTTCGACATTTCTGGTGTTCTCTCCTTAATTGTAACCCACTTCTGAAGTTGGGGCGCCTAGAAAGCGGAGTTACGTTGCCCCGATGATATGATGTGTGACAAATGATAATGAAGCGCCAGGAGGTTTCTTAACCTAAACTTAACCAAAATTCCAGACCATGAGCAAGGGCACAGGAATGATTCCCTTCAAGAAAAAATGCCTACGGTTTGACCGGGAATCGAACCCCCGGGACCTCATGAACAGTAGTTAGAAACGCTGACCACTAGCCCATGAGACTGGTCTATCATTACAATAACGAGTAATTCCGTAAGGCAGAGGTTCCCAAACTTTTTCGACTCGCGAACCTCTTCCACAACGATCTGAGTTAGGCGAACCACCGACTTTTAAATATACATACAGCAGACAAGCATAAAAATGAATTCCAAACAAAAGGTTGGAAAAACTGCACTTAAACTAGCGTGAAATATATTCGAAGTCCTATAGAACAACAGTGCGCATGCGCCAGAGTTTATAGAGCCAGCGATAACCCAGAATCGAACCACATATCGATTATCATCCTCGATTACTATCTCGCTATGAAATTTAAATGACCAGCATTTGCAATAAATCCCCAAATCTATGTTTTAAAAAATGTAATAATAATAATATTAAAATTACCAAACGTTTATTAATAATGGGTGTACACTTACTTATCACACCCTAACGCTGTGACTACTTAAATATGTTCACTAAATAATAAGGGAAATAAAAAAAAAAGCTTAAAACCCATAAAAAACAATAAATAATTTAAAGATAAAGGTAAAAAGCTCTTTCTAACCAGCGATAACCCAAAACAGCGATAGAAAAATTATAGACTAATATACTCTGTGGAGAAAATAGCAGTTAGCATCACAATATTTTCTAATAGTGTTATAATATTGTGATTTGCATATTTAAATCCATCCATAGTAATTCTGCCCGAAGGCAGGTCCTTCACTGCGATCATAGCATTTTCATGCTATGCTTGCAGCTTTACTAGGGAATTGTAGGTGTGGTAGCTTTCCGTTGCTTTCCACCCGGTGAAGGATGATGATGATAATGATGAGGATGATGATGATTGCCATATGATTTCGGGGACATTTGTCTTACAGGTGAGGAAAAACCCCGATAAAAACCACACCCAGAAAAACTGCCCCGACCGGAGATCGAACCCGGGCACGCTACCTCGAGACCACAGCGGTGGACGCATATTTAAATAAATACTTCAAAATTGTCCAATAATGTTACAAAAATTGTTTGAAAAAGTTTAAAATATTAAACAATGTTAGTAAATGCAAAAGAAGAGCTGTAGTTTACAACAATATAACTGAAAAATCAAGCACTAGTAAAAGTGCAGTTGAGCCAAAAGGTTTAATAACCTTAAATTAACTTAACCTTTTTGGGTTTCCACTCTTGGTGAAACTGGCCTTTAACGATTAAAACCTAACGTTACTCTAGTTACGGCTTAAAAGTTACACAACCTGTAGGCCTAGTTGTAAGAATAAATACAAGTTTTAATTTCAATTACTCGCCTCATCCTGTTTCCCTTTCAAACTGCCAGTTATCCATTTTAATGTCAACGGAAATGATTCTGATACACAACTGACAACTTATTGTTTTTGTTACAAAAAAAAGAAGTAGGCTATTGTTGAAAATACAAAATTAATTATACATCCACAGTAATTCTGCCCGAGGGCAGGTCTTTCACTGCAATCATAGCATTTTCATGCTATGCTTTGCAGCATTACTAGGGAATTAAATTAGATATAAATTTGTTGAAATTCCACATTAACATATAAAATCAAAGGCCTGATAGCCATGTAACCGTTCCTTAGTCGGTACTGTTGTTAGAACACAAAGAAGCTGACAGACTACATTTCGATTGTAGCGAAATCAAATGCAATCCTAACGTTGTTACGTAACTGTAATCAGGCATTCGCGGTAAATATTAATTTATTGTGGAAAGAATGTGATAAATTCCCAATGATACACATATGTGACAAAGGGCATTTATAGGGTTAATCATCATCTTCAAGGTATGTGTCTGTTGGCCCGTTCCGCTCCCCGGCGCACAATTTCAAAATATTATTATTACTATTATTATT
Source organism: Diploptera punctata (assembly GCA_030220185.1). Taxonomy (NCBI): domain Eukaryota; kingdom Metazoa; phylum Arthropoda; class Insecta; order Blattodea; family Blaberidae; genus Diploptera; species Diploptera punctata. The sequence goes on from JASPKZ010000013.1 coordinate 102,714, forward strand.
ATTATTATTATTATCATCATCATCATCATCATAGTACATTCACGAATTTAGGCCATTTGTTGACCTGTTTCGGCCTCAAGAGAAACACCATCCAGAAGTCTTTTGAGTGGACGTCCTGGTCTTCTTCTTCCTGCAGGTTGATTATTATTATTATTATTATTATTATTATTATTATTATTATTATTATTATTATTATTATTATTATTATTATTATTATTATTATTGCCTTGTCACGCAGCGGGCCCGTGTTCGATTCCTGGTCGGGACAGGCTCCTGGGCGAGGTTTTTTACGGGGTTTTTCCTCACCTGTAAGACAAATGTCAGGAAGCTTAGGGCCCAACAGTCCCCGAAAATCACCCGGCCATCATCATTATTATCCTTATCATCATCCTTCACCGGTGTGGAAAGCAACGGGAAGCTACCACACCTATAATTCCCTAGTAAAGCTGCAAAGCATAGCATGAAAATGCTATGATTGCATTGAAAGACCTGCCCTCGGGCAGAATTACTATGGATGGATGGATTATTATTATTATTATTATTATTATTATTATTATTATTATTATTATTATTATTATATTGTGACAATGTCACAGAAATGAAGGAAACAATAATAGGCCTACCCTCGAAACCGCCATTACGCGAACCCCGGGGGGTTCGCGAACCACAGGTTGGGAAACGATGCGGTAAGGCAACGGCGGCAAAATAACGACTGCTTAGTTCGAATGACAAATTACGCCTATTGAGCATTTCCTCATCCATCTAACATAACATTCAAATTTAAAAATTTATCATCCATAACAAGTAATTTGCATGGTCAAACATGAGTCATGACCCGGGGCGGCAAAAACATGGCGACAGTATTTTTTATTTTTGTTGTAAAAATAAATCAGCTATATTTAAATATTAGTGCAGATATTACGAGCTCCCACAAGCTCATTACTGCATATTTAAACAATGGTTCGACCCAGCGATTTGGCTCAGGCGGTAGCGTCTAGTATTTAGGAGTTACCGGTGCCGACCAATTTGACTGAGGGTTTTTTTCTCTGGTTTTAGTCTCTATAATATATAGAAGCTATACATAAGCCCAGTCGGCCGCTGTGATTAGTTCCGAGGGTCGCGGGTTCAAACTCGGCCACCGTCCATGGATTTTTCTAAATCTAAGGAGCAAGTCCACCGTGAGGGACTTTCAGCCCGTGAGTAGTCCCAAGTCTGAAGATTTTCTGGCTCGTAAAAAATCCTTAAGCCTGAATAAAGAGGCCTCTACGCAAAATTTACTGACATCAACGTCCTAGTAATACCTTAGTTGCCTGATTGTGTCGGTGTGTTCACCGCATGTCATCCATGACATCTATGAGTAAATAAGGTAACTAAAAAAATTAACTTAGTCTAGTAATTCCTTACAAAGGAGACGCTCTGACTCAACAATAGGCTACTCCATTAAAGATAGATAGGTAGATATATATTATTAATTAAATAAAAATTAAACTTGGTTTTATTTGATTTCCATATTTATTAAGATATAATTCAGTGACAGCTGTTTCGGTACAGTGTAGTTTCTTCAGACATGTTAAATTATGAATTGCGTTATTATAGTACATATCAACTGATCTAAGCAACAATACAACAATAATGTATTTACTTTTTTTTTATTTCATTCAAATCAAGTTGAGAATTTAACAGTTTATTACCACTTTTGAATTTATTTATGTCAACAGCCTCCAAAAGGTCCAACTTCACATAGGCCTACATGTAAAATTTCAAAATTTGGATCGAAACAGTGATTAAACTGGAATAGGTGGTTAGCATATTTTGAATATTCTAAATTTCTTTTAGATAGATAGATAGATAGATAGATAGATAGATAGATAGATAGATAGATAGATAGATAGATAGATAGATATAGATAGATAGATACATAAGCACACACGAAACCTACTGGATGCAACCAACGATTCTAGATGCGATATGACATCTATAAGTAAGCATGAAGTAAAAAATAGGATATATTAAAAGGCAGTATCTTGAAATAACACGTCACATCGGTACTGATGAACTAGTTATTTCTGTGCTCGTCTCTAGTTCCGAGTTTGCTGGATCAATCCAACCCGGGTCGATGGATTTTTCAGGACGTAAAAATCCTGAGCATGGGTTCCTTCGGAAGAAAACTAAACAGTGGATTCCGTATCATAGATTTACAGCACTTAAAATACCCTTAAATCTCAAAAAATAAGTATCTGAGCAAAATTTGGAATATCTTTCACGATTATATTTGAATTGCGACGCTAATTACCTTAGTTGTTAAAGAGCGTACTTAAATAAAAAACTAGCATAAAATAAAACAACCCTACGGTTGTTTGATGTCAGCTCGGAATCCAAAATGAGTAATTTAAAGTTCCCTACGATGTAGCATTATATTCTTTAAATTATAATATGCAATCAATACCTGTTTTTTAAATACTAATTAAATGATTAAAGTAGAAATAACGCATTTAAACATAAATATATATGATGATCTTGAAGAAGATTTTCGGGCTGTCGGCCTACAGCCCGAAAATCTTCTTCAAGATCATCATAGCAACTCCGGCCGTGAAAGTCTACGTGAATACATAAATATATATTTTTTTGTCCAATGCCACTAGTTTGTCTTTTATGAAATTTCTGGTTTTCTCCTCTGGCATTGGCGGAATTGTAATTCGTTTCTTGCGTTGGGGACCTGGAATGTGGAGTTAGGTTACCCCGATGATATATTGGCTTGTAAATGATAATGAATCGCCAATAGAATGCTTAATCTTTACCCAACCTAAATTTTAGACCATGGGCAACCACAGATATAATTCCCTTAAGGAAAAATTCTTATGGTCTGACCAGGAATCGAACCCGGGATGTCATGAACTGTCGACAGAAACGCTGGCCATTAGCCCATGATGCTGGTCAATAATCAGAATTTTTAGTTGAAGATGTGTTTATTGTTCTCATTTGTCCTAATAAATACTGTATACTGAATTATTTTTCACTGGGAGAAGCGGCATTTTCTTAACACGTTGTTGCAAAAAAATATGGTTTTGGCTTAAATACATTACCATATGTTTTATTATTGTAATTGTAGTGATGTGTAAAGTTGATAATTGTTTTAAAAATGGAAAATTCATAATTTAATGGCATACGTATCAGATACAGTATTTCATTCCAGACAAATTATAGTAGCTAGTGATAGTACAATTGTTTTTAAAGTGATAATCAACAAACGAGACGTTCCAGTAACAGGATAACGAGAAAAACAAATTGTGAGTGTGTAACGAAAGAGGTATAATCAAATGATTCGCCAGATAATTCACAAATGACAAACAATTGGCGTAATAATGTCAAACAGATAAATGGCACAAAAACAAAAGCGAAGCTCTCCACAAAGCTGAGCGGAATAATCGCTAAAATGTCGAGGACTTGTGAAATCCATTGTTGCCCTGTTGTTTTACATCACTACTCTCATTCCACTCCATTCACAAAAAAAGTACTAAGTGCCGATATAATTAACGTTCGATAGTTATCCAATTAATAACTTGCCATCAAACAAATGGATCATTTTATAATTCAATATAATTTATCATAAGTAATGCCACGAGTGATTTCCAAATTATCGATAAATTCACGACTCACGAAGTGAGGAGTGAATTTTACTTAGAGAATTTGGAAATCAAGAGTGGCATTTGTTAGGACTATTTAACGAATAAAATTAAGCTGTTTACTCACAAATCATTATTTAAATATATTTATTTTAAAATATTAATATATATTTAATGTAAACGGCGTTGTTTGAAAACAAATGAGAAACGATTGGTACGCTTCATTGCTTCTTTTGTTTATCCCTGCAACCAGATCATATTATTCATTGCCAAAGGAACGCAATATTGTAAGAATGCACTCTAGTGGAGAAAAAATGAAACACATCAAACTATATATTAATTCATTTCTGATGTCCTATGATGTAAATATGACAATTATATTTTTCTGGGAAAAAATACATTTAATAAAGTGCAAACAGTGGTTTCTTTTTTTTTTTTTGTGGTGTAATCAATTGCTACAAATGTTTTTATATTAACTCCCGCATGTGGCATGTGTTGACATTCATGCACTATATATACAATCTGGTAGCCGTATTTCTTAGTGAGTCAGTCACTGCAAAATAATGCTATGACCTATTCAGAATGTTAAAAAGGAGGTGCTTTCTTTATTATAATAAACTTTAGTTGGTAAATTCTAGGCGAAACACGACTGTGATTGGTTGTAAATCAAAAATCATTGTATCGTGATTGGTCATTGACTCCCATTTGGGGCATGAGTTAAATAGTCTTATCTATTATATATTTTTCACTTTTTTGTAAGCTCTTAATTTCCCGTCAACAAGAATGCCGTTAGGTCATTTAATAACCCAATGTCGATGCTTTATTTTTTCAACAAGTTTAATATTTTAATCTGGTATTTGCAAAATCATGTCAGTTTGATATTTTCTAAAAAATAAGAACATGTAGCGAAAATGAAGACGAATTTATAGTCCGATTTTGATGATATAAAGTAAAGTAAAGTGATCCCACTACAGGCCTCAAGAGGTCCTTGGGGTAGTACGAGGTTAAGGCTGCCACTTTTTCTGGACAATCGGCACTTGATGTCAGCCGGGTTGTCAGCCCTGCGTGACGGCCGCTTTTACCCCAGAACAAGCGTCTGGTACTCATGGTTAACCGAGTAGAGGCTGAGTCGACCTCAGGAGCAGCCAAGAAGATGCCACGCCAAGAAGTTTCGGGGTCAAGTTTAAAAATCCTGGATCCCGCACCATCAGGACTAGAACCCTCGACCTGCTGGCTTGTAGAGCAGTGCCTTAACCTCTACGCTACATACAAGAATATATCATTTGAACGTTGTTAATTAAATGGTTAGTCCAGTTAAATTACCGATGAAAACAAAGTCATGGCAGTCCACTAAAGCGATTTTTAAATTACAGCTCTTGGTAGAATACCAAGAGGGCAAACTTGATGTGCCCGTACTGCCCGAACGGAAGGAGAAGCGGAAAACACGGAAGCTGCAAACAAGTTCCTGGGGATGAGCCTATTGCGTTGTGAAGAAGATCAACGTGTGTGGTATACCGGATTTAACGTCAGCCTAGAGGAAAAGATAAAGGTTGTGGCGTCCACCTGTATTGAAGGGCGGCATACAGATGAGATAAAAGACGATTAGGACCGATCAGCCCTGATGAAGGACCATTGTTGAGCCGACTTTCGAACTTCAGGGCCGATGGACGGAAAATCAAGTTACAATGTTAGAAGAGGATTCGTGAGCTGGTGATTAACGAGTTGGTAGGACACACTAGGAACTTCTAGATGCGTTTCTGATTCGCTTTCTGGATGAATCAGTTCTCGAGTCTTCCATTCGAGAGAAGGCGAGACTGGCGTCCAGATTGTTCCTGCCCTCGTATGTACGAGGAGGTGCGAGGTTCTGGACAGTCAGTCGTGTCTTAGTAGCAGGCTAGTGAAAGTGAAGGGTATTGACGGACAAAAATGTTTTGTTACTAAAATGTCTACGAGTATGAAGAACTGGATTATAAAATAAACTGTGAAGAAGAGACTCCCGCAGCACAAAATTATATGTGTGCATATAGTGAAATATAAGGAACAAAATAAAGTAAATTTGAAAAATTTGTGTAAACACTTGTGAAGTTACAGAAATCCTATCCATTCCCACGCTATCACCATCCGAGACACTATTTTAAATAGAAAAACAATTTATTTTCTCAGATAAAGAGCTATTACATGGGTAAATACCGAAATTCGTAAGTTTATCTTCGCTGCTTTATATCATAAAAATCGTTAAAAATTCGTACCGCATCAGATATGTTTGGAAGTCCCATTTAAATTATGTCTGTTACGAAATTTTAAAAAATTGAAAAACTTACTTTAACTCAATATGTTGATATAAATAACTAGGACAAGGATTTTTATGTTCTAAAAGTTAAATTTCAACTTAGTATAATGAGGTATTATGTTTCTGTCTTTTGTCGGTTTTACATACAAACAGTTGAATAATTGCAAGAAAAATCTGACTCTGACAGATAACACATAAATTAACTTTGTTTAACAAATAAGAACGGAAATAATAAAATAAAAATATAAACCATATCTTTCTAAATCTAAATGGCATGTCTTTTTATTATTTTTTAAAAATAAAAGTGGTGTAGAATTTTTAACGACCCTCTCAACGCTTCAAAAGCCACGTCTCTGATAATAATGGTTAATAAAGTGTTGTGATATTCAATTTTTCTTGTGCAAAAATTCTTCCCTGGTAATTACCGTATTGTAGATCAAGAAATATTAATTTAAAAAGTAATATTTTGTTTTCATTTTTTTTTATTGTATGTTTGATATTTTAAACAGCAACAGCAAAAAACACTAACTGTTTCGCTATAAAATAACGTTCTAATTAAAAATACTGTCTCTTTCCTCTTCTAGAACGTTTTTAACGCCAGTGTTTCCATATTTAAATATAAATTAACGATTAATTTGCTTGTAAATTTTTAACACTTCAACAGTTTTTATATCATATCGAAATTGTTAAGCGTATATATCATATTACCATTGCATGATTTCACATTGTTTTATAATATATCGTTATTTAACACATGAAACCATCATGTGCAAATTACTGTAATGAGCAACTAAATTATCTCAGAGAACGGAAGAGAAAGGGATACATAATTAATATGGGAAATTAACATATTATCAGTGATTTGTAATAGTAACATAGCTTATGTTACATCCTTTCACTGCATTACAGTGCTACACTGCTGATAATTTTATTCCTCCATCACCTATCGGATATAGATACAAAATGCATCATATCAGATTTCCAATAATTTCCTTTAGATTTTTGTTCTATATCAAAATACGGTAACATAATTTATCTACAAATTTTGCTAAAGTTGATCATTATTTCACAGTTTTCAATTGAAATTGAAAAGCAAATTTATGTATTAAAAAACAAAGATTCGCTGCTACGCAGAAATATAAAAATATGTAATCAATTGAGTTGGTGTTTACTTGATGAAAATCCATATTTATTAATTAAATAAAAATAAAACCTAGTTTTATTTGATTTTCATATTTATTATATAATTCAGTGACAGCTGTTTCGGTACACTGTACCTTCTTCAGACATGTTAACAAATTATGAATTGTGTTCCAACTGATCTAAGCAATTTTAAATTAAAAAATTTAAATAAATATTGTTGTGTTGTTGCTTAGATCAGTTGGAACACAATTCATAAATTGTTAACATGTCTGAAGAAGGTACAGTGTACCGAAACAGCTGTCACTGAATTATATAATAAATATTAAAATCAAATAAAACTACGTTTTATTTTTATTTAATTAATAAAAATATGTATTGTCTCTAAAGAAATAATTCTATTAAATAACACAAATAAACTGGGGCTGGATGAAAATATCAATAAAATTAAATATATTGTCATACGTAAAGTATATTAAATGGTAATGGTCATTTAACAAAATTCGAGGGGAGAGACGAAAAACAAATACCTAACAACGATAATAAAAAGCAGGAAAGAAGTGGAGTCAGAAATTAAATATATGCTGAACTCTGAAAAATACTGAAAATGCGCATTAAAGAACTCTGTCATTCCAATTTCTCTATTAAATGTCAATATAAAACGGTGATCTTCGTGAAAAACAAAATGTAATAAGTTAAATTTAGTAACGTGGACTGCGACAAGCAGGATATTTTCATGAATGGTGAATGAAAGTAAAATGGAAAATTTAAAAAAACCAAATGTAATCCGCCCTGCACATATGCCACTAATTTATATGGTAGAATAATATTTACCATTATTTCAGAAAACTGAATTTACAGGGAATGATTGAAAAATATTAGCTCCAGATAAGGCTGTATAGATAATTTATCTAAGTCCACGTAGCCATGAACCTCCGGGTTCCTTGAGTAGTGTCAGAGTAAAGAATGACAGCTAAAATCCAATATTGGCATTAGTTAGATGATGGCTGTTCAGAGATTCATCATGATTGGTTTGACATGAATGCATCAAATCAGTTTTTTTTTTTTCTCTCCAACCATATTTCACTACTTTTTAATTCAATTAGCTACTCGCTCAACACGAAACTGAGTGGACATATTCCACAATTAAAGATTTTTTGTATTAGAGCCGAAATAGAATCCGATAATAATTAGCTATACCATAGAGAAAATCTATTTCTTATTACATTCATCATCACCATCATCAAGCAGTTAAAGATAAAGGCCTAGTAGCCGGTTCCGGTCTCATTACAGATAGATAGATACATAGGCCTACTTACTATCGGACCCATAGGTTCATGGCCGCGCGGACATAAGCTCTCCATACATCCCTATCCTGAGCTAATGCTTTCCAATCATTCCCTGTATAATCTACTTCCCTCAAATCATAGTTAATGTTGTTCTCCCACCTCATTCTTGGTCTACCAACTGGGCGTTTTCCTTCTGGCTTTCCTACAAGAAGTTTCCATGCACGTCTTTCATTCCCCATACGCGCAACATGTCCTGCCCATCGCAGTCTACGAGACTTAACTGTTCTTATTATATCTGGCTTCCTACAAAGACCATGTAGTTCATTGTTACGAAGTCTTCTCCATTCACCTGTCTGTTCATCTCTCTTTGGTCCAAAAATTTCCCTAAGAACTTTATTCTCAAATACTCGTAATCTCCTTTCCTCCCTTAAAGTAAGAGTCCATGTTTCGCACCCATATAATAGATAGATAATGGAATTTATTACTTTTTTTCAGAAGAAAGAAAATACATATGCATTTACATTGCGCACGGGCCTGCTTGGCCGTACGTGCAATATTTGTCCATGAATAAAACCAAACTAATCATAATATAAACAAATACCTACAAATACACCTGTATCAAAAAAAACAATAATAGGTTACATATAAGTAAAATCTATGTCTACACTACATCACAATAATACATATCTACACTCATCCATGAAAAGACAATAAATAAATAAATAAATAAATAAAAAGTCTCATTCTGTATATTAATATTAAAAAAATTGCTAGAAAACAAATTAGAAAAAACAACACACACACATATACACCCACACATGTACACACGCGCACGCTCATACCCCCTCACCCCGGCCCTGCAGACATCAAATGCACTATCAGACTATTCAACTTATCAGACTTACCCATTATATAATTAAAGATCGGAAACAAAGACCATATTGAGATTATTCTTATTGATAATACATATATCCTTAATCTACAATGTCTCATTATATGTCCAATGAGTTATCGGACTTAGCATGGTTCGCCAACTGGTGGCATTTCAATATTAAATTGGGCATTTTTCTTCTAATCATTCTTCCAACGTGTAGTCTCCATTTGTTTCGGTAATTTTGTATTTTCACAATAATGGATTCAACTTTAAGTTACATTAGCATTTGAAAGCATACCTGTTAAATACGTAAATTTCCTCCACTTTTATAACTGAATGGATCCGAGATGTTTTGTTAAATATCTATATGCCTATTGTTTTATATTTTAGTGCTGTAAATGATGATAATGTTATATTTTTAGTTTCATGATGATTTATACAACACTTAAATCACGAAAAAATACTAACTTATATTTAACGCAAACACCGCATCATTACGATCACCATCACCTATCATATCATAGGGGCAATGTAGCCCAACCTTCCAGGAGCCCCAACCTCAGAATGGATTACAATACGTCGATGCCAGGGGATAGTATCAGATATATCGTAATGACAAACTGGTGGCATTGAATATAAAAAAAATAATTATGAATTGGTGTTTAATGCAGAATTTATCCTCGTAAGTAAGTAGATAGGTAGGCAGGCTGTTACTCTTTAAAGCATTTCATTAGTATGTAACCTTTAATATTTCACATCATTAGTGTCGTCATTCAAATAGGTGTATGAGAGAGCCAAAACATCCTTAGAAGCCTCTTTTCAATCTCGAGATCCTTTCACGTGCTGTAAACGTACTACATTATGTATTTCCTTAAGAAGAAAGCTATACTCAGATTTTTCGTACTAAAAACTACTTCCAATCTAACAATATTTGAACCTGCGAACCTTAGATCCAGTAGAATGAATCATCATATTACTACAGTTCTTAGTACTGTATCATCTTCTTCACTTCGCGGGCTAGGCAAATTGCCTGTTCCGCCTCACAGTTGTTCTGTTCATTTTTTCACTGGCATTCCTACATTCATTGAGCCTTGTAGTTAAATTCTGCTTTTGATAATCTTGTTACATTCATTCTTTCTACATGTCTAAACCATTTATCTCTATATCCATTGATTTTATCATTCAATGGGATATATATTTAACTCTGTTCTTATATATTCATTCTTTATCCGATCCAGTCTTGTGCAGCCTTTTGTTCTTCTAAGAAGTTCATTTCTATGCTTTGTAATTGATTGGTCATTACCCAAATTTCACTCCCATAAAGTAATGCAGGAAGTGCCAATGTTTTATAAAACTTCAATTTAATATCTCTTCTTGTTTTGTTCTTTCGTGTTTTATGCATAGTTCCACATATCATTTGAAATTTCGACAGTTTCATATTTACATCTCTTTCAGTTTTTGTGTTTATAGTATGTTTATAGTAAATGATTAGAATTCGTTACTTGTTCCAGAGGTTTGTTGTCTATTATGATTTTTGAACTTATGTGTTCATTCCCCCAAAATGTCATTATTTTTTTTTATATTTTAAAAGTATATTCTTGGCATAACTGATTTAATTGATGTAAAGAGTACTGCAAATTGTTTTCATTTTCTTGAATAATAACCACACCATCAGCATAAATTAAAACGTTTAATATTTTAAAACGGTTCATTCAACTATAGTAGCATATATTTAGTAGGTACTGTATTTATTTTGGAAATCTGTTAAAAAAACTTATCAGGTTTCGGTATATGAACACGTATCTTTCAGAATATGAATTGTTTAGACTGGGCCTGGTACATCTACAGAATTGTAAAACTATTTAATGTACACAAGTGGTATCGAGTTGGTTAACCTCGTATTTGTGTAACATTTCGCCTGGAGGTTAATCACCAGGACGGAGACTCCACAAGTATGCAGACTGCAAATAGTTTAGTGTAATTCCGCATCGTTTAGGACCTGAGTTTTAACTTTATATGCTACTGTAATAAGTAAGGATTGAAGTTGACCACTTCCATACAATGAGAGATTAGAATTCTAGTCTCCCTACATTTTCACATTTGTTTGTTTGGTGGATTTAACATTTCCTATTATTGCTCGGAGATTAATCACGAGATGAGCTCCTACACCTCGGAATATTGCAAGAGATATGCTTTTTATCTATGACGATTCTCTTTAAAGTGTATCACATATTTATATCAATCGTATTTAATGATACAACGGTTCTCGATTTTCTTGGATTTTAGAATGTATAATAATGATTCATTAATATCTATCTATTTACATATATTCGCTAAATCTTCTTCTTGTAAGCCCATGTTTCCCTTAACAGAGATTTAGGCGCTCTCCCAGTATAGGGAAGAATTTGAACCGTACTAATTTAGTTACACTTATTTTCGTATAGATGTCCTTTGAGTGGTCCGTGGTCAGCGTTCCGCCTCATACTGACATCTAGGAAACCAAGGTAGTAATAGGACGGGAAAATTCAGTAAATTTTGCTTAGAGGCCTTTCATTCTGGCTTAAGGATCTTTTACGAGCCTGAAAATCTTCAGACTCGAGACCCACGGCATAAAGTCCCTCCCGGAGGACTTGCTCCTTGGATTTTTCCATCCAAAAAATCCATCGACCGAGGCCGGTTTGAACCCGCGACCCTTGGGACCAGAGGCAAGGAGCATAACCACTAGTCCGCCGCGGCAGATATATTCGCTAAATAAAAATAGAAAAGAATCTTCCAATCCAATCCAAACGAAAGCGTGTTCTCATATTTACCTGATTCGAAAAATTCCACTATATTAACAGGGGATCAAACCCTCGATTCTCGGGTCCGGAGGTAGGCAGTTACTCCGATATCACCTAGGTCGACCTCGCTGTCGTAATAAATAAAAAATTAACATATAAAATTACGTAACTTGTATGCATAAGCTCAATTCTGGAAAAGCATGCTATTATGCATCACAGGGACTCTTGCCGTCCCAACTCCTTTCAAAGAACGTTAAACTGAAAATATATAATACTATTATTCTACCAGATATATTATATGGATGCAAAACATGGACTCTTACTTTAAGGGAGGAAAGGAGTTTACGGGTATTTGAGAGTAAAGTTCTTAGGAACATTTTTGGACCAAAGAGATATGAACAGACAGGTGAATAGACAAGACTACATAACAGTGAACTACAAGCTCTTTACAGGAAGCCAGATATAATGAGAACAGTCAAGTCTCGTAGACTGCGATGGGCAGGACACGTGCCACGAATGGGAAATGAAAGACATGCATGCAAGCTTCTTGTAGGAAAACCAGAGGGAAAATACCCAGCTAGTAGACCAAGAATGAGGTGGGCGAATAACATTAACCATGATTTGAAGGAAGTAGATTATCAAGATAGGGATGTATGGAGAGCTTATGTCCGTGGGGCCATGAACCTACGGGTTCGATAGTGCCAGTTAGTTAGTTAGTATGTAGTCTCACTGTCAAAATTAATTGTCTTCTAAATTTTGCAAGAATATTTCCGCTAGGATTCCTGATAAGTCCTATATTATAGGACTTCCAATTGAGATTCCATCTTCTTTCATGAAAAGTTTATTATTAAATGAAAATAGTTTTGTTGTGTGGTTGTTTTTATGATTTTATTTAGTTCGTTATAACCATTGTTAAGGTTGTTTGTTAGTTTTAGCTGTATTATATACATTGTTTGCATTATCGGAACGTTAGTACATACTGTAGGTCTTTTATGTCGAATGACGTCATTTTGGTGTTTTTGTTGATTTTTAAGTAACGTACTTTTCTCCTAGTTCAAATGAATTCTTTATTCTACATGTAATTTCTAGTTTTATATTTTCTTTTAGTTTGTTGACAATTAATTTTGAAATGTTATAATTGGGAGCATTTTTACATCTGATTATATTACCCTCATTTGAATTTGATTTTTGTGAATTTTCGGCAGAGCTTTCAATATTGGAGTATTAGTATTGATTCGCCGTCGTAAATATCTTTTTACAAGCTTGTTAAAATGAACTGTAGCAGGGATGGAGGTCATTATTTTTTCATCCCGCACTTCCAGTTCCCATCCGGAGAAATAAATTACCTCGAAGAGTAGATTTTAGCGTTTGCTTTAGGTTTCATAAATTCATTAGATAATATTGATCTATAATATTGATCGAACAGGTCAATATTGTAAGAGTTCGAACCAAATGCTGTAATGAAGTACGCTCCTATTATTTACTAAGCTCTGGCGCATCCTTCTGCTAGGAGTAACTAAAGTGATAAAGTTTTAATAATAATTATATATCAGTACCTGATATATCAGTCGTCCTCAATAATTTGCAGTGTTGTTTTATAGGAGGTCTTTCGATAATTTAAGTATCATCTTCTGCTTTCATTTTGGTACTGACTGTTGTTGGTAATTATTTTGTACAGAGGGTTTATGCTGGGTATGTTCTCGTTCAGCAGGTGTTTATTTGTAATTTCCTTGACTATTTAACTCATGACACAAATGCTAGTAAATAACCAATCACGTTTCAATGAAGTTTGTTTTACAACCAATGAAAGTCGTGTTTCACCTCGATCTTTATCGATTTATCTTTATCAGCTCCTGCTTTTGTGATAAAGAAAGCTCCTCCTTTTTAATGTTCGAACAGGTCAAAGCATTATTTTTCTCCGACAAATACATTGAATATAGCAAATAATGAAAAGATTCCTTGATTTTACTGAGCTGTTTACTAAAAAAATAAAATGAATAACCCGTAATGTTGATTATGACATATAGTTTGATGTGCTTCATTCAGTGGAATAGTATGGAAATGGTTGAACATATACAAAATTATCAGATTAAATGGTTCCAACACGTCCAGAGAATGTCAAATTCCCGTTTACCAAAGATGATTTACCACCTCAACCCTAATGGCAAAAGAGACCTCGGAAGACCCTTCAACCGATGGAAGGATCAGTTTTTGTAGTCGCAGAACGGGGCATCATCACCCAATACTGCATTCGGAAGAAGAAGAAGAAGAAGAAGAAGATGTGCTTCATTATTTCTCCACTTCGGTGCACTCTTACAATATTGCGATCTTATTGGGCAATAAATAATATGATCAAGCAGCAGTGAATGAACATAACCTCACATTTCTGATTTGTTTTCAAACATCGCCGTTTACATAAAATATATAAATATTTTAAAATAACTATAATTAAACGATGATTTGTGAGTAAACAGCTTAATTTTATTCGTTAAATAGTCCTAACAAATGCCACTCTTGATTTCCAAATTCTCTAGATAAATTAACTCCTCACTTCGTGAGTCGTGAATTTATCGATAATTTGGAAATCACTCGTGGCATTACTTATAATGATTTCTAACTCTTCGAGAACGTTGATTTTCGATACATCGTTTTCTCTATGCAGAATCGATAATACATTGTCTATTGTGTTGAATTGATGTCCTGCTTCTACTACATGTTTTGAAAAACTGGATTTACCTTCATTCTTTATGAAATCTCTGAACTGTTCATTAAATCTTGTCGTAAAGTTTCTAGTGGTTCTTCTTATGTAAAATTTGTTACAGCTATTGCAATTTAATTTGTGAAGTTTCTAGTTTCTAGAATGAACATTTCAGAGATTTCATACAGAATGAAGGTAAATTCAGTTTTTTAAAACATGTAGTAGAAGCAGGACATCAGTTCAACACAATAGACAACGTATTATCGATCCTGCATAGAGAAAACGAAGCATCGAAAATCAACGTTCTCGAAGAATTAGAAATCATCAAGGAAACCACAAATAAACACCAAAATGAAAGCAAAAGATGATACATAAGTTATCGAAAGGCTTCCTATAAAACGACACTGCAAACTATTGAGGACGACTGAGATATCAGGTACTGTTATACAATTATTAAACCTTTAACACAGTAATCTCAATGGAGTTTAATAATGCATTTTAAAAACATTAACTAAAGTGATGCCAGGAAATAGTCTAGGATATGCCGTGCAAATACGATTTTTCAATATTCCAACATCTGTATGAAACAGGATGAACAGCTTTGACTTCCAGTCCAAAGAATTCCACGTTCATTATTATTTTTCTCTCTTATTTAAAATCCCACTGAAATTGGCCGGGCTCTTATCTTGATGTGGACACGGAAATTAAAGGTTCCCAGGACCGACGGCTTAACAAGACCGTCCGATTATGTGTCATAAATCGTCATTCGTTAGATTTTATTTTAATACCCTGCGTGCACTGCTACGCCTAAATAAATTACGTGTTTTTTTTGCGTTTAGTTGATTTAAGTAAAAGGAAAAATAATTATAAATTTACATCGTTATTATTTTTAGATACCCCGTGCTGATTACTCGACGTTTCCCGAGAATCTGTGTATCCCGATGTACTTGGCATAAATGAGATGAAAAACAAAATTCGTTTTGAGTTATCCGTAAAAGAATACCCGCCGTGCGCTGCTACGCTTGCCCGGGAATCTACTTATCCCGATCTTCTTGGCATCAATGAAAAACAAAAATTATTATCCATAAAAGAATAGCATATAGTGTCCCAGACTTTTTTGTAGAGCTTTTTGAGATATTCAATTGTGTAACATTAATTTGATGTATTTTTAAACGTTTAGATAAAATAAAAGACTCTACAGAAAACTGGAAAGAACATGCTCAACGAATGAAATAAAAACGCATACCAAAAATTATACTTAGTTATACACCAAAAGGAGACAGGATTGTTAGTAGACCGAAAAAGAGATGGATTCAACTTTTTGAATGAGAATCTATGAGACCGAAACAAGCCACATGGGCTTAATCCGTGATTGTTGATGATGATGATGATGATATGGTTTAGGCAGCGTAAGCCATTAAGTGTACAAAAAGCTACTATTTTCACGTTCTTCACTACAAGTGGTGTTTTTTTTAAGGGTGCAGGAGAAGTTGAGTATCAGAACTCTCTTATAGCCTATGTTTATCCCGGGAATCTCCTGAACATTTTGCAAAAACCCCCCATCACAATCGGATGAATGGTATGACATCGCATGCTTGTCCGGGAATCTATTTATCCCGATCTTCTTGGCATCAATGAAAGACAAAAATGGTTATTGTGAGTTATCCGTAAAAGATAAATAAACATATGCAGACTTTTTTGTAGTGTTACTTGAGATATTAAATTCTGTGTACATGAATTTTGTGTATTTGTTATGGTTTAGGCAGAGTGAACCATTTAAGCGTCAAAAAAGGGACTTTTTTCACGTTTTTTACTACAAAGGATGATTTTAAGGGTGTAGGAGTTGAGTATCACAACTCGCTTATAGCCAATGTTTATCCCGGGAATCTACTTACTCCGATCTTCTTGGCATCAATGAAAGATAAAAATGGCTATTGTGAGTTGTCCGTAAAAGATAAACATATGCTGTCGCGAACTTTTTTGTAGTGTTTTTGAGATATTCAATTCTGTGTACATTAATTTCGTGTATTTGTTATGGTTTCGGCAGCGTAAACCATTTAAGCGTCAAAAAAGGGACTTTTTCCACGTTTTTTACTACAAAGGATGATTTTTAGGGGTGAACGGGTTGAGTATTACAACTCTCTTATAGCCTATGTTCATCCCGGGAATCTCCTGAACAGTTTTCAAAAAGCCCCATAATAATGGACGAACGGTATGGCAACGTATAAAATACGAACAAACAAACAAACATTCTGTATTAGATTAGTTTGAAAATTCAAATGATAAATGAAGCCAGTTCTCGTATTTTAGCTTGTCATAAAGTAAACATAATAACAACATATTTTGGCTTGTTATGGAGTATAGTTTCATGCATTCTGTTTTATTGTCTTCATATTCATCACGACTATGGTTTATAACCACAAGCCTATGCTGCATGTAAAAGTATAATAAACTTCACAGTTGAAATACGATGAACATTACTGTGAACAAGATAATGTTGTTTTAATTATGATTGTTTATAGTACATCTAACTGCTAATTGTTATGCTACAAGTTCTTATTGTTTGAAATATGGCGTTTAAGATTATTAATTTGGTGCGTTCTGAAGACATTTTCAAAATTGAAGTTCTTCAGCAAGTCGAATTTATAGAGACAGAGAGAGTGTGTGTGTCTGGTGTGTGTGTGTGTGTGTGTGTGTCTGTGTGTGCGTGTTCGTGTGCGCGCGTGTGTGTTAAAATTAAACTTTGACATTTAGCAATGAAGGCCAAATATATAGAGAATATATACATATATATAAAGGAAAAATAAAAGTTTTGCTAGGATGCCTGGATAGCGCAGGTGGTAGCGCACACGCATCATGTTACAGGCCCTTGGTTCAAATCCCGGTTTAGGCATATGCATATATTTATATATCATCATCAACTGCCTTTCAAGTATTAGGCCCAGTGGCCCGTTACGGTCTCCCTCCATCTCCGAAAAGGTCGACCCACAGATCTTCTGCCTCGAGGAATGTAGTGAAGAATTTGTTTTGGTATTCTGTGACGATCCATGCGCTGAATATGGGCTAGCCAATTGTTTCTATATTCTTGGAGGTATTCAGATATAGGTACGATGTTTAACTCTCTGGCTATTGTTGAATTTCTTTGGTGAGAAGGCTATAACCTGCAGTTCGTCGCAGAAATTTCATCTCCGTGGCTGTAATATGACGGTCATCCTGGGTTCTGATGGTCCAAGCTTCAATATACACACACACACACACACACACCTCTTGTGTGAATTGCGAATACTACATATATAAGAAAAATCTATGTTTGTGTTGGCTCAGTTGGTTAGAGCGCTAAACTTACAAAGTTTAGAGACTCGGGTTCAAATCCCGACTCAAGCATTAATTTTTCTTTTCATATCGTATTCGCCTTCATTGCCAAATGTCAAAACTATAGTTATAACATATAAATATACAAGGGTTACTGCTATAAAGTAAATATTCTCTTTAAAAATTTGCTTACCTGTTTTGGTGGCCACTAGATGTCAGTTGGAACGACATCCCGCTACCTCTTGTGTTAATTGACAATACTACATGTATAAGAAAAATGTATGTTTGTGTTGGAACACTTGAGGAGCTCAGTTGGTTAGAGCGCTAAACGTACAGAGTTTAGAGACTCGGGTTCAAATCCCGACTCAAGTATTCATTATTTTCATATATATATATATATATATATATATATATATATATATGGTCCACCGCTGTGGTCTCGAGGTAGCGTGCTGCCTTGTCACGCAACGGGCCCAGGTTCGATTCCCGATCTGGACAGGCTCCTGGGTGAGGTTTTTTCGGGGTTATTCCTCACCTGTAAGACAAATCCAAGAAGCTTAGGGCTCAACGGTCCCCGAAAATAATCCGGCCATCGTCATTATCATCCTTATCATTATCATCACCATCCTTCACCGGTGTGGAAAGCAACGGGAAGCTACCACACCTATAATTCCCTAGTAAAGCTACAAAGCATAGCATGAAAATGAAAATTGCAGTGAAAGACCTGCCCTCGGGCTGAATTACTATGGATATATATACTAAGTAGGATCGTATATATATATATATATATATATATATATATGATCCTACTTACTAGACACCGAAAACAAATATGTATGTGTGTGTGTTTTAAATATTTTCACGCGAACAACCTCAATTGCTACATTTATTAGGAACTCTCTAAAGTAATTTGATAAAGGCACTTAACAAAATGAATTGTTCTAATAAAACAAATAAGTTTTCGTTTAAAACGTATAAAACAAATAAATTATTCACACCAGTTTCATCAGAAGTCGCATGACAAGGACCATGAATTTCGGATGCTACTGAACAGATATTTTTAAATTTGAATTATCAATCAGCAAATGGCAACAGTTGATAAAAGTGGCTATGGAATTTATTTCGCTAGTAATGTTGGATAACACTAAAACGTTCACTTTTGGCTCACACCAAAAAAGTCCCCTCAAGTAACTCTCGTGTATCTGAGAATTCTTGTCATACTGTATCTCGTCATACTGTACCACAAACAACAGAAGCAACTTTTTAAAAAAATACGTTTAACCTTTCTCATGTCAAGCTCAGTAAAGTAAACAAAATGTCAAGTGTTGTTCAACTGTACCCCAAATTAAAAATATTGTTTCTAACATTATGAATAATAAATTAAAACCATATAACATTACAACATATCCATCACCATGTGGGTAAACAAACTTATAGCTAACAAAGAGTTAATTTAATTATGATTGGTGCATGAAATTTCAAGAGGGAGAAGTTATATAGTATCCTGTTGGAGTTCGGAATTCCTAAAAGGTTAGTTAGACTTATACGAATGTGTCTAAATGGCACAAGGAGTAGGGTGCGTGTAGGCAAACAGTTTTCGGACACTTTTGAAATCCAGAATGGGTTGAAGCAAGGATGATGCACTATCTTCTGTGCTATTTAATTTTGTACTAGAGCATGCCATTAAAACTTTACAGAATGAGGAAGGCTTACAACTCAATGGTATTAATAAGCTGTTAGTTTATGCTGATGATGTAGTACTATTAACCAAAAGCACACACTATTGAGTAACACTAAGGAATTAGGACTGGAAGTAAATATCAATAAAACTAAATATATGGTCACATGTAGAAATATATTATATAATGGAAATGGACAGCTAATGACAAATGAGGGAAATTTTGAGGAAGTGGCTGAATTCAAATACCTAGGAACAATAATCACAAATAGGAATGAGATGCACAAAGAAATTAAACATAGGCTCAATTCTGGAAATGCGTGCTATTATGCATTGCAGAGACTCTTGATGTCCCAACTCCTTTCAAAAAACGTTAAACTGAAAATATATAAAACTATTATTCTACCAGTTATATTATATGGGTACGAAACATGGACTCTTACTTTAAGGGAGGGAAGGAGATTACAAGTATTTGAGAATAAAGTACTTAGGAAAATTTTTGGAGCAAAGAGAGATGAACAAACAGGTGAATGGAGAAGACTACATAACAATGAATTACGTGGTCTTTATAAGAAGCCAGATATAATGAGAACAGTTAAGTCTCGTAAACTGCGATGGGCAGGACGTGTTGCACGTTTGGGGAATGAAAGACTTGCATGGAAACTTCTTATAGGAAAGCCAGAGGGAAAACGTCCAGTTGGTAGACCAAGAATGAGGTGGGAGAATAGCACTAACTATGATTTGAGGGAAGTAAATTATACAGGGAATGATTGGAAAGCATTAGCTCAGGATAGGAATGTATGGAGAGCTTATGTCCTCGCGGCCATGAACCTACGGGTTCCATAGTGCCAGTGAGTAAGTAAGTAAGCATAAAATTCCAAACAAAGCTCACTTGCACTCAACACAGTAATTTGTATTATTATACTTGACGAAACCTCCATTTAACAAATTTCGAAATAGGTCTACAATGTACAATAAAGAGAAAAAAAAACATTTAAATAAAATATTTTTCAGTTAAGTATCGTTAACTGCGATGGGCATAACACGAATAAGCAATGAAAGAGAAGCATGGGAACTCCTCGTAGGAAAACCAGAGGGAAATCGCCCAATAGATAGGCCAAAATGAGATGGATAATAACATTAGCAAAGATTTAAAGGAGGTAAATTGTAATGGGGTGCAATGGCCAGGGTACTACAAAGAATAATTGAACATGAGATACACAAGAAAATCATGGAATGTAAATTTGAAGGAAAAAGGAATATGGGATGACCGAAACTGTGTTGGATGGATGGAATTTTAGAGGAACTGAGGAAGCTGCGAATATCAAGGGATGGTGGCTGATTGCTAAAGACAGAGATGCCTGGAAGAGGGTTCTGAGGGAAGCCGAGACTTTAATCGGGCTGTAGTGCTGCTATTGATGATGATGATGAAATTGTACAGGGGATGACTGGAAAATATTAGCTCAGGATTGGAATGTATGGGGAGCGTATGTCTGGACAATCATGAAATTACGGATTCTATAGTGCCAGTTAGGTAGTTTTGCCTAAGCTTGAGATTATTATTTTTTTTATCTACGACATATGATGTTTAAGCGTCTAGAAGTAGAAAATGCTTAACGATTCCGTCTATTGAGAATCTAGTATAAAGTGTGCCTTCTTTATTACTTTTAATCTAATTCCTAAAACAAGTTTAATGTTCCAGGAAAGATTTTCAGCTTGTAGGTGTCACATTCTCCAATTTCCACTCGAACTCACATTGTCTTTGGTACCTCTTCTCCCCTCTCAACACATCTAGGATTATCTTGGCGCAGGAGTGTCCTTTACTCCGCAGTATAGGATTTCAATTTATTTTATCTCATTGTATTTTATGTATTGTTAATCATTGAGATTTTAATTACAATCGTCACATCGTTACATATCTGTAGGTCATTTAAGTGCTGCTCTCAAAATATGGGTACATTGTACCCTTGAGTGAAACCTCTAAACTCTCCTATATGTTTGAGAGAACATGATAATCTTGTTCTGCTTAAACTTAATTTATTTTAGATATGATCTATCTATAATGGCGTAGCACAATGTTGAGCCATAGTCTCTCTTTTGTTAGGAGTTATAGACCAAGTTAATTTAGTTACATTATTTGCCCATAGATGTCGTGAATGGTATGCGGTCAACATACTGACCCAATGAGACATCTAGCAGGCAACTAAGGTATTATTAGGATGTTGAGATCGGTAAATTTTGCTTAGAGGCCTTTTTTATTCAGGCTTAATGATCTTTTACGAGCCTGAAAATCCTCAGACTCGGGACCCAAGGATTAAAGTCTCTCGCGGAGGGCATCCTCCTTGGATTTTTCATTCTAAAAAAATCCATCGACCCCAGCCGGATTTGAAGCAACGACCCTCGGGACCAGAGGAAAGGAGCACAACCACTAGTCCACCAGGGCCGACTTAGATATGATAGATTATAATAATTAGATTATTGATGTTGCTGTTGTTTGAGTTACCGTTGTGGGAGATTCTGAAAAAATTCAACCATGAAATTCAACCCAAGCAGGAAATGAACCTGGGCCCTCTGAGTGAGAATATGAAGTTACGCCTACAGATCAGAGACATCATTTAACTTTTATTTTGATAAGTTTCGACATATTTAGCCGATACTTAATCAAAATAAGAACGAAAGATAATAAGAAGTGTCATAAGAACATTTATGGTAAACGCGGGCGAATAGGATCAAAAATGTATACATTGCTGAAAATTGTTTAATATATTTTATTTTAAATAAAACTTAAAATATGTTTAGAAAGTATAAACATTCTACTTCATAATACGTGTATGATATGGACTCATAAGTTTTTGCAGTTTCCGGGAATTTTTGGGTGTAAGTAATCCAATACCCGTACATCCGCAGTTGGCGGGTAAATCGGATCAGAAAGAAGGAGGAATAGTATTGATAAATAAACATATATATATACCAAGTAGTTGTAAATAAACGTGATATATTTTAGGAAAATTACAAATGAACGTAAAATTTCCATTTTTACATACTTTTCCACATGTGAACATTTTCCCCCTTAGTCTAATGCCAATTTCGTGGTACGACTCACCCTTAGGTTGACATTGTTTCCAGTCTCCTCCCCCTTTTAACCGATTTTGGGTCAGAATAATTAAAAAACAAAACTGTCATGTATCTTCATCCAGTTTATTCGTTTTTAATTACAGTCTAGTACGTCCGTCTTTCGCCAAACCGAATCACCTGCAGCGAACCCAGAATTTACGTTTTTATTTTTGTAGCACTGGTATATATTTACAGAAATAAACAAGGTGGTCATAGATTTCTCAGAGCAAGCAGGCATTGTTGTGTTTAATTCCTCTACTTTTAGTTGTTGTCTTATTTCTGTGTTGTGTTTTCTGTCTGTTCTTTGATATCCTGCTATTGGTCTGAGGAATCTCGTTTCAGCAGCTTGTATTCTGGCAGATTGTTGTGTTGTCACTGTCCATGTTTCGAATCCATAAGTAATAATAGGCACTGCCGTTGTCTTGTATAATTTCGTTATAGAGTCTTTCCTGGCTTTATTTTTCAAAGTTCTTTTTTAGTGTTCCTGTTATATGACTAAACTTATTTATTTTGTCATTTATATCTGTTTCTGCTGTGTATGATATTTCGCAACCTAGGAAGTTATATCTTACTACTTGTTCTAATGGTTTATTTTCTAATACTATCTTTGTCCGAACTGGATGAGCGCCCTTGAAGGCCATTGTTTTTTTATTTATCTGATGATATTTCCATGTTGTATTTTTTCATATTTCATTTAGTTTATATAGCATTCTTTGTAGTTCGTCCTCTGTTTTTGCTATTAAAATCTGGTCATCTGCAGATGCTACTGTTTCTATTACTATATTTCCTAAGTTAATTCCCCCAGTCGTCATTTGCTTCCATGATCTTATCATGTCGTCGAAATAAATGTTAAAAAGAGTGGTTGATAGTGGACAACCTTGTCTAACTCCTGTTATATGTAGCCTATTGGTTCCCTTTAATTTATTTTTATTTTTGTTTTCTCATACATTTTCTTAATTACTGCTATCAAGAATAATAGTTTTATATATTTCAGTTTAACGTTTTTGAAAGGAGTTAGGACGGCAAGAGTCTCTGTCATGCATAATAGCATACATTTCCAGAATTGAGCCTATGTTTAATTTCTTTGTGCATCTCATTCCTATTTGTGATTATTGTTCCTAAGTATTTGATTGCAGAAACAAAACATATCATAAACCACCCCCGCAATTTTATATTTTTATAGTGGTTACACGAAACAATAAAATAAGTCCGTCACGCAAGAATTGTGTAAACTAAGCGAATTCCTCAGAAAAATCAAATTTATGGTCCTATTTTTTTCTGGTTTGCGGAATATATATTTCTTTTGTTAACTTGCATAAACTAATTTCTGATCCTAGCTTTCTTAATAGCGTCGGATTACAGTGACTATTTAACTCATGCCCCAAATGGTAGTCGATGATCAATCACATTTCAATGAATTTTGTTTTACAACCAATTAAAGTTTTAAGAATTGTAAAAGAGTACCTGATATCTCAGTCGTCCTCAGTAATTTGCAGTGTTGTTTTATATAATAAATAATTGTTTTATATACTAGAATAGAAGAAATGAACATATATAAAAATAAGGAGCTGTGACAAATGTTATATTGGAAGAACTACTAGAAACTTCACGACAAGACTTAATGAACATTTCAGAGATTTCTGAAGAATGAAGTTAAATCCAGTTTTTCAAAACACATAGTAGAAGCAGGACATCAATTCAACACAATAGACAATGTACTATCGATCCTGCATAGAGAAAACGACACATCGAAAATCAACGTTCTCGAAGAGTTAGAAATTGTCAAAGAAATCACAAAAAAAAACCTGCTGAATGAGAACGTACCCAGCAATATAAACCCTCTGTACAAAATAATTACCAACAACAGTCAGTACCAAAATGAAATCAGAAGATGATACCTAGGTTTTCGAAAGGCCTCCTATAAAACAACACTGCAAATTATTGAGGATGACTGAGATCTCAGATACTGTTTTACATTTCTTAAAACTTTGGGTAAGTTTAAACTAGTTCAACATTTTCATGCTCTTATACCATAAATACAGCTCAGGATAGGGATGTATGGAGAGCTTATGTCCGCGCGGCCATGAACCTTCGGGTTCGGTAGTGCCAGTGAGTTAGTTAGTTATACCATAAATACTAACAATTCTGATCTAAACTACCTTATTACGTGGTTTGAAATTGGCACATGCAATAGGACTGGTTATTTAAGATCTTTGGGAGATAAGATACAATTTATGAGAAGATGTCTGCTGATTGTGATTGATGAGATTTTGATGGAATTTTCAAATCGGAATTATGTAAGTAATTATGGGACGAATTATGAATTTGTTATATGTAATTATGTCAGCTTTTATGGGTATTTAATGTAGTTATATTATTTAATCAACATTAATAAAATTCAAGATAAAATTCCGTTGAGGTATTACAAATACAATTAAAATTATAATATAAAATTACAAATTAGTTATATTATTTTTGGTCTGGACATCTTACCTCAATATTAATGTTGATTTGTTCTTGGACATGTTTCAAAACAATTCTGTTTTATCGTCAGCTTTCCCAGACTGGTTTTATTTATGTTGCATTATGTTGCACCACCTGGATGTCGATGTCAGCTCCATCCTGTGGTTGGCCAAAGAACTTCCAAACAAGGTCACCCTCCATCGGAATATCAAAATTCATAACTCTGTTTCTGTTCTTCTGAATATACATTTTTTCCCAAATAGTCAGCTCTTTTGTATTTTCTAACTGTTTTAATAATTTAGTGTCTGAATTTATATTATGTTTTTCAGACCAAACATGAGCAGCAACTGCAGATTTTTCAATTTCTCCATTTTTAATATTTCTTATGTGTTCTTTGGTTCTAATTTTTAGGTTTCTTTTTGTTTTCCCTATATATATCTTTTCACAACCCATGCATTCAATTTGATATATTCCTGACTTTTTATTTTTATCAGTTTTTTTTTTCATTTTTGTTGGTTTTTATTAGTTTATTTAAACTATTTTTTATAACTACAGTTTAAATAAACTAATAAAAACCAACAGAAATGAAAAAACTGATAAAAATAAAAAGTCAGGAATATATCAAATTGAATGCATGGGTTGTGAAAAGATATATATAGGGAAAACAAAAAGAAACCTAAAAATTAGAACCAAAGAACACATAAGAAATATTAAAGATGGAGAAATTGAAAAATCTGCAGTTGCTGCTCATGTTTGGTCTGAAAAACATAATATAAATTCAGACACTAAATTATTAAAACAGTTAGAAAATACAAAAGAGCTGACTATTTGGGAAAAAATGTATATTCAGAAGAACAGAAACAGAGTTATGAATTTTGATATTCCGATGGAGGGTGACCTTGTTTGGAGGTTCTTTGGCCAACCACAGGATGGAGCTGACATCGACATCCAGGTGGTGCAACATAATGCAACATAAATAAAACCAGTCTGGGAAAGCTGACGATAAAACAGAATTGTTTTGAAACATGTCCAAGAACAAATCAACATTAATATTGAGGTAAGATGTCCAGACCAAAAATAATATAATTAAAATAACCTCAAAATATAACTTCCTAAAATTAAATATTACAAATTAGTTACCTAATAGGTCCGTCGCCTCAACTTTAAAAATTATTGACCATCAGTAGGCCTTTCAGGACATGTCCCATCAAAAACGTACTTGAAGAGATTGAAATTTTGAAAGAAACCAACAGCAATCATCTTTTAAATGAAAACACACCCAGTACGTTCAATCCCCTGTACCAGATCATCAGAAGTGTATGAGTATTGTATTCAGCTTCAGCAGATAAAGATCTATCTCCTACTCCTTCTGCCGATGATGGGACATGTCCCGAAAGGCCTGCAGAGGATCAATAGTTTTTTAAGTTGAGGCGGTGGATCTATTAGGTAACTAATTTATAATTATATTATAGAATATTTAATTAAGAAAATGCATTACAAAAAAAGCAATTAACAAAGTTTTTCCTTTATCCAAAGAAAACAAAGAAATATGGCATAATGTCATACATAGGCTCACTTTCAAAAAATATCTAAACACTTTAAAAAGTTGAACATTAATGTGGCATTTAAAACTAATACAATTTTACAAAATATAATAAAAAACAATAAAACCAAAAGAAAAAAAGAAAAATTATCAGATGTATATAAATTGAAGTGTGGCACATGTGACAATGTCTATATAGGACAAACTGGTAGACCTTTTATCTCTCGTATAAAGGAACACATGAGAGCATATAACAGAAATTTAGAATATTCAAAATATGCTAACCACCTATTCCAATTTAATCATTGTTTCGATCCAAATTTTGAAATGTTACATGTTTGCGATAAGGGTAAGAAGTTGGACATTTTGGAGGCTGTAGAAATAAATAAATTGAAAAGTAGTAATAAACTGTTAAATTCTGAACTTCATTTGAATGAATCGCCTTTGTTAAATTAAAAAAATTTAATAAATTATTGTTGTATTGTTGCTTAGATCAGTTGATATGCACTATAATAACGCAATTCATAATTTTTTAACATGTCTGAAGAAGGTACCGGTACAGTATACCGAAACAGCTGTCACTGAATTATATCTTAATAAATATGAAAATCAAATAAAACCAAGTTTTATTTTTATTTAATTAGGCTAATAATTTATAATTTTATATTTTAATATTATAGCTATATTGTTTTAAGATATGCAATAACCGATTAGGATTTACTATCATGGTACACTCTTTCCCCAGCTTTTTTTTTCACATGGTTGACGTTTGTACCAACAATGCTGGGTCAAGAGTATACCATTTTGTATACTTACCCCACCACATATTATTTATCATTTCTTCTCAAAATATTTATATCGTGGTGAGAAATTATATAAGAAAAAGAAATAGAGGAAAAACATATTTCATGGAGACGATCATAAGTGGAAGGCAATTCGAACCAAGAACAGTGATGTTTCAATCACAAATACACATTAACTGACTATTAAAATAAGAAAGTTTCGGTTAGAACTGAAGGAATATAAATTAGGCTGTGTTTCATTGTAATAGGATTTTTGAACACAACCGTTTTGAAAAGAAAACATGTTCAGACAAATTACCTTCAAATGTACACTTAGTAAAAAAATAATAATTAGCGGACTCTTGATCTCGAATATTTCGAGTTTTAACGCGCGATTCACACGAGTAAACTAATTGCACAGTAGCGCTACAATACGTTTCCCTTCCTCCAATGAAGAGCATTATTTTATGCGTAGGAAGCCAACGAGCGCTTAGCTCAGTGTCTTATGGCTTGCTTCGTATGCAAGAGATCACAGGTTCGATTCCCGATTAGGTTATTATTTTTACAATGCATTCTATTTTATTCTGTCTGTCCACTCTTAGAGGAGAAACGAACTAACTATTATTATCGCCGTCGATCATCGTCATCACCATGACCATCAACATTATCATTATTATCATTGTCATTATCATTATTATCATTATTATTATTATTATTATTATTATTATTATTAAAATTTCCCATCATTTATGGGCTATTAGTAGGCTGGACTTGACCTATATAAACTTGATGAAACATTTTCCTCACTAATACGTAATAAATAAATACATAAATATATGAGGCTATATTATCTTTTATTACATAAATATATAGCATTGTTATTAAAACGTGGTACTTCACACACAATTAAATTTATACCGGTAGCTAAATAGTGTTATAGAGTTTACGAAGGCAGGAATATTACTTAAAATAGTGTAAAGTGGACGTAGATTACATGGTTGGAATTAAATGATATAGGATGTATTTTGCGGAAATACACATAAATAACAAAAAAATCATTGTGGAGGGATTTGAAGCCTGATTCTCATACATATTTCATTTTTTTCGTAATTGGTTTAACGATCTACGCTACTCGAACGTCGGATAATTGTCTAAATCCTAATTTTCTTGTTTACTTTTACACTATGCACGAGAGTTGAATTTTATTCGAAATGTCGCAATTTGAGTAACATTGTATACGTCGAACACTCGTAAATATCTAGAAATATGTCTCCTTCACTGTTCTTTAACACTAAGACCATTAAAACCAAATACAACGTATTTTAAACATTTAACAATGCGTTACCTCGTGAACCACAGCTTCAGCTCTTCGAGCTTGCGCAGTGGGTCATAACAGGGACTCTGCGTTTTGAAGCCTTTTTTTTTTTTTTTTGCTAAGTGTACACATATCATAAATCCCGAAGTGTATTACATATTTGAGCATTTTAAGTAAAATTGAGATATTGCGGTAAACAAAAAAAATCTAATCCAGAAAATGATACTCCATCCATAATTTCAGCCTATCGATCATATAGTTAGATGATAACAAGCTTACACTTATCACAAATTTGAATTTTTCAGAACATGAACATTTTATTAAATTTAAATGATGTGTTACCAATAAACCTACGTTGATATCAGTTATACGTTTAATTTTTAATACTTCCAGCGGACTTCAAACAAAATTTTATTGAGGTATCTTCATTTTTCAAGGTCATATTGATACTTAAAGTCAGAATTTTGGGTTATATGTATATAATATTTTTTTAAATTAATAATAATATAAGTACCTTTCTTTATACGTCTTCCCCAATTATAATTTTTTAATCAAAAAACTTGGTAAATTATTAAAATCATGAAGGCCTTTCAAAACATGTTTCATATGTTAATGTACTAATTCTCAGTAAAAAATAAACGTTCTATGTACCTCCACTACATTACATAACTTAATTGGTTGGAAACCGAAATGATTCTTTGGGAAATTACGACATTGAGTGCAACAGGGGATTATACTGTAACTGCTGACCATGCAGAATAACTTCAGCTACTTTAGCACAAAATTAAATGCGCTAATATATTTAACTTATAATTATTACATCTCCATTTAATTACCTGAAATAAGAGCAAACAGCAAATAGGCTAATTAAAAATATAAAAAAAGATATTTAAATATATTAAAATTAAACTATTTCCAAAATTTATTTTAAAACATGTGGAATAGATGGGTAATAGAAGGGACGTAGGGGTAGGAAAACCGATAAATATTAGCAAGGCAAGAATGAGGTGAGAGAATAACAATAACTATGATCTGGATTTTTCCTTGTAAGATAATCACGGGTAATTTTAAAGGTCAAATACACCATTTGGTCATCATAATCATCTTATCATATTAGCATTGTTTAATATGAATTTAAGAGTGAATAATGTGTCTTGTCTTAAATGTTCGTGCCCCTCATTCAGTGAGGTCTTCCATGCCCTTGAGTGATCAAAAAAAATACGTATGTGATCCCAGGTTTAGACATACTCTCCTGATAAAGTCACTATAAAGGCCTGTTTGCATAGGACACGTAAAAGTACCTAAAATGAAGAGGTTAAACTAAGAAAAAAAGACGAATAAGAAAGAAGAAGAAAGGAAAGAAGAATATATTTCAGGCTGCAATTAATATACTTATATACGCCATTTAACCATTTCTGGCCACGATGTTTTTAGTTTAAGATTACCTCGATCTACCTTTAAACATCATTCATGAACAATTTCCGCGTACATAGTTTCAATCCCACAAAGCTTCATTAGAAGCAACCCTAACTGTAATATTATTCTACTCGTGATGTTCCTTTATCTTATCTGCTTGTTTGTTGCGTTGTATGAAACATCCAATACACTCCATTTTATAAGGGAAGTAAGTCATAAAACATAAAATAAAAATGAAAACATAAAACCAAGATCTCAAGAGATTTAACTTTTATTTGAGTGTTGGTTACACTCGCCAGTTCGTGTTCAAGAAATTCTTCTCTTCCTTATATTCTGATATAAAAGACAAAACTTACAAAAATATCGGCATGATTCTCAGTTCTATTTACACAACTACTACGTAGAGCGTATTGTATTTTGATTAACGAACATGAACCATACATTATGTATAATTATTCTAAATTAATATGGTTACAAAATTAGGAACAAACTTTCTTCTGACTATTTAACTCATTTCGCAAATGGTAGTCAATGATCAATCACGTTTCAATGTATTCTGTTTTACACCAATGACAGTCGTGCTTCACCTCGCTCTTTATCGATTTCTCTTTATCAGCTCCTGCTTTTGTGATAAAGAAAGCTCCTCCTTTTTTAATATTCTGAACAGGTTAGACCATTATTTTTCTCCAACAAATACATTGAATATAGCAAATAATGAATAGATTCAGTGATTTTACTGAGTTGTTTATTCAAAATATAAATGATAAGCCTATAATGTTAATGATGTGTTTCATTATTTCTCCCCTAGAGTGCATACTTACAATATTGCGATCCTATTTGGCAATAAATATTGATCGAGTTGCAATGAATATACATAACCTCACATTTCTAATTTGTTTTCAATCATCGCCGTTTACATTAACTATATAAATATTTTAAAATACCGGTAACTATATTCAAATGAATATTTTATTTTTAGTAAAGAGCTTCATTTTATTCGTTAAATAGTCCTAACAAATGTCACTCTTGATTTCCAAATTCTCTAGATAAATTCACTCCTCATTTCGTGAGTCGTGAATTTATCGATAATTTGGAAATCGCTCGTGGCATTACTATTATATATAAATTAATTAGTGTATAATGCTATTGTGTTATTATTTAATTGTAATATTAATGTGTTTTCTTTATGTAATTGTAATGTTAATGTTTTTCTAGTGTATAATGCTATTGTGTTATTACTTAATTGTAATATTATTGTGTTTTCTTTATGTAATTGTAATGTTATTGCTGTTTTTGTTGTTTATTTTTCTTTACACTAGTACCAATTATTACTTTATTGTAACGGACTGTCAACAGCACGTACGGCTTACTGCCCGTGCGACCCATATTTGTAAATAATATTGTAAATATCTTACTTTTTGTCTAATAAAGTCCTACTACTACTACTACTTATGATGAATGTTTAATTCCACAATCTGCAACATCGTATAATGATAATAATTATATATTTTTTTTATTTTTTATTCTCAAAGTTTTAAGAGCATAAGGTGTTTTCTTTTTCTCCTCGAACAAAAAAATATAGGTTAAATTACAAAATATAGGCTTTAAACATACATAATACTTAATGCAGGCTTTCCACTTTAGAGCAGTTCGCACTTAATTCCTGCTTTCCAGAGATTCCTATCTTCCTATTGTCCTTCTTCCATACCCCTCTTCATCATGGCATCATATATTCCCTCATACCATGTTCTTCTAATTCTCCCCCTCTTCCTTCTGCCTGGTACTATCCAATCTAACACCTGTTTAGGCCACTGTTCATCCGACATCCGTTGTACATGTCCATACCACTGTAGATCTCTCTTTGTTATCCTATCGAAAACAGTTTCTTGTGCATCAATTTCTTGTCTAATATATGTATTTCTAATTTGTTGTAACTTTGATACTCTCATACTTCTCTGTAATCCATCTATTTCTGTCGCCAAGATTCTTTTCTGCATCCTTTCATTTATTGTCCAGCTTTCTGAGCCATATGTAAGTATACACTCTATTATTGTTTGTATAATCTCTTTTTTTTTTGGTCAGATTTCTAATCCATAAAAGACCATTCAGGGATCTAATCGCCTTCCTTGCACAATTTACTCTGTTAATAATATTTTTTCCAAGTACAAGATTTATATACTATAGAACCAAGATATTTAAATTCTTCAACACATTTAATTGTCATATTATTTATTTTTAAACATTAAAATGCAAAATATAATATATTTGATCCAGTATACAAAAATTACTAAGCTTTACACACACGCACAGTGTATACACAGCGAGTTCCATGATCTGTATGGGAAACCAGATGGCATATGAATGATACGTCTTATAAATTGGAATAGGAAGGACATGTAGCACGTAAAAAGGGCACGGAAACTTCTTGCAGAAAAACCAGAGGAAGAGCGCTCATTAGGTAAGTGAAAAATGATGTGGGAGAATAACATTAACTAAGATTTGATGGAGATAAATGTACAAGGAATCATTGGAAACTATTAATTTAGGATAGGGATGTGTGGAGAGTTTATGGAGAGTGTATGAAGGGAAAGGCCAGAAACTTTAAGGCCCAAGTAATTCCCAAACGCAATTATGTCATTATAACCATACATATCAATTCGCCTTAAGTGAATGGCGGTAAGTATTGTCTTAAATGTTTGTTTTGTTTCTGATGTGGCCCCGTTTTGAGCTGATGATTCATCCGGGAAGCTCTTCATGACCTTGTATATAACAAACGTACAAGATATTTGTGAATCAGAACTAAAATTCCTCTCCTGACAAATATTGTCATTTTAAACAGAGAGGAGTGAGACACACAAGAATTGGCCCTACCTACAAGTAAGGAAAAAAGAGAAAGAATACAATTTCGTATTTATTTCATCTATTAATAACCGTGTTGAGTCCAATATGAGTACTGAATCATATACAGAATGTTTCAGAATAAGTATTACAAATTTCTAGGGGTTGTAGAGGGGACTTAGTAGATAAAGGTTTGGTAAGGAACCCATGTCCGGAAACGTACCATTTCGATGTAAAATAGGTTTGAAGATCGAAACACAGTGGGCTGATATCGTGTGTCTTGTGTTTGAGAATAAGTATTACAGACTTCTAGGGGTTGTATTACAAGTGTGGTTCCACGTGGCGACCCCGTTATTTGTTGAACAAAATGTACCTACGCATGTTTTCATACACACGCCCCACAAGACCTGGTGTGCGCTCAAAATTTTTGCTGGGGCCAGAATTCGTGCAAGAAGATATCCGACTCGACAGGTGTAGTACAACCCCTATAAAAGTATGCAATATTTATTCTGAAATACAAAACACACGATATCAGTTCATTGTATTTCGATCTTCAAACTTATATTACATCGAAATGGTAGGCCTACGTTTCCGGACATGGGTACCTTATCAAATGCTACCAATTCCCTTCTACAACCCCTAGAAGTCTCTAATACTTATTCTGAAACACCCTGTATATTGTCTTAGAAGTGTTCAAGGCATTGAGCTGATCACTCATCCGGAGGCCCTCAATGTCCTTGTATGCCTACGGTCGAATATTCCATTCATCCATAGTAATTCTGCCCGAAGGCAGGTCCTTCACTGCAATCATAACATTTGCATGCTATACTTGCGGCTTTACTAGGGAATTGTAGGTGTGGTAGCTTCCCGTTGCTTTCCACGCCGGTGAAGGATGATGATGATGATGATGATGTCCATATGATTTCGGGGACCGTTTGGGTCTTAAATTTTTCCTGACATTTGTCTTACAGATGAGGAAAAACCCCGATAAAAACCTCACCCAGAAAAACTGCCCCGACCGGGGATCGAACCCGAGCCCGCCGCGTGACAAGGCAGCACGCTACCTCGAGACCATAACGGTGGACGGTCAAATATTATATATGTTTAAAATCCTCCTCCTTATAGGCCGTAGATTTCGAGGGCACATGAAAAACCTACGAAGGGAGACTTTAAACTAAGGGAAAGAAAGAAAGAGTTATTGATATATGTATATGTTTATCTATATACATACATAGTGATCTGCCCAAGAACAGATCGTTCATTGCAAACTCAGCATTCTCCATTCTTTCTTTAACTCAACCTTCTTTTCGTATCCGCATACAAACCATTTATTTTAATATTGGCTTTATATAAAGACAAATTAAATAATGGAATTGGTAGCATTAAATTCCCATGGAAGCTTCTTGTAGGAAAGCCAGAGGGAAAACGCGCAGTTTGCAGACCAAGAATGAGGTGGGAGAATAACATTAAGATTTGAGGGAAGCAGATTATACAGGGAATGATTGGAAAGCATTATCTCAGGATAGGGATGTATGCAGAGCTTATGTCCGCGCGGTCATGAACCTACGGGTTCGATAATGCCAGTGAATAAGTAAATAAGAGTCGAGATTTTTTTCAAGGTCCTGCATTGCAAACTCGCACAAGATCTGCTTTAATTTTGAAAGAAGTATTTTTTTATCTGCTAAGACCCCAAATCCTCCACTTAAATGAGAGACAAATTACAAACACTCAGATTACGAATTAGCTAAAATTTAATTAATTACACAATAGGCCTACTGAAATTTTATCATAAGTAAGAGTGGCATTTGTTAGGACTATTTAACGAATAAAATTAAGCTGTCTGCTAACAAGTCATTATTTAAATATAGTTATTTTAAAATATTTTAAAATATTTATATATTTAATGTAAACAATGTTTGAAAACAAATGAGAAACTTTGTGTTTCATTTGTTCATCACTGCAACCAGATCATATGTATTGCCAAATAGAATCGCAATATTGTAAGAATTCTCCCTAGTGGAGAAAAAATTAAACATCATTACAGGTTATTAATTCATTTCTGATGTCCTGTGATGTAAATATGTCAATTATATTTTTCTGCAACGTTAATTCCTGGTAAATGATACGCTTAAGAAAGTGCAAACAGTGGTTTCTTTTTTCATGGTATAATCAATTGCTACGAATGTGTTTCTATTATATCTCGCATGCAGAATCTGGTTACATTCGTGCACTATATGCAATCTGGGAGCCACTTGATGGGATGAATGCGATAAAATGAAAGTGATAAAATCGAGGTGAAAAATGGCTGTGATTGGTTGTAAATCAAAATTCATTGAAATGCGATTGGTCATTGACTGCTATTTGGGTCTTCGAAAAATAAATTGACAATAATCGTGCGTGCGGTCCTGTTCGGTTATTCTGCTCTTATAGTAAAATAACAAGTATGAAATATTCTCTCACTCTTATCCATGCACCTATAAATATACCCCTCATTGTAGTCCAACTTCGTCCTTCATAAAAAAAAACAAATTTAAAAGAAAACACACGCACATTAATTTTCACTTAACCTTGACAAGACCGCCTTCTCACGGTATTCCGTAATAAAGTTTTTAATCAGTTCCTTCACATCACATATTCAACACCCTGTTGATTTTGCTAATATTATAACTTGTATTTCTAATATAAATGTGATTAGTGAATTTGAAGAATGAAAATATATTAGTACTGGTCATAAAGAAAACACTTTATCCTCTCCTTTTTACACACTTTATAATAGCTTGACCAGTATCTATCTATCTATTTATCTATCTATATCTATCTATCTATCTATTTATCTATGTAACGGAATCTTTCAACGCGATTTTCACCCACTTAAAATTATTGGATCGACTTGAAACTTTGTATACTTGTAAAGGATCCTTGACAATACAATAATTTCATTTTTTTCTAAAATCCTGGCCACAATCATCAGAAAATCAAAAAATGTGTCTTTGTATCTATCTAACGGAATCTTTGAACACGATTTTCACCCACTTAGAAACATTGGATCGACTTGAAACTTTGTATGCTTGTAAAGGACCCATGACGATACCATATTTTCATATTTGTTTCTAAAATCCTGGCCCGAATCGTCAGACAATCAAAAAAAGTGTCTTTGTATATATGTAACGGAATCTTTTAACACGATTTTCACCCACTTAGAAACATTGGATCGATTTGAAGCTTTGTATACTTGTAAAGGGCCCGTGACAATACAATAATTTCATATTTTGTTTCTAAAATCCTGGCCAGAATCATCAGAAAATCAAAAAAATGAAAACTGGTATAATAGGTTGCGGCCCTGTCGGCTTTTTAGTCAATCGTCGTAAGAGCTCAGTTCGTAGAGCGGTGAACTCTTAGTGGTATACAATTTCAGTAATCCGTAGGTCGCTGGTTCGAATCCGGCTGGGAGGATTTTTTTAGAATCACTTTTAGCTCATACTACAATAGTATTGAATTTAAAGATATTTACATTTTTATCTTATTCTGTAAAATATTAAAGCTAAAAAATAAAAAATAAATAATAGGTTTAAAAAACTAAAACAAAACGCTTTATTAGAAAACCGAACTAAAAAAATGAAAAATAATTTTAATTTCAAACACGCTTGGGATAAAATTAAAGTGGTCAACAAAAAAATCATCTCCAACACACAAAGAATAAAACCAGAGTTATCAACAAAAAGAAATAATTTTATCATCAAAAGCGTGGGGTGCTTTTCATGATTTTTACATTTTCTTCTTAGAGACTTTACTTTTACCAATATCTGTTTATTATCAAATATATTAATTGATACAGAGCACCCCACGCTTTTGATGGTAAAATTATTTTCTTTTTGTTGATTACTCTAGTTTTATTCTATATGTGTTGGAGATTATTTTTTTGTTGACCACTTTAATTTTATTCCAAGCGTGTTGGAAATTAAAATTATTTTTCATTTTTTTAGTTCGGTTTTCTAATAAAGCGTCTTGTTTTAGTTTTTTAAAACTATTATTTATTTATCGCACTTCAGACACACTTCACAGTAAATACAGTATAACAAAAATTTGTTTTTCCTAGAAGTATAATGAATTTATTAGAACCTCAGAACCAATACCAATTTAGAGTGCGTTTTTAACGATTTTCTGTCTATTATGCGCTCCTCGCATTTCCCTTTAAAATCGTTTCAACGAAGTTGTATATGCAGTTTTCTTCTCACTATAATTAAATCTTAAAATCATTTTAGCTTAGAATTTTTTTGTAAAAAATGTTCTAGTAGAAATACTTTATGGTCTTGAGATATATTTGAATTTGTCAGAAGGAAAATGGATTATTGAATTATTTTTAAATTCAAGATGTCAAATATGTTGTGCTTGTTGCAGTTCTCCAATATTCTCATGTTATAGCATTGAAGTTATTTTCGTCTTATAGTCCAATATGTTTCAATTATTTTGAGATGAGCAGGAAAAAGTCACAGAGTTCTAGGTAGCGTTTATCCATTTTGTAAAAATTTCATAATATTAAGGAAAAATGGTTGCGAAGAGGAGTAAATGTAACCCGTGTTAAAAAATATATCTCTAATTCTAATCAAATTGCCTGATATTATTGCAATCTTTGTGTTATTAAGAGGCATATTTCGCTTTAATAATATACACGTTTTTTAGATATCCCAAACCATTTAATCTGAATTACTTTACAAATAAATGACAGTTCCTGAAAATCACACGATTGGTACACTTCTCAATAATTACTGGAAGCAGGGCTATAAAATTGTGAAGACACTTATCGCTATAGAATGATCTTATAATATATTCAATAAAATTGTCATTCAAAAATTATATTTTCATAAATATTGTACATGAAAAAAAATAATTTAATTTTTCGGAGTTAAAATTCAGTTTCATTCTGCATTCAAAATATCCTGCAGATACAACAATAAAGTTTCTTTGCAGTTAAAATTTCACTTTTTTTTATTTAGTGTAGAATATAAGAAAAGTTTTCCTTAATTTAGCTATATGATGTCAACTAACTAACTCACTGGCACTATCGAACCCGTAGGTTCATTACCGCGCGGACATAAGCTCTCCATGCATTCCTATCCTCAAAAAATGTTTTCCAATCATTCCCTGTATAATCTACTTTCCTCAAATTATAGTTAATGTTATTCCCACCTCATTCTTGGTCTACCAACTGGGCGTTTTCCCTCTGGTTTTCCTACCAGAAGTTTCCATGCACGTCTTTCATTCCCGATTCATGCCACATATCCTGCCCATCGCAGTCTACGAGACTTAACTGTTCTTATTATATCTGGCTTCCTATAAAGACCATGTAGTTCACTGTTTTGTAGTCTTCTCCATTCACCTGTCTGTTCATCTCTCTTTGGTCCAAAATTTTTCCTAAGAACTTTATTCTCAAATATGATGCCACACTTAAATTAATTTAAATTTTGAGAATCTAAAAATCGCATATATATTTTTAAAGCTAAGTAAATATACATTTATTTTACACAAAAATTTAATCTTCTTCTTCTTCCTTCCAAGTATTAGGCCAAGGCCTGTTACGATCCTATAGAAAATTTTCCCTCCAGCGTTTGAGGGAAATTCTCGTATAAGACTTGAAAGCATAATAATAGTCCCTTCGATTGGTTGCTGGCCAAAGGAAGGCAAGACCAGTGATGGGGCTGCCATCTTATAGCCTCTGGTCAGGCTTTTCTGGAGAAGAAAAGAAAATAAAGGAAAGAAGAAATGGAAGAAAGGAAAGACTCCCTAGCCCTCGGATGCCCTAATAGCATCGGCGTAAAAAAACAAGAGTTAACCAAGAGAGGTTAGATAGTAAAGTTAAAAGAGTGCAAAACACAAGTAAGTGGAAGAAATGTTTTGCACAGCTTGGGCACCTTGTGGTCGCCATCCACATATCCCCTAGATGAGGACCCCTGAGGGGCTCATATCAGATAATTAAAATGATTATATATATAAATATGTCCACCGCTGTGGTCTCGGGGTAGAGTGTGGCCTTGTCACGCAGCGGGCCCGGGTTCGATCCCCGGTCGGGACTATTTTTCTAGGTGAGGTTTTTATCGGGGTTTTTCCTCACCTGTAAGATAAATGTCAGGAAAACTTTAAGGCCCAAACGGTCCCCGAAATCATATGGCCATCATCCTTATCATTATCATACTTACCATTATCATCATCATCCTTCACCGGTGTGGAAAGCAACGGGAAGCTACCACACCTATACAATTCCCTAGTAAAGCTGCAAGCATAGCATGAAAAAAATGCTATGATTGCCGTGAAGGACCTGCCTTCGGGCAGAATTACTATGGATATATATATATATATTTTTTTTTATGAGCTTTTTACTCTTTTTCAACCGTCTCCCCTTAAAGAAAACACAGTATATTATTTCCGCGATGATGGGAGTGTCAATTATTATTATTATTATTATTATATTATTATTATTATTATTATTATTATTATTATTATTATTATTATTATTATTATTATTATTATTATTTATTATTATTATTATTATTATTATTATTATTATTATATTATTATTATTATTATTAATATTATTATTATTAATATTATTATTATTATTATTATTATTATTATTATTATTAATATTAATATTATTATTATTAATATTAATATTATTATTAATATTATTATTATTAGTATAATATTAATATTATTAATATTAATATTATTATTAATATTATTATTATTATTATTATTATTATTATTATTATTATTATTATTATTATTATTATTATTATTATTATTATTATTATTATTATTATATTATGTTAATCTAATTGAAAATTAGAATATATGCAAAAAAATATACGTGTGCATTTGTGTGTATTTATAGACTAATTGTTAATGAGTTTTAATACTCGTGATGAAATAGTTGGTATTTCTATTTAACGACGCACTTTAATATCTCAGGTCACTAATGTAACAGTTCAAATCTGGGCGTGAAAGAACCGACAGATTTTGATTAGGGGTATCTTATTTCAGTCTTGAGATCCTTTTACTTGCCATGAATTTACGACACAGGACCCCATGGATTTACTTCTCTTCAAATGAAGCCATGCTCAGGAGTTTAAGCCCTTAAAAAACCATGGTGCCGCTAGAAAGTTTAGGGTAGTTAAAAATCCTGACACCATCGAGACTCGAACCCGCGAACTTTCGGATGGGTGGGATATTGCCTTCGCAAACTGCACTACGATGAGCCCCGCTAGCCCACTGGGACCGACCCGAAATATCATAACAGACGTATAAACAGACGTGATATATCAAAACCAAACAGACTTGAACCCTCCATTTTCTAATTAATAATATAAAGCACTAATCAACTGATCTAGCGGTCAAACAGATATCACCGGCATCTATGCAACCTGTGCAATGCAAATCAGACGATGGGCAGAGTCCAACTAAGAAATGCGCCATGTAACTACAAGATCGGCAATCCACGGCTTCCATCACAAACTGTGCTCCAAAAAGACTTTTCACGAATCATGTAAGTACATATGAGATTTGTGTTCTGAGATATGTGAAAAATATAATATTCTAAAGTGTAACAAACTATGCAATCAATCGGCGCTTATAACACGAACAATTAAGTTTTTTGCACATAATAAAACATAGAAATAAACCATGGAGTAAGAGAAGGGTGTCCATTGTCACCAGTATTATTTAATTTATACTTGGACCATGTCATAAATGAATGGCAAGAACAAATTAATATAAATAGTGTATTGACAACTCTGCTTTTTGCAGACG
Organism: Diploptera punctata; assembly: GCA_030220185.1. NCBI lineage: Eukaryota > Metazoa > Arthropoda > Insecta > Blattodea > Blaberidae > Diploptera > Diploptera punctata. The sequence goes on from JASPKZ010000013.1 coordinate 143,672, forward strand.
ATCAAGTAATAATGACAGCATTAGAAAATGCTTTACAACAATTCCTTTATACTTTAAATAATATCTCTCTAAAATACAATTTAAGAATATCTACATCTAAAACAAAAATATTAGCTCTGAAAGGAAAATGTGCAATAAGAACAAAAATAATGATAAACAATGTAATTATAGACCTAGTTTAGAATTTTAATTATTTGGGATGTCATTTAGGCAATGACAGAAATTTAGATAAACACACTAAAATATGATTCAATTATCTATGTGGCACAATTAAACATAATTTATTGAATAAAACTAGAAAATAAACTATTTTAAAATTTTACAAAGTATTGGCAGTTCTATATCTTATCTATGGATGTGAAACCTGGACATTAACAAAGGCAGATAGTAAACAAATAGAGGCTGCAGAAATGAAGATGTTGAGAGCAATAGTAGGATACCAAAGGACCGATAAAAAGAAAAACGAAGATATAAGAACAGAATGTAATATAATTAATCTCTGTGAAAGAATAAAATATTATCAAAATGCTAATCTTCAACACGTATTACGAATGACTGAACAGCGCATACCAAGAAGAATGTATAATTATAAACCAAAAGGGAGAAGAATGTTGGGAAGACCATTGAAGAGATGGAAGGACCAATTCGACCTATAATGAGATCGGAGAAGGCCATCCTTGTTGATGATGATAATACACATAATATTTGCACTGTTTGCGCGCAGTTCTCCTTTATTATTAAATCAAACATAAGAAGAACATAATCTAAGCAATCTCGAGCTTATGACATTGCAATATAGCTCTACTTTCGCAATTTTCGTATGATTTAACCAATTCCCCTTGTGATATGGAAGCAGGAACAATATCTAAGCAACAGCAGTCTGTAATGTTACTTTAATAGGAATCCTGTAAAACAAATTTTAATGTGATTTCTTCTAAAATAGGCTACTTTTCCGTCTTCAACTCTTATCAAGCCAACATTTTGATAACACAGTGTATATTTTATTGTACAGTAACTGTATTATTGCTTCGCCTCTAACACATTTATAGATTGTCCGATAGACTCTAACTGAACTTTATATCTGCAATCTTAGTTCACGCAATCCACGTGTTGCTTTAAAATTACAGTTCACAGTTCAAATCATCTCACTGCCCTGAAATATTCCACACTAAACTACGTTGCAAAAGTTTACAATCGAACACGATAGCATTCGATGCATATTTAGGAGGCCCCGCGTTCAAATTCCACGGCCGATCAACATTAATATTAATTTAGCTTAATTATAAACAGACTTACAATGTAATAAAACATCTCCCTGTGCCCAAAGTTTTTTTTTCAAATTTGTATATTCTTTCTCCACTCTTCTCTATCTTCCCATTCCAATTCTTCCAGACATATCTCCGTCATACCTCTTCTTATATCATTCATCCATTTAAATCTAGGTCGACCTCTCTTTCCTTTCCCAGGTGACATCCGTTCCAAGGCTTGTCTGGGTAATCTTTTCTCTGACATCCTATGTATATGACCATACCATTCTAGTTGCCTATATCTCAAAAAACTAATATTGAATTTTGGACTTTCATTTTTTGTCTGATGATTGTATATCTGTTTTTTTTTCTAATTTATAATGTCTAGTTGAGCGTCTAAAATAATCAATTTCAGTAGACATAAGCTTTAAACTCAAATGTTTATTCAACTGCCATGTTAGCGTGTTTCGAATTACAGATTTATAAATTTGTAATTTGGTAACTATTCTTATGTTCTTATCCCACAATACTCCGTTTAACATTGTCATTACCAATTTGCTTTTTTTGAATTCTATATTTTACGTCATTTTCTTGGTTACATTTTGAGTTAATTTTGATCCCCAGGTAATTACATTCTTCATCCTTTGATACATCCCTTTCGATTAATTTAGTAAATCATTAAAAATAAATGAACAAATCAGTGAATTTGTACAAGACGTGAAAATAAATATAAACACGCAGCTTATCGTTTGCAGACCCGAAGATTGCAGCTATTTATATAACTAAAGATATTGAAGTTCTCAAAATAAATTTTAAGTTAAAAAAAACAATTAACATTCTTCTGATGAAGTCCTCAATATTTCAGTCTTTATTTTTATTCGGATTTCACAAATTTCTGAATTATTATAGGAATATGCTTAATGGATTACAATGTTATACAATATTAAAATGCATTAATCCAATAAGCCTAGCTGTGTCCCCTTTGAAACAATATCCAAAAGTTTTCACCGTTTTTTTTAACTATTTGGTCCACTACTGCGGTACAGTATGCAGCAGACTCACGTTCAATCCCCGATTGGGGCAAGATTCCTGCGTGGAATGTTTTTTTCTCACCTGCAAGACAAATGTCAGGACATTTAAAGGTCCAAATAGTTCCCGAACACAATCTGGCCATCATAACCATCCATATCGTATTCGCCTATTTAATATGAATGTATATGTGAATGATATGTCTTGTTTTAAATGTTCATGTTGTTTTGGAGGTGGCCATGGTATTGAGTTGATCACTCATTTAGCAAGGACTACGATGTCCTTGTGTACTCAAAAAAAAAAGTATTATGTGATCCAGAATTTAAAATTCTGGGTTGTCTGGGGACGTAAAGGTACCTATAAAAGGAGAGGTCAAATAAGGGAAATAAAGAGAGAATTTTTCTAGCTATTTATTTTATTTAATAATTTCTAACAACATAAACTCGTTTGCCGTTAGTACCAAATAGTGACCGTAGCTAATTTTGTAGATTTTTATATTGTTGTGTCAGACATTGAGCAGTTCGGCTACAATTCAGTAAGTTGTCTCTACACCTTAAAATGTTATTTATTCAGATTAAACAATTGTACTCTTTTCTGTGTTCATTAAATAATGTATCATAATAAACATTTTGATGGTCCATACTTGAGGCCTTTGGGTAATGGCGTAGTCTCGCACAGAGTAGCCCCGGGTTCAATGCCCTGTCGGGAAAGTTTTCTGCGTATGGTCTCTTTTCGAGTTTTTTCCACATCTACAAGATAAATGTCGGGAAAATTTAAAGCTCCAATACTTCCCGAACACCATTTGGGTATCATCCTACCACGTCCGTCTTGTTTACTATGAAAATATTCGTAAACAATCTACCTTTCCTTAAATATTCACATTGTCTCAGAGGTGGCCCTGGCATTGAGCTGATTCCTCAACCAGGAGACCTTCAATGTTCTTGTTTAGTCAAACACACACACACACACACACACACACACACACACACACACACACACACACATATATATATATAACTCTGCCAGGTAAAATAAAGCTATTATTATTATTATTATTATTATTATTATATATATATATATATATATATGGACAAAGAATGCTATATAAACTAAATGAAATATCAAAAAATACAACATGGAACTATCCTCACAAAAATAAAAAACAATGGCCTTCAAGGGTGCTCATCCAGTTCGGACACAGATAATATTAGAAAATAAACCAATAAACATATAACTTCCTAGGTTGCGAAATATCATACACAGCAGAAACAGATATAAATAACAAAATAAATAAGTTTAATTATATAACAGGTACACTAAAAAGAACTTCGAAAAATAAAGCCAGGAAAGACTCTATAATGAAATTATACAAGAAAATGGCAGTGCCTATTATTACTTATGGATCCGAAACATGGACAGTGACAACACAACTATCTGCCAGGATACAAGCTGCTGAAATGAGATTCCTCAGACCAATAGCAGGATATCAAAGAACAGACAAAAAACACAACACACAAATAAGACAACAACTAAAAATAGAGGAATTAAACACAACAATAGTGAAATACAGAACAAACTGGAAACAACACTTGGCAAGGATGACTGAGAATAGAATACCAAAATCAGCATACAACTATTCACCACGAGGAAGAAGAAGTTTGGGAAGACCAAGGAAAAGATGGAAAGAGCAGTAATTTGGAGCCGGAACAGACTAGTAAATAAGCCTAAACCGTGAAGAAGAAGAAGAAGAAGAGATGATTAAGACTAGGTAAATTGAGTCCTGCTCAATTTCTGATCCTTATGTGATGGGTAAATCTACGTAAATTGGTTCCTGGGACCAGATATCATTCTCTAATTTTCTTATCTGTGTTGGTTATTAATTCTGTACGGTGACCAGTCTCACGGGGTAGAGGTTAACGTTTCTAACTACAGTTCATAAAGCCACGAGTTCGATTCCCGGTCAGATCATAGGGAGTTTTCCTCAAAGAGAATTAATTATTCGTGTGGTTGCTCATGGTCTGGAATTTAGGTTGACATCTCTCACGCTTCATAATCATTTATCACCCATCGTAACATAACATCGCCTTCTAGGTGTCTCAAATTTAAAAAATGGCTTACAATTCCGCTAATGCTAGGGGAGAAATCAATAAATGCCATGAAAGACAACCTGGTGGCATTGGACAAAAAATCTATTAAGTTGTTACAAATAGAAATGCGTTAACATTTGAAGAAATGTTTTTCAATAATGAAGTGAATACTAAGTTAAGCAGTTGTCCATAAATAAATGAGCAATTAGGTACTGCATAAACATGGACTCTTACTTTAAGGGAGGAAAGGAGATTACAAGTATTTGAGAATAAAGTTCTTAGGAAAATGTTTGGACCAAAGAGAGATGAACAGACAGGTGAATGGAGAAGACAACATAACAATGAACTACATGGTCTTTATAGGAAGCTAGATATAATAAGAACAGTTAAGTCTCGTAGACTGCGATGGGCAGGACATGTTGTACATATGGGGAATGAAAGACTTGCATGGAAGCTTCTTGTAGGAAAGTCAGAGGGAAAACGCCCAGTTGGTAGACCAAGAATGAGGTGGGAGAATAACATTAACTATGATTTGAGGGAAGTAGATTATACAGGGAATGATTGGAAAGCATTAGCTCAGGATAGGGATGTATGGAGAGCTTATGTCCGCACGGCCATGAACCTACGGGTTCGATAGTACCAGTGAGTAAGTAAGTATAAGTTCAATATATTAACCTTTCACATTAATGGAATAGAAGTCTCACTATTATCAGGGCGCTTGCTATAAACCCATTTGAAAAATAGTCTCAATTACGCTGCAGTGAAGGAAGTTTCTGCATTACAAATATGGAAGACATTACACTGAGCAACAAAATTTTTTTTTTTGTCTCAGAAAGAAAAATATGTGATTCTGATAGTATTTTTTCTCCTGAATTCAAATATGATATAGGTTTTCCTCCATCACGCAAGGTTTCCGAGAGAACAGGCATTTATAATTTCAAACATTTTAATATTTTCTACATTCGTAACTACACAATATTCGAACATTCGGACTCACCTAGGATGTAAGAAATGACGATTTTCTGCTATATTTCGCCTGTGGAGCATCCCTCTTGATGGTCCAACAATAATCGGTCAGCATATTAAGATTCCATTTGCCTTGATATCTCTCTTCCATAGCTGAAATCTCCTGAGTTAGCTCATTTGGTTTTATTTTACAATGGACAAATGGATGAAAAAATGTTTATTAAAAAAATAATTATTTAAATCCATTAATTGAAATTGAAATAAATAACTGTGGGTGATGGAGAAATTCCGAATACATGTTTGAAAACACGATAAAAAACTGCATTAAGTACAACTATTGGTACTCATGAGACAAAAATCATATTGACCAGTGTTATTAGTGAATGGTTTCAAGTTTCGATTTCATAAGACTTTGACAATTTTTGGAGGACGATTCAGTCAACTCCGCGCGGTGTTTTCTGGATAATGGTAATAGGCTGAACCAAATTTACATATTACTACTTTTTTTACCCGGACCCAATTTACCTATTTTATCCTTTTTGACCCAGGACCAATTTACATGTTATAGGGACCATTTTACAGCGCCGCGGCGATCAAGAATTTAAACAGCCTCTTTTAACAGATTGTGTCACTGAAGGCCAGGGTGGCATGGAGTACTAAAATGAGAAATTGATGTACAAATGTGAAAGAGAGAAAGAATAAAAACAAATTATATATTTAAATTATATTAGTAATGATTACTTACTTACTCACTGGCACTATCGAACCCGTAGGTTCCTGGCCGCGCGGACATAAGCTCTCCATGCATCCCTATTCTGAGCTAATGCTTTCCAATCATTCCCTGTATAATCTACTTCCCTCAAATCATGGTTAGTGTTGTTCTCCCACCGCATTCTTGGTCTACCAACTGGACGTTTTCCCTCTGGCTTTCCTACAGGAAGCTTCCATGCATGTGTTTAATTCCCCATACGCGCAACATGTCCTGTCCATCGCAGTCTACGAGACTTAACTGTTCTTATTATATCTGGCTTCCTATACAGACCATGTAGTTCATTGTTAAATAGTCTTCTCCATTCACCTGTCTTGATTAAGTAAAATAACTGTATTAGAACAATATAAACCTAATAATTGAGAGCTAAACTCTACAGCTATCCATAAAATAAAATCCATGCATGTTAGACTGAAAGAGTTAACACAATCTACATGGGATAAAGAATTTGCCTTTGGAATATCGTTTTCCATTTTTTATCCTCAAGACATCTGAAGTTTTCTTGAAAATGAGTAGTTGAAGAGACTCTCAAACAGACTTTATAAGAGCTTGTAGTGTAATTTATTATAAATGATAAGACACTTCCTACGTATATAAGCCAGAAGGCATGCTGTTATATTCTGCATAGAGAAGAATACTAAATTAGATTTATCATGGAAGGCACTTCAGTTTCAGGACCTACAACGTGCAACAATGACGTTCAATAAAGAGTTATACATTCTAAAATTATTATCATTATAATTATTATTATTATTATTATTATTATTATTATCATCATCATCATCATCATTACTATCTAATCCGGAAGATCATGGCCGCACAGATATAAATTCTATATATATGAATAAGAACGTTTTCTTGGGTTTTCCGCATCTTGGATTCAAGTTCGGCCCCTGGCCACTGACTCCGACGTTTCGGCATGATTCCACATGCCATTATCATGCCGAAACGTCGGATGGCCAGGGGCCGAACTTGAATCCAAGATGCGGAAAACCCAAGAAAACTTTCTTATTCATACATATATCCCCGAAAATCTGCACTATAACATATATATATATATATATATATATATCTCCATCCATCCATCCATAATAATTCTGCCCGAAGGCAGGTCCTTCACTGCAATCATAGCATTTTCATGCTATGCTTCCAGCTTTACTAGGGAATTGTAGGTGTGGTAGCTTCCCGTTGCTTTCCACACCGGTGAAGGATGATGATGATGATGATGATGATGATGATGATGACCATATGATTTCGGGGACCGTTTGGGGCTTAAAGTTTTCCTGACATTGTCTTACAGGTGAGGAAAAAACCGATAAAAACCTCACCCAGAAAAACTGCCCCGACCAGGGATCGAACCCGGGCCCGCTGCGTGACAAGGCAGCATGCTACCTCGAGACCACAGCGGTATATATATATATCCCTATTTTCAGTTCATATTTCACAATCATCCCCTGTATAATAATTATACAGGTGAATTATGCACCTATCTCAAACCATTGGCTATTAATCTTCCGCCATATTTTTCGCATACCTACTCAATACTTTCCGTCTATTTTCATACGAAAATGTTCATGTCCCTCTTTCATTCCCCATTCTCCATTCGTACCCATCGCAGTCTGCGAGACTTAACTATTCTTAACTGTCTAATAACAATAGGCCTAATCATGATTCTCTTATCGATTTTTCCTTTCGAAAGTTTCATTCCAAATATTCCTTCATTCGTTCGAGCTTATATGATTCTTGAAAGCATGTCTATCTAAGTTTCCTGGGTGTCCTCACCTATAAGACAAATTTCTGGAAATGTTATAGACCAAACGGTCTCTGAACATCATCCGGCCATTATAATAATCAGTTTCATAATCCCCACGATTAATATGAATATGTGTATATTTGTGTGTGCATGTGTGTGTGCGTATGTGTGTATGAATTGTGTGTTTCGTTTTAATGTTGTATTGTCTCGGAGGCGACCCTGATCACTCATTCGGGAAAGCCATCCATGATCTCGTGTGGTCAAAAAAGTATTGTCTGATCCATAATTAAAATCTCTCTCCCGACAGGTTCGTGTCACTTTAAGGCGCGGGTGGCGTATAGAACGTAAAAGTATATATATAAGGTGAGAGGTTAAACAGCGTTAATGTAATAATAGTGATAATAATAAGCCTAATTCCTCATCGTCATCATCCTTTACGGATTAGATCTTTGCCTGTTCCGATCTCACATCTGTTCAGCCCAGCTTTTTCTTGGTCTTCCTACCGATCATCGTCCTCCAGGATTATACACCAGTGCCATCTTTGCTATCCTATCCTCTGTCATTCTTTGCAGATGTTCTATCCAATTGTTCCTGTGTTCTTCTATTTGTTGAAGAAGTGGTTGTACTTTTAGTTCTTCTCTAAAAAATAAGCCTAATTACAACAATAATTACATTATTATTATTTTTAGAGGATTCCGAAGCAATAAAGATGTTGAGGTTGTTCTCATGAAGATGTTTTTTTAATTTGTTTACAGATCTTCACCTATTCTATCCAGTGGACATCGAAAAAGACCATCACTAAAAAAACATGCTTGCATATGTGTGTATGTGTTTAACGCTCTAGGCCCGCAATTTTTTGTTGTTCTGTAACCAAACTCAGCATATAATAATCAATTTAAAAAAAAAGTGAGGTCGAGTGCGTTAACCAGCAAAATCGGACCATTAGGAATAGAAGTTCACCTGAAACGAAAATTTAGAAATCGCTTCAGTGGTAGCAATTTTCAATTTTTTCAAACAAAGATGAGTATACGCTATTGAAATAAAACGAGGACGATATTCTTAAAAAAAATCAGTGAGATCCGACCGTTAGAAGTGGGAATTTACCTGAAATCCATAATTAAAAAACCACTCTAGCAGCTGTCATGTTTATTTTGTTGCAATGTGTCTGTATAACCAAGTCCAACTCACTGGCACTATCGAACGCATAGTTTTATGTCTCCCCATTCATCCCTATCCTGAGCTAATGTTTTCCAATCAATCCCTGTATAATTTACCACTATCAAATCATGGTTAATGTTATTCTCCCACCTCATACTTGTCTTACGTACTGAGCGCTTTCATCTAGTTTTTCTACAAGGATATTATTTGAACCCTGAGGATACAATACCATTGTATCACATATTCTATAGATTCATGTGTTTAATACTTTATGTTCAGACCACCCATATGATCCTGTGGTCACAGCTTTTAACTGTATTTCATGATGCCCCGGGTTTCAATTCTCGTTCAGGCTATATCATATTTTCTTTAAAGGTCGCCCGCCCAAAGCCTTGAATTTGGGTTGTGTTTAAGTTTAAGAATTGGACTTATGATTCGTTATAATTTATCAGTCATCACTTATCATCCCCTTTCGTGTGCCATGTCGTGACCATCGCAATCTTCGAACCTTAAAACTGTTCTTATTGCATCCGGCTTCCCATAACTATATCGTAGCTCACTGTTATGTGTAGTCTTCTCCATTCGCCTGTCTGTTCATTTATCTTTGGTCCAAAAAATTTTCCTAAGAATTATATTCTAAATTACTCGTAATATTTGATCCTCCCTTAAAGTCCATTTTTCGCATCCATATAACTGCAAGAATAAGTTTAGTATTTTCAGTTTAATGTGTTTTATATAAGTTGGGATGACAAGAGTTCCTGTAATGAGTAATAGCATGCATTTGCAGGATTGAGTCTATATTAAATTTATTTCTGCGCCTGATTCCTGTTTGTTCATAGGTAGGCCTATTTGAATTCAGCCGCTTCTTCAAAATTTCCTTTTTTTTTCATTAAATGTCAAGTTCCATTTTATAATGACTTTCTTTATGTGACCACACATTTAGTTCTATTGATGTTTACTTTCAGTCTCGATTTCTGTTACTCAATAGAATGAGCGTGTTGGTTCTTAGCATACCTTCACAATCGACTAATAAAACTACTACATAAACTTATACTAATAGTTCATCTATCTGTATACCACACAACTTGAATAACTCTTAAATGTGCGTTGTATTCTACAATATATTCAGTTAAATTTATTTAATACTTTTAATAAAAGCAAATGGAAAAATGAATCAGTAGAAATAATTTAAATTTGTGTCAAATTATACAATATGCATTAGGAAATAATGTAATGTTATGCATGGTTTATTTTCACTGCAGTCGACACATTCAAATAACCTGGCATAGAACATTAAGTTTCTCTAACAAAATAAAGATATAGGCTAATCCGTAAAACAGAAAAATCAGACAATAAATTAAATTTGCTGAAGCACTCGCTTAGTCTACACAGATCCTGCGTAATGGAGTTTATTCCCTTACTCTTTACAAAAATTAATAATCCAGGAAAATAATAAACCTGATAATACACGCATGAATTTGCTACAACTATGCAATTTTCTTTTAATCGAAATCAATTGAAAGACAAGATTCATCCGTATTCGTAATTTTTGCACAGAAAGTTAATAAAGTGGATAGTTAGCCTACTTTACATACTACCTGTGTATATAAAGTTTATTAATTGCATTTCATCTACAAATCTTAACGAACTAAGTTTCGGCTCTTTCAGTTCTCGTAGGTCTAATTGGAAACATGTACGGAAAATGCCCGTATATCACTGTATGGAAATGAAAACTGGGTGCAGAGGAAAATATGTAGGCCTTACATTAAAATCGCATACAAGGAGTACTGGTAGTAATTAAATTTCTAATTGCAGTGAAAGTAAGCGCAAAAATGTATAAAATGGCAAAACATTAAACAAGAGACTAAATTAATAACTTTTGCAATTAATGTTAAAATTCTCTGAGATAGACAAAAATTGAAATAATTCTGGATAAAATGAACGAAATTAGGATACCAAAAGTGACTTTCAATTACTCTCCCTTTGGGATAAGGTATGTAGGAAGTCCGAGAAAGAAAAGCCAATGAGACGGTAACATCCGTGAAGGGAAGAAAATTTTCCTGCTAAATAAAAATATAACTAACTCACTGGCTCTATCGAACTCTTATGTTCATGTCCACGCGGACATAAGCTCTCCATACATCCCTATCCTGAGATAATGTTTTCAACCATTCCCTATACAATCTACTTCTCTCGAAACATGGTTAATGTAATTATTCCACCTCATTCTTGGCCGATTTCCCTCTGGTTTTCCTACAAGTTTGTGTGCCCCTGTTTCATTCCGAATTCATGTTACATGTCCTGACATCGCAATTTACGAGACAACTGTTTTCCCATAAAGATAAAGTAGTTCACTGTTATGTAGTCTTCTCCATTCGCCTGTATGCCTTTTTTTGTTGTTGAAGAAAGTTCCTAAGAACTTAGGATAAACAAAATAATTTGTCTTAAACAACATAGGACACGGAAAAATAAATATGTCCCCATGATTTACAAGAGTACGACACGATATGTTTCCAACCAGTCAAGAAGAGATAAGAGTCTTATTATCAGAATGTTTGTAACACACATATGGGAGGAAAACATTAACTCAGTTCATAAAAGCACATTTGATATCATGTTTGGTATATGTATTTTTTTAAAATCTTTACCTTGTCTTTTCACAAAATTAAACCAGGAAAACCGTGGATGTGCGAAAAATCGGAGTTTCGTTAATCGGCGTATATATATTTTTTGTTTCACTTTCAGTTAAAAAAATCTATTAACTATTGCTTTAAAAGAACTTATTTCAAACAAAATAAATCATTTGCAATTTTATTCTATATAATGACTTTCTCTTAAATTTTATTTTTATTCTGTGAAAGCTTCAAGAGTTTTCACAAATTAAACTTATTTATTCGTGGCAGGTTATACGTTGTTAGATCATAGGAGAACCATAGACATCAAGAATTAACATTATATACAATCAATTACGACAATGATGTTATTTATATGACTAACAATGCTCAACGCATGTCACTAACTAGAATAGTAAACGCCGGCCGTCCTGAACTGTATTCCTACATGAAAAAGAGTGTTGGCCGACCTATGAAGAGATAGCGTGACCATTTTTAAGCCGTAATAGCCAAAAGGCCTAAACTTTGATGTCAATGTTATAAGCTTTAACATCCAATCCCAGCACATCGAGTATCTTCAGTTGTAGGTAGTAAACTTGGGATTTATATATATGAAAACAAGGGCCTTTTAGAAGTTCATAATTTGATTTTTATATTTTTAAATACTCACTAATGTTGAAACGGCTCATGCTAATAAAATATAAACCAACCATTTTCTTTGAGAACTAAAGAAAATAATAACAAATCCCAGCCAGATTAGCCCGACACCAACATTTAAAACTAATATTTCATATAACAGAAATGTAGATACTTCAAAATACGCTTAACCATCTACTTCAATACGATCAATGTTTTAATTAAAATGTTAATGTTTTACACGTTTGTTACAAAGGGAAAAAACTAGATCTTTTAGAAATTGTAGAAATAAATAAATTGAAGAAAAACAATAGGCTGTTAAATTCCCAATTGAATTTAATTGTTTTTTAATGCCCCAGTTTGTCTTTTTTGACATTTCTGGTGCTCCCTCCTGGTATCACCTCTCTTAAATTTATAATAAGAGATTGTTCAATGGCTGTTCCTGTATTAATGTATGGATCAGAATTTTGGACGATCACTAAAAGACAAGAACAAAGATTGGAAGCAACTGAGATGCGATTTTTAAGAAATATAGCAGGATATACTCTGCTGGATAAGAAAAGAAATAAAGATATAAGAAAGGAACTAAATATTTTCAAACTTACAGACCGAATAATTAAATATAGGAACGACTGGAAAGAAGATATTGGTAGAATGCCAGAAGGAAGATTCCCAAAATTATTGCTAAATTATAAACCGTGCGGAAGGAGAAATGTTGGTCGCCCACACAGAAGATGGTCTGAACAATTTTAACAATTCTAGCTTTCATGAAACCGGAACGAGCCAACAGGCTTAATCTCTGGAATGATGATGATGATGATGATGATGATGATGATGATGATGATGATGATGATGATGATGATGATGATGATGAGAATGTTCGTTACACTGTTTTTGTTCACATTCAGTTGCTTAGTTACACTTGTCACGTACTTGAGTGTGTACATAATAACAAAATTAATTTGTATTCATAGTAATCTGAAGAAGGTACAAAGTACTGAAACAGCTGTAACGAATTAAAATAAATATGAAAATCGTATAAAACTTTAACAGTTTTATTTTATTTAATCGCTAAACATAATGGATTTTCATCAATTAATAACTAAATCAATTCATTACTAAAAGTTCAAGACTGCGGGTTTTAAAAGCTATCGTCTGAGCCAACTATGTCGCTTTATCTGATTATGAATGACGATTTTATTCTTCGAAATTTATGTTAGCGCTATCTATAATAATTATAATTAAATATATAACAATTATTGTTTATGGTTTTAAATTGTAATACAGCTGTGTATTTATACTATTAAAACATTTGATAAAATTCCTTTGAGATATGAGTCACAATATAAATGTTTAAATAAAATTAATAACTTTAAGGCACCACCATTCCCGACTTGTTTCACAATTTTAAGTAGCATAACATCTGCTAAAGATTGAAGTAACTTGCGAAAAGTCTACAGGTTTTTAAAATTTTGAATCAAGTTAAGGGCGACGGTGTCTTTATAGGTAAGAATTGTATATTATAATTGTGTATTTATTAAAAATACTTAATGCCAGAGGAAATTTATCTAGTTTCTATTTAATCTGCCTAATTTTATAAATGCTCATTATTATTTCGTCCAGGAACAGTATTTTTATAATTATGGTATATTAATTATATCCTTAAAAAATCACGCAAAGGAACAGATTAATTTTACATTACTACATGCAATAACAAATTAATATGTATATACTCACGGCAAAACAGCTGACTTTCTATTTTCAGGTAGTTTGAAATTGTCACTTAGCATCACTATTCACAAAAACGGCGCGAGAGTTAATGCATAGATATGATAATACACGAGTTTATCACAAATTATTAAGTCCGTGTTCAAAATTCGACAAATTAAAAAAATAAATAAAAATGAAATATAATTATTGCCCACGGAATATAAACTAAAATATATTAATAGTTCTGCTTATGTGCAATTGTATCTTAGAGAAATACTGAGGGTGGAAGAGGGATGGGTTTTTGCGCACCCCCCTCCGTCCCCTTGTTTTTGGTTTTGTGTTCCGATCCGTTCACGAAGACTTGCCGGCAAGGAATGCCCCTTCGCGAAGCCCGCCCGCAGAACATCTCCTCAATGCGCAAGTCCGTAAATACTTTGTCATCCAAGTATCAGTAGTCGAGGAATTCAAGGAACCCCAATGCGTGTTGATGCGTAAATATTAAATTATAGTCTTAACATGTTGTAAACAATCTTCGTGCATTATAACGCGTGACTGCAAGGTTACATTAGTCGCGTAAATAGTAACCTTGAGTCCATTTCAAATCAAACATTAATTGGAGCACTTTCCTCAAGTATTAAATTATGCTTTCTCTCTGCGCCTTAGCAACAGTACTTTATTTAACATTAGCGTCGCAATATAGCGCAGGGCGTGGAAGGTGTGGTGTTATTTTACGTGATTTAAATTTACGATACGAAACCAAGTTTTACCTCCCTGTCCTAAGTAAGTCATAAGGAAGATTTTTACACTATCAAAAAAAGAATCCAAACGGAATCGAACTTCGGAATCAGAAATAAGCATGGCAATTTTTAGTCCACTAGGACCTACTTATATATATATATATATATATATATATATGGTATGATAAGATAAATATATATATGCGTGTGTGTGTGTGTGTGTGTTATATCGACACAATACAGAGATGAATGGATGGACACATCAATAGAATGGATAACAATAGAATTCCAAAACAGATTATAAACCACTAGGACGAAATGTTGCAAGACCCAGTAAAAGATGAGTAGGCCAATTCTAGCATGAGATCGGAACAGACCTTAAGGTTTAATCCTTGATTGTGATGATATATATATTCCATAGTAGGTCTTTCACTGCAATCATAGCATTTTCATGTTATGATTTGCAGCTTTACTAGGGAATTATAGATGTGGTGCAGCTTCCCGTTGTTTTCCACGCCGGTGAAGGATGGTGATGATAATGATAAGGAAGATTATAATGGCCGGATGATATTCGGGGACCGTTGGGCCCTAAGCATCCTGACATTTGTCTTACTATGAAACATAGATGTTTGTATGTCACGAAAGGATTTGAACCCAGGACCTCTAGCTCTATAGGTTAATGCGTTACCGGCCAGGCAAACATTAATTTTTCATCCTTATATATAATTCTCAAATCATAAAAGCTTCTATAACAAGTATAAAGTAAAGTATTCCCACTATAGGCCTCAGGAGGCCCTTGGGGTAGTGGGAGGTTAAGGCTCCCACTATTTCTAGACAATCGGCACTTGATGTCAGCCGGGTTGTCAGCCCTGCGTGACGGCCGCCTTTACCCCCAAAACAAGCGTCTGGTACTCATTTCCGTTAGAGGCTGAGTCGACCCCAGGATCATAGTGCCGCCAGAAGGTTTGGGTCAGTTTAAAAATCCTGACCCCACCGGGACTTTCTATAACAAGAAAGCATTTTAATAAGAACATATATATTATATTAGTAGGGAGTGACAGCACAACAATCTGCCGGAATACAAGCTGCTGAAATGAGATTCCTCAGACCAATAGCGGGATATCAAAGAACAGACAAAAAACATAACACAGAAATAAGACAACAACTAAAAGTAGAGGAATTAAACACAACAGTAGAGAAATACAGAACAAACTGGAAGGAACACTTGGCAAGGATGACTGAGAATAGAATACCAAAAGCAGCGTACAACTATTCGCCACGAGGAAGAAGTAGTTTGGGAAGACCAAGGAAAAGATGGAAAGAGCAGCAATTTGGAGCCGGAACAGGCTAGAAAATAAGCCTAAACCGTGATGAAGAAGAAGAAGAAGATTAGTAGGGAGCTGTAATTAACACCCCTACCAAAACCATCGCTACAAAGAGTGAGGCCAGAAAGCTCATACATATTTTAAAATTAGTTCTAAAAAATCTAGTTTATTTTATTTGCTCGCCCATGTTGTAGAATACAGTAGTAAAGCTCAGAATCACACAAAAAGGATTTTATGACCATTTTACTACTACACAAGGGTTTAAGTGCTATTCTTGCAGATGAAAGGGATTTTTCTCGTTATTGTGTCCACACTTGCTTGAATTCATATTCATTTTCATAGAAAATAAGTACTAGGTTTTTCAATGTGATTCGATTGTGTCGTGGAATGAGTTTTATAATAGAGACAAATGAAAACATGTGTCAAAGGGAGTAGAGGCTCACGGCTCACTAAGTCTCAAAGAGAATGCTCTCTTCTCTATGCTGTAATCCCAAACTCGATCATTTCCATGACGTAAATTTATCTGTTATCAACAACCTATGTTCAATATCGAGTTCAACTTACAAATGTCAGAAAAATAATGTAAAATTTTCAAATGACTACCTATCAACAAACGATAAATTTTCTTGGATAATGGCTCAATAATATATTGCGATATAAGTGAGGTAAGCACTTGTTACTGATCGAGAAAAGTTTGAAAAAAACGAGGCGCTTGCGCCGAGTTTTTCCAATTTTCGAGATATGTTACATGCTTACCTCATGTGTATTGCATACTATTTTTTGGTCGATGTGACTAATTTTTATTAAATACAGTAATAAATGAATTAAAATATTGGTTGGATGTAAATGACTTCTCTGAGAAAGAAACATTTGGTTATCATTGCTATGTAGCTTTTCATTTGTTTTATTATAAGCAAGGATCGTTGGCTATGGAGACATTTTTGTATGTAGTACCGTGATTAGAATCTGATAATTTTATTATGGAAGGAGTCATGGTAGATGATAGAGAAATTGAAGAAGCCTGAAGAGTGGGATGTTCTGCATTAATTCCGGAAAAGTCTAAAGAAAGGTACGAGTTAGTGTACAAAACACGTGTTTTTGAGTCCATATCAGCATTGCGATTTCTTTTGTTTGCATAGCAAGCAGGTTAGATGTGGGAACGTTGACTTACTTCCAGTAATAATAATATTGGTAAGTGTCCACCGCTGTGGTCTCGAGGTAGCGTGCTGCCTTGTCACGCAGCGGGCCCGGGTTCGATCCCCGCTCGGGACAAGTTTCCTGGGTGAAGTTGTTTTTCGGGGTTTTTCCTCACCTGTAAGACAAATTTCAGGATACTTTAAGGCCCAAACGGTCCCCGAACATCATCTGGCCATCATTATCATCAATACCACATTCACCTCATTAGATTAAGTTTAGGTTTAAGGCCTCTCCTGGCGCATCATTACCCATCGCCATCACCCATCATATCATTGGGGCAACGTAACCCCGCCTTCCAGGCGCCCCAACCGCAGAAGTGGGTTACAATACGCCAATGCCAGGAGAGAATACCTGAAATGTTGAATGACAAACAGGTGGCATTGAACAAAAAAAACAATATCGGTAAGTATAAGAAATTAGTCACATCGACCAAAAAATATTTTAATTATAATGTTTTAACAATCTGTCTTCTTTATTTTTTATTTGAAGCTAAGATTTATTTATTTTATTTGTATTTGAATCGAAGGATCAAATCAGTAGCAATAGAAACGATTCTTGTAAGGTCCCCACTAACAATAACGAGCCTTCACGCATGATGAAAAACTGATTCCCCAGGGCCAACTTTCTAGTTAGGTTCTTTATAACAGAGACTGAACGAAACCTGCCTATTTCTTTTTAATCAAAATGGAATGATGGAATAATTGGAAATTGTTAGTTTACGTTTAGTGGGTTCAACATCGAATAGACTATTATCGACATAGAGATAACAGCTGATGAGTTCCTATAGCTGAGAATTTTTCCAGAGACACATTTTTCATATTGTATGGTTCATTAAAGTGCCACGTATTTCTGTTATTACGACATTTGTAGTTTTAACTACTCCTCCGAAGGATATCACGTCCTCTAATTTTCCTCACCAGAATCTTTAAACGATTTTGATCCATAGTTTTACCTCACTTCCGATGGAAACCATATTTTTACAACCTTAAAAATCAATCTATCCTTTTTTGTATTTTAATATGCGACCTTCATAACCAGAGGCGAGATGATTAGTTCGCCAAAACCAACATTATGAATATTGTATGTAAAAATTGAAGGAAATGTTGTTACTAGTGGCTTCTGGGATTATTGACTCAAATCATTTTTACACGTTTTATATTAGTTTAACCTGTATCTATGTAACTGAATCTTTTAACGCGATTTTCACCCACTTAAAATCAATGGATCGACTTGAAACTTTGTATATGTCTAAAAGACCCGTGACAATACAATAATTTCATATTTTGTTTCTAACATCATGACCAAAATCATCAGAAAATCAAAAAAAGTGCCTTTGTGTCTATGTAACGGAATTTTTTAACATGATTTTCACCCACTTAGAAACATTGGATCGACGAGAAACTTTGTATACGTGTAAAGGACCCGTGACAATACAATAAGTTTATATTTTGTTTCTAAAATCCTGGCCAGAATCATCATAAAATCAAAACAATGAAAACTGGTATAATAGGTAGCGGACTTGTCGACTTTTTAGTCAATCGTTATAAGAGCTCAGTTGGTAGAGCAGTGAACTCTAGTAGTATATAATTTCAGTAATCCGTAGGTTGCTGGTTCAAATCTGGCTGGGAGGTTTTTTTTAGAAGAGTATTACTTTTAGCTCATACTACAATAGTATCGAATTTAAAGATATTTACATGTTTATCTTATTCTGTAAAATATTAAAAATAAAAAATAAATAATAGTTTTAAAAAACTAAAACAACACGCTTTATTAAAAAACCGAACTAAAAAAATGGAAAATAATTTTAATTTTCAACACGCTTGGGATAAATAATTTTACCATCAAAAGCGTGGGGTGCTTTTTATGGTTTTTACACTCTCTTCTTAGAGACTTTACTTTTACCAATATGTATTTATTATCAAATATATTAATTGTTAAAGAGCACCCCACGCTTTTGATGGTAAAATTATTTATCCCAAGCATGTTGGAAATTAAAACTATTTTTCATTTTTTTAGTTCGGTTTTCTAATAAAGCGTGTTGTTTTAGTTTTTTTAAATTATTATTTATTACCCTAGCTTTCCAGTAAAGAGCTTCCGAGATTCCATTTTTCTATTTATTTTTATCTAGTTTTCTGCAGCTCAGAAGGTGTTCCTTGTTTAAAATCACATTATAGTTGTCACAGATTGGGCAGCATTTCCTCACTGTCAGTTTCATTCTGGAATAGGTATTCCTGAAGGCAGTCTTGTCTTAAAATTAGTCGGAACTGAGCTACTCCAATTTTTGTACGTATATGACAGACCAAACAAACCACAGAAATGGGCGCTATTTTTACACGCTTTATATTAGCTTGACCTGTATCTATGTAACGGAATCTTTGAACACGATTGGATCGACTTAAAACTTTGTATACTTATAAAGGACCAATGACAATACAATAATTTCATTTTTGTTCTAAAATCCTGGCCAGAATCATCAGAAAATCAAAAAAATAAAAACCGGTATAATAGGTTGCGGACTTATCGACTTTTTAGTCAATCGTTGTAAAAGCTCAGTTGGTAGAGCGGTGGACTGTAGTGGTATGTAATTTCAGTAATCCATAGGTCGCTGGTTCAAACCTGGCCCGGAGGATTTTATAGAAGAGTATTATGCAATTAAATTTTCATCGGATTCCGGTTTATGACAATCAATTAAACTAAAAATTAAAATAATAAATAATAGTTTTAAAAAACTAAAACAACGCGCTTATTAGAAAATCAAACTAATATATAAAAAATAAATAATAGTTTCAAAAAACTAAAACAATACGCTTTATTAGAAAACCGAAGTAAAAAATGAAAAATAATTTTATTTTCCAACACGCTTGGGATAAAATTAAAGTGGTCAACAAAAAAATCATCTCCAACACATCTAGAATAAAACTAGAGTTATCTACAAAAAAAATAATTTTACCATCAAAAGCGTGGGGCGCTTTTTATGGTTTCTACGTTTTCTTCTTAGAGACTTTACTTTTACCAATATCTGTTTATTATCAAATATATTAATTGATATAGAGCACTCCAAGCTTTTGATGATAATTTTTTTTGTAGATAACTGTAGTTTTATTCTAGATGTGTTGGAGATG
This sequence comes from Diploptera punctata, assembly GCA_030220185.1. NCBI lineage: Eukaryota > Metazoa > Arthropoda > Insecta > Blattodea > Blaberidae > Diploptera > Diploptera punctata. Next base: position 164,020 of record JASPKZ010000013.1, read on the forward strand.
ATTTTTTTGTTGACCAATTTAATTTTATCCCAAGCGTGTTGGAAATTATAAATTATTTTTAATTTTTTAGTTCGGTTTTCTAATAAAGTGTGTTGATTTGGTTTTCTTAAACTATTATTTATTAATGACATGATATTTTATGGTAGGTTCTACAAAGTAGTTCAGGATTACAGATGTTGTTGCTATTACTGTAGTTTATTTAATTATGATCTTTAACAACTAAGGGGGCACGCCGTAGCGTTGATGGTTAAGGCAATACGCTACAAACCAGCAAGTCGAGGGTTCGAGTCCCGGTGAGGTCAGGATTTTTAAACTGGCCCAAACCTCCTGGTGGCACCATGGCCCTGAGGTCGACTCAACCTCTAACGAAAATGAGTACCAGACGCTTATTCTGGGGGTAAAGGCGGCCGTCAAACAGGGCTGACAACTCGGCTGACATCAAGTGCCGATTGGCTAGAAAAAAGTGGAACTTTAACCTCCTACTACCGAAGGGTCCCCTATGACCTGTAGTGGGATCACTTTACTTTTTTTTTAACAACCAAGATCATTAGCGCTGCTATTCAAATCTGGGCATGAAAGATCCCAGAAATTTTGCTCAGATGCCTCTTTTTTTTCTGGCCGTCGTACTTTTATGTGCCCTAAATCTACGTCACAGGGCTCATGACAATATTAGTTCCTTCCGAAGGAGAAGGGATTTTTACGCCATGAAAAAGTCCATAGACTTCTACCAGGTTTACGCCCGCGAAATTGGAACCAGAGAGGAGTAATTGGCCAGAGCTGACTCGTAGAGGTGTTTGACTACGAACTTTACGATCCGGCTTCAAACTCTGCAGAGAAGTCTAGACTGATACTGGAATCCACTTGATCTCGTACAACATGGGTATTAGGAACAAAGTCAGCCAAAGTTCGAAATTAGCAAATCGACTTTTTTGTCGTTGACTAAAAATCCTGGATCTTCGACCACGTCGTCCATGGGCATCCACAATATAATACCAAGTGTTGCCTTTAATATTAAATATAAAAAATTCGAAGCAATTCGTTATATGAGTATCTTTATACTGTTATTTTATTTAACGACGCTCTTTGACAATTAAAGTTATTAGCGTCCCAATTCAATTCTGGACGTAGAAGGGCTGATAAATTTTGCTCAGAGGCCTTTCTTTAGGCATCAGGTTTTTTACGTGTCATAAATCTACGACACGGGACCCAGGGCTTTAGTTCCGTCCCGATGGAACTCTTATTCCGGATTTTTATGTCCTGAAAATTCACCAATTCCACCAATTTTGAACCTGCGAATCTTGAAACCAGATGCAAGTATGGTAACCACCAGTATATCAGGATAGACTAAATTACAATTGAGGCGGTTAGAAGGAAAGTGGTGCAAGTACAAGTTTTGCAGTATTGAAAAAAAAAAAACAAGTTTAGAGTTGAAGTTGTATAAGAAAATCATAGATTATTAAAAATGATAACAATCATACTTTATCTACTCCTAACGCATAAATTTATATACCTTTGCCACTAAATATAACGATGTTTCAAGAATTTAATTAAGTGCCAAACTCTTTTTTACGACTATTTAACTCATGCCCCAAGTGGGAGTCAATCACATTTCAATGAATTTTGATTTACAACCAATAACAGTCGTTTTTCACCTCGATTTTATCAATTTAATTTTATCACTTTAAAATCAAGCTCCTCCTTTTTAACATTCTGAATAGGTCAGTGACTGACTCTCTAAGAAATACGTTGAATATAACAATTTATAAATTAAGACGTAAAAATTCTAGATTGCATAGATGGCTACCATATTGTATATATAGTGCACGAATGTAACCAGAAAGTGCTTGCGGGATATAACATAAAAAAACATTTGTAGCAATTGATTATACCACAAAAAAAAACCACTGTTTGCACTTTCTTAAACGTATTATTTCCCAGGAATTTACGTTCCAGAAAAATGTAATTTACATCAAAGAACATCAGAAATGAATTAATAACCTATAATGTTGGTTATAAACACTTTGATGTGTTTCATTTTTTCTCCACTAGAGTGCATTCTTACAATATTGCGATCCTTTAGCAATAAATAATATGATCTGGTTGTTGTCATGAACAAGTGAAGCATAACAAATGTTTCTCATTTGTTTTCAAACATCGCCGTTTACATTAAATATGTAAATATTTTAAAATAACTATATTTAAATAATGATTTGTGAGTAAACAGCTTAATTTTATTCGTTAAATAGTCCTAACAAATGCCACTCTTGATTTCCAAATTCTCTAGATAAGTTTGAAAATCACTCGTACGATTACTTATGAGAAAAACACCTCTTTGCTTTCAACCGCCTCAATTTCTATATAATCTTCAACAAGATTTATTTACGTGTCTGCAGCTGTATGTGCAGACGGTGAACTGACACGTGTATTAGTCCAAATATATAAAATCTTCCTTTTTTTCTAATTCCCATGAACAGTCGGATCAATGTTCCTCAGTTGTACAAAAATCCATGTTCTCTCTGCCACGAAAAAAAAAATCCTAGCAACTCTGAAAATATATGATTCCTACAGGACTGCTGTACAGCATGAAATGTGCACACGGTTTCCAGATACTCTATCGTTTCTGTATGCGCTCGTTGACGCAATAAGCCTTACACAAAGGCATAGTTTTATACATAGACATTTTTTTTTTCCTAAAAATAGCAAGGGCTATTTTTCATCCGAACAACTTTAAAAAAAGGTAATTCTCGTCTGAAAAAAAATCAGAGTTTTTTTAATCAATACAGTATATCTGTTACATAGTCCATTAATGTCAAGGTATTGACCTACGTCCTAGAGGAAAAAGAGAAGTGGGCAGACCTCTCAAGAGATTGAATGAGATGTAATCATCATTGACACTGTGTGTGTAAATAAACAGGCATATGTCTACAGAAAAGAAGAGAAAATATTAAGCGTGTTAACAAAAGCCAAAATTCTTAAAACCGCAGTATATTTACGGGTCTCAATTATGATACATGGTTGAATGAAGTAATTCTCCTGATGAACTGGGAGCCATAAACATAATACGATTCTAAGAATTGTGGCTTTACTTGATATAAGTAGAATCCGGATGTCTATGTAATTACCTAATTACCGCGGTGGACTAGTGGTTATGCTCCTTGCCTCTGGTCCCGAGAGTCGCGGGTTCAAACCCGGCCGGGGGTCGATGGATTTTTTAGGATGGAAATATCCAAGGCGCAAGTCCTCCGGGAGGGACTTTAAGCCGTGGGTCCCGAGTCTGAAGATTTTCAGGCTCGTAAAAAATCCTTAAGCATGAATGAAAAGACCTCTAAGCGACATTTACCGAATTTTCCCGTCCTAGTACTACTACATTGGTCTCCTAGATGTCAGTATGAGGCGGAACGCTGACCACGGACCATTCAAATGACATATATACGAAAACAAGTGTAACTAAATTTGTACGGTTCAAATTCTTCCCCGTAGGGGGAGAGCGCCTAAATCTCTGTTAAGGGAAACATGGGCTTACAAGATTACAAGAAGACATTTGTTTCCTCGGAATGTATCAGACTGAAAACTTAAAATATTAATGAATTTGGTTACATGGACCAATTATATTTCATGTTAATGATACAAATATTTACATATTTCGGTAAATACTACATATTTTAAAGATAAGTTGAATCTTAACTACAGATATGAAAATCTAACACTTCATTATTTTAATATCTTCTTTTTCAATTATATTTTTATATATTATGTCAAATGCTCAGTTGAAAGCACACATACATCTGCTAATGACGCTCTGTGATGTCGAGCGATCGTTTTCACAGTACAAAAACATAATTTTTGCATAAAAAAATAGGTTTTTTCGTGCCATAATAGACTGATGAGACATACTGTATATATGTTTGAGATTTGTGTAATATATATATATTTACTTTCTAGTTATATAAAAACATTTTAAAAACTTGTAATATCTTGATAAAATGATGAAATTCATGTTCCCGCCATTAAAATAAATAAATTAATTAATTAATTAAACATTTTTAAGTCTCTTCGTAATTTTGATAGGCCTATTACTAATTTTATTATGTACTTTGTGGTTTTTTGATAGATGTTTACGTACACTTAGCAAAAAAATAAGGAGCGGACTCTTGATCTTTTAACGCGCGATTCACACGAGTAAACCAATTGCACAGTTGAGTTACAAGACGTTCCCCTTCCTCCAATGAGGAGCATTCTTTTATGCATAATAAGCCAGCGAATGCTTAGCTCAGTACCTTATGCCTTGCTTCATATGCAAGAGATCACAGGTTTGATTCCCGATAAGGTTACATTTTTTAAATTGTTATAATGCTTTATATTTTGGTATTCTACCAGTCCATTCTTAAAGAAAAAACGGACTATTTGGCAGTATTACTACTTAATATTATCATTATTATCATTATATTATCATTATCATTATATTATCATTATCATTATTATTATTATCATTATCATTATTATCATTATCATTATTATCATTATCATTATCATTATCATTATCATTATCATTATCATTATCATTATCATTATCATTATCATTATCATTATCATTATCATTATCATTATCATTATTATTATTATTATTATTATTATATTATTATTATTATTATTATTATTATTATTATTATATTATTATTATTATTATTATTATTATTATTATTATTATTCACAATCTATTAACTGTTATTAGACTGGTCTTGGCCTACATAAACTAAATATTTTAATTGAAGGGTGAAACTTTTTCCTCACTAATACGTAATAAATAAATACGTAAATACATATGAACAATATTATCTTTTATTACATAAATTCATAGTATTATTACCAAAACTTGGTACCGCGTACACAATTAAATTTATATCGGTAGCTAAATAGTTTTATAGAGTTTACGAAGGCAGGAATATTACTTAAAATAGTGTAAAGTGGATATAGATTGCGTGGCTGGAATTAAATGTTATAGATTGTAGTTTGTAAAAATACAAATAAATAAAAAAATCTTTGTCCAGGATTTGAAACCTGGCTCTCATACATATTTCATGTTTTTTGTAAATGGTTTAACGATCTATGCTACTCGAACGATACTAGTCGTCTAAATCCTGGTTGCCTGTTTACTTTTACACTATGCACAAGAATTGAACTTTATTCGAAATGTCGCAATTTGAGTATTTTTTTACGTCAAACACTCATAAATATCTGGAAACATGTATCCTTCACTGTTCTTTAACTATTTATGACGATTAATAACCAAATGCAGCGTATTTAAATCATTTAACAATGCGCTACCTCGTGAACCACAGCTTTAGCTCTTCGAGCATGCACAGTAGTGGGTCACAACAGGGACTCTGCGTTTTGAAGCCGCTCATTTTTTTGGACATATTTCATAGGGCAAAACTACATACAAATTGGCCTCTAGTTAGTTAGTTCCATCTTACAGAATAATTTAGCTTTGAAGGTAGGATTTGAGGTTTGTACTCGAGACACTCCGAGTTCAAATCTGGGATCGGCCTAATTGCCAGGAGTTTGTGAAAATCAGTTGTAAAAGTGAATGCTGGATTGGAATTGTATGTCACAAACCACTTCACCATTAATAATCATATCTTAATAAATAAAAAAACTGATAATTTGTAAAACACATACGAATAGCCTATGCACTACACAAATACACAGCTACGTGGTATGATCTAAGAGGTTCAAGCATCTCGTAAAACAATGGATGTGATTCCTTCGTTCATTTTTTTAGTCTTAAAGAAATTATTGGATTCAAATATGATTACCATCATCCATTTCATCATTGATAATCATTTCACAATTTATTAAAGTTTCAATGGATTTACACAAAACTATTTAACTCATGTCGCAAATGGTAGTCAATGACCAATCACGTTTCAATGAATTCTGTTTTACGCCAATGACAGTTGTGTTTCACCTCGCACTTTATTGATTTCTCTTTATCAGCTTCTGCTTTTGTGATAAAGAAAGCTCCTCCTTTTTTAATATTCTGAACAGGTTAGACCATTATCTTTCTCCAACAAATACATTGAATATAGCAAATAATGAATAGATTCAGTGATTTTACTGAGTTGTTTATTCAAAATATAAATGATTAACCTATAATGTTGATTATAATAGTTTGGTGTGTTTCATTATTTCTCCACTAGAGTGTATTCATACAATATTGCGATCCTATTTGGCAATAAATAATATGATCGAGTTGCAGTGAATATACATAACCTCACATTTCTAATTCGTTTTCAAACATCGCCGTTTACATTAACTATATAAATATTTAAAACACCGGTAACTATATTCAAATAATTATTTTTTAGTAAAGAGCTTAATTTTATTCGTTAAATAGTCCTAACAAATGCCACTCTTGATTTCCAAATTCTCTACATAAATAAATTCACTCCTCACTTCGTGAGTCGTGAATTTATCGATAATTTGGAAATCACTCGTGGCATTGCTTACATGATAAAATCGGGTCATCACATTGGCAAAATATCTCTCGAAAAACAAAGACAAAGATGGACTGATCTCTTCAAAAAATGTGTAGGAAGTCAATGGTCAAGTAGAGCGAGAAATAGGAAGTATTGGAAATGCTTTAGAAGACAAGTGAACTGCAAAAAAGAGTATATTAGAACTAACAACAAGTAAGTGGACAAAATCAAAAGAAGAAAGAAAATTATCAAATGAACAAATCCAATTAAGCTAGTAGACTTTATGGAGTATCCCATCACGTGACACGTGTAAACTCGCTCTCTGTGAGATATTTGATCTTAATGTGATTTTTAGGGTAATTTTTATTTTCACAAAACATAGGTTCTTGAATACTAATTGTCAACACGCACATTCTATTGAATAACACTAACAAATTTGGAGCAAGAAATAAATATCAATAAAACCAAATATATAACCACGCATATAAATACATGACATAATGGAAATGGACAGTTAACTATAATTAAGAGAATTTTGAAGAATTGGTTGAATTAAAATACTGGGGACAATAATTACAGGCAGAAATAATGTTCAGAAGCAATTTAAATATAAGCTCAATTCTGAAAACGCATACTATTACGCAGTATAGGGTCTCTTCTCATCCCAACTTCCATAAAATAACGATATATATAACTGTTATTCTTCCAGTTATATTGTATGATGCCAAATATGAACTCTTACTTTAAGAGAGGAGAATAGATAACGAGCATTTGAGAATAAAGTTCTTAGCAAAAATTTTGACCAAAGAGAGACGAACAGACAGATGAATGGAGAAGACTAGTTAATAGTGAGCTCATGACTTTTTTTTTTTTTTGGGAAACCAGATGTAATGAGAGTTAAGTATCATAGACTGCGACGGGCACGACTTATGGCACAAATTGAGAATGAAAGAGGGGGGATGGAAACTCCTTGTAGGAAAACCGGAGGGAACGCGCTAAGTAGGTAGGCCAAGAATGTGGTACGAGAATAACATTATCCATGATTTGAGGGAGATAAATTGCATGAGAAGTTACTGGAAAACATTAGCTCACGATAAATACCATCTCCACTTCTCGCAACTGGAATTCCCTACCACAAGAAATAAGGGGCTGCCGGACATTGGCATCTTTTAAAAGAAATCTAAATTTATATTTGCTCTAAACTCGACTTCATTATTATCCAGTGTAAGATATATATATATATATTAATTGGTGTTTCCCGTATAATGTATCATATTTATATTATTATTATTATTATTATTATTATTATTATTATCGTATCATTATTGTTATTACCCTATAAAATGTTGTTTGTACATGACATTTACATTGCTACATTTATTGTATCTTTAACTGTTTATAATTAGTATAGTGTATATCTATATTTGTCGAATATTTATTTGTATTTGTGCTGGTTGAGTGGAAGAGAGGGCCTTATGGCCTTAACTCTGCCAGAATAAATAAAGTATTATTATTATTATTATTATTATTATTATTATTATTATTATTATTATTATTATCATTGAGCTGATCAGAGGAGACCCTCTATTCCCTTGTATGATCAAAAAAGCATATACGTATTTGATCCAGAGTTTAAAATATTCTCTTGGCAGGTCCGTGAGGGAAGTAAAATTATATATTATATATATATATATAGAGAGAGAGAGAGAGAGAGAGAGAGAGAGAGAGAGAGAGAGAGAGAGACGGGGGGGGGTTAAACTGAAGAAAATAAATAATTCCTTACATGATATGAGTCAATTCTCCTCAGATTCATATCAGTACACCATCATGAATTGGATTTTTTTTAGCTTTAATTGTTTGGTAAACACTGGATTGATTAGAAATTCAATTGATAAATTTATTTATTGAAATTCTCTCGATAACGATTGGTATAAATCTATGGTTAGCCCCACAGATTTCAGAGCATTATCCATAAAACACCCCCGGTCGATTAATTAAGAATCTAGATATTTTCTCCTCTCATTTTGTTGGAATTCATTTCAATAAAATCTAGCCCATTTGAGAGTAAAAGAGAATAAACTTTATTTAAACAAGTGGCATAGGCTACATATAACGTAATGAGTTTAGTCCATAATCAAACTCATTTGGAGAATCCATTGTGTGATAACCTCGGTAAGCAAACTCCGGGGAAAGATCTCTAATTGGCAAACCCCGGAAGGAAAGTTTATTGAATCTTGGAACTGTCCACCTGGTGAACGTTAAATAATTACTCACGTTCATCTCTGTTATTTTAAAGCTCCATTTATCTATACCTCAGGCAGCTCCGTGGCACAAGTGGTTAGATACTAGCCCTTCACCTCTGAGTTCCGAGTTCCCGCCTTGGTTACTACATGCGGGGTTCATGATGGAGTCAGACAGGTATTTTTTTTCTGGCTTCTCCTGTTTCCTCCTGCAAAAAAACTTGATAATTAAGTGGAAGAATTATTTTTCCACTTCTCCATATTCATTCATAATTTCATTCCATTTCAATTCATCTCCCCTTATTATGGATCCCATCCTTCTCGACCTGACATTACTGCAACAATTTTCATTTTAACTATTAAAATTGCTAATATATTTTTTATTAATAATACATGTTTTATTATTCTTATTTTGATCCACCGCTGTGGTCTCGAGGTAGCGTGCTGCCTTGTCACGCAGCGGGCCCAGGATCTATCCCCGGTCGGAACAACTTTAGGGGGTGAGGTTTTTTCGGGGTTATCCCTCGCCTGTAAGATAAATGTGAGGAAACTTTAAGGCCCAAACGGTCCCCGAACATCATTTGGTCATCATTATCAGTAATATAATATTCGCAATTAAAATATAAAATTATGAACTATTTACCTAAAAGGTCCGTCTCCTCAACTTTGTTAGTTATTTATCTGTAGCACTTTCGGAACTAGTCTCATCATCATCATCAGCAGCAGGGTTCAAAACTGGTGACACCTGTTTTGAACCTTGCTGATGATGGTATTAGTCCCGAAAGCGCTACAAATAAATAACTAATAAAGTTGAGGAGACGTACCTTTTAGGTAAATATTTCATAATTTTATATTTTAATTTTGACTATTTAACTCATGCCCCAAATGGGAGTCAATGACCAATCACGTTTCAATGATTTTTTTATTTACAACCAATCACAGTCGTGTTTCGCCTAGAATTTACCAACTAAAGTTTATCATAATAAAGAAAGCACCTCCTTTTTAACATTCTGAATAGGTCACAGCATTATTTTGCAGTGACTGACTCTCTAAGAAATACGGCTACCAGATTGTATATATAGTGCATGAATGTCAACACATAGCGCATGCGGGAGTTAATATAAAAACATTTGTAGCAATTGATTATACCACCAAAAGAAGAAACCACTGTTTGCACTTTCTTAAATGTATTTTTCCCAGGTAATAACATTCCAGAAAAATATAATTGTCATATTTACATCATATGACATCATAAATGAATTAATATACAGTGTGATGTGTTTCATTTTTTCTCCGCTAGAGTGCATTCTTACAATATTGCGTTCCTTCGGCAATATATAATATGATCTGGTTGCAGTGATGAACAAAAGAAGCAAATGAAGCGTACCAATCGTTTCTCATTTGTTTTCAAATATCGCCGTTTACATTAAATATATGAATATTTTAAAATAACTATATTTAAATAATGATTTGTGAGTAAACAGCTTAATTTTATTCGTTAAATAGTCTAGCAAATGCCAAATTCTCTAGATAAATTTGAAATCACTCGTGGCATTACTTACGAATAATACCTCAACGCAACTTATTATGAATCTTATTAATGTTGATCATATTAGCCTAATTAGATTAAGTTTAGTTTATAGAATAGAATAGATTTATTTAGCCTGGTGGAGTTAAGGCCATGTGGCCTTCTCTTCCACTCACCAGAACAAGCATATGTTACATATGAATACAAAAAAAATACAATATTAGTCATATTAAACAGGACAAACATATGTTACATATGAATACAAAAAAAAAGTTACAATAATAGTCATTGAACAATTAATTATCTGTCATATTGAATAATAATGAAAATAATGTCTAATAATACAATGAAACTAAATACAATTAAAATTAAATTAATGATACAATGAATAAAAAAAGGAATAACAGCTCGAATCTACTATACATAAAAAGAAAAGAAAAAAATACAAAGAAAGTAATAAACTACAATGAATTAATCTACGCTTTTTATACAAGGCATTAGGTAAATATATTAACAAATCCTAAGTCTATTTTATTATATAATGCAAAAACGCATTATTAATTCTTAAAAAGTAATATTAGTGAGTTGTTTCTGTTAGTGATTTTATTTTCAATTTATTTCTGAAAGATGGTAAAGTTTGGCAGTCTCTGACATAGGGTGGCCTCTCCTGGCGCATCATAACCATAATCATCAACTCTCATATCATCGGGGCAGTGTAACCCCGCCTTCCAGGCGCCCCAGCCTCAGAAGTGGGTTACAAGTACGCCATGCCAGGAGAGGCCACAGGAATAGTCGAAATGACAACCTGGTGCATTAACAAAATATATAGGCTATATTTCGAATATTAGAGAGCGAACTACATTTCCTTACACGCTTAAAGGCAAAATCATTATTCGACCAATGAAAATGCAGTCATACGACTGGTCATACAACTGGGGCTTACCTCTGAAGAGGTATAGTACAATATACGAGTAGTCTGACAACAATAAACTTAAGACTTACTTCAGCATACTTGGCCCTTATCCATCAAATCTTGACCAAGTTTGAATGTCCATAGAGGAACTAATTACATCTCAAATTTGCATACAAAAGAGAAAATTGTGAACTGTTTTAAAATTATCGTTGGTATAATCTTCCAAGCATAATTTTACATATTACCATGAATATGCTATATTAGTTAAAATGAACATTACCCCAAGATAAATATCACTAAATGTTCTTATTTCTTAAAAACTTCCAGTGAAACGTGCATATAAAGCGGCTTACATGGATATAAGTACATGGATAATGTAGATGGAAATGGCCTGGCTTAAGTCACATTAAACAAATATGAGTAAATCATGTATGTTTGCGGATTTTCTACTTCTCAAAAAAAGAGTAATATATCTCGAGAATGGAAGTAATGTAAGTACGCAACCTGGGATAAAGATAGGCAAATAGTCAACGGCAATCATTCGATAATTCACGATTGGAGAGTACAATTGGAGTGAATTGTCCAAAGAAATGTAAACTCTCGTGGGATTTTAAAAGACTAAATTAATTATAGGCTATTAACTTTATAATAAAGAATATTAAAAAACTACGTATTTTATATATTATATAACTGAATTTGTTCATCATCATCCGTCAAGAATTAGGCATTTGTAGACCTGTTTCGGCCCCATCTTTAACTCCTGGCGCGACAGGCCTAGAAGGCCCTTAGCCTACCAGCCGGCTGCTGGCCTCACATCCGCATGTGTCAATCACAGAGATGATCATTAGCCAGTGTAGGGGTGCCGACATGTGGTCAGCATGTCGAGTCCTCCAGCCGTTATAGCTGGTCTTCTCAACCTGGAGCCGCTACTTATTGTAGCTTTCCAAATGCCTCACGATGCTGGGTGGGCACCGGTCCCATACTGGCCGAATCTAGCAGTATTTTAAGAGGTCTTCTTGGTCTATGATGTCCTTTTGGGTTTACCTATATTTCATTATCATTTTTGGGATTCTTGAATTATCAGTTCTTTTTTACGTGGTCTAATTTTCAAGCCTCAGAAAAACTGAATTTATTGTGTAGAGTCCCTACCTTTTACTCCGGCGACCCGGGTTCGATTCCCGGCGGGGTAGGGGATTTTAAAAATATCCACCTTGGCTCTGGGTGTATGTCCTGCCTTGTGTTTGTATGTGTGAATTATGCTCAATCTGAGTGCACATTTCCTATTAAAAAAAATTGTGTAACAATATTTCAATAGAACGGTCTTCTGAGTTCTGTAGCTTATATTTATAACGGTGTTACAGCCCAATGTTGGGCCTTAGCCTCTTCTTTGTTAGGAGTTACTAGACCAAGTTAATTTAGTTATGCTTACTTCCCTAGAGATGTCAAGAATACTATATAATTAATGGGACATCTAATAGGCAACTTAGGTATTACTAGGATAACGAAAGTCGGTAAATTTTGTGCAGAGGCATTTTTATTTAGGCTTCCGGTTATTTAACAAGCCTGAAAATCTTCAGACTTGGGACCCACGGCTTAAAGTTCGTCCCGGAGGACTTGCTCCTTGGATTTTCCCACCCTAAAACAAATCCATCGCCCCGGCCGGGTTTAAACCCGCGACACTCGGGACCAGAGACAAGGAACATAACCACTAGTCCACAGCAGCCGACGCTCTTTACCATATAATCAAAAATATTTGTGAATCAAGTTCTATGACAAATCAATAATTTCTGTTTATATTTCGGTAAATTTAGAGCAACTAGGTAGTAGTAGACGGTAAACCACGAGGTTACTAAAGAGCAAAAAATATAAACATTAGAGAATTATATCAGGGAATTAGGATAGAGAAGAAAGGGTTTTAGGCTAGAACAAACATAATTAGGAATGAAAATGGGGATATGATTACAGATTCCAGGAGTATATTAAACAGATGGAAAAGATACTTTAATCAGCTATTAAATGTACATACAGAACAGGACATTGAAGAGGATAATTTACAGACACGGAAACGTTAATCGCAGAATCAAGTGCATTAGAGGTTGAAATGGCGATAAAAAATTGAAACTGTATAAAGCATCAGGTTCAGATGATAACCGATAAAATCAGGGGGAGAAAAATTGATGGACAAGATACGCCAGTTGCTTAATATGATTTGGGATAAAGAAACTCTTCCAGATGAATGTAACGAATCGATTACCGTACCAATTTATAACAAATGAGATAAAACTGATCGCAACAACTATAGAGGCATCTCATTACTTTCAACTTCATACAAAATTCTAACAAATATATTAGTAAGCAGACTTACTACTTATATTGGTGACATTCTAGAATCTAGGAGATCATCAATGGATTCAGAAGAAACAGGTCTACAACAGATCAGATTTTTACTTTAAAACAGATTTTAGAAAATAAATGCTGGTAGGGCCTACTGTACATCAACTATACGTAGACTTCAAAAAGGCATACGATTCAGTTAAGAGGGAAAAATTATATAGTATCCTGCTGGAGTTCGGAATCCCTAAAAAGTTAAGACTTATAGGCCTACGAATGTGCCTAAATGGCACAAAGTGTAGAGTGCGTGTACACAAACAGTTTTTGGATACTTTTGAAATCCACAATGGGTAGAAGCAAGGAGATGCACTATCTCCTCTACTATTTAATGTTGTACTAGAGCATGTCATCAAAGCTTTAGAGGATGAAGAGGGCCTGGTATTAATAAGCTGTTAGTTTTTGCTGATGATGTAGTAGTACTATTGGGCCATAGTGAGGAGATACTAAAGGCCAACACGCACACACTATTGAGTAACACTAGGAAATTAGGACTGGAAGTAAATATCAATAAAACTAAATATACGGTCACACATAGAAATACATTATATAATGGAAATGGACAGCTAATGACATATGAGGGAAATTTTGAAATGACTGAATTCCAATACCTAGGAACAATAATCACAAATAGGAATGAGATGCACAAAGAAATTAAACATAGGCTCAATTCTGGAAATGCGTAACATTATGCATTACATAAACTCTTGACGTCCCAACTCCTTTCAAAAAACCTTAAACTAAAAATATATAAAAATATTATTCTACCAGTTATATGGATGCGAAACATGGACTCTTACTTTAAGGGAGGAAAGGAGATTACGAATATTTGAGAATAAAGTTCTTCGGAAAATTTTGGATCAAAGAAAGATGAACAGACAGGTGAATGGAGAAGACTGCATAACAGTGAACTACATGGTCTTTATAGGAAGCCAGATATAATGAGAACAGGTAAGTCTCGTAGACTGCGATGGGCAGGACATGTGGCACGAATGGGGAATAAAAGACGTGCATGTAAGCTTCTGGTAGGAAAACCAGAGGGAAAACGCCCAGTTGGTAGAGGTAGACCAAGAATGATGTGGGAGAATAACAACTATGATCTGAGGGAAGTAAATTATACAGAGGATGATTGGAAAGCATTAGCTCAGGATAGGGATGTATGGAGAACTTATATCCGCGCGGCCATGAACCTACGGGTTAGATAGTGCCAGTGAGTTAGTTCCAAGAGAATTCTAACGTCTCCTCATGCACATGATGCCAGAGGGAGGGGTCAGAACTGTTTTCTATATTGTCTGGCTACAGAAACAATAATTACATTGGTTATATTTCACTTCAAGTGTATTCGGAACAGGCAGTACTTTATGATCCTCCCGATTTTACATAACTTGGTCTAAATGCCTGAAACAAACTTTTATTTATGTCTGACCAATGTGCAGTATTTAGAATCGTCTGCACTATAGGAAATATCTACTTATAACTATATCAATGTGCTGTATAAACAAATTTGTTTGAAGTATTACTTCGCTTACGTTGTCTACGGTGCTACTTTTACTCGCTATATGACTGTGTATGGATAGAAACACTGTTCTTAGACAACATCGTATTTCACGGAAAATAAGACTGAATACAAGGTAAGACGGTACCAATAATTAGGAACTTCCATTTATTATTTACGACAAAAAATGATACATGGACTACCTAATTAGACTTTTATGTTTTTTTCATGATGTCGATATATATAATTTATTTACCATTTCATTTCGAGCAGAATGTATGCTCCATGCTGACTCACCTGTAAATTCTGCTGTTATTTAACCACATCCTCAATGGCTAATGTAGGATATTTTTTTTTCTCTAAACTGTTTGAAAACATTCAAAATAATTTATCTCCGCTTTTCTTAAGTTTTAAAAAATTAGAGAGGATCGGCCATTTGTAAATAACTGAAATCCAACGTATTCTGCATTGTGCATGTGTAAGAATAAAGCAATGCTTATTTAAGCTATTAAAATTGTAATTATATATTTTAAGATTCTCCCATATAACTTATATAGACATGTGCTAGATAGGCTTAATACATAATTTTATTATTTTTATTTTCTCTGTTTGGAGTGTTAGAGAGGAAACTACATTTTCTTACACGCTCAGGGGTAAAATCGTTATTCGATGAAAGTTAAAAATTAAATTTTACCTGTTGGTAGGTGCCGTGTCCCCAACTTCGTTAAAATATTGTATATAAAATTAACTGGAGCGCTTTCGGAAGTTATCTTCCATCTTCTGCAGGTTGAGTCCGCTATTTGTTGTTGTTGTGTTCGGTGATGTTTACTCCAACTGTTTGTAGCAGCAACTGACGTTGAGTTTCCGCTATTTGTTGTTGCTTGTACAGTGTTTACTCCAACTGTTTGTAGCAGCAACTGACTAAGTCAGTTGATGCTACAAACAGTTGGAGTAAACATCACCGTACACAACAACAACAAATAGCGGAAACTCAACCTGCAGAAGATGGAAGAAACTTCCGAAAGCGCTCCAGTTAATGTTATATACAATATTTTAACAAAGTTAAAGACGACGGCACCTACCAACAGGTAAAATTTAATGTTTAACTTTCATCATATGACTTCACCTCAACGGAATTTGATATGAATTTTACTAGTATTGAAATCGTTATTCGATCAAATTAAAATGCAGCCATGCATCTGCTTTGATTACATTACAATTGTAATGTAATCGGAAGGGGTATAGGGTCCGGGGATTTAAACACAACTTCTTCATATGGGTAGTGTACAAGACACAGAACGCTGAGTTTAGTAAACAACTTGCATTGTCACGTAGCATTGGGTAAGGTAAGCAGGCAGGAAATACCCTGTCATAAAAACAACAGATATTGCGTCTGTATAAATCTGTGATTAATGTTTGGTTTATTCTACGGTAGTGTGTTCATTTCACTAGATCAGCTGTTCTTCGCCTTGTTTGTGCTTATTACGTGCACGACAAAAAGCGAGTCTACCCACGTCATGGTATCTCGTACTACACAAACAAAGCATTTTCAGATCCATGCTAATGTTTTCTTTCATCTTACCATATGAAGTTTTCTTAATTTTACACGCTTTATATTATCTTGACCTGTATCTATCTATCTATCTATCTATATATGTAACGGAATCTTTCAACGCGATTTTCACCCACTTAAAATAATTGGATCAACTTGAAACTTTGTATACTTGTAGAGGACCCGTGACAATACAATAATTTCATATTTATTTTCTAAAATCCTGGCCATAATCATCATAAAATCAAAAAAAGTGTTTTGTATCAATGTAACGGAATCTTTCAACGCGATTTTCACCCACTTACAAACATTGGATCGACTTGAAACTTTGTATACTTGTAGAGGACCCGTGACAATACAATAATTTCTTATTTAGTTTCTAAAATCCTGGCCATAATCATCAGAAAATCAAAAAATGTGTTTTTGTATTAATGTAACGGAATCTTTCAACGCGATTTTCACCCACTTAGAAACATTGGATCGACTTGAAACTTTGTATACGTGTAGAGGACCCGTGACAATACAATAATTTCATATTTTGTTTCTAAAATCCTGGCCAGAATCATCCGAAAATAAAAAAAATGAAAACTGGTATAATATGTTGCGGACTTTCGACTTTCTAGTCAATCGTTGTAAGAGCTCAGTTGGTAGAGCAGTGAACTCTTAGTGGTATATAATTTCAGTAATCCATGCGTCGCTGGTTCAAATCCGGCTGGGAGGGTTTGTTTTTTATAGAAGAGTATTACTTTTAGCTCATACTACAATAGTATGGAATTTAAAGATATTTACATTTTTATCTTATTCTGTAAAATATTAAAACTAAAAAATAAATAATAGTTTTAAAAAACTAAAAGAACACGCTTTATTAGAAAACTAAAAAGTGAAAAATAATTTTAATTTCCAATACGCTTGGGATAAAATTAAAGTGGTCAATAAAAAAATCATCTCCAACACATATAGAATAAAACTAGAGTTACAAACAAAAAGAAAATAATTTTACCATCAAAAGCGTGGGGTGCTTTTTATGATGTTTACATTTTCTTCTTAAGAGAGCTTACTTTTACCAATATCTGTTTATTATCAAATATATTAATTGATATAGAGCACCCCACGCTTTTGTTGGTAAAATTATTTTCTTTTTGTTGATAACTCTAGTTTTATTCTATATGTGTTGGGGTGGATTTTTTTGTTGACCACTTTAATTTTATCCCAAGCGTATTGGAAATTAAAATTATTTTTCATTTTTTAGTTTTATAATAAAGCGTGTTCTTTTAGTTTTTTAAAACTATTATTTATTTCATTACGCTCTCTATAAAAGCCTAGTATAAAAAAGTAAATTAGTGAGCAAACTTGTTTAAATCTGATCATGAAATAAACTTGCGTGCATGTGTGTAATGAATATAAGCTAACCTTCAAAACATTCGAACTTTTACTTCTTTAAAATATAATTAATTCCTGATAATGGCCATATATGTTAGTAGCACACCATTCGGGTGAAATGCAAATCAACACTCCATATCCTTATATCAGCAATGATCGGCCCCTTCATTATAATAACCAAAATTATGATAAATTACTTTACTCTCACTAACAGCTTGTGATAAATTTATTTTTATACTACAGTTAATCACTTCACAGGGCAATTATGAAGAATGAATAATTCTTCATTGGTGCGACGGTCCTTTTAGTCTGACCTTGACCTCCCTTTAAACAGCCATCCATTCACTTCGATCACTTTTTGTTTTTATATCAGCCTGCTTTAGATCTTCCTGTACCATCTCAACCTAGGTCTACCAATTCTCCTCTTACTATCTAGTTAGGAGTTATAACCTTTTTACACGCTTTATATTGGGGCACGCCGTAGCGTAATGGTTAAGGCAATGAGCTACAAGCCGGAGGGTCGAGGGTTCAAGTCCCGTTGGGGTCAGGATTTTTAAACTGACCCAAACCCTCTGGCGGCACTATGGCGCTGGGGTTTACTCAGCCTCTAACAGAAATGAGTACCGGACGCTTGTTCTGGGGGTAAAGGCGGCCGTCACGCAGGGCTGACAACCCGGCTGACATAAAGTGCAAATTGTCTAGAAAAAGTGGGAGCCCTAACCTCCTACTACCCCAAGGGCCTCCGGGCCTGTTGTGGGATCACTTTACTTTTTTTTACACGCTTTATATTAGCTTGACCTGTATCTATCTATGTAACGGAATCTTTCAACGCGATTTTCACCCACTTAAAATCATTGGCTCGACTTGAAACTTTGTATACTTGTAAAGGACCCGTGAAAATACAATAATTTCATATTTATTTTCTAAAAGCCTGGCCAGAATCGTCAGAAAATAAAAGAAAAAATGTATTTTTATCTATGTAACGGAATCTTTGAACACGATTTTCACCCACTTAGAAACATTGGATCGACTTGAAACTTTGTATACTTGTACAGGATCCGTGACAATAGAATATTTTCATATTTGTTTCTAAAATCCTGGCCAGAATCGTCAGAAAATAAAAAAAAAAGTGTCTTTGTATCTATGCAACGGAATCTTTGAACACGATTTTCACCCTCTTAGAAACATTGGATCGACTTGAAACTTTGTATACCTCTAAAGGACCCGTGACAATATAATAATTGCATATTTTGTTTGTAAAATCCTGGCCAGAATCATCAGAAAATAAAAAAATGAAAACTCGTATAATAGGTTGCGGACTTGTCGACTTTTTAGTCAATTGTTGTAAGAGCTCAGTTGGGAGAGCGGTGAACTCTAGTGGTATATAATTTCAGTAATCCATAGGTCGCTGGTTCAAATCCGGCTGGGAGGATTTTTAGCTCATACTACAATAGTATCGAATTTAAAGATATTTACATTTTTATCTTATTCTTAAAATATTAAACTAAAAAATAAATAATAGTTTTAAAAAACTAAAACAACACGCTTTATTAGAAAACCGAACTAAAAAAATGAAAAATAATTTTAATTTCCAACACGCTTGGGATAAAATTAAAATGGTCAACAACAAAAAATCTCCAACACACTTAGAATAAAACTAGAGTTATCAACAAAAAGAAAATAATTTTACCATCAAAAGCGTGGGGTGCTTTTTATGATTTTTACATTTTCTTCTTAGAGACTTTACTTTTACCAATATCTGTTTATTATCAAATATATTAATTTATATAGAGCACCCCATGCTTTTGATGGTAAAACTATTTTCTTTTTGTTGATAACTCTAGTTTTATTCTAAATGTGTTGGAGATGATTTTTTTTTGACCACTTTAATTTTATCCCAAGCGTGTTGGAAATTAAAATTATTTTTCATTTTTATAGTTCGGTTTTCTAATGAAGCGTGTTGTTTTAGTTTTTTAAAACTGTTATTTATTAGATATCCGATCAGTATTCATCCTACAGACATGGTCTTGCCATTCATTTCTTCTACATTTAATGTCCGTGATTATGTCAATATCTCTGCAGAGGCTCTTAAGTTCTACGTGTGTTTTTGTTCGCCATATGCCACTGTCACAACCGGTCCGTAGATTTTTCTTAAAATTTTCCTTTCCCAGGTAGACAGTATATAAGCCTCACTATCTGAGAGTGTTCAGGTTCATTTCCACAGGTTACGATAGGTTTTATTATGGTTTTACATAATATAATTTTTACTTTCTTAAATATTTACCTTGGCTTCATTATATTATCAAGAGCTCTTAAGCCAGCAGCCATTTTTTTATATTCAATAATACATCATTATTATCAGACACCACAGATCCTAGATATTTAAAACTAGTTACTTGTTCGTGCTCAATCCATTTAAAAAATATAATTTATGTTTGGATTTATATTTCGAGTATCCTTAGTTTTCGTTCTGTTGATTTCTAATCCAGCTGTTTGTGTTTCAGTTTTCAGTTGGGTTAAAACTTCGTCCAGTTAGTTTAAATTTCTAGTTAAAAACACATCATCATCAGCAAAAGCTAAGTATTATACTGTTCGAGAAGAATACACTAATGTCAAAAATCTTCAAATGTCTATCACATTTTAAAACAGTTTGTTTTATGTCCGCCATCATGACGCGGCTATTCGGTGTAAGTGGTATTGGAATAGTCGCTTCATTTGAGTGGCCAGATTTCTAAAGTAAGAAAATGAGACACTTTGAATATTTCAGCACTTAAAAAAAGACAAAAATGCGACACTTCTTGTGTTATCCTGCAAGTACATACAATTTTATGACACACGGGCTGCAGGTCAACTCTTGTTATTATATAATCGTTTCATCGAGTAAACATGGAAAAAAACTGAATATCTTGTAGGCCTAATAGGAGGAAGTGGACGAGATATATCCCTATCCCAAGGAATTATTAGAGCTGTTAAAAAATTTAAATATTTGGGATCACTTATTGATTAATCAGGGAGTTGTAAAGCTGAAGTAGATAGCAGGTTAGTACAAGCACGAAGAGCCATAAACATGTTGAATGGAGTACTGTGGAGTAGGACCATGTCAAACCACACGAAGAAGAGGATTTTGAAGTCTGTTGTGGAAAGCATAATGACTTATGGTGCTGAGGGGTGGACTTTGGTAGAGGGACAAAAAACTAAGATCTTGGCAGTGGAGATGGATGGAATAAGACGTAGTGCCAGGGTGTCCAGGTTGGAAAGAAGAAGAAATGAAGAAGTGAGGCAGATGATGAATATGGAGGAGACAGTGGTGGAAAGGATCGAAAGACGAGCTCACCAATGGTATGGCCATGTCAGGAGAATGGAGGATGATAGGTGGCCCAAAACTCTTTTGGAATGGTCACCTTCTGGTAGAAGGAAACGGGGCAGGCCAAGAACAACTTGGAGAGGAGAGATCCATAGATTGATGAACGACCGAGGTCTGGAGGAGGATGAATGGCGTGATCGGCAAGAATGGCGAATGGGAATACAAGGTAACCGCTGAAAAGTGGAGAGACCCTCAAAAGTAAAAAGTAAGTTTCATCGTAAGTTAAATGTATAACAGAAGTGTTTATACTGTATTCATCTTTATTCATAAAAATGAGTGTCTGTGAGTCTGTCTGTCCTTTATGGACTCAAAAACTTCTTGAATGATTTGAATAAATTTTTTTCATCATTTAGACAATTTTTCTGGGACAATTAACTTATATAACATATTACCGTATGTACTATAGGATTGGAGCTATAAAAAAGTGCATCGGTACACTAAAAAAATTAGCTTTTTGGACGCTTAAGTGGCTTCGCTGCCTAAAACCATAACAAAGAAACCAAATTAATGTACAAGGAATTGAATATCTCAAAAAAGTCCTGGCAGCACACGTCTATCTTTTACGGATAACACAATAACAATTTTTGTCTTTCAGCTCACTGATGCCAAGAAGATCGGGATAAGTAGATTCCCGGGTTACGCCTGGTAATCAGCAAGGAGTATCTAAAAATAATCTCGATATAAATTTCTATTATATCTCTTTTTTACTTATTTAATTAAACATAAAATGCATTTCATTTAATTAAGCGTAGCAGCGCACGCCGGATAATAGCTAGTTATAAATAAATAAAGTTCTTGAATTAATAGGTGGTCATAGCTTACAAAGTCCCACGCCGTATCCGAGTGGTTAAGGCAAGAAGCCTTGGCGCAGAGTTCAGGATCTTGGGCTGGTTCGAGTCCCCATGGGAGAGGAAATTTTCTCATGGAATTTTTGCCAGTATGGGACCGGTGCCCACCCAGCATTGTAAGGCATTTGGGTAGCTACAATAAGTAGCGACTTCAGGTTGAGAAGACCAGCTATAACGGCTGGGGGACCCGACATGCTGACCACATGTCACCCCTACACTGGCTAGATGATCGTCTACCTCTATGATTAATACATGTGGATGTGAGGCCAGCAGCCGGCTGGTAGGCCAAGGACCTTCTAGGTCGGTCGCGGTTGGAGTTTTATTTTTTCATAGCTTACAAATCGTACCACATAATTTTTATTTTATATAGTTTCATTGTGGTTTGTAAAAAATATAACTTGCTAAAATTCATTTAAATATCATGATTAAAAAATATTTATAAAAATTATAGTTGCATAGTATCAGAATTGTATTATATTTATGTGAAGATATGTCGTCCAAATGGACATCTTCTTTCAGTATTGCCTCATATAATACGTGAAAAATCAAACATGATGTTTTCAAAGTCTTCGACTGCCAACTGACTTTATGTTATAAAAAATAAATAATACATCAGAACATAAAATAATGAAGTTATAATATGAATTAAAAGTGAGTATAAAAGGTGAATTGGCAATCTTAAAATGATTTAGGCCTATATCCGATTTTCTCTTCAACCATTTAAGATAATGTAATGCAATTTTAATGTATAAATTAATATTTTGCCTATCGTCTGATATACTTTCATAACACATTCTCATTCTACAGTAGAGCGAGATATAACTTTTAAAAAAGTCGAATTTAAAATTTAAAAATAAACTTATTTCTTGCTCCAAATTGAGAGCATTGTAAGATATTTTCATTAAAGTAGATAAGTGAATTTATAAAAAAAAAAAAATTTAAAGCGTTTATATAAAATAATAATGTATGAGAATATCACTGAACAAAACCAAAGAGATGGCACTTAAACCCATAAATCCTATTGGAAGCAAAATTGTAGGCGAAAACGTGGTTTTAGAACACATTATTTTAAATATTTATGTTTTTTTCTGTAAATATTAAGACTGCTAAATGCTACTCTGAATCCAAATCCGATATAAAAACATTCCAGGATAAAGTAATATAAGTTGTGCATTAGAAACTTTCCTCTATGGATGCGAGAGTTGGCTACTAAAACACACGTATAACAGGATAAGAGCTGCTGATATGAGACATCTGCCACGAATCATATACACATCTCCACCATAAGAGGAACGTTGATATGCTGCAAGAATTCAATGTGTAATCAGTTGAAGATAAAATGAGAGAAAAGGTTTCAACGTGTATCTCGAGTGCAGCCATCTCGGTGTACGCATGACTTCCCCGACTGGGATTCGAGGTTCAAATCCTAACGTTTCCAAAGGTTTATTGGTGCTGGGTCATGTCGGTATTTTTCAAGTTTTTTTTTTCGGGTTCTACCGTTTCCCGATTTTCGTCCCTTCAACAGTCTCAATTGTTTTCTTCCTTCTTCTTCTTCGTGTCATTTCATTTCTTATCCATTCATTTCATATTGTAATTCATCTCATCTATTGTTAGGAAAAGTAGTTCGATTGGCGCCCACAGGTGCGATTGTGGAGTTCCACCAGGGTGCTGGCTCATGACCCCAAACCTGAGCAATAAAAAAAGGGCAGAAGGGGACAACGGGAGGGTTATAATCCCTCAGATCCGACCTAAAAATTGCGGGCGGTATGGGACATGAGAAGAACCTGGTGTGCCGGACCGGAAGACGACCTACAACTCACATCACACCGTAGAGTAGATTTCATTCCATTCATCCATAATATACTGAGGTAGCGCAATAGATATTTCAGGTCGCCATGTTTAGGTGAATTTGCCCGCTCAATCCGGATAAAAAACTAATGAACTGGATATCTCAAGAAATACTCCAATACGTCCAAGAGGGACCCGGAGACCTTGACTCTGCCTAGCTGGAACCGAAACGATCTACATGGGCCTAATTTCGTGTCAGAATTATGATGATGAATCTACATACCGTAAAAATTTAATCATTTTATTTTAAACGGTTTCAGGGTTAATTTAATATTACTAGGATACACCTTGCCTACTCCTCTAAGAAAAATCGATAAAACGGGAGTAGAGTCTATTAAAAGGAACGATAAGTGCCATATTAAAGTTTTGTGAGAAGAACGAACCAACTAAAAAGCAACAATTCCGTTAAAAAAAGGTTGGTCGCCCTATCCTGCATTTCACTCCTATGATCCACTTTCAATTTTCGGAGAGATATGGTATTTCAAATGTTGGTTCTGTCTCAATGATGGCCCTGGCATACTGCTAAAAGCAAATCCAGGCAGACACGGCATTATGTACCTGTTTAGTGCGTGGTTTCTGTTCGCTTCCTTAGAGCCATCTCGCGCAGGACATAACTTAACAACTCCTACGGGGGAATTTAAGTTCTACAAAAGAGGGAGATTAAAAACAATTAAAAATGATAAAAATAAATACATGTTTTACGTAAATTAATTAGGCTACAAGAACATTATGGAGAATTGAATGCACTTGTATAAAAATAATTATATGTTAGTCAAATCTTTCAAGATTTTTAAAATACATTACGAAACTCCGTTGAGATCACTGTGTTAAAGTTTTAAGAATTGTAAAACAATACCTGATATCTCAGTCGACCTCAATAATTTGCAGTGTTTGTTTTATAGTTATAAGTTATCGGAAGGCCTCCTATAAAACAACACTGCAAATTGTTGTGGACGACTGAGATATCAGGTACTGTTACACGATCTTTAAAAATTTAGTCAAATGTTGTAAATAAAACGTCGTTTTATGTAACTAACATATACAGATTTACGTTCAATTGTTTTTCTTCACTTCTCATCCTTTAAATAGCTTTCGTGAGTAAAGGTCATCATTTATTAGCCTTTCACTGCACCAACCCAATGAAATCTATAAATCGCATGACAAAACGGATGAAAAATGAAACTCATTTACATAATAATATTTTATACTTTAGAAGTGAACTACTCGTACTCCCATTGCATGGAGCAAACTAATATTTTTACTAAAATTCTTTTACATAGGCCTAAACAGAAAAATAATAAAATACTTCAAAATACACGGGATACTTTAATAATGTTATTTCTACTGCGCATAAAATGTTTTCTTCCCACGCTGATAAGCCACTTCCAGCTACAGGTCGCGTCTTAACTCCTATAAACAATCTAAAATTCATTGCATAATGCAAGAAATAACTGCTATGTTTATACGGCAAAAGATTTACCGTTTCATTTGACATCCATAAAACAATGTTCGACTAGTGAGAGCTAAATTTAGACTCAAGTACAGCTAGTGATTTATGCAGAATTCCTATTAAATGCTTCTGGTAACTACAAGATATCAACTAGAGACTTTTTTGGACCATAGGCTCAAAGCCGCATTCACTAAGTTCTTCGCTGATCTATCTCTACAACCAACTGAATCTATTTTTGGGTCCTTATATATTCAATTTCATAATTTCCATCCGAAAAAATTATCCCGGCTTTGCATTCCTAATGATCATTTCCCTAAGGATTTCCAATAAAACTTAAATAATTTATATTGTCACTCATTTCAGCTCATGATCTGGCAATATTAGGACAGCAATAGGCCTACATATTTTGGAGTTACTAATCTTGCACAGTTTCCTGCATTTTCATCCTTTAAGGGACCGAACATATCAAATAGTTTATATAATTTTCTTCTCTAAATATAAGAGTCCAAGTTTTACGCACATAAATTACAAAAGTTGCTGCTACAAACAGTTGGAGTATACATTACTATAAACAACAAGTAGCAGAAGCTCAACCTGCCGAAGATGGAAGATAACTTCCGAAAGCGCTCCAGTTAATTATATATACAATATTTAACAAAGTTGAGGACGACGGCACCTGCCAACAGGTACATTTGAATTTTTAACTTTCATGATATAAAAGCAATATTCTCGTTTCATAAACCAAGAAGATAAGGAATAATTTAACTAAATAGTAAAACGAATGTTGTTTTATGTCAGTATTGAATTATGTAAGCCTACGTAGGCTATATGATTTTTATTTGTTAACCACGATCCTAGATATTTGAATTTTCCTTTTTCATAACAATTATTTACTATAGTTAACCAATATAAAGAAAAAAGTTTATCTTAATTCCGCTAAAAAGTTCAATTTATAATTACGTTAAAAATAAATTTCAGATATAGGCCTATTACAATGTGCTACTAGCAATTTAGTACAACATGTAAAAGGGACAAATCTTAGAGTCTTAGAATAAGTCTTCTCTTTCATGTATAATTTATAGCATCTATAAAAAATGTAACAAAACTTGACTTCGATTATTTATTATCGCGAAGAAGTGGCTGAATAGTTGAACAGAGTATTTTTTTACACAGGTTC
This sequence comes from Diploptera punctata, assembly GCA_030220185.1. Lineage (NCBI taxonomy): Eukaryota > Metazoa > Arthropoda > Insecta > Blattodea > Blaberidae > Diploptera > Diploptera punctata. Next base: position 190,682 of record JASPKZ010000013.1, read on the forward strand.
CCCAAGTTATTACCTTACTATTAATTAATGCTCAACTTAACGCAGTATACAAGCTCATATATACTGATAACAGCATTTCAACAAATAGTTTTAAAAAAACGAATAAGGGAACAAGGCGTTTAATTATCTTCACGCTTTATTAACAAAATACTAAAGTATGAAGGACTAACTTTATCTGTCTATAGGCCTAACTTATAAAATCCAATGCTAACCACAGAACAATCTAATTCCGTAGCAATGTTACATGAAAAATTTGCGTCATCTACTTCAAACAGTTTATTGAATACGTACCTTTAAACAAGTACATGTTGTCTTCGTAAACAGATGCACAAAACGCTATTTAAAAAGTTAAAAACATGAACTTGCACTCGAACACCACAACGCGCACAATGAAGACAAAGTTAGAAACCGAGAGAGACCCGCGTTGCCAACTTGATTTCCCTTAATCTCGCTAGACAACGCCAAGCATTATACAGCTGTCGCTAAAGATACGTTTTTTTCTATAGGGAATAAATTTAAAATTATCCAGAAACAAGTAATTCCAAATTAAATTTAAATCGATATACCTAACATTTTTTGAAACATAAGCTTCAGCAATAATCTAAATGTGTGTAGTAATAAAATATATTGATATAGTTCGGTGGTCTAGCTCTGGTCTGGTGGATCCACGGGTTCAAACCCGGCGGGGGTCGATGTATTTTTTATGTGGAAAATTCCAAGGGACAAGTTCTTCAAGCCTTGTCTCGAAGTCTGATAGTTTTTGGGCAAAAGCCTAAATTAGAGCCTCTGAACAAAAAATTAAACAGCCTTTACCATAGAAGTTGTTTTACTGTCTCTTTGAAACGATGAGCTAACCACTTGTCTTTTATTTACATCTGTAGGGAAATAAACTAAATTGCATTAGAAGATGAAATTGTATTTGGGGTACTTGAGAGAAAAATGATTACAAAAATCTATGAACCATTATGCCAAAATGGAATATGAAGTATAAGACACAATAATCAAGAAATGGAATATATTTGTAAAGGACTAGATATTGTAAAAATTATAAAATCACTCAGTCTCAGCTGGCTAGGACACATTTAAAGAATAAATTAAAATAAAATGCCCAAAAATATCTTAAATAGTGTGATACTAGGAAGAAGAAATAGACCAAGAAAAAGGTGGCTGCAAGAATTACTAACCTTAGTAAAATGAAAATCTGGGAATGGAAAAAGAAAGTCATGAAGACACATGAGTGAAGGAGGATTGTGAAGAAGCCACCCTGGGCTGTGGAGCTGAGAAAGAAGAAAAAATTAAACTCCATGGCACAATAGGCCTAAAAGGCTCTTGGGCTACCAGCTGACTGTTGGCCTCACATCCACATGTATTAATCAGAGGTGGAGATCATCTATCCAGTATAGAGGTGACATGTTAGCATGTCGGATCCTTCAGCCATTACAGCTGGTTTTCTCAACCAGCTCCTATTCATTGTAGTTATCCAAATTCCTCATGATGATGGGCGAACGCTGGTCACATACTGACATAATTACATGAGAAAATTTCTTCCCCCATGGGGATTCAAACCAGCACAAGTCCCGTACCTCTGCATCAAGGCATCATGCCTTAAACTGTTCTGCTATGGTGCAAGACGTAGGAAATATCATCATCATGAACAAATCTGTTTAGGCCATGTGACCTATGACGGTAAACCTAACGAAGATGATCTTGGTCTTTCCACCACTTTGATCTTCCTTGGTTCCTATGTCCAGTTGGAGTATATTGGAATACCAATTTTGGAAGTCTATTTCTTTTCATTCTTCTCAGATGATTTTTCCATTCTTGTTGGTATTTTACACAGGGAAATAAGTGTAACAAATAATTAAAACATTTTGTCTGTTCATTCTTACCTCTTAGAGTTGTTTTTGTCGAACAAGTGTTTCAGAGCTGACAATGGGGCTAAGAAGCTCTGAAACATATGTTCAACAAAAACAACTATAAGAAGTAAGAATGAACAGACGAAATGTTTTAATTATTAAACAAACCTCTTAATGTTACTTCCTATTGTATTTAAAAAAAAAAGTGTAACTAAATTATTTTGGTTAAACAATTCCTGCAAATGAGCACCATTTCCCTAAGTAGGAGTGTATAAGTATAGGCAGACAATATCTTGAGCTTAGTACACAATGCACTGCTAGCAGAAAATGAAAATATATGTCTATTTCTCATTGGGCCCAATATTATAAGTTTATTAATCCAGTTCAAAAACACTTCATTTGCAAGCATCTAAATGTAATTCCTAAATAAATTTACCAATCAAGCACTTAATTTTTATTCTAAATGTTTAATTTAGTTGCTTCAAACATTATAGCAGTAACATATGTATTCTGCAAGCTTGAGAACATAAATGTTATCTTATACATTCTCATTCAAAAAGATGAAGGAAAACCTAAATGAGATAGAAAAGTCTTTTTCTTGCATTCTTACCTGCTCGTGTATGTGACAAGATGGCATCTGGAACCACATATTTCCTCTAAACTCTTGATTTCCAGGCTAATGTGTCATCTGTCATCCCAGTTTACCGTTTTACATTATTGAACAAAATGGATAACTTTAGCACAGAAAAATCCTTTAACCTTTCTATAACCTCTCACAGAGTCAATCTATCTGTTATATTTGTGCTGCTCAGGGGAACATAATGGTAAGTGCCAAAAGAAATGTTTTGGAATGTTACAATGTTATGTGTCCCTTGCCATTGTGTTTCTGGTTCCAGGAGCAGATGGCTATTATTATCGCCTCACTATGATGTTTGTCCAGCAGTTTGCTTAGTTTCCCCACAGCTGTTATATATAATTAACCCATCAGTGAGGAGAGACGTGCACCGCCCGCATGATTTCTTTACTGGAACTAGTACTTATTTTTCGGAAAAGGTTCACTAAATAAATGATTAAATAATATAATTTTGTATAGGAAAGATTACCCTTTTATTAATAACGTAACTCATTTTCAAATTGTGTAATTTTGTTTTCTAACTTACAAATTTAAATGCCATTCCAAGGAATCCTCCTGCAGCTGAGAACCATCAGGGGATTTAAGGGTCGAATCTATGAACGCATTAGACCGTAAAAGGCGTTCTCTGCTGAGAAAGTTGTATCCTAATACGATTTGGCTTACTCAGAAATCTGTTCATGCGATAATAATTGTTGAAATTTGTAAGCTACATGATGAGGTAACTTAAGAGAGAAACGAATCGTGAGAATCCCGAAGGGAACCGATGTAGTTTGAAACCTTGCTGCTTTATCCAAGATGTCGGACCTTGAAGACTTTGATCATGTTTTCAGTATACGCGGAGAAGAGGAATTTGATAGAGTCTACCAAAGAATTCAACTGGAAGAACAGGAGAATCGGCGTAATATTGCGCGATGCAGACGTCTTTGTATACGGTATTATTTGCGGGACGTAAGTGTAAATGCATTCCTCTAGCAGACGAAAATAACAGAAGTGGTTTTATCGCTGAGAATTCTGGATAATTTCTTGCCAATATTACGAAAAAGACGACTTTCATGCATGACCAGTTAGTGGGTAGCTAATTCGATCTTTGCACTTGCTCACGGTGAGTCAGCTCACCAGTGATTGGAAGTAATTTGAGTAGAGACTAATGTATTTGCATGCGGCCCTAAATCCTCCCACGCTGATGGGTTAAATACAAAGATGCCGACCACCGCTACTATAATAATTCCGCATGTTAATCATTGCTGTGCAGCACCCACTTTTATATAAACAGACAACCATCACAGTGAGGCTCTAATATCATATGTCCTTCTCCTGCTATCTAGTGCGTGAGAAAATAATACCAATGACACACCACTCTGTTACACAAAACAAGCGAGGTCAAATATAGTTTGTTTGATGGTAGTTGGTGCTTACCATTATATTCTCCCGAGCAGCCCATTTGTTTCTGGTTCTGGTCATTAACCATTTTTCCTGTTCTTTTTACCGTATCTACATTTGTCAAAGATAAAATAATGTAAATTATTTAATATGGGGGAAAAAAATGAAGAGAATCTTCAGTTTCAAAACTTATTACTTTTAATATTTTAAAATTTGAAAAATTTTAATTATAAACATTTGTCAGCTGTTCACCACTGTAGTCCCGAGGTAGCATGCTGCTTTGTCACACAGCTGGCCCAGGTTCAAATCGGTTAGGACAAGTTTCCTGGGTGAGATTTTTCAGGGTTTCTCTCACCTGTCAGACAAATGTCAGGAAGCTATAAGATCCAAAAGGTCTCTGAACATCACCTGGCCATTATTATCACATTCATCTCATTACATTAAGTTTATGATTAAGGTCTCTTCTGATGCAACACTTCCATCATTATCAACTATCATACATCATCGGTACAGCATAACCCTGCCTTCCACACGCCCCAACCATAGAGATGGGTTACAATAATGCCAATGCCAGGAGAGAATACCAGAAATGTCATGACAACCTGGTGGCATTGAATTAAAGAAATTGCTAGCTTTAAGAATACTCTAACAAATGTGATAAGATTTTTTCTTGTTCTTGTAAGCCCATGTTTCCCTTAACGGAGATTTAGGTGCTCTCCCCCTACAGGGAAGAATTTGAACCATACTAATTTAGTTACACTTGTTTTTGTATAGATGTCATTTGAGTGGTCCATGGTCAGCGTTCAGCCTCATACTGACATCTAGGAAACCAAGATAGTACTAGGATGGGAAAATTCGGTAAATTTTGCTTAGAGGCCTTTTCATTCAGGCTTAAGGATCTTTTACGAGCCTGAAAATTTTTAGACTCGGGACCCACGGCTTAAAGTCCCTCCCAGAGGACTTGCTCCTTGGATTTTTCCATCCTAAAAAATCCATCGACCCTGGCCGGGTTTGAACCCGTGACCCTTGGGACCAGAGGCAAGGAGCATAACCACTAGTCCACCATGGCCGATTCGTAAAATTTTTTCAAAGTTGAAAAATTATCATCTCAAAAATTATAAATATTTGCAAGTTTTGAGGATATTCTGGCATGTGTAAGGAGAAATATTTTTAAGTTAAAAAATGATCATCACAGAAATTATAAACATTTATTCCTTAAAATTATCAACCTCTGGTAAATTCACAAGTTTAAACAAATTAGACATACTGCATGCCAAACTCAACTGCATGATGGCAAATAGATCACATCTTGTAGCAGAGTCTGGCAGATCTTAGGATTCACACAAATATTTCATGCCCTTTGAGAACTAAATCCCCTATATATTTCAGAATATCAAACAAAAAAAAAGTTAAGATGTACTTTTGATTGGTAAATAGTCCATTAAATAGTATTTCCGCATTGCACCAATTACTGGCATTATTTACAACAAAATATAAGTCAAGGCAAGAAAAAATAACCTGCATAATATTTACAATGCGGATATTTTCTCTGTTACCTATTCAAATAATTTACATTTGTAGTAAAATTCCTACTCTTTCACACACTATAATATAATACAAAAACTAACTTCCCCAACACTTTCAATGTCCATTAATTAGGATAACGTTTCAATCCTGCAGATTTCTTTGCAACACCTACAGCTGGAGCACTGAAATCGGCTGGGTTGAACATGGCTGGAGCTCCATAGTTACTTGAGTTCTGAAACATAAAAATGTCACTTATAAAATAGCAAATGGAAATGCCACAATAAAAATAAAAAATAAATAAATCACATTTCAGAATTAGTATGTTTAATAAAATAATATTTTAGGTCTCTTGTTGTGCATGTACATGTCCATCCATAGTAATTCTGCCTGAAGGCAGGTCCTTCACTGCAATCATAGCATTTTCATGCTATGCTTGCAGCTTTACTAGGGAATTATAAGTGTGGTAGCTTCCCATTGCTTACACCGGTGAAGGATGATGATGATAATGATAAGGATGATGGCCATATGATTTCAGGGACCGTTTGGGCCTTAAAGTTTTCCTGACATTTGTCTGACAAGTGAGGAAAAACCCCGATAAAAACCTCACCCAGAAAAACTGTCCCGACCGGGGATCGAACCCAGGCCCGCTGCGTGACAAGGCAGCACGCTACCTCGAGACCACAGCGGTGGACCATGTACATGATTGTTTGTTAAAATTCAACAATTAGTTTTAGATTGTCCATCACTATTGTATTGAGGTAGCGTGCTGCCTTATCACGCAGTGGGCCTGGGTTCGATTCACAGTCAGGAAGCTTTAAGGTCCAAACGGTCCCCAAGCATCATCTGGCCATCATTATCATCATTTGCTGGTGTGGAAAACAATGAGAAGCTACCACACCTATAATTCCCTAGTAAAGCTGCAAGCATAGCATGAAAATGCTGTAATTGCAGTGAAGGACCTGCTCTAGGGCGGAACATTATAGAATAGTCATCATCATCATCATCTTCATTCATGGATTAGGTCTGTTGACCCGTTCCGACTTCAGCCCATCTCTTTCTAGGTCTGCCCACATCTCGGGTGCCTTTAGGTTTGTATTTTATTTGTTTTGGATATCTATCTTCATTCATTCTGTCTATGTGTTGCTTCCATTTTTGTCTATATGTATCCATTTTATCAGTTATTGCAAATATTTCAAGTTCATGTCTTATTTCTGTGTTCTTGATTCTGTCTTCCTTAGTGCACCCTTTAACAGATCTCAAAAATTTCATTTCTGCCATTAATCCGGCTTTTCTTCTGCTGAAGTTTATGAGTCAGTTATTTTTTACTAGTAGAGGTTACCAGCCTCTAGCCAAACCCCTCTTCCTGGAGGGCAGGGAACTGGAATTTCGGAGTGTTCGTCTCCTAGAGAAGTTGCCTTCACTACGGCTTTGGGGACTTCTCTTCTCCCCACGTAACCCTGTGGACGGGGCCCTACCCAGGTACTACCCACTGGGCGAGTGGGACCTGGAGCTCACAAAAGGGCAGGGGCGCCTACTCCCTGGAGTGGACCTCTATCAAGGGTTCCACTCTGTTACCCTAATTATAGAATAGTTTTAGATTTATTGTCATTAACTGAAGAATCATTTAACGCACAAAATTTAATTGTAGAAATAAAGTCTGAACAACAACTCCAGTTCCACAATTGTTTATTTTTGCTACAACATCTCTAACGGGCCACACAATAGATTAGTTCATTAAGGCAATATGTTATAAGATGGAAGGTCCTAGGTTCGATTCCTGATGGGATCAGGATTTTTAAACAACTTTCTGATAGTATCACGGCCCTGGATTTAACCATGCCTCTAAAAGAAGACATATGATCATGGGTAAAGGCAGTCATCATGCAGGGCTGACAATCCAACTGACATCTTGTGCTGATTCTCTAAAAAAGATGGGAACCTTAACTTCCTTCTAACCCAAAAACCCCCTAAGGGCTGTACAGGATCATTGTCTTTTTTTTTTATTTTTACCTTCTATAAGATCTGTAAGAAATCTGAAAATCCATTATTGTTAATTACAAAATCAAAGTCTGAACCTACCATTGCTTTTTAACTATTGCTGCAGATTTAAATTTTTTTATAGTTGTTATGAAAACAATAAAATATTGTGTAACTGCAACGATGGTTCTGCAGTCAATTAAATGGATCAATATGACAAAATGTAAGCTGCTATGGGTGGAATCTTCATTCATTCTGTTGGATTATCCAGATTTAAGTCGGTTAAGATATTAGGTATATTGGGAAAAACATTTTATCTAATGAAAAGTTTAAGGAAATCAATCCAGGCTACATTAACAAATTTGTCAATTAACTTTTATAGGAATTAATCACTATGAGGTTTAATTTATGGTGAAATTAAATGTTTCTTACCTCTCCTCATATAAATCTTCTAAGTTCATCACGATTTCGAGACCATAACTGAGAGGAGAGGTAAGAAACATTTAATTTCACCATAAATTTGTCATTATTTGTGACCTTACAGATTCATCCTCTAAATATTTCCTCTAGTACAAAATTGAATAGTAGAAGGGATAGTGCATCTCATTGATTTTAATCCATTGTTAATTTCAAGTGTCTGAACACTGTCCGCCTACATGTACCTTACTCTTTGTGCCATTTAGACACATTCAAATAAGTCTAACTATTTTAGGAATCACGAACTCCAGGAAGATATTATGTAACTGCTTCCTCTTAATTGAATTGTGTGCCTTTTTTGAAGTCTACATTTAGTTGATGTACAGTGCCATTTTATTCCTATTTATTTTCTAAAATCAGTCTTATACTAAAAATCTGATCTATTGTAGACCTATTTCTTCTAAATCCACATTGATGAATGAATTTAAAAAGAATTCAAAATTTTGACCTGTATATGTTAATATAAAATCAGTGTTAATCAAATGTCACCCTTCAAAGCTCCCAAATTTTATTCTATTGTTTATTAAAGTTAATATTAAGATAATTACTAAAATGATGAAGTCTTGAAATCAATATATTCCTTACATGTAAAAAATATCTTATTTAATTTATATACTGCATAAACTTAAATACGACAAAAATAACATAGTAACATTAATCAAATAGTATATATGGGAATTATAAAGACAGGATTATTGTGGAAGAGTTAAGGATTAATTAAAATGAAAAGGACTAAATTTCCTTAAAATGAAACAAAAAAACCTAAAACATACAAGGATTAAATGCAAACCAATCCATGAGTAATAACAACTAATGAAAAGTGCAGAGTATATAAAGCTCAAGAAGCATCAGAAGCCATCACCACTTTAATTAAAAATAAGTTTAAAAATATATATAATAATCCAAACTTACTTATCTTTTCTTTAAGAATCAATCATTTTCAGAATAATACCTTTTTCTTCCTACTGTAAACGGATTAAGTAACTTTAGAACAATATTTATGACTAGGGCAAGGCATTTAATGACCTATAAATTGGTAAAAAATGCAAAATAAAAAATGCATTTATGACCTAAAAAATACAAAAAATGACGAATAAAATAAAAAATATGACGAATAAAAAGTTAAGAATTACCAATAAAAATACTGTTTATTAGATTAAATACTCACTTGATTATTGAATTACATAAAATTTAACTTGACGTCAAAATATTAAAATAAAAGTATTTAAAAAATACATATTAGGGTACCTTTTATTGCAGAAAATCCATTTCAATTATACAGTGCACTTTTACAACAATTTTGAATTGCAGTTAACAATCAAAATAGGGGTAATAGCTAGCATGAGCTCTAAGAAATTGAATAAAATTCCTAGAAGTGGGCAAGTTCATTATGCACATACCTTGAAAAATAGGGGTAGTAGTTAGCAAAACATCTACTTAATCCCAAGAAATTGTATTGACAAGGAAAAATACTGAATTATAATAAAAATATCAAATCAAATACAAATGATGTCACAGCCTTCCAGAAAAGTGTAAAAATGCTCAAAATGACCTAAAAATTGCCAAAAAATGACCTATCCCTAGAAAAGTTATGAAAATGCAAAAAAATGCCCTAACGAATTGCTTTTATTGAATCTGTTTTTTAATGCCATACATTTTTATATATGCAAGCAATGTTTCAACCTTCATAAGAAAAAGATGCAAAATCATTAATTGTCTTGCCCTAGTAATGACATTTTATGTATGTGAAGGTGCATTCAATCCCCTACTCAAAATTATGACATGTGTACCAGTATTTCCATTCAGGGTCAGTAGATACAGACCTACCTCCTCCTGCTGATGATGGGACTAGTCTTGAAAGACCTACAGTAAATTAATATTTTACACAGTTGAGGAGACAAACCTACAAGGTAAACAATTTTATAATTTTATACTAAAATTTTAATTTGTGTATTGGGTTTATCATGACATTCACATAATGTATCTACGGGCAGAGTCAGAATTTGTTTCTATACATAGATTAGTTCTTTATGTAGAGTTCACAGCCTCAAATTTGAATAAACTTACATAAAACCTCTAATCATATCTGGGATAATTCCATATCAAGGGATGAGATAAGATGATTTATGATCAGATAGAACGAAACCCAATGAATAAGAATGGATAAGTAGTGGAATTAAGTTTTTTTGGAGGGAAAAACATGTTAAACCTGAGAAAAACCTGCCCTGGCTCCTATTTATCTACCCACTTGTAATCAAATGAGTATACAGCTGATCAATTTCATTTATGGTACAGCAAATGGCATTACTTTGGGGCCTCACTGTTGTACCAAGATCAATAACAAGAATACTGGTGCACTGATAAGAAAGCTTAAAATCTATCACTGCCTATATTAGCCTGATAGTTTTAAACCTCAAACACTTCTGCCACCAAATGATGATGTTTCATAGAATACGTGCCTCATTCTTGGCATCTAGGTATGCCAATGAATATCACTCATGCTTCTATCAGGAGACTTCTGCATGAACAATATCTGTATCCATACAACCTACAGCAGAATCAGACATTGGCTCCTTTAGATTTTCCTGCATTACTCCGGAAGGTCCAGGGGTTCGAGTTCCGGTGGAGTCAAGATTTTTAAACTGACCCAAACCTTCTGGCAGCACTGTGGCCCTGGGATCGACTCAGCCTCTAATGGAAATGAGTACCAGATGCTTGTTCTGGAGGTAAAGGCGGCCGTCACATAGGGCTGCCAACTCGGCTGGCATCAAGTGCCGATAGTCCAGAAAAAGTGGGAGCCTTACCTTAAACTGCTACTACCCTAAGGGCCTCCTGAGGTCTGTAGAAGGATCAATTTACTCACTTTTCTTTTTACTTAAATTTACCATCCCATGCTATAGCTGAGTATTTTATGACATATCTTGTGCGAAGAGCTATGGGACATGCACTGATTCAAATCTGCATGGAGGAAGAAATTTTCTTGTGGATATATGGAATTGATGCCTACCCAGGCATCATGAGGAATTTAATACCTACAATTAGTAGCAGCTCCAGGTTGCAAAAATCAGCTATAATGGCTGGGGACCTATAATGCTAATCACATTCACCCCTATACTGGCTGCATGATCATTCTATCTCTGTGATAAACACCAGCAAGCTGGTAGACCGAGGAATTTGTAGGCCTGTTGCGCCATGGAGTTTTTTAACTTACAGTTGCTAGTGTTCATCTAACAATGGGTTATGAGGCCTAATTTTCTAGCTTGGTAATATGGATGGATGAAATAATGTTCATATCTGACAGCATCCAAAATTTGCACAATGAGCATGAATGCATAATCTGCATGAATCTGTTGAAATATACCACCAACAAAGATTCTCCAACAATGTTTGTGCCAGCAGATGACTGCCAACTAAATGACAAGGCAGAGGTACAGTGGTTTTTGAGTAACAGGTTGTCTTCTTTGTTGGAATATAATGTACTTCATATATTATGATGCACCTGTCCATTTAGTTATATTCTCTGTGCACAATTGAAAGATTGCAGAGAGAGAGGTGGGCTACTACTACGTACCACTACTAAGTGATGATAATGACAAGCATTGTCCACCGTGCTACATCCAGAACCAGTTGAGGCCTCAAGAGTCATTAACCCTTGCATATTTAGCAGTGTTGGTGTTAAGCCATGTGATGATGTAAATTATGTTTTGAGGCATGATTCCCTAGAACAGGGCATCAGAAACTGCACTGCTGACAATCAGAGAGTCCGAAATCTGACAGCACAAAATGAATCACGCTGTTCTAGTCATGGGCACAGCATTCGGTTTATGGTGCTGGGACCAGGGGCCTAGTAAATATGTTCATTATATACAAATTTCTTGGATCACAGAGAAATAACAACCAAAACAGGAGAAAAATGAGTGGATAAATAAATAATAATGAAAATCAAAGAAATTGTATTACTTCCTAATCAATTTTGTGTTAAATAAAAAAATATTTAAGATACACTACAGTCCGGTGATATAATAATTTTTAATAGGAATTTTGAGTATATTTTTTTCTTCTTTTTGTGCCTGTGTTCAATGAAATTGTAAATGTAAAATATCTAGTACATTTATAATATTTTTTTGTGTGATAGTGCGTTTTGTTGTAATTACAGCAATGACAATCATGATTGAAAGTTCAACTTACTACATTTCGGGGTTGCCAACCTAAATAACTTTACTGTAATAAAATAACTAGGCCTATACTGTAATATTACATATTACAAACACGCATGTGGGAAGTAAAACCACTGCCATCTATGTATACTACATACAATGTATATACAAAAAATATCCAAAAGGTAGTGTTAATATACATTATACGAACAAATCACTGCATGTTAAATGAAATGAACTTTATTTGAAACAATATTAAACAATAAATATGTACTTGCCGCCTTTTTATCACTAAATTGGTCTCACGGCCTCCTGTTGTTTCAACTAATAAACATTGCCCACACGGCTAACGTTAGTAATTGTTTATAATGAATGCAAACATTTCCAACAAAGATATTATTTTACTATTATTTATTATTTTGAAAACACCATCGTGCAAAAAATAATGTACAACGCATGTTTGTGAAGTGTTTTACAGAATCTCGGAAATTAAAAACCTCGCTCTTGCTCAGTTTTTAAACATTTTCCTCGATTCTGTAAAAACCACTTCCCAACCTCGCATCGTAACGTAATATTAATTACCATATTTTTGTTTTTTGAAACTTTAAATAATTATGTAATTTACACATATTTACTTTTCAGTAATTTAACATTAATACCGTAAAATAAAAAATAATTCACATTTTTGTTATGTGTATTCTAACCTTCAACCTTTGATAAAATAACAATTAGTTTAAATAAATATTTTGGATGTATTACAATATTATGCTGTGAGTGAATACAGGTACTTTAAACATAATTATTTGTTTTTGTATTTATCATCATCATCATCATCATCATGAACAAATTCGTTTTAGGCCATGTGGCCTGTACGGTGTTTTTGTATTTATTAGGGATAAAACGATAAACATTATAATTGTTAAATCTCTTTTTAAAAAATTTAGAAAGCAAAAAAATAAAATGAAATATATCATACAATTGTTAAAAGCATCATCACTTATGGAGCACAACTTTGGTCATTAACAACAAAAACAAATAAGTACCTTTTGGCAATGAAAATGGATTTTATACGAAGGGCAGCAAGAATTTCAAGAGGAGGAAAAAAATTAGGAACTCAGTTATAACGGAGAAAATGAAGATTGAAGACACTATTTTAGATTATATTAAAACTCAGCAATTAAGATGGTATGGACATGTCCAGCGAATGGAAGAAAAAATCTGTTTTGGAATGGAAACCTGAGGGAAGATGAGACAGAGGAAGACCTAAAACCTCCTACAGTCAGGGAATATATTTATACATGAAGTAGAAACATCTACAACCAGGAGATTGGATGGACCGACGAAATTGGCTATTGGGAATCGGACGATGTCAAAGACATTAATCAACCGATGATCTATCCATCTAAGTAAAAAAATTACTAAATAAATAAGTTGAGCCTTTTTTTTCATCTTACCTCATATCATTAACAAAAAATTTTACTATTATAAGTAATAAGTTAATTCCTGTGATCTTCCCACATTGTTATGAGGATAAAATGTTTCTTGTAACCTAACGTTATGTATTGGGAGAATGAGCTCACCTGTTTACTGTGATTGTTCTGCCCTCTCATGGTATATTTCTGCACTTCTCGGGAAAGAGAACTTGTCGAGCTCCACCTAGATAACTGTGCAAGCAACAAACACAATCACAACACAAACACATGCTGCCTCAATACCCACACCACGCTTGTCCCATAATTTAAAATTCAATATTATTATATTCTTATTACAAATTTATAATCATTTTTTAAAATTTTCAATATATCAGATATAACTGTTACAGAAAATCAAAATCTCAATTTATTACAATCTGGAAAATTTATTTGAAAATAATTAAAGATAATCAAGTCAAAACATACATGTAACAAAATAAAGAGCTATGAATTAATTCCTTAAAAAAACAATTAGTCCCATAGAATGAGTGATAATTTAAATTTAAACGCTGATGGGAATTAAAAAACAAAAATGGTTTAGAGATTCATATACTGAATTTCTGATGGAAAGGACAAGCATAGTTTCTGTCAAATTCTTGATAAAGCTAAGGCACCCATTCCATAATCCTGCAGCAAGCTAAAAGTAGAGAATCTGCAACTTATTACCATTTGGTAGAGTCTGAATAATTTAAGTCTGATTACATGCAAAAGCAATAAAATATGTAAGTTATTCAACTCATCAATACAATTTATTTAGAATCTACTTTGATAATTGAATAAGCTGTTGAAAGTGAAACAACAATCTGAATAAGGTCTATATTTCAATTAAGTAATTAATTGTGGATATTTAACAATAGGCTATTATCTCAAACACAATATAAACCTCAGATATAGAAATGTAGAAATGTTCTTCTTTAATTTTTGGATAAAAAATCAAAATATAACATAAATATTAATAGTGCAAGTAAATCTTTCTTTTATAGGTACAGTTACATGCCCTATGCCACCAGCCCTTAATGGATCACAACCTTTCGAGAGAGAATTCTAAACTTTGAATCCTGAATTAAGAATGGGCAATAATCGTTTACCTTATGAAAAGTTTGAAAATGTATATGAATAAACAATCCGTATAAGATGTTTAATAGATTCATTAAATTATAAAGTCATATTTTTTGTCATTTTTTGGGTCATATTCAAACATTTTTAAGTCATAAATGCTAGCTTATTTTTTAGGTAATAGAAATCTGCACCTTAGACATTCCCGTAAATAATATGATAAAAAGATAAAAAATTATGAAAAATAGAAGGGGGAAAAAAAAACTTGCAATAAACAATATGCAATCGCAGACCATCAGACTTAAACAATTAGGACTCTATCTTTTATATATACACCATTTGCTTGTAAACTGGTATTTAAAGAGACTTTTCATATTGATCCAACATTTAAATTTGAAGGTATTCAGGCAGCTCAAACTCTCCTGTGTCCTTTTAAGGAGTAATTAACTGAAATTCATATCTAGTAGGATCTAGCAACAACATTTTAAATGGACAGCAATAATCAGAATTAACCAACAATAAAATATACACTTTTTTTTTAATCCTGCAAATAAAATATAACTTATATGTCCCAATTCAGAAAAAAAAACTGAATAATCTACAATAACAAATATAATTACATGGATAAATTATAAAAAACCAAATAAATGCAATCTACATACAGTTGCTGAAATGAAGATCTGTTAAATGGTAAAAATGGTTAAGACCCATAAAACAAAGATTGATGATGGTGACAATGTAATAAGCATCATTATATCATTAGAACGTATATAAAAGAATGAGAGTCTTCCTCCTGGATGTCCAGCAAATTACAAATATGAAATTCCCGACTATTTCCCAGTTTTTTCATGCTATCAAAGAATAATTCTCAAGTTTTTTTATGCTAAATTTAATTAATTCTATATGGCACAACATGCCTAGAAGGCTCTGTAAACCTAATTTTGTAATATGTGTAAGTACTAAAAACATATAATTTATTTTCATGGTAAGGTCTTAAATAAGAATATCAAAATAATTTATTAAAAAAATATTTTATGCAATATTGTGTTGGCATTTCTTTAGCGGCAGCAAAGAACATATGCTATAGATTCATAAACATTTCTTCCAAGAAATGTTCCAATATCTGTATGTATTTTTAGAATGTAATTTAATTATTTCAATTCTTTTTATTTGAATACAAAATAGATAAATGTCTCTTTATTGCTTTACAAATTCCCATCTATTTCCCGATTCCTTTCAAATTTCCGACTTATTCCCGACTGCTGGACACCCTGTCTACTTCAGGGGTATGCATTTCAGCCTGTCCTGGCCTCAATGCTTTGATCCATTCATCTTGTTAATAGTCGTCCTAGACTCTTCCGTCCTTTAGCTTTGTATAATAGTACCTATTTTGCAATATTATCTATCAGTTGTTTCTTGTTGGTTCAATCTTGTTTAATGCTATCCAGATAAACATATGAACAGATTATTTTAATTCCTATAAAATGTGTCACTCCCAATTTTTCATTTGTATATGAATTTAATCTACATAATACACAAATATTCATTTGTAATTTTAAAGATGTTAGTGAAAGTACAACAAAGATTTATCATGTTAGTTCTGGAGCAGTCTGTCACATCTAAACAACCCAATATTTACAGTATCATGCATTTTGTTATTAATATGCATACTTCTACAATATAAACAGAAGTGAATGTATCTGTTTAATCTCCCAATTTCATAAATATTATACAATAATGAATACTACTTTAAAACTTATAATAATAGTGATGCTGGAATGTTGTTCAAATCACAGCAAATTATTTGAATGTAACTAAAGAATTTTTAATTTTATTTAAACAGTGTCTATCTTTTATTATAGATTGGATACAAAAATATCATACTTTATAAAGGTAGAATAATATTTATTAATGAGATAATTTAATGACAAAGTTTGGAACTTTCATAATGAAGGACTCTGGACTCTTCTGGCATAGATTTACAATAATGACAAAAACACAAGAACTCATGCTACATTCACAAAAAGTGAACTTGGAACATACAAAAATAAAATATATACATTAGCAAGTCATCAAAATCACAATAGAGAAAAATGATATGTTTATGTTTAAAATGTATTTTGTAACAAGGATGTAACATAAGTGAAAGAAATTATTTACACCTGTAACTTGATTTATTCAACAATTAATTTTTTCACCTGAAAAAGAAAAACTGGCTTCAGATTCTTGAAGCACATCTGAATTTCATAATTTTGTTATGGATTAGTGTTTGAAACTGTGGGGTTTGTTAGAGAAATGATGCACTACCACATTTCTAAAAAGAGAACAAAAAAGACAAATTACCGTAGCAGAATGTACATTAATAGTGACCTGAGGTGTGTGTGTGTGTGTGTAGTGTGTGTTAGTGAGAAAAAAAAAGTACAAAAAATAACAAAAAAAATTGTGATATAAACAATAAGGACGCTGCAAAGAATAGCTATGAATGATAGGTAAAAACAGAAGTGCCAACATATGAGAATATTCGTGTTAGACATGGTCATGTTGCCTCACTTGGTATCACTCTCTCCAATTCAACCAGGCACTGCAATGTCCTGCAGGATCCGAGAGAATGTGTGATAAATTTCATAATGTAAACTAAACGTAGCTAACCTAACAGTCCTAATCTAACTTACCCAAATGTATTGAAACATAAGGAATATGTATAGGTTATTAAACCTCAATGTGATTTTTCCTATAATAGTTCAATATAAGGAAATGTAACTCATCATAACCTACATATTCACCTTCTCGAAGACAAGCTTTATCATAAGTAATGTCACGAGTGAATTTATCTAGAGAATCAAGAGTGGCATTTGTTAAGACTATTTAACAAATAAAATTAAGCTGTTCACTCAAAAATTATTATTTAAATATGGTTACCTGTATTTTAAAATATTTATATATTTAATGTAAACAGTGATGTTTGAAAACAAATCAGAAACGTGAGGTTATGTGTGTTCATTGCAACTTAATCATATTTATTGCCAAATAGGATCACAATATTGTAAGAATGAACCCTAGTGGAGAAATAATGAAACACATCAAACTGTATATTATAACCAACATTATAGGTTATTCATTTATTTTGTTTAGTAAACAACTCAGTAAAATCAAGGAATCTGTTCATTATTTGCTATATTCAATATATTTGTTGGAGAGTCAGCCACTGTAAAATAATGCTCTGACCTGTTCAGAATATTAAAAAGGAGAAGCTTTCTTTATTACAAAAGCAGGAGCTGATAAAGAGAAATTGATAAAGAGTGAGTTGAAACATGACCGTGATTGGTTGTAAAACAAAATTCATTTAAATAGATTGGTCATTGACTACCATTTGGGGCATGAGTTAAATAGTCATGTTAGAGCTCTCACTGCCTTATTAAGATGTAATACTGAGGACCAGAAACTCTATCACGTTAAACACTCTCACAGCCATGTTAACCATGTAATGCTGACAACTTCCTGTCGTAACTAAAAAACTCTACTAACTGTCGTAATATAAACAATTAAGAATGTAGCAAATGATAATGTTAGATGTTGCAATAGACGAGAAAACATGTTGGTACCTTGAACATAGATATGTAGAAGAAAATAATTGATAACATTTTATACATTTTACAACTTTGGTCATATAGTTTGTAACCTATGGTCTGTTCTAATATGCATAGTGCATCATTTCCTTAAAAAAGCCAAAACTGTCAAACAAATTCACATATCAAAAGGAAAATTGATATAACTGAATAATTAATACTTAATGTACTTTCTTACTGATGAATGTTTTACTTGGAAAATGACAATTTTTTTAATTGCTCCTACTATTTTAATAAACATTAAGTAATGCCAGTTATGGTGTCAAGTTATAGTATATAACTGTAGACATTCACTGTAAAGTGGGAGAATCAACAGACACAATTTTGCATGCAGTACAAAAAAGAAAAGCATAGCATTGCAAAGCAAAACATTCACAAACACATACATACAAGCACGATAATGTTAATGATTAAATTTAAAATACATATATCAAGAAGCACATAAGAAATGGAAACAAAGTTTGATATGGCAATTTTGGAATAACTAGGATGTTTAAGAATAACAGGTTTTCTAAATTTTATGTTATTAGAGAAGGAAAGGTATACCAAGAGAACTTTCAAGTAAATGGTATGAATATATTATGATCTGTCAGGCTATGTTCATCTGCATTGTACACAAATTACTGTAAGCAAATGTTCATTCGGAACTATTTAAAAAAAATGCTTCTTACAAGAACAAAAACTTGATATTAAGGACTAGCAAAGTTTTAACTGTACTGTAGAAAATGCTGTTCATGTCTTATAAGGACAATCAGAATTGTATTAGAAAAAGGGAGGTTTACAAATAAAAATTGACATATATTTATATAAGAAATAATAAACTTAAAAAAGACAAGAGTTTTAAAATTCTGAAATCTGAATAAAAATGCTGCCGAACATTTAAGAATTGTTCTGAAAAAAATGTTGCTTATTATTTATTTGTTCCCATGAAGAAATAAATTGTAATGTAAATTAAATTATTATGTAACAATTAACTTTAAATTTCCATCTTATCTGAAAAACGATATTCCAAAATTCATAACTTCTCGCAAACTACTGAAGAATTCTAGAAACTACAAACATTTAGTCATTTGGTTTGAAAATGTGATACTATTTAATAAAATTTTAGTATCTGTAACATTTACTCTCCTAAACTAGATGAGTACCTCATTTATAGACCATTAAAGGAAGAAGAATTCCAAACAAAATGGTTGACAAGCACAATTCTTTTTTCTTTCCATCTAATGTTCTTGTATTTTCATACTTCTGAACACTTTTCTATGAAAAATCCCTAAAGAAGGTAAATAATGAATTTATTTCTTTAAGATTTTTTTAAACTTGAATATATTTGCGGTGAGCAACAGCTTTCATGAAGAGCATCTCCTGAGCAAACATTTGCAAGTATTGAGTATGTTGAATGCAGGCTTTCACGGCCGGTAATCATAATGTTGAGTGATTCCGGGTTATGTGGCCGTGGTCCATAGTTGGTGTTGATACCAGACATTTCGCCCTCAACTGCAGAGGGCATCTTCAGTGGCGAGTGCTTCTAGGCGTGTTTCCTGGTCACTCGCCACTGAAGATGCCCTCTGCAGTTGAGGGCGAAATGTCTGGTATCAACACCAACTATGGACCACGGCCACATAACCCGGAATCACTCAACATTATTGAGTATGTTGATGGAAACTTAGTAAGTTGCATTGTATTCAGAAAAGGAAAATTCCAGTCAACACAATGAAGTTATAAAATATAAAATTTACAAATTAATTTCATAACTCCGTCTTGTAGCTTTAACTATAAATAAATAAATCCATGGAAAACAGCTCTTAAGTGCCAAGACTGACTTGGAACTAGCTAGCAAATGACATTGATGATCAATGATGACACATGATTAATCCTACTTAAAATTTTCTTAATTAAATTTTGCAACTTCTCAATTTAGTTATCCATGTGAAATTGAGAGAAAACTGTTTGAGGCACTCTATTTAAAGAGACATTTTCAAAGGTATCTAGGATTTCTGAGATGCCAGTTAGACAAGCTATTAAACCACAAAGGTTGTCCAGCTTTTGATTAAAGTGGAATTAAAAAATATATATAAAATATTGTTCTCTCTCAACCAATTTCACTTAAAGCAAGGCTAGAAACCACATCTTGTCTTACTTTTTGCTCTTAATATAAAAAAGTAAAGGAAGATCAACTTAATGATACTAAAAATATCTTAACTATAATCTTTTAGTTTATTTTTATCTTTATTGTTATGGATAATTTTTCCTTATTTAAGAGGTTTTCATTCATTTGAATTAGGATTTTTATTTTTTTAAGTTGCAAATTAGATATATTCCAACTTAAATTCTACCCCCCTTAAAAATAAAACTTTACAAGGATTATAAAACCAACTGGAGCCTTAACAAATGTTATAATCCTATCATCTATATTATAGGAACATTCTATTAATGTCCACCGCTGTGGTCTCGAGGTAGCGGGCCCGGGTTCGATCCCCGGTCGGGGCAGTTTTTCTGGGTGAGGTTTTTATCGGGGTTTTTCCTCACCTGTAAGACAAATGTCAGGAAAACTTTAAGGCCCAAACGGTCCCCGAAATCATATGGCCATCATCATCATCCTTATCATCATCATCATTACCATCATCCTTCACCGGTGTGGAAAGCAACGGGAAGCTACCACACCTACACAATTCCCTAGTAAAGCTGCAAGCATAGCATGAAAATGCTATGACTGCAGTGAAGGACCTGCCTTCGTGCAGAATTACTATGGATGGATTCTATTAATCACTTTCAGAATATCTCCTTAGCCTTTCATGGCGACTGTAGTAATACTGGGGATTATTTATTGTCCCCTACTTTTCACTCTCATCATGAATCAAAAATATCCTTTATATAACATACATCTTAATTTCATACATTGTGTTGCTGAAAGTTAATGTTATTGTTTTATATAACATACTTTATGACAAATTAATCGCCTGTTTTTCTTGTTATATTTCACTATATATTAAACAATTACATTAACAGACAAGTCATCGATTAATTCCTGGTGCAACAGGCTTAGAAGGTCCTTTGCCTACCAGCTGGCTACTGGCTTCACAACCACATATACCATTTATGGAGGTGGACAATCATATAAACAAGTGACATGTGGTCAGCATGTTGAGTTCCCCAGATGTTATAGCTAGTTTTCTCAACTTATTGTAGCTACCCAATTCCTTATGATGGTGGGTGGGCATTGGTCCCATACTAACAGAAAATCCATGAAAAGATTCTTTCTCTATACGGACTCAAACCATTGCATGACATGTAGTTCTGTCTTAGAATTCAGCTATATTTTAGAATTAATGTTAAGAATAATAATTATTAATATTTTTAGGAATATACTTAAAGAAGACTAAGTTAAATAGTTGAAATCAATTTAAGCAAACTAACTTCAGTTAATAGCAACTTTGTTTAGCAAACAAATGTTAGTGTTAGTGCACTTAACTGTGTATTATATAATGACTAAACCAAAATTAATTATTATTTTCTCTCCATGCATCCTCAATTGTGAGGCAGATTAAATTGCTACGCCTACTACAGAATTAATGATAGTCAATTGAGTTGGTGTTTACTTGATGAAAATCCATATTTATTAATTAAATAAAAATAAAACATAGTTTTATTTGATTTTCATATTTATTATATAATTCAGTGACAGCTGTTTCGGTACACTGTACCTTCTTCAGACATGTTAACAAATTATGAATTGTGTACCGAAACAGCTGTCACTGAATTATATAATAAATATGAAAATCAAATAAAACTATGTTTTATTTTTATTTAATTAATAATTAATGATAGTTTCAAATATTTTAATTATTTAGTTTGTATGTGTGTAAATTCAAAATATTACTTTCAAACTACTGTACTATAACAAAACAATAAAGCTTCAACTGCAAGAAAAAAAGAAAAGAAACAAAAACATGAATATGAAGGTTAAACTTCCTGTATTTAGAAATAAAAATTATGAGAAACTGAAATAGTGGAGTGACATAAATCATTTGCCTATCGATACAAAAAATATGAGAGTGATAAAACTGAAACAAAAAATGAGAAAATCATGGTGAAACCATATTTGTTACTACATACATTTCTTACAAAACCACAACTGCTAATAATTTACAGACTGTCACATTATCAATGTCATAACTACAACTTCATCCATTGTATCTTCACTTTTAATTGAAAACATGAACTGGTGCTTGAACACATCCTTTGTCATTCAATGCCAAAATATTTCAAATGATTTGTAATAATTATTTCATTTTCATTCATTACAAATTATATTAAAGATTAACAAAAATATAGCTTTTTTTTTTAAATATTCATCACAAATAGATGATCAAAATATTTTAAATAAACACAGTCCATAAATACTCTTCATTTTCTCATAAGAGCTTACTTTCCACTGAATGCTATATAATATTTAACATTTCTTCTTCTTTTTGTAGAATGCTTTCTCAGTTCTAATGTGTTTATCGGTTACTTAAAATTTGTATTCAATACTCTCAATAGCTCAGCTCATTAACTAACTAACTGGCACTATTGAACCCATAGGTTCATGGCCATGCAGACATAAGCTCTCCATACATCCCTATCCCGAGCCAATGCTTTCCAATCATCCCCTGTATAATCTACTTCCCTCAAATCATAGTTAATGTTGTTCTCCCACATCATTCTTGGTCTACCAACTGGGCGTTTTACCTCTGGTTTTCCTACAAGAAGCTTCCATGCACGTCTTTCACTCCCCATTCGTGCCACATGTCCCGTCCATCGCAGTCTACGAGACTTAACTGTTCTCATTATATCTGGCTTCATATAAAGACCATGTAATTCACTATTAGCAGCCTTCTCCATTCACCTGTCTGTTCATTTCTCTTTTGCCCAAAAATTTTCCTAAGAACTTTACTCCCTCCACGGTATCTTTACCTTGTTGTGGTGGGGTGGCTTGCATGCTTAAATGATCCCAAGAGCTATGCAGGCGGTAGCATTGCTGCCGATAGGGTTACCCAGGCCAGACTGGTCGAAGGCAATAAGCCAGACGGAAAAAGTACTTTGGTCAAAAGAGTGACGATCTTTCACCGTTAAAATACAACCGTCAAGAAATGTGGACATGGGTTCAACTGGAGTAAAATTTTCTGGTGGTCAAATAGTCCCCCATTTGGTTCTTCGGGTGGGGACTACTTCAGGGAACCCATGCCAAAGGCTCAAACATAGCTCAGGTCATTAGTGTTGCAATTCAAATCTGGACACAAAAGGACTGACAAATTTTGCTTAGAGGCTTCTTATTTCAGCTTGAGGTTCTTTACATGCCATAATTGTATGACAAAGCACCCATAACTTTACTTCCTTTCCACTACACCACTGATGCACGCCTTGTAAGGGATCTGTAGATTGACAATTTGAATCCTTCCTGTAATCAATTCATGTCACCAAGCATGCCAAGTGTCAACTTTAAGAGCTGATATCAGTGACTTTGTATGTTTAATATCATGTCTGCTTTTATTTTTAGAAATAAGACATATGTCAATCTTTTATAGAATAATGCACAACATACTTTCAAAATTTTTTAAGCCAAGTCCTTGTTTTGAAAACAGAGGGTACTACTGTCTCCAAATGTTCAGTTGGAATTTAGTTAGTTTGGAACAAAATGTACAAAATTTAAATAATATTCTGTTCACCTCACCTCACATCCCATCTTTTAATCATACTGGTTTCAAAACCTATTCAGTTTCATCATCAGTAATTTCATGACCAATGTTCTGTGTTAGGTTTATAATAAAAATATTGGAAGAAGCCCTACTGGCTTTATAAGTAATGTTAAAATTCCCAATAAAAGTCTTCTTAAATAAGAAGCCATCATTTTCATGATCGAGTAACGGTTCGTAGCATTTGGCACTCTTGGGAATTAAAAATGTATGAGAGAAATTTGCATTTAGACTGGAGTGTTTAAGATAGCTCGAAGGGTAGGGCATTAGCATTTAAAGCTAAAGGTCCTGGATTCAAACCCCAGTCTAAGTATATATTTTTCTCTTCAAATATAATTTAGTTCAATGTCAGCCATTGACAGCTTCTGTAGCTATGGATAGAAGCTTTCCCTAAATATAAAACTTGGCAGGCCTATGTAACTCTCTAGTGTGATTGGTAAGGGTTTTACTTAATAATCTGTAGTTAACTGTACATCTTATGTCCAAAATGCTGTAATATATCAACACTCTATAATGCCCAAATTCACAAATCCTGGACAGGGATTCTTTCTTATAAAACTATGAATTTGTTGACTTTTCATCACATAGGGGTAAAGTCAAATAAATTGTCCACAAGTCACAACATCAACAGATATGACTTAGTAACAGTCAGTTTTCAAGAGGGATGATGGAAGTTTACCAACACAATGGTGTTTCCCCACATAAATCAAAACTATTATTGTGGTGTCAGCTGTGGTGGACTAGTGGTTAAGTTCCTTACCTCTGGTCCTGAGGATTGCAGGGTCAAACCCAGCTGGGGTAAGTAGATTTTTCTATCTATATCTACCTTTGGGTTTTTACAGCTGCTGCCATCTTTCCGTGCCAAAACCTCCAAAGCCTATGATCTTGGGCATCTTCAATGCTTAGCCCTCTTGCTTGCATTAATGTTTTCATGTTTTCCTTCCATGTTAACTTCGGTCTCCCTCTCTTCCTCCTTCTGGTCGGATGCCATTGATGTAGTTGCTTTTGGCCATCGCTCATCTTCCATTCTTAAAACATGTCCTAACCACTTTAATTCCTTCTCCTCAATTCTTTCAATTATGCTTTCTTCTTCTTTCATTATATTTCTAATTTCCTTATTTGTGACATGTTCTAATTTTGACTTTCTGGCACTTCTGCATAAATAATCCATTTCTAGAGCTATTCTTGTAGTATTTATTGATTGTCCATACATCACTCCCATACATTGCAACAGATTCCACCAATGTTTTACCAGTACATATTTGTGTGACTTTCCAAATATGCTTATCCCACCATATGGAATTTAACGATGATATTATTTTGCTACTCAATTCAATTCTATGTTTTATATTCTCTCTGCCATTTTTTAGAATGGAAATATCAAAGGAGTAAGTCCTCCAGGAGGGACTTTAAGCCATGGATCCTAACACTGAATATTTTGGGCTCATAAAAGAATCCTAAGCCTGAATAAAGAGGCTCTAAGCAAAATTTGTCGATCTTCATCATTCTAATAATACCTTATTTGCCTACTAGATGTCTCATTGGGTTGGTATGTTGACCACATATCATTTACGACATCTGTAGGGAAAGTAGCCTACTAAATTAACTTGTTACAGTAACTCCTAACAAAGGATAGGCTACAGCCCAACATTGGGCTGTTATGTCATTGAAGATAAATATTGTAAAGGGAAATAAAGAGGAGACTCAAAATACTAGACGAAATATGTGATCCAAAGATATTTATCTCGAAAATATACTGCACAGCAAATATTTGACAATAATTCTGTTGAGCAATGTCAACACATTTGTGATAATATGTAAGGTGAATCCTTCATCTTACCTCATAACTTGCTGTGTTCTATTTAAACTATTTTCAGTACATCATGTTTACCATCTTCAGCTTTTCCAGACCGTTGAAATTTATTTGTCGACCCTGGCAACCCTGATAACAGTATATATGATATACGAAAATTAGTTCAAACAGAACATAAGTTATGAGGTAGGATGACTCCAGATTCGGAGAACCTCATAATGTTATTTCCTAATGTAATTTATTCTTCTTCTTCCTTCCAAGTATTAGGCCAAGGCCTGTTACGATCCTATAGAAAATCTTTCCTCCGGCGTTTCATAGGACGGCCCAGAGATCTTCGTCCTCTTGGTATATAATTATAAACTGTTTTGATCCGATTTGAACTATCTAACCTCTCTTGGTTAACTCTTGTTTTTTTTTTGCCCCGATGCTATTAGGGCATCCGAGGGCTTAAGGAGTCTTTCCTCTCTTCCATTTCTTCTGTAGAAAAGCCTGACCAGAGGCTATAAGATGGCAGTCCCATCTTTGGTCTTGCCTTCCTTTGGCCAGCAACCAATCGAAGGGACTATTATTATGCTTTCAAGTCTTATACGAGAATTTCCCGGAAGGATCAAACTTATGTAATTTATTAATAATTGTAATAGAATTAATAACTGTAATAGACTGTATAATGACATTTCCTAAAAGGATGTGTTAAAGTAAGCATTAAATTAAAAATAAATTAAGCTTTTTAAGTGTGCTCTCTGTACAAAAGCAAAAAAAACACAACGTATTGAAGACATAAAACTGAACAAAAAGTGTAGTTGTAGACATACCCATAAAATAATAAGCAATTCTCTATGAAGAGTGCTGGTCCTCTGACTGCTTGCAAAAATAAACACAAATCATCATCTTTTTCCTCTTAATAACTTTCAAACAGAATGAAAATGAAAAACAAAACAAAGATTTCCAGTGCTACGTGCTGTGACTAAACTAAACTTATATATCCATCTCAAAGTAAAATAACAGTAAAATCATATATAACAAGCAGTTTTCCCTAGTTTTTTTTTTAAAATTGTAACACATACTAATATCATAACCTACTCTTAAATATTAAATAGTTGATGAAATTAAATAAATCCATTTTCAAAAATGTGAACATAATTATGTTAACTATTCCAATTATAGTCATAAACTAATATATAAAATATATTGATTCATTATGGATAACTTCCTTAAAAACACATTTAAGACTAGTATCACGGTTAAAATTGGGATGACTGAAGCAAACACTATAATAATATTATTAATAATAATAATAATAATAATAATAATAATATTAATAATAATAATATTAATAATAATAATAATATTAATAATAATAATATTAATAATATTAATAATAATATTAATAATAATATTATTATTAAAATTCATATATAAAAGAAAAAATGCAGGTACAATATTCAATATTAGATTTTATAAAGAACAAACAATTAAATTGGTACGGACACATTAGAAGGATGGAAGAAGGAAGACTACCTAAGATAATCATGAATTGGGAACCACAGGGAAAGAAAAAGAAGGGTAGACCAAATATTACGTGGATTCAGGGAATCAATGAAACTAAGAGGGAATGGGAAATAGAAGAAGATATATGGATGAACAGACAAGAATGGAAAAATGTGTTGAAACAAATGTGTAGTTAACTGTGAACATGGGTACCGGAAAAATGTATATTCATTGTAAAAGCCGGAATAATAAAAATAAAATTAATAATATAATATTAATAATAATAATAATAATAATAATAATAATAATAATAATAGCTCAACTTGTGTCCTATTCAGGGTCAGGTCAAGGGATGAGATGAGATGAAGACTATATATTTATAGATCTTTGAATGACAAGTTAACCATTGCCTGACATACATCATAGGGACAGATCAACAAAATGGATGAGATGAGTATGGAGAATGTGGGATGAAATTTGTGGCAGGGAAAAATGAGAGAAATCCTGAGAAAAACCTGCTCATGCTCTGTTTTGTGTACCACAACACTCACAAGGAGTGACCGAGACTCAATCTTGAGACTCCAGCAGTGAAAGGTGAGCATGTAACATCTTGCACGATGGAACTGCCTATAATATTATAGTATGTTTTTTTCTAAGGAAGGAAAGATCCTGCAACTATTTTCAAACTGTACAACCTCCTCCTCCTCCTCCTAAAGGTAGGTTTGTGGTACGACATTTTGAAACCCTCCTTCAAAATCGTCGGTTTTCCGTCTATCCGTGTTGAAATGAGTTGACAGGATATCTTAGGAAAAACAAACTATAACATACTTTCAAAATTCTCTAAAAAAAACTATTTACCTTTATTCTATCAAAATAACAAAAAAATAATGAAAGAAAGAAAAATACTTCTGAGATAATAAATAGGATTGTCCCCCATCGTAATCCTCATAAATTTGCAAACAGATAATATTTTACAACTATGCATATTAAAAAAAAAAAAGACAAGAGTTACTAAGTTATTATAAAATAAAATTATTAATTCCTTTAAAAAACAGAGAGCATTTAGTTTTGAAATTTTTTGTAAAGATTTTATAATTAACCTTTTTTTAAAAACTGGATTTTTTTTTGTAAATGCATAGTTAGATATGTTTCCAGACAGCTGTGGGCAAAATATATAAAAAGTAAAAAGAATAACCACAAAAATAAGTTTATCACGCAAAAAAAGCGTAGAAAAATATGTTTTTTAAATATTAAAAAAAAAAGGTGAAGTGATCCCACTGCATGTCTTAGAAGGTCTCTGCAATAGAAGAAGTCAAGAATCCCACATTCTAGATAAATCGGTACAAGATGTCAGCCCTGCAAAATGGCTGCTTTCACTCTTGAATAAATATTTTGGTACTCATTTCTGTTAGAGGCTGAAATGACCCCAGGACTATGATGTCAAATTTTAGGCCAGTTTAAAAGTCCTGACCCGACCGGGGCTCCAACTCTCAAGCTTCTGGCATTTAGCATACTGCCCTAAACAATCCATGTTCCGAAAATATTAAATATTTATATTGCATCATTTTATTCTATGAAAATATAATAAAGATGGCCCTCTACATCTAATAAATTAGTGAATAAACCATTGAAAATTAAATACCTATTATGGCAGCAGCCGGGGTGGTGGCAACAGAATCAGAAGTAATAGTAGTAGTAGTAAAGTAGAAACTCAGGTCATTAGTGTCACAGTTAAAAGGGGGCATCAAAATGTTAAATTTGTTCAAATGTCTCTTATTCTAGCTTGGAGTACTTTTACAAGCCTTAAATCTACAATATAAAAGCAGAGTTTGGGGGTTCGCCTCCACGCGGTGTCCCCTGGGAGCAGATTTTGATATTTTGCTGCAAAATGAACAACAATTATAGGCGCAAGAAGCACCAGTACAAATTGCAACAGCCAGAGGGAAATCATGGGAAAAAAATTGATGAGCTATACACAGAAATAAAATATAAAGGCCGCAAGGAAGCAGTAGCAAAATTCAGACTGATGTCAGGACGCGACTGCCTGGCTCACCACCTCCACAGAATACACGTTTTCCAATCCGACAGATGTGTCATATGCAAAGACCCAGACCTGATCATGGACAAACACCACCTTCTAGTCTGTCCAGCTTTAAATCCAACTGCATAACACTCTAAGGACCTTGTTCGTTTGTACTGGGAAGCCAGAGAGAAAATGACTTAAGCGTCAAATCTCGCCATTAGAAAACAACAACAACAAAAACAAACCAGAGTTTTGAAATAATACAGTATTAGATAAAAGTATAAACACACAAAATTAATATATATAATAATACCCTCAACTCATGTCCGAATTAGGATCGGGTCAATGGATGAGATGAGATAAGAATAAGCTCCTATATATATATATATATATATATATCAGTAGCAACATTCAGACTGCTAACGGGACATGACTGCTTGAATAAACACCTACACAGAATTGGCATAACAGATTCACCTAAATGCCCTTTTTGCAATTTAAATGAAGATATGGAAAGAAACCATCTCCTCCGTTGTCCAGCTTTTGTAGAAGAGACCAGCCTTTCTGCTAAATATTGGAGTGCAAGAGAGCGAATGATTTCATTATCAAGTGCTCGACATTAGATACCAACCAACCATATATATATATATATATATATATATATAGGTCTGTGAACAACAAGGGTGCCGACTGACCAAGCCTGACACACACAAAATTAATAAAAAATTTAAAATATTAAGGTACAGTTTCCTCACATCCATGAATGAAATCTTGACAGGGAGTTCAGGTATTACATTTTATTAGAATAGCAATTAATTAACCGAAGGAACTAGTTTCAACTAGTTTGTACCGGAGTGTACTTCTAAATGTTAATACATATTTAGTATATATTCCTGTAATAATTTATCTCGGAATAAAAATATTTTAAATAAATGCATAGATTGCCAATTTTAGAGCACTATTTTTATAATCAATAAGAGCAAAAATTATATTATTAGTATACACCAAATAATGAAAACTGTTGATAATATTACAATTTTTACAAATTATTTACATATTTTACTCAAAGTCAGTGAAAGCATGCAGATCTCAAACTCCAAAAACATAAAAAAAAATAAAAAGTGTGGTAGCATGAGAGAATTAAAATATTTAAAACACTATACTGAAAATAAAGCAACAATAACAAACAAATAAGAATGTTATTATCACAAAAGGTTCGTTCTTTAAAGTTACATTTCTGTAATTCTCTGTTTATATAATATGGAATAACTTTAAGCATTCTGTAAAATTCTACTTCAATTGATTCTGAAATTCATATGCATTTTTTTTTAAATTTTGTCCGTGTTTCTTCTAAGATATCTTAATTTCTTAAGAGCTTAGTTATTCTTATTAAACTGGTATCACATACAACTTTCATCTTATATTTTTAATGATTTGAATAATTCAACATTTTATTAAGAAATTGATCCTTTAAAAAACCCTATACTTGTGTCCAGAGTAATGAGAGGTCGAATTATCAAATAAGCCCTTTATTATTGAAGGTACATGATATTCAAAGATGCTGACTGATCAGGCCTGTTACACCACCATAAGGGAAGGAAAAATTGTAATGTAAAAAAATGGAGAAGTGGTAGAATGAAGCTTTTGGCAAGGGAAAACTGAATAAATCCCAAGAAAATCCTGCCCTAGCTCCGATTCTTCCACCTCAAACCCTGCATGGAGCAACCGAATTGTGAACCCAGGACCCAGAGGTGAAAAACGAGAATCTTAACACTTGCACAACAAAGCCACCTGGTTCTTTAAAACATTGTATAAAATTTAAACAAACTTAGATACATAATTCATAACGAAGAAAAGAATTAGTCACAAATAAAAAAAATCTACAGTAATTATAGAAGATCTGAATCCATTCCTTTTTTGTAGTGTCTGCTACTGGAAATCTTGTTTCTCATTGGTATCCACTTTCATTCCATTTGATTCACTAATAACAATAATTAAGATCTATGTTCTAAATATGAATAATATAACATATATTAATAAGATTTCAAGTTATCCTCTCAATATTAATACCATGCTATTACACATGCAAA
This sequence comes from Diploptera punctata, assembly GCA_030220185.1. Lineage (NCBI taxonomy): Eukaryota > Metazoa > Arthropoda > Insecta > Blattodea > Blaberidae > Diploptera > Diploptera punctata. Next base: position 221,990 of record JASPKZ010000013.1, read on the forward strand.
TGTAAATACACATTAATCAAACATTAATTTTGATAGAAAAGGAAAATCTCAGTTACAAATACAAATCAGTAAATTGTAATAAGATATATACTGAAACATATGAAAGCAGTGAAATATTAAACATACTGTGTTTCTTTTTTTAACTTTTATAGGAATTAATCACTATGAGGTTTAATTTATGGTGAAATTAAATATTTCTTACCTCTCCTCATATAAATCTTCTAAGTAGATCGCGATTTTGAGACCATAATGGTCTCATCTTCAGTACAATCTTGGCGACTGATGTTATGTCGATCGGAAGAAACTCTTCTTCTTCCCTCTGTTGGTGGACCGATGAACCTCTGAATCAGGTCAAAATTTGCAGGAATTTCGAAGTTCATAAGTTTTCCTTTGTTTTTCTGAATGTGGATCTTTTCCCAGAAAATCAAAGAAAAACTTATGATATTGTTTATTTTTTATTATTTCACTCACCTCATACTTCATAATTCATAGCAGACCCTGGGTTTCTTCACATCTTTTGTGACATTCTCAATGCTGCATCACGTTCACAACTGACGTTCAACAGCCTTCTATGAACGTCAGTTGTGAACGTGACGCAGCATTGAGAATGTCACAAAAGATGTGAAGAAACCCAGGGTCTGCTATGAATTATGAAGTATGAGGTGAGTGAAATAATAAAAAATAAACAATATTAAAAAACCTCATAGTGTTATTTCCTATCTACATAACTTAAAAAACTTATGAACTTCAAAATTCCCGCAAATTTTGACCTGATCCAGAGGTTCATCGGTCCACCAACAGAGGGAAGAAGAAGAGTTTCTTCCAATCGAAATAACATCAGTCGCCTAGATTGTACTGAAGATGAGACCGTTATGGTCCCGAAATCGCAATCTACTTAGACGATTTATATGAGTTACTCACTCACTGGCACTGTCAAACCCATATATTCCTGGCCAAGCGGACAAAATCTCTCCATACATCCCTATCTTAAGCTAATGTTTTCCAATCATACCCCATATAATAAATCTCCCTCAAATCACAGTTAATGTTATTCTCCCACTTCATTCTTGGCCTACCCATTGGGTGCTTATCCTCTGGTTTTCCTACAAGAAGTTTCCACAGCCCCTCTTACATTCATGTCATATGTTCTGCCCGTTTCGGGTATATGAGACTTAACTGTCCTTATTAAAAATGGCTTCCCATAAACATCATGTAGCTCACTGTTATATGTAGTCTTCTCCATTCACCTGTCTGTTCATCTTTCTTTGGTCCAAAAATTCTCCTAAGAACTTTATTCTCAAAAATACTTGTAATATTTTCTCCTTCCTTAAAGTCCATGTTTCATAATTGTTAATGAGTTGTATATTTTGACTCACCTCATATTTCTTGATTTTTTATACAGACCAGTTTTGTCATGTCTGTAAGACATTCTCGATGCTTTAACATAGCCAACTGGGAGAATAACAGTTTTGTATATTTTCAGTTTAACATATTTTTAAAGACATTGGGATGACAAGAGTCCCTATAATATGTAATGGCATCCTTTTCCAGAATTGAGCCTATGTAAAAGGGCAACCGCTGAAAAGTGGAAAGACCCTCAATCGGAATCGGAGCCTATGTTTAATTTCTTTTTTCACCTTATTCCGGTTTGTAATTATTGTTCCTAGGTATTTGAATCCAGCCACTTCTTCAAAATTTCCCTCATTTGTCATTAACTGTCCATTCCCATTATATAATGAATTCCTGTGTGTGATCATTAGGGTTATAACTTTTTGGACTTTTGTGAAATAAAATATTTCCTTTTACTTAAAACCATTGAAAAAGGCCTTCATTTCACTGAGCTTCAAGAAAAGGTCACCCCCAAATATATTTATATATCAATATTTAATATTAATTTGGGGGTGACCTTTTCTTGAAGCTCAGGGAAATTAAGACCTTTTTCAATGGTTTTAAGCCAACGTTCACCCATTCATTGCACAGGAAATATTTTATTTCACAAAAGTCTAAAAAGTTATACCCTAGTGATCATATATTCACTTTTATTGATGTTTACTTCCCAATTTCTTGGTGTTACTCAACAGAATGTGCATGTTGGCCCTTATTATCTCCTCGCTATCACCTAATAACACTACATCATCAGCATATACTAACAGTTTATTAATAACACCATGTTGTATGCTTTCTTTGTCCTCTAAATATTTTATAGCAAGCTCTAGTACAAAATTGAATACCAGCAATATAAGAGATAGTGCATCTCCTTGCTTTTAACCCATTATGAATTTCAAAAATATTTGAAAACTATTTGGTTGCCTGCTCCCTACTCTTTGTGCAATTTAGATATATTTGAGTAAGTCTAACTTTTTAAAAATTCAATCAAACAGAATACTATACAACTTTTCACTCTTAATTGAATTGTATGGCTTTTTGAAGTCTACATATACTTGATATACAGTGCCATTATGTTCACATTTATTTTCTAAAATATGTGTTATACAAAAAAATTTGATCTATTGCAGATCTATTTCTTCTAAATCCAAATTAGTGAACTGAATAAGCTGCTCAAGTCAAAATTTCAGGAACATGAAATAAAAGAAATAATAAAATGAATATACAAAATTTATTCAATCTATGTCAAAGTAAAGATAAAGTGATCCCACTATAGGCCTTAGAAGACCATTGAGGTAGTAGGAGGTTAAGGCTCCCACTTTTTTTCTAGACTATCAGCACTTGATGATGTCACCCAGTGTCAGCCCTGTATGACGGCTGTTTTTACTCCCAGAATAAGCTTCTGGTACTCATTTCCATTAGAGGCTGAGTCAGCACCTGGGCCATAGTGCCGCCAGAAGGTTTTTGGTCAGTTTAAAAATCCTGACCTCCACCAGGACTCAACCCTCGAACTTCTGGCTTGTAGCATGTTGCCCTAACCACTACACTACGGCATGCCCCATTCAATCTATGTAAAGTACTTATTTATGTAAAAATAGTTATGCAACAACTACACACTGATAACTATAGAGACATTAATAATAAATTTTTACACTTGTCGAAAACTTAGCATACGTGACTCAACAGCCATCATTTATGGGAGTTGCATGCAATTGTTTCTTTGACTTACAATCTGTAGTATGCAAAATTAAATATTTATATGTTTAGACATATTGCATAATTTTTTATATTGATGGTACTGAATTATGAATATGGTTTTACATAATGGGAAACTAAACTGTAACATTTGGAACAGTGGAAAACAAAATAGAGTAAATAATTTATATATATATATATATATATATATATATATAATTTCCAATACCTTGAAATGAATAGTACTTATGGAAACAATATATATATATATATATATATATGAAATTCTGGATCAAAATGTGCTCATTACATAATAAGTATATTTTATTAAAGGAGTATAAAAATAGCTTTAATAAACAAGTACATTAGGAATAAGCTGAGTCTTTAATACAGTACGAGACCATTGGGGGGTTCACATACTTTCTATATAAAATATTTCTTATTAAATAGTTCTGTACTCAGTTTGTAAAGTGGTTTCTAATACTAGTATTAAATTAAAACTTAATCTTCTTTTCAATATTTATTTACATTGGCTTCTCTTGGGTTTCTATTTAATAGAATACATTTTTCAATATTAATTTTATAAAGGCAGTCATTTAAATAATGTGCTGTCATAGTAACAGTATTATTTTTATTAATAACATCAGTGTTTCATTCAAAAAGTCATTACATTATGATTCTTATGCACAGAAAAGTAACATAATCCACAGATGGAAGACATTTTTTTTATGATTGCTCAAGATAGGTAGTATTTTATAAAGTAAAAAGTGTTGTCTGTATTTAAAAAAAAAAGGTAGTATTTGGAAAAAGTTTACTTTAACTTTATTAAGTTACGTAGGTAGGAAATAACACTATGAGGTTCATTTCAATTACCTTAACTTATAAGAATTAAATGAATTGTGATTTCTTCTTACCTCATACTTCTATGTTTTTTTAAACACAGCACTGCAGTATCAGCGACCCATTGTCACCACCCTCAGCTGTTTTCACGACTGTCAATTTTTTTCTTTTGCCAGTAATTATCCAAACTGCCTTCTGGTGTTCTTTTGAAGGAATTATTTTCTAAACTGCCATCTGGTGTTCTTTTGAATGAATCATTTTTTAAACTGCCATCTGTTGTATTTTTGAAGAACTTTGTAATCAAGCTTGGTTCATCTGGAATCTCAAAGTTCATGGTTGTAGTATGGTTTTTTTGAATATATATTTTTTTCCCAAACTGTTAAATCCAAAGGTTTGGATAGATGTTTCAAAAGTTCTGCTTCTTTTTCAATTCTATGATGCTCTAATAAACTATGTGCTGCTATAGCTGATTTTTCAATGTCTCCATTCTTTATGTTTATGAAGTGTTCTTTTTTACGAGTTTCCAAGTTCCTTTTTGTTTTCCTATATATATCCTGTTGCAATCTTTGCAATCAATTTGATAAATTCCTGATTTTTTGTTGTCTGGGGTGTTACATTTATTATTAGTTAACAGAAGATTACCCAGGCTGAATTTGTTAATTGAAGCCAATGTAATATTACATTTTCTAAAAATGTTTTGAAACTTATTATGAACTTCAGGATGGTAAGTAAATTTCCCAACATTAATTAAATATAAATTTCTTGAAATTTAGATCTTTCTTGGAATCATGTTGTAAGGTGGTGAAAACAGCTGAGGATGGTGACAATGGGTCGCTGATACTGCAGTGCTGTGTTTAAAAAAACATAGAAGTATGAGGTAAGAAGAAATCACGATTCATTTAATTCTTATGAATTGAACCTCATAATGTTAAAAATTCCCAAATTTCATATATAAATTACTTTAACTTACCTGATATATTTTCAAAGTCCTATAGAACAACAATGTGCATGCGCCATAGTTTACAGAGACAGCGATAACCCATCATCGAACGACATTGATTATTATTGTTGCTTCAACTATTATCGGTTTTTTTTTTATGTATTTAGACACTTTTAAAATGTAATGAACCTAAAAGCTAACTAACTCATACTTCATCTAATTCAATTACTCTAACTTAGGGTGGATCCCACGAAATGCCCTTTTTTTTTTTTCACTCCTTAATAATCGCAACCATCGATAATCCACTGGTTCCAACTATGTAATATACTATTGTTTATTTTTTATTTCACTCACCTCATACTTCATAACTCCTAGCATACCCAGGGTTTCGTCACATCCTTTGTGACATTCTCAATGCTGTGTCACGTTCACAACTGACGTCCGGCTGCCTTCTATCCTGCAGACTGACCTCCATGCCATCTAATGGCTGACCGACAAACTTCCAAATCAGTCCTCTCTCCTTATAACTGGGTATTTCAAAATTCATAGTTGTATTTTCATTCTTCCATATGTAAATTTTTTCCCACATTGTGAGTTCCTTCGGTTTTTCCAATTGTTTAAGTAAACAAGTAAATACTTGTTTTGGTTTCTATTCTATGTTTTTCTGACCAGGCATGTGCAGCTATTGCAGATTTTTCGGTTTCTCCATTTTTAACATTTCTGAAGTGTTCCTTTAATCTTGTACTTAGATTCCTTTTTGTTTTTCCTATGTATATCTTTTCACAATCTTTACAATTAATTTGATAAATTCCCGATTTTTTGCAGTCTTCAATCTTTTCATTTTTGTTGGTTTTTCTTAAATTACCTAAGCTGTAATCATTTTTCGGTGCTAATTTAATGTTGAATTTGTTGAAGATTTTTTGAAACTTGTCAAATACTAAAGGATGGTATGTGAACTTATTGAATTTTTTACCATATTTTTATCTGTCTGAAGAGTACTTTCATTAATCATTTTTTGTTCTTTAAATTTATTTATTTTCTTGTGTATCATCTTCTCTTGAAAACCATTATCCTTCGCAATTTTTATGATGTGTTCTTTCTCTTTATTGTAATTTTCTTTGCTCATGGGGACGTTCACAAGTCTGTGTGTTAAACTATTAAATACTGCCTGTTTGTGTGAAAAATGGTTAAATCCAGTAGCTTTTATATAATTGTCAATGTGAGTTTCTTTTCTGTAGATTCCAAATTCTATTTTCTTTTTTTCCTCATTCCTAATCAATTGACGTTACTTCAATGTTCACAAACATCCCGACTGACACAACTTTGAAAATTTTAGAAAAATGGTTGAAAGAAAACAAATTAGATGATGATAGCATTAAAGAATACATAAAATTAACAAAATGATGCTTAAATCAAATGTTCTTCACCTTTAGAGGAAAGTACTTTAGACAAAAATCAGGACTTGCAATGGGAAATCCATTATCACCATTCTTACCAAATATGTTTATGGGGAACTTTGAATGTCATGTAACCAAAGCACACCCTTTGATGTTTAAATTTTGGAGAAGATATGTAGATGATATCATAGCAATAGTAAAACAGAAACAATTAGAAGATGCCATTAAACTGTTAAATATTCAAAATAAACAATCAAATTTACAATGGAAGTAGAAAATAATCATGAAATACCATTTTTAGACCTTAAATTGATTAGGAATGAGGAAAAAAAGAAAATAGAATTTGGAATCTACAGAAAAGAAACTCACATTGACAATTATATAAAAGCTACTGGATTTAACCATTTTTCACACAAACAGGCAGTATTTATTAGTTTAACACACAGACTTGTGAACGTTCCCATGAGCAAAGAAAATATTAAAAAAACCTCTATCTATCTATCTATCTATCTATCTTCGGGTTTTTACAGCTGCTGCCGTCTTCCTATCTACATAACTTAATATGTAATATACTCTCTGGAGAAAACAGCAAGTCATCATCACAATATGTGTATTTGAATAAATACTTACAAATTCTAAAATAAAGTTATAAAAATAGTTTCAAATATTTTAAAATATTTAAAAATGTTACTAAATACAGAAGAAGAGTTATAACTCACAACAATAAACAGAAAAATCAAGGGTAAGTGTTTGTAAACTTGAGCCGTAGTATTTTATTTAACAACACTCTGTAATAGCTCCAGTCATTAGTATCACAATTCAAATCTATACATGAAAGGCCCAACAAATTTTGCTCAAAGGCATCTTATTTCGGGGTTGAGGTTCTTTTACATGCTGCAAATCTATGATACAGATACATATAGAACCCACTCTTTACTTCCCTTTCAAAGGAAGCCATGATCAGGAATCTTATGCCCTTAAAAATATGTTGATCTGAGCGGGTTTAAACCTGCAAATCTTGAAACCAGAGCTAAGTTTGGTAACCGTTTAATCAACCATGACCAACATATACATAGGATTCACAAAATTTAAATTTAAAATGTATTAACATAAAAATATTAAAATGTTAATAACCTGAAATAATCACATAAGCACAATTCCCCAACAAATTGATTATAAATATCGCAATTATTATGAGAACATTTATTTGCAAACACACCCAATTAAAATATATGCCTAAAACAATAACACAAGTTTCCCAAGCAAATTCCAGATGAGGATATGCCACAATATAAAGCATTTTCTACGTAAATAAGGAAAAGTTCCAATGAAGTGAAAAGAAAGTTGGTAGATTTATGAAAACTCTAAATACAAATGCTTAGATCAATATACTCTTATGGAAGCCATAGTAAATGAAAAGGACCTCACATAATAAATAACTATATTTAATTTTAATTGTTTCTTGACTCACCTCATACTCCCACGCAGACTCGAGTTTCTTCACTGCATTTGTGACATTCCCAATGCTGTATTACTCGTACGTTCACAACTGATGTCCAACGGCCTCCTCTCCTGCAGACTGACCTCCGCACCATCTGATGGCTGACCGACGAACTTCCAAATCAATCCCCTCTCCTTATCACCGGGTATTTCAAAATTCATAGTTGTGTTTTTATTCTTGCATATGTAAATTTTTTCCCAAATTGTGAGTTCCTTCGGTTTTTCCAATTGTTTAATTAATTTTGTTTTTGGTTTCTATTCTAAGTTTTCTGATCAGGCATGTGCAGTTATTGCAGATTTTTCTGATTAAAGGAACACCTCAGAAATGTTAAAAATGGAGAAACAGAAAAATCTGCAATAGCTGCACATGCCTGGTCAGAAAAACATAGAATAGAAACCAAAACAAAATTACTTAAACAATTGGAAAAACAGAAGGAACTCACAATTTAGGAAAAAATTTACATATACAAGAATAAAAACACAACTATGAATTTTGAAATACCCGGTGATAAGGAGACGGGATTGATTTGGAAGTTCGTCGGTCAGCCATCAGATGGTGCGGAGGTCAGTCTGCAGGAGAGGAGGCCGTTGGACATCATTTGTGAACGTAATACAGCATTGAGAATGTAACAAATGCAGTGAAGAAACTCTAGTCTGCGTGGGAGTTAAGAAGTATGAGGTGAGTCAAGAAACAACTAAACAAAATTAAAATAAACCTCATAGTGTTATTTCCTACCTACATAACTTAACTATATTTAAATACAACATCCAAAGGAGTAAAACAAAACCCCCACAATTTAAAAATAATATTTTTTTATTAAACCTAAAATTTTTACTTATTACCTTAAAGTGGTTCTATAAGCTGTTTTGGATATCGTAACGGTAGTAGCTAGCTTGTCTCCTAAAGAAACAAGGTATCATTTTTGTAAATTTTCTCTGCTAACAATGTCAATATATGTGGGACCTACAGTTTTACACATTGATCCACATATTTCCTTACACTGCTATGGATGGATGGGGATCTATCCATAAAACCCCTAAAAATTTGAAGTTGCTTTATCTTAAATCTAAGATGATTGAGCCATGAGGCCAGAAAAAGTCAGTAACTTAAAAGTAAGGTAATTAATTCTAATATCTTAGAAGTAAGTAATTAGTAGCAAAAAATAAATGGTTAATATGTTTATTTTAAAATACAATAGGAAGTAACATTAAGAGGTTTGTTTAATAATTAAAACATTTTGTCTGTTCATTCTTACTTCTTCGAGTTGTTTTTTGTCGAACATATGTTTCAGATTTAAAGAGAAAAATTATATGCCCAGACCGGGACTTGAACCCGGGACCCTTGGTTCAAGTCCCGGTCTGAGCGTATAATTTTTCTCTTTAAATATGATTTATCCATCATTGAAATGTATGAAATTAATAATAAAAACATATGTTTCAGAGCTTCTTAGCCCCATTGTCAGCGATTACAGAGTCTGATTGGGGCTAAGAAGCTCTGAAACATATGTTTGACAAAAACAATTCTAAGAGGTAAAAATGAACAGACAAAATGTTTTAATGGTTAATATGTTTATTTAAAGCACTACCCTTTCTCTGGATTATGTATGTTTTAGTGGCATTATGTCTTTGCTTATTAGTTATTTCCTCTTCTAATAAATTTAAATTTCACTCATGTTTTTATTATTGATTTAACAATACTCACTGAAAGATAAATTTAATTTGAAGACAGAAAAAAAAAAAAAATCTCTTCAAATTTAAATTTCACTACGTAATTAGAAAGGTAAACACAAAAGCTTAAACATTCACAAAGATTTTTCTTTAATTTTTGCAGAACATTTATTCTTTTACATTAAAATTTAATAGGAAGTGACACTCTAAGATATTAATCACTAAAACTGAATCAGGAATATACATCTCACCTCTTATGTTATAAATTTTCTCATATCTGCACATGTTTTAGAAACCATTGTCCTCAATTTCAACAACATTCTAATTAAATAAGTTTTGTCTTTCAAAAATAACATTTTATGAGGTAAGATAAAAACAGACAAAACTTATTTATTAAGAGATTCTCATAATGTTCCTTCTTAATATATTTTCACAATACATTACATTGAGTTTCCAAGAATGCTAGTTCCCATAACTACTGTGAATAGATGAACTTTGAAATCAAATCCTATTCATTGGAAACATCAAAATTGTTAACTATAGTATGAAGAATAAAAAATATACTATTTTCTGTCCAGCCTAAGAAAGACACTTCAGGAAAATAAATGGGCAGGTAATCCATGAAGCACATGACTGCTGCAGTTATTGCAATTCGTTCATGACCAAAGTTAAGTTCAGCGGAAGCGAAAAAATAGATCATGTACTCGATTAATATAATTACGTATTTAAAGCTATTTATATTGATCAGAATGCAATATATACCTATATTAATAGTGAGTGGAGAACATATTTTAATCGACTCACCTCATACATTTTCAAACTTCTTTGATACCGACGGTTTCAGACAATACCATGTCCTTCATCAGTCATAGGTGAGTCGATTAAAATATGTTCTCCACTCATTATTAATGATATAACCTCATAATGTTTACTTCCCGATATTAATTTAAATATATACCTATATATTTATTCGAAGGTTGGAGACTAACTAAAAATTTGCATTTTTTTTAAACTGAACGATTCTTGAGAAGTTGAATGTCAGTTACAAATATGGCAGCTGTCGGGTAGTTTATGTTAACTTAATACGGTGATAAAATGTGTGATCAAAATTATTAGAAGCACAATGGGAAATTGTTAAAGAGTGGTGAAAAACGATGTTAAATATATTTTGTAAGTTTATGGAGCATAATCCTGGCACTGTAGTGAATGATATAGTGCATTAATTTATCAGCTTGTAACAAACAGCTGACAGAATTCGCCTGCACTCTTACTCATTTTGCGCGGAGTAGTACATTCGAAAGTTAAATGTCAAAGTGTGCTTCTTACATTGCACAGAGAATAGGACAGAATTATAATTTTTTAAGAATCCAGCAAGCAAGATTTGAACTTGAAGTTCATCTACTCATCACCCAGAAGGATAGAAAATAGGAGACATCAAAATTTCAACAAAAAGATTCTAATTTAGTTGAGAATAAAACTACTATCTTCAAAACATGTTCATATTAAGACATTCATCTAATAAGAGTTGAAGATGTATATTTCTGATTCAGTTTTAACATTGTCCCAAATACACACAATCACGAGAGGATAACTTAGATCTGATCACATACATATTTTGATTACTCACATGCGCATCCTTGCCCTGTTGCTCATTGCTGCTTGGTGCTGCTGTTGCTGGTGTCAAAAAATCTATTGGAGCATTCTCATTGCTAGGTACTGAAATATTAACAACATTAAACTGTAATTAAAATTCATCGGAGAACATATTGTTTAAACAACTCACCTCATAGGATTCATGCTTCCATGATATCGCGATTTCAAACATAATCATGTTCATCGTCAGCCATAACTCCGACTGATGAAATTTTTCGGCCGTCAACTATTCTATTGTCGCCATCTTCAGTGCTGCCATCTATGGTTGAATTTATGAAGTTCGAAATCAATGTAATTTCGTTAGGGATATCAAAATTCATTGATCTATTTTTGTTTTTCTGCTTAATTTACAGATTGACAAATGTACCATTAAACGAAGAAAATTTCAATAAAGAGTTTAAACATATCTTAAACACTGCTAGATTAAATGATTTTGATAAAGAATTAATTATAAATAAGTTGAAGAAATTCAAACACAATAAAAGACTTAATGAATATACTACTCTACAAAATTGCAAAGAAAAGAAAAAATACAAGAAAATTATTTACCATCCTGAAATGCATAGGAAATTTCAAAAATTTTTTGACAAATACAACATTTCTTTGGCACCAATAAATAAATTTAGTCTGGGTAATCTTCTAAGTACCAATAAAAAAGTCAATGTTCCAGACAGTAAGAAATCTGGAATTTATCAAATAAATTGTGAAGATTGCAATAAAGTTTATATAGGAAAAACAAAAAGAAATTTGGAAATTCGGACAAAAAAACATTTCAGAAATATTAAAAATTGTGAAATTGAAAAATCTGCAATTGCTGCACATAGTTTATTAGAACATCATAAAATTGGAAGAGAAGCTAAACTTTTAAAACAAGTAGAGAAACCTTTGGAATTGACAGTTTGGGAAAAAATATACATTCAGAAAAACAAAAATAGATCAATGAATTTTGATATCCCTAACGAAATTACATAGATTTCGAAGTTCATAAATTCAACCATAGATGGCAGCACTGAAGATGGCGACAATAGAATAGTTGACGGCCGAAGAATTTCATCAGTCGGAGTTATGGCTGACGATGAACATGATTATGTTTGAAATCGCGATATCATGGAAACATGAATCCTATGAGGTGAGTTGTTTAAACAATATGTTCTCCGATGAATTTTAATGATTATACCTCATAATGTTTACTTCCCAACATTAATTAAATATAATTAAGCTGTAATTTTACTAGTAAAATTTACATACTGTATATACTATGTTAAACACCATAAACCAATCAGTAGTTGATAGGAATAATTCTATGAGGTAATTTTTTAAGAGATTGAATCAGAAATATACATCTCATCTCATCTCATATCTTATTTTCTCACCTTTACATGTTTTGGCGAACATCTTTGACATTTTTAAAGAGAAAAATTATACGCTCAGACCGGACCATCATTGAGATATATGAAATTAATAATAAAAACATCGAAAATAGCCGTACTGGCATTTATAATGTAATGTATAATTCCCAAATATGTCTTCTTAATATAGGAGCCGCCATTTGCAAAGATAGAAGCAAAGGCTTCAAAGCATTTGGTGGGCGGGAATTACAACGTATATAGAGAAAGATTTACGTTTAGACCGGTACTTGCTCAGGTAGCTCAAATGGTAGAGCACTTGGACTAGAAAACCAAGGGTCCCGGGTTCAAGTCCCGGTCTGAGCGTATAATTTTTCTCTTTAAATATGATTTATCCATCATTGAGATGTATGAAATTAATAATAAAAACATCTTTGACATTATTTGAAAGATGTTCTCCGAAACATATCAAGTGAAAAAAAAACAAAATATGAGGTTATCTATATTTCTGATTCAAAACATATCAAGTGAATAAACAAAATTTGAGCTGTATTTTAAAATCATTAGGAAATAACATTATGAGGTTTAATTTAATAATTGAGTTTGTATTTTTTAACATTCTTACCTCATATGGTTGTTTATCCAGACATGTGTTTCAGGGCTGTTACCCCATCGTCAGCGTTGCACAACACAGATAAAGGGCCAACAACTTGAAGAAAAGGAAAAAACCAGTTTGTGCAATGCTGACAATGGGGCAACAGCCCTAAAACATATGTCTGGATAAACAACCATATGAGGTAAGAATGTTAAAAAATACAAAGTCAATTATGAGGTGTAAGTATATTTCTGATTCTATCTCCTGAAAATACTGTTAAAAATACAGTATTATCCTGCTTTTATGTTCCCGCCTTTTACAACATTTTTTAAAGGTCCCTTCAGTTTCCCTATATTCACATTGTATTAAAAACCCCACTTTTATGTTTCTGTAATTTTGTTTTCCCGCAATTTATGTCACATCACGGTCGATCTTCAGCGTTAAACATTGAAGAAATTCAATTTATTTGATCGATTATCTCGCTTCTGTGCAATCGATATATAGTAGAGCAAGTTCATTGAGCCAACGAAGAAGCCAGCTGCTTTACAATCGATAAGGAGCCAAGCAAGTTTAATGAGCCAATGAAGCTGGCTTTTGTACAATCGATAAAGAGCACAGCATGTTCATCGAGCCAACGAAGTTGACTCAGAACTTTAAAACATTGCTGAAATTCAACCCGTGTACTTTTATGACAAAAGAATTTTTTTTTAATTTCTCAATAAAGATTCATAGGCTGCTTGCTGAACCTCTTCTTATTTATTTTTTAAATGGTGAAAGTAAAAGAAATAAAGTAATTTTATGTTTACTGCAGTTCAAAACACTCATTACATTGAACTATTATAGGAATATCACTATGAGTTTAATTTAAAATAAAATTCTTTACACCTCACCTGATATTTTGTCTTCTAAATAAATAAAAGACAGGATATGAGGTGAGGTGTAAAGAATTTTATTTTAAATTAAAAGAAACATTACATTATTTAGCCAATATTGTATATTATCCCAGTCACTGCTTTTCTGCATGTTCTAGAATGGTTGCTGAATGTGAGGATAAACATTTTTTAGCTCCTGCTCATTTTCCATAATTGTGTATTTCCTCAAATTTACACCACTTTCCCTCATGTAAAGTGTAAAAGAGGGGTAATACTGTAGTATTTTATCCCCATCTGTTTTTCTTTTTTTCATGTTCTGAAATGGATGCAGAGCATGCAGGGTCAACATTTTTGAGCTCATCTCCATTTCTCTCAATTTACACTTTCCCCTATTTTACACCATTTTCCCCGTGGTCCCTTGAAAAGTGTAAAAGAGGGGTAATACTGTATTATCTTTTGAAGTCAATTTGATAATAGGTAGATGAACTCAAATCCTTCTCAGACTACTGAAAGCACATGAGAATGACTCAGGAAGTTTTCACATTCAGCTCACTAATTAAAAATATTTTAGAGTTACCTTCACTGTTTCTCAAGGTACTCTCCCTTAGCTCCTATACACAATTCCATCCTCTTTAACTACTATTGGTAAAGTTAATGTTGTTTCTGCATTGAGCTGCTCCTGATAAGGAGTAATGACAACTTCTATTGCTAGACTGAATAAATCTTTTTTCTTCTCCATCCATACAAGTCTTAAGCAGAGGCCTGTATGATCTCACTGATGAATTTAGTATCCAGCGCTTTCTTGGATGGCCCAGAGATCTCTTTCCTGTTGGACAATAATGAACCATGGCTTTGGGAACTCTATCTGAACTCATTCGTCACAAATGATTCGTCCAATTGTTCTGGTATTCATGTATGTACTTAACGACTGGTTCTAAACGTAGTTCCTTCAAGACATCATCACTGCGTTTGTAATCCCACTTGGTGTACCCTGATGTATACCTCATGAATCTCATTTCACTAGAAGTTATCCTGCTCTCCTCTCCTTTCCTCAAAGTCCATGCCTCGCTGTCATACCAAAGTGCAGATCTTGCTAAGGTTTTGTATAACCATATTCTGGTATCTCTCTGGACTGATTAAATAAAAAAATCTTAAAGGCATATATCTTCTCCCTCCACATTATATCACTCACTCACTCCCTCTTCTGATTCGCTGTCTTCACTCACAACCAGAGAATGCAAACAGGCAGATGGTAATACATTAGAAAGACAGCAATTGGTTAATCAGTGATGATGGGGAATCTTCTTACTGTCAAGGCTCCGACCATGCACAGACAGAGGTTAATTTATATTATATATCCTATCCCTATAGGTTTGGAAACTGCTTCCTCTGCAGTCATTTCTTCATTGTACGGAACAGGAGAAGTTGTAGGGTATCAGGTCGGAGCTACAGAAAGAAAGGGTGATGTTGTCTCTAAAAAATTAGAATGGCATAGGCTGTATGAGCAGATGCATTGTCATGGCAGAGTCTTACTCCTCTCAATCCTACTCTTTGGTCATTTTTCTTGCACTTCAGGGAAGCAAACTGTGGTATTCCATAATGAAGAAACTAGTCCCGTGCCGTAGCTGAGTGGTTAAGGCAGGAAGCCTTGGGGCAGAGCTACGGGACTTGCGCTGGTTCGAGTCTCCACGGGGGAAGAAATTTTCTCATGATATTTCGGCCAGTATGGGACCGGTGCCCACCCAGCATCGTGAGGCATTTGGGTAGCTACAATAAGTAGCGGCTCCAGGTTGAGAAAACCAGCTATAACGGCTGGGGGACTCGACATGCTGACCACATGTCACCCCAACACTGGCTGTTGATCATCTACCTCTGTGATTGACACATGTGGATATTAGGCCAGCAGCCGGCTGGTAGGCTAAGGGCCATCTAGGCCTGTCGCGCCAGGAGTTTTTTTATAATGAAGTAACTGTCTTTAGGAATTGTTATCACATGTTCACAAGTGCTCAAAGTTCTCTTCTATATTGTAGCTTGTGAAGGTCATCTTATACCAGTTAGAACTTCTTTAAATAACGACCAGTAGTTTCACTAAAAATTTAAATCATTCTTTATTTGATTTAAAGTAATTTTTCTTTGCAATTGCTCTTCAATAAGTTCTTAGCGCTTCACAGATCACTCATATCTCTTTCTATTGCTCAATGAAACACTTAAATTCTGACTAGCACTTTAATCGATGCCTCCCAAATCACACGAACTTCACACACTGACTTCTGTTTCATTACTGACTTTACACATTTTACACACTGCAACACTTTACACACTGACTTCTAATTCACTCTATAACTCCCACTGTGGTCTCCAGTCCCATCTTAAAAAGCCAGTGAAAGCATGCCAGAATATTCCAGAAAGTCAGAGAAGCATGCATTTAAACTCTTGAGATGCTCCACCCCAATATCTCCCTTTGTGCCACCGCCTGCTCCACCTCTCAGAAAGCTCTACATCCAACTAGAAGGCTCACTGCTGGTCACCAACTACTCCACCTTTCGAGACACTCTGCCCCGGACACATCCACAAGATTAACCATGGGATATCCACCTCTCAAAAGTCTAGAAACTTCACCCAAATACATCTGAAGTTTTGTTCACTATGTGCCCAGTTCAAGAGCAAAAAAACATGTCGGGATCAATTTGGGTTTTCATTAACATTTAAAGGAAGTGACAATATGAGGTTTATTTTAATTAATAAATTGAGTTAGATTTTACGAATCACCTCATAATTGTAGATTTCTTGAAGACTTGTTTCAATACATCTACATATTATTCTCAATTCCATCTAACTTAGGAATTGAGAATGATACGTAGATGTATCAAAACTAGTCTTCAACAAATCTACAATTATGAGGTGAGTCGTAAAATCTAACTCAATTTATTAATTGGGTATGTTTCTTGTCTTCTTTATCATCTTTACTGGTACTGTGGTTTTAATAGGACATATTTACATCCCAGATTGATTGCTGACTCTTTTAGTGGAATTACTACTAAGGTAAATGGTTTTATTTTATAACTGAAAACTGTTGTTCATGAAGTGGCATGATTCCCAAAAGCTTAAACATATAAACCTTTCAAAAAATTGTTCTTGATTTAAATTGATTTTAAAATTTTACAATATCATTATACAGAAATATTCACAATCTAGCTACATTCTATACATCCTCCTGCTTCACTTTAAATTGATAAGGAATTATAAATATAGATTCTTAAAAGGATTGGCTATCTCATAAACTTATGATTTAATCTCCAATGTTAATAGTTTATTTGGGTCTGGAAACTTTCTGAGTGATCCTTATATCTAATAATTTTGTCACATATACAGTACAATCAACTTACATGGCTCAGGCACAAAATAGTTCATAGATGTAGTGGGACTTGGCATACTCGGAAAAATATCCATTGGAGGAGGCATCACTGGATTTGAAGATTTGTTTCCACCCAAAACATTCACATACTTAGGTTTCTTTGCTGCAAATGTAAAAAAAAAAAAAAAAAACATTTTTAATATAGTATCTGTTGAATCAATACAATAATGAAATTATGAAAAAACAATAGGAATAACATTATGAGGTTCTACTTAATAAATAAATTGAGTCTGTTGTCATCTCTCCTCATATTGGTTGTTTCTGTAGGACATGTTTCTAGCTCAGCCATAATGGCACTAACACACAACCAGACCATCCAAGACCATAGAATAATAGAAGCCAAAAATTGCATCAGGATGTTGAAAAATCTAAACAGAAAGGTTGTTCTACAATAGATTCTAGCACATTGTGGCATGGAAGGTAATGAGAAGACTGATATGCTTGCAAAAAAAGGTACACTCATCCAACAGAGTAAGATCAATTACCTATCTTACAAATCAGTACAACTCTACACCAAAATGAAAATAAAATCCCATATAGCTGAACAAAACAAAATCCAATGTGAAACCAAGATATGGAAGACATTACTAGAACAAGATACAATACCAAATGGCCCCCGATCAATTACAGTTGCATCATTTCATCTTGAAACCGGTCATGATTGCTTGGCAGCACATCTACATAGAATTAAGCTACTAGACTCTCCACACTGCATAGTATGCAAGGACACAAATACGATAATAAACAAGGATCACTTGATGTTCTGTGCTGATCTTCAGAAAATAGTTGGAACACCATTCCAATTGCTGAATATTATTTTGAAGCCCGCAAGCGAATGATGACAAATCAAGAGCTTCAGAACATTTCAATACTACTACTACTACTACTACTGTTTCAGAGCATCTTTGTTCTATCATCAGCTTGTAAAAAAAATACATCCAGAAGAACAAAGAGAGAAACATGAATTTTGAATTTATTTTAATTATAGATGTAGATGTAAACACAAAATTATTAAAACAGTTAGAAAACAAAAATGAACTCACCATATGAAAAAAAGTCTATATACAGAAGAACAAGAAAAGAATTATGAACTTTGAAATTCCCACAGAAAGAAACCTCATTAGTAAATTCATTGGACCAGAGACAAAGAGAGCAGGAATCAAGAATCAGGGCTGACAACATGAGAAAATTCAGTCTGTAATCGCTGACGATGGGGCTAAGAAGCTCTGAAACATATATTCGACAAAAACAACTCTAAGAGGTAAGAATGAACAGACAAAATGTTTTAATTATAAATTTTGAAATTCCAGGGGAGGGAGATTTAGGGTTGTATCTATGAACGCATTAGACCGTAAAAGTCGTTCTCTGCTGAGAAAGTTGCATCCAAAGACGTTTTTGCATACTCAAAAGTCTGTTCATGCGATAATAATTGTCAAAATTCCTAAGCTACCTGGCGAGGTGACTTTGCAGAGAATGAATCGTGAGCAACCCGATGGGAACCGATGTACTTTGAAACCTTGCTGCTTTATCCAAGATGTCGGACCATGAAGACTTCGATCATGTTTTCGGTATACGTGGAGAAGAGGAATTTGATAGAGTCTACCAAAGAATTCAACTGGAAGAACAGGAGAATCAGCATAATATCGCACAATGAAGACGTCGTATACGGTTTTATTTGCGGGACGCAAGCGTAAATGCATTCCTCTAGCAGACGAAAATAATGGAAGTGGTTTTATCGCTGAGAATTCTGGGTAATTTCTTGCCAATATTAAGAAAAAAACTACTTTCATGCATGACCAGTCAGCGACTCGCTAATTCAAACTTTGCACATGCTCACGGAAAACTCAGCTCACCAGAGACTTATGTATTTGCATTCGGCCCTTAATATGCAAGTTCTTTGGACTACAAAAAGAGGGATCAGGAGTCGACATCCAGGGCTGACAACTTAAAGATCATCATAATTAATTAATTAATTTTAAAAAATTAAAGATCATCAGTCTGTACAAGCTGACGATAGAGCAGAAATGCTCTGAAACATGTACTACAGGAAACAACCAATATGAGGTAAGATGACAGCGGATTCAACTCATTTATTACAATATTGAAAATTAATATTGCTAGAAATGCACACTTACATGGTCCATTCATTTTGTAGATACTTGTATTAGTAGAATTAGGGCCTGGCATTGGTGTAGCATTATCAGTAGGCATCTGTTTTTGTAAGTTCTGAGGCTTTTGGAGGTGGTGCTAACGTACCACCAACTTCATCATCACCTCCATCCACATTCACCCATCTGTTCTTTTTTTGATCCCACACAATCTGTAGAATACATACATGATTATCAATTACTGTATAATATTTAACACATATTTTAAACACAAACTGAGCTACAGAACTCTAGTTTTACATTAATTGCTCTACAATTCAGCCCATCTAACAAAGAATAATGATTTTGAATATTAAACCAGCAATTATAAATCTGTATAAACTAATTGATAAACTCACTCAAGGCAATATCGAACCTGAAGATTTATGGCATGCAGACATAAGCTCTCCATAGATCCCTATCCTGAGCTAAGCTTTCCAGTCTGTATAATTTATCTCACAAATCATGATTAATGTTATTATCCTACCTCATTCTTGGCCTACCTACTGGCTCCATTCCTTCTGGTTTTTTTGTTTCCAAGCCCCTCTTTCATTATTGTTTATTTTTTATTTCACTCACCTCATACTTCATAACTCCTAGCATACCCAGGGTTTCGTCACATCCTTTGTGACATTCTCAATGCTGTGTCACGTTCACAACTGACATACGGCTGCCTTCTATCCTGAGTATGCTAGGAGTTATGAAGTATGAGGTGAGTGAAATAAAAAATAAACAATATTAAAAAACCTCCTAGTGTTATTTCCTATCCACATAACCCCTCTTTCATTCCCCATTCATGCCACATGTCTTCTCAATATTTGTACTGCAGAGGGGTTTGGAATTTAATCCAGAAAATAGGTGTGATTAAAAATTGTATACCAACCATCCTAGCAGTGAGATTTAAAATTCTACAATTACAATTTACTACCCTGCCAGTAACCAACTCTGGACCTTCTAGTCAGGAAGCAGACATGCTATCACCTGAGCTAGTATGGCAGACTCATTTACAAATTCCACACTTGTATTTTTTATTACAATAATTGTATTTTTATTATGTATACACACGAAAGATAACTACAATTAAATAAATTTTGGTCACTGTCCAGTATATTTTGACTACTAGAATGATGGCATGAATTATGAAAATAAATAAACTAATTATATTTGAAGACGTGTTTAATAATAAAAACATCAAATAAACGCAGGAATTAACAACATATATAAGAGAAAAATTTGCATTTAGATCGTAACTCACTCGGATAGCTTAGTCGGAATAGAGCATTGGTTCGGAAAGCCAAAGGACCTGGGTTCGAGCCCCGGTCAGAACATAATTTTTTTTTCTCTTCAAATAAAATAAACTAATATTTGTTTTTATTTTTGAAGTTTTGATATTTTCATACTGTACTCTTACCGATGGATTTTTGTCATCAGGAAGTTTCATCTGGTTTTTAGGTCTGAGCGCAAGCTTACTCCATATGCCACCAATCCACCAACCCGAATTTCCAGATTGCTTGCTCTGAGCTTTGTTCCCTGAGCTAAGTTTAGGCTGAACTGAGGCATTCTCTTCCTGTCTCTGAGCAGATTTTTCTGATGAGTTTGGCAGTGATATGCGTGGAGCAGCATCCTGTGAAACACATCCACAAACCACACCGACAGTTACTCTCAAAACAATCCACAAAATGCAAAAAATAAACATACAATCTAAAGCTATTAAACAGCTAACACACTTTCATTAAAAAAAAAACTACATCAATGAGTGAACTATTAATTTATCATTTTAAGAGATTCTAACTCGTGACAAAATAATTTATTTCTAATAACTACAATAAATTAAAACATAAAATTTTAATATTAGTTAGTATTTCAACCAATAAGATAATCAATTCTATTTCTAAACATTTCTTTTCACAATCTAGATAATAAATAAAATTTCATCTTTCAAAATTCAATACATAATGTTTCTTAATAACACAAATTTGCTTAGCAATTCAAATCTGGATTTGCAAATTAAAGGTAAAATAATTCCTCTGCAGGTCTTAGGAGGCTCATGTGTTGTAGAAGGTTTAGACTCCCACCTCTAAACAATCTGCGCTTGATGTCAGCCAGGTAGTCAGCCCACTGTGACAGTTGTCTTTACCCCCATAACATAGAAGCTAAGTCAACCCATAACCATGGTGCTGTGAAAAGTTTAGTGCAGCTTAAAAATCCTAACCCCTATCATGATTCAAACCTACGGCATTGTAGCTTGTAGCATATTACCTTAACTATTATGCTACTGCAAGTCTTCAAATCTGAGCAAATTTTATTCAGATACCTCTTATTTTAGGCCAGAGATTCTTTTACTTTACATGAGTTTAATTCATTTCAAAAGAAAACCATAACTAGCTTAAACCTTCTGGTAGCACCATGGTCCTGAGGTCAACTCAACCTCTAATGGAAATGAGTAACAATTTTTTTTTCATAATTTAATAAAAACAGTATTAAGATTTGTAAATATATTTACCTAATGCCTTATATATCCATCCATAATAGAAGGCAGGTCCTTCACTGCAATCATAGCATTTTCATGCTATGCTTGCAACTTCACTAGGGAATTGTAGGTGTGGTAACTTCCTGTTGCTTTCCACACCGGTGAAGGATGATGATGATGATTATGGCCATATGATTTCGGGGACTGTTTGGGCCTTAAAGTTTTCCTGACATTTGTCTTACAGGTGAGGAAAAACCCCTATAAAAACCTCACCCAGAAAAACTGCCCTGACCGGGGATCGAACCCAGGCCCGCTGCGTGACAAGGCAGCACGCTACCTCGAGGCCACAGCGGTGGACCTGCCTTATATATAAGCCCGATAGATTAATCATTATAGGCCTAGTTTATTACTTTCTTAGTATTTTTTTTCATTGCTTTTTTATGTCTAGTAGATTAGAGCTGTTATTTCTTTGTGTTTACATTCTTTCATTAGTTTAATTTTAATTGTATTTAATTGCATTGTATTATTAGACATTATTTTCATTATTGTTCAGTTTGACAGATAATTAATTGTTTACTATGTACTATTATTATATTTTTTTTTATTTAAATGTAACATATGTTTGTAAATGTAAATATGTTTGTTCTGGTAAGTGGAAGAGAAGGCCACATGGCCTTAACTCCACCAGGCTAAATAAATCTATTCTAAATCTAAATCTAACAGGTACATGTTCTGGGGGTAAAGACTGTAGTCTTGCAGAGCTCATAGTCTGGCTGATATCTCACATTGACTGTCTACACAGATGGAAACTTCACCTCCTATCACCCCAAGGGCCTCCTAAGGTCTGTAGTGGGATCATTTTTTACCTTTACCAAATAATACCATGTCCCACACCATAGCTGAGCTGTTTAAGGCACCATGCCTTGGTGCAGAGCTAGGAAACTTGTTCTAGTTAAGTTCCCATGGGAAAAATATTTTATGGAATTTCTACCAGCATAGGACCAACGCTCACCCAGCATCATGGAAAATTAGGGTAGCTACAATACAACAGTGTTATCAGTTTATCTGAAACCCAAAATAAAAAAATGCTTTGTTTTCACTGTGATCCGACATTTTTAAATAAGCTGGCATTAAGAAATTGAGTTTTTCCAATTTAACATCATCATCAACAACAACAAGGATTAAGCCCAATGGCCTGTTCTGATCTCATTATAGGTCGAATTATCCTTCCATCTCTTCAATGGTCTTCCCAACAATCTTCTCCCTTTTGGTTTATAATTATACATTCTTCTTGGTATGCGCTGCTCATTCATTCGTAATACATGCTGAAGGTAAGCATTTTCCAATTTACAAAAGAAATAAACATTCTGTAAACCAGTAAAACTGGACCATAAATTTGACTTGCTGAGGAACTTGCTTAGTTTACACAGTTCCTGCATGCTGGACTTTTTAAATCTACAGATAGTTGATGTACAGTGCCATTATATTCATATTTATTTTCTAAAATCCTTCTTATACTAAAAATCTTATCTATTGCAGACCTACTTCTTCTAAATCCATACTGATGATTGCCTATTATATCGTCAATATAGGGAGTAAGTCTAGATACTGAATACCTTTGTTACATTAAATTAATGTTGGGAAGTAAAGATTATGAGGTATAATCATTGAAATTCATCGGAGAACATTTTATGACAATTCACCTCATAAATTTGGTTTTTCACAATACTGCAGTTTCAAACGAAATCACATTCATCTTAAGCGATAACTCCAACTCAAAGTCGTTTGAAACTGCAATATTGTGAAAAACATTAAATTTATGAGGTGAGTTGTCAAAAAATGTTCTCCAATGAATTTCAAACCTTTGTTACAATTTTGTACAAAGTTGAAAGCAATGACATGCTTTGTGATGTACTTGTTGCAATCAGTTTTACCTCCTTTCTTATAGATTGGTACAGTAATTGATTCTTTTCATTCATTTGAAAGAGCCTTTTTTTTCCAAAATCATACTAAGTAACTGATGTAATTATCCATCAATTTTTCTCCCCTCGATTTTATCAGTTCTGCTGGGATCCCACCTGAAACTGATGCTTTATACACCTTTAATTTTTGTATCACCATTTCAATAACTAATGTGCTTAGCTCTGTGAATAGTATTTCTGCTGTCTGTAAATCATCATCTTCAATATCCTGTTCAGCATGTACATTTAATAGCTGACTGAAGTAATTTTTCCATGTATTTAATATACTCATGGAATCTGTAACCATATCCCCATTTCATTCCTAATTATATTTGTTCTAATCTGAACCTCTTTCCTTTCTATCCTAATTCCCTTAAATAATTCTCTGATGTTTCTATTTTTTGGATTCATTTTGAGATCATTAATCTTCTGTCTCAAATATTCCCCCTCTTTTTATTCTATAAAAACCTATGATTTCCTGTCTGATGTTGCCAAATTGTTCTAAATTTATTTAATTTGCCCCACATAATAATTTCATTTTTGCTACTTTTATTTTCTTTACAATGTCAGAACATTCCTTATCAAACCATTTTTTTTTATTTTGCCTCTTTTTGGATAAGCTACATTTTCTAATGCTTACAATTACATGGTATCTCGTATGGTCTACCATAGCTTACTGATAAACAAGAAAAAATTTTCAAAATCACCTTTAAAGATTTTGTTCATTTTTATAGGTAACCATTTAATTAATGTACTGTATGCTTTTCATTTATATGAATACACAATAATAATTTTGAGAACAATAATTCTGCAGATATGCTGGATACATTCTTTACTTTCAATGAAAACTTGTTTTTCTTTATTTTATAGTTTCTGTCATCTCTTAAAACTCAAAATTCTTAAAATGTAAATTAATAGCTCTCTTTATTACATGAGCATTCACAAAAATAAACAAGAAAGTCAATAAAAACTGAAGAATATAACAGAAGAGTTAATGATAAAATCCATTAGTCGAACCTAAACCAAAACTCCATTTTGTAGTTTTTTTTTTTACCTAAGAGCATATTTTGGAATTCTAAATAACAGATAGTTTGGCAAAAAGTGTTTATTACAAAAAAGCAAAAATAATATCATGAATTTTGACATCCCATCCGAGAATACCTTAGCAACTAAATAAGTAAACCAATGCCAGAGAGAGTTGAATGTGCCATGGCTAGCTGAAGATGAGAGAAAGGTCTCCCAAAATATGTTCTAAGGTAAATAACTACTAAGTGGAATATTAGCGTAGATCCAATTATCTATTTTTTTTTAACATGAAAGGTTAATATGTTCTCAATATTAAACTATGAACATGGGCTATTATTTTCAAAACAAATTAAATTTTATTGGAAATCAAATAGTATGTACTATCATCTTGTTCTATCAAGAGAGATAGTTCTATTTATTGCTAATATAATTACTAATTATACTTCTAATAATTTACTAACAAATATTTATAGTCTCAAAAAGTTAACTTCAATGTAATTAAAAAAATTCTTGCAACAACTAAATTCCATGCAGATTAAGAATGTCATCAGCTGTAATAATAAATATAATTAATTATTGGTACCCATTTATTTAATTAACTGAAATGGAATAAACAACATGTTTAGAAAATTAAAATTATGATGCATATAACTAGAGAGAAAAATGTGCACGTGAGCTAGATTTGAACCCAAAATCTCCAGATCTGCAAGATGATGTTTTACCATTGAGTTACTCAGGCAATCTCCATAACCAAATACAAATTTTCCTGCAGGAATGCTTAACTAACTCAACTGTAGAGCACCAGTAGGTAAAGCTGGAAATCTCGGGTTCAAATTCCATACCAGGTACAAGTTCTTCTATATCTCTAGTTATGTTAACTATGACCTACAGACAACTTTTCTGAAAAAATTAATTTCCGTACAGTGCATATGTTTGGCAAATCTGAAATTTTCACTGAATTTCAGACATATTACATTTCAACATTTTTTTTGTAAATTCTAACTTTTTTAATTGTGCAGTGTTTTGTAATTTAGTACAAGCTCAATATAAAAAGAGTGCGCTGTACGTAAAGTGAACAGCATTTTTGAAATTATATAATTTTATATTTGTAACATGTATTTCAAATTCCCATTAGCACATAAGATGTTGAAATGGACTATGGAGAGCAAAAGGAGACGATTATAAAAGAGAGAAAACACACAGAGGAGTACACCACGTCAAATCTAACACTAATAACATTTAAACATTCACTATTTGTTTCAACCTTCTAAAATACATTTTGCTTAAAAGTCATGGTGAGGTTTCAGAGGAATATCTTTTTTTAATGAATAAGAGATAGAAACATGGTAATGGTGCCAGATGAAAATAAAAAAAATCTTACAAAGTTTTGTCTGCTCAATTTGGAATACTGAAGGAAACAAAAATCAATAACATTCAAACAAATCCAATAAATTTTTTATCTAGCCTATCGGATTCTCCCATGCCTCTATTATTATTATTATTATTATTATTATTATTATTATTATTATTATTATTATTATTATTATTACTATTATTGTTATTGTTACTGTTAATAATAATAATAATAATAATAATAATAATAATAATAATAATAATAATCTTCTTGTATCTTGTAAGGCCACGTTTACCTTAACAGAGATTTAGGTGTTCTCCCCCTACAGGGAAGAATTTGAACCACACTAATTTAGTTACACTTGTTTTCGTATAGATGTCATTTGAGTGGTCCATGGTCAGCGTTCCGCCATATACAGACATCTAGGAAACCAAGATAGTACTAGGACGGGATAATTCGGTAAATTTTGCTTAGAGGTCTTTTCATTCAGGCTTAAGGATCTTTTACGAGCCTGAAAATCTTCAGACTCGGGACCCACGGCTTAAAGTCCCTCCCGGAGGACTTGCTCCTTGGATTTTTCCATCCTAAAAAAAACCCATCGACCCCAGCCGGGTTTGAACCTGCGACCCTCGGGACCAGAGGCAAGGAGCATAACCACTAGTCCACCACGGCCGATATAATAATAATAATAATAATAATAATAATATCAATACATACGGTAAGTTTGGTCTATATTCTTTTTAGCTCATATAGTTCTTTCTTTTAGACACATGTTTCAAAGTATGTTTGCTCCATCTTCAGTTGGTACAATCTGTACGAACTAAAGATGGAGCAAACATGTTTTGAAACATATGTCTAAAAGAAACAACTATATGGGCTAAGAAGAATACAGACCAAACTTATTTATTAAGTAAAATCTCATAATGTTACTTCCTACTGTATTTTCAAATAATATTCATAATCATTATATTAATAATCAGACAAAAACATGTAATGAATAATTATCCTAATCTATTCAGTACTACATAACTGTATATGTGCAAGAAACCAATGTATATTCCACCAAGTAATTTTGATCTTCATTCTGAGATATGTCCATCTTAATCAGCACATCTACATAGAGGATTGATTAGTGGTGATTAACCGTTCTCTTAATGTTATGACATTATGTGGAATTTAAAAAAGTTAGACTGTTAAGTTCCCTATCTCAAAATGTAATGGACGAATGTCATCTGAACAACTGTATCGCTGTCAAACATGAAGATTCTAAGACCTCAAAGTATTGGAGAGCAAGACTGCTAATGGCTTCAGTGTTAGATGCTGCACATTAGACAACAACAACTATCTCATAATGTTTGTATGAAGTTCCTCTACAACGCATGAAAAT
This sequence comes from Diploptera punctata, assembly GCA_030220185.1. Lineage (NCBI taxonomy): Eukaryota > Metazoa > Arthropoda > Insecta > Blattodea > Blaberidae > Diploptera > Diploptera punctata. The sequence goes on from JASPKZ010000013.1 coordinate 249,642, forward strand.
ACTGTACATCGATTCTAGGATGTTCTGTATAAAAATAAAAAATGAGGAGAAAAAAATTTCCAGCCACAACACACGTGGCACTTTTTTTTTAACATAATCTACCTCTATATATTAAATTTGGGAATTTTTAACATTATGAGGTTCAATTAAAGATAATTAAATGAATCGTGGTTTTTTCTTACCTCATACATCTATGTTTCTTTAAACACAGCACTGCAGTATCGGCGACACTTTGTCGTCATCGTCAGCTGTTTTCACGACTGTCAATTTTTTCTCCTTTTTGCCGGTAATTATCTAGACTGCCATCTGGTGTTCTTTTGAAGGAATTCCTCTTCAAACTGCCATCTGGTGTTATTTTGAATGAATCATTTCCTAAACTGCCATCTGTTGTATTTTTGAAGAACTTTGTAATCAAGCTTGGTTCTTTCGGAATCTCAAAGTTCATAGTTCTAGTATGGTTTTTTTGAATATATATTTTTTCCCAAACTGTTAAATCCAAAGGTTTAGATAGATGTTTTAAAAGTTTTGCTTCTTTTTCAATCCTATGATGCTCTAATAAACTATGTGCTGCTATAGCTGATTTTTCAATTTCTCCATTCTTCATGTTTCTGAAGTGCTCTTTTTTACGAGTTTCCAAATTCCTTTTTGTTTTTCCTATATATATCTTGTTGCAATCTTTGCAATCAATTTGATAAATCCCAGATTTTTTGTTGTCTGGGGTATTACATTTATTATTAGTTAACAGCAGATTACCCAGTGCTTACTGCTTACTGCAGTGCTGTGTTTAAAGAAACATAGATGTATGAGGTAAGAAAAAACCACGATTCATTTAATTATCATAATCTACCTCCCTCAAATCATGGTTAATGTTATTCTCCTGCCTCAATCTTGGCCTACCTATTGGGCGCTTTCCCTCTGGTTTTCCTATGAGCTTCCATGCCCCTCTATCATTCCCCATTCATGCCACACGTTCTGCCCATCACAGTCTATCAGGTATTATATTGTATATACTGTATTCTATTAAAATTCATCGGAGAACATTTTGTTTAAACAACTCATCTCATAGGATTCATGCTTCCCTGATACCGCGGTTTCAAACACAGTCGTGTTCATCTTCAGCCATAACTCTGACTGACGAAATTCTTCAGCCGTCAACTGTTCTATTGTCACTGTCTTCAGTGCTGCCATCTATGGTTGAATTTATGAACTTCGAAATCAAAGAACAGTTGACGGCCGAAGAAGTTTGTCAGTCGGAGTTATGGCTGAAGATAAACACGACTGTGTTTGAAACCGCGATATCAGGGAAGCATGAATCCTATGAGGTGAGTTGTTTAAACAAAATGTTCTCTGATGAATTTTAATGATTATACCTCATAATGTTTACTTCCTAACATTAATTTAATATATTGTATTCTATATTTACGCTTCATGCAACCCATATATTCATATTACATTGCTCTCTTTAGTCACATTCCAATACATCGCTGCTACATTGTAATAATGCTGAAGCACGTCCCCAAGCACTACATTATATTGAGATTATACTATAATACTTAATTACAGACAGAACACTATAATAATCATGCATTTTGGTCTCTGTATAGTATACTTGTCAGCATTAAACAACTAACTAGGACAAAGCATTTCTTATACTTATTAATATACAATCCACAATTTAAAAAAATATTCAAAATAATCATTAGCAAAAAATATTTCCTTCATAATATTCTAATAATTAATCAGTTGAGTGGATAATTTATATAATAAGTTATAAAATGAAATTTTTGCTTTTTTGAAGAATTATTTTTTCATCTGCTTTCATAAAATACTATTTTCATTGCCAATAGATTATATGTCATTATTTGTAATTTTTTTACGTATATGACAACTCATTATTTATCTTGCTTTGCGTACACTTTATTATTAGTTTTAGTTTCTATAGGATCGTAACAGGCCTTGGCCTAATACTTGGAAGGAAGAAGAAGAAGAAGTTTTAATTTCATTAACATACTTAGTAACCCATCCTAAGGAATCTCAACTTTACTTGCAAGTCTCAACATGAAGAAATCATGTCAGAAGTAAAATTGTACTTGAAAATAAAATTTTGGAGCAGGTGAATAATTTTACACATCTAGGATGCAATATCTCAAACGAAGAAGAAAAGGATGTATACGCAAAAATATCAACATTTTAAAGAATTTTAGGGTTAATAAATTGTATCTTCAAGCCACAGTTAGTCCAAAAACATTCAAGACTAAGGGTCATATCTATGAACGCATTAGACCGTAAAAGTCGTTCTCTGCTGAGAAAGTTTCATCTAAAGACATTTTTGCATACTCAAAAGTCTGTTCCTGCAATAATAATTGTCGAAATTCCTAAGCTACCTGGCGAGGTGACTTTGCAGAGAACGAATCGTGAGCAACCCGATGTACTTTGAAACCTTGCTGCTTTATCCAAGATGTCGGACCTTGAAGACTTCGATCATGTTTTTGGTATACGCAGAGAAGAGGAATTTGATAGAGTCTACCAAAGAATTCAACTGGAAGAACAGGAGAATCGACGTAATATCACGCAATGCAGATGTCGTCATATACGGTTTAATTTGCGGGACACAAGCAAAAATGCGTTCCTCTAGCAGACGAAAATAATGGAAGTGGTTTTATCGCTGAGAATTCTAGGTAATTTCTTGCCAATATTATGGAAAAAACTACTTTCATGCATGACCAGTCAGCAACTCACGAATTTGAACTTTGCATGTGCTCACAGAAAACACAGCTCGCCAGAGACTAATGTATTTGTATGCAGCCCAAAAAGTGTATAAAACACTGGCTCTTCCAACTCTTTTGTATGGTAGCGAAGTATGGACATTGAAACAGAAGGATATACAGAGACTTAGATCTGCTGAAATCAGATACCTTCGAAGAACTGCAGGATACACACTACTAGATCACAAAAAAAAATGAAGACATCTTAGAAGAATTACACATGGATGCAACATGTTCATCGAATGGAAGATCACAGGATACCCAAACAAATGTTAAGATATCAACCTGCTGGAAGAAGACCAGGACGTCCACTCAAAAGACTTTTGGATGGTGTTTCTCTTGAGGCCAAAACACATCAACAAATGGCCTAAATTCGTGAATGTACTATTATGATGATGATGATGATGACTATGTTATAGATATTACTATTATTATTGTAAATGTTCATTGTGTCAGCAAGTTTTTGAAAAAAATAGACAAATTATAAAAGGAAACTAGTATTTCACTCAATCAGAGAAAAAACACTATAGCGACAAAATAGGAAAAAGCCCAATTTAAATTAATACAACAAATATGTAAATAGGCACGAAGATATTGAGCATTTATAGCATTTGAATTTGTTAATCTTAAAAAACTTGAACATGACTTTAACTGTAGTATTAAAGGAAAAGTGATCCTACTACTACAGGACTTGGGAGGCCCTTGGGACAGTTGGAGGTTAAGGCTTCCACCTTTTTAAACAACCAGCACGAGACGTCGACGGGTTGATTAGTCCTGTATGATAGCCGCGTTTTCCCCCAGAACTAATGTCTGGTACCCATTTCAATTACAGGCTGAGTTGGCCCCAGGCCCATGATTCACCATAAGATTTAGATCAGTTTAAAAATCCTGACCCATTGGGACTCAAACCCCCGACCTTCTGACTTGTAGTGTATTAGTGCAACCAACTACGCTACAGAGTGCCCAATCTCTAGTATTAACAAGACTAAAAATGAAGAAATGTGAAAGCTTCAGAATTTTCTCAATTTTGTTAAACTTCTTTGGGCAACACATCTCTAGCAAATTTTTTTCAGTTAAGTGTTTATTATATATTTGAAAAGAAAAATATATGCTCAGACTGGGGTTTGAACCCAGAACCTTTTGTTTTCTATACGAATACTCTACCAACTCCAATCTAAATGCAAATTTTTCTCAAGCGCCAAATGCTACGAAACCATTGTTTCGATCTTACAAACTAGGGAATTAACAGTGTATATAAGAGAAAAATTTACTTTTAGATCGGAGTTTGTCAGATAGTTCAGTTGGTAGCGTATTTGCATAGAAAGCAAAAGGTCCTGGGTTCAAACCCCAGTCTGAGCATATATTTTTCTCTTCAAATATAATTTATCCATCATTGAGATGTATGAAATGAATAAAAAATACATCAAAGTGTTTATTTTTCAAAATATGGTCACATTAATATTTAAAAATCTTACCAACATAGTCGGAGATTTGGCTGAGGATGGATGCGATTCCATTTGAAACCAGAATCATGGAAAACATGAGATTTGTGAGGTGAGATTTTTAAATATTACTCTGACCATATTTTAATTGAGTCCACCGCTGTGGTCTCGAGGTAATGTGCTGCCTTGTCACGCAGCAGGCCCAGGTTTGATCCCCAGTTGGGACAGTTTTTCTGGGTGAGGTTTTTATCGGGGTTTTTCCTCACCTGTAAGACAAATGTCAGGAAAACTTTATGGCCCAAACGGTCCCCGAAATCATATGGCATTCACAATCATCATCATCATTCATATTCATCTTAAATTAAAGCATAGGATTACAGACTCTCCAGGCGCACCATTATCATCATCACCCATCATATCATCAGGGCAAAGTAACCCCGCCTTCCAGGCGCCCCAACCTCAGAATTGGGTTACAAGTACGCCTTGCCAGGAGAGAACACCAGGAATGTCGAAAGACAACGTGGGGCATTTGCAAAAAAAAAAATTAATTGAATATTACCTCATAATAATTAAATTAATGTTTTTATTACCTCACCTCATATCCTTTTTCTTCTAGACTGCAGTTTCGGAGCTATATCTCCATCATCAGTGGCCTCTCGTCGACCGGTGTTATGTCGTTTCTTGGCGGTTTTCTTCTTCCTTCCAAGAAACAACATAACTGGTCGACGAGAGGCTACTGATGATGGAGATATAACTCCGAAACTGCAGTCTAGAAGAAAAAGGATGGGGTGAGGTAATAAAAAACATTAATTTAATTCTTAAATTAAACCTCATAGTGTTTTTTTCCCCAGTGAAAGTTATATAATTACCTCATAATGTTTACTTCTCAACATTAATTTTAAATTAGATGTGTTTATGTTATTTATTATTACCCTTCTATATCTTTATAGAACTTATTCATAATTATTACTTCCTTTTTTTTTATATATTACACATTTTATAAACCTTAAAGCTAGATTCCTTGCCACATAAGAGGATTAGGAAGAAATATGTGCTAGCAGGAATTGTGTACAATCTACAAATAACAGTGCAGTTAAACCCTATACTAAACATAAACTAAATCGCATGCATGTAATGTCATTTCATACCCATTTGCCAAGCAGGACATCAAAATTCCATTATATTAATACATTTATAACAAACTTGGGCTATCACAGCCTTTATTTTCACTTGATATTTATTTTTGTACTATAATTCATTTAATATTGCTTTATAAGTTGATATATTAAGAGCACACGATCAATTCATAGGCACACCATTATATAACAGCTATTTGTACTGGCATATATCTTGCTATTTCTACTATTATTTCCTCTGCAGTACTGCAAATCAACTTTTTGGCAGATGCTGCTGAGGTGGCATATTGTTCCTCCTTGTGATATTGCTAGAATAGCCAATCAACGATGCTCTTATAGAATCCATACAAGGAGCATCTATATCATATGTTTGTGGACTGACTTCTTTGGTCCTTCTAATCAATTCCTCTGCACTTCCTTCCACAGGCACATCAATGGGATAAGTTCCTCCAAATACAAGAGGTTTGCTTCCCCCCATCAACAACATACGTTCAGTACGATTTGTTTGACCAAATAAACTCTGCTTCAGGTTCAGGAACAACTTGCCACTACGGGAATTGCTCCAAGCATCTACTGTATCACATATTATGTCTTTCTTGCGACTGAAATTCCAAATTCTTCTGTTGCTTGCAATGGAAGTTGGACTGGAGGAAGAACTGCTCGAGGTTGGTATAAGAGTGCAAGAAGTTGGTACGTTCTGATTGGTGTCTTTGACTTTATTATTATTACTACTACTCAAATCAGAATAATGTGAACAGTACTTTGACAGACCCTCCCTTGTGGCAGTTTGTTGAGATAAGTCTCTTAGAGTACTTACAGGATCTGTTGCCACAGATTGCTATGTGAGCAGCACCAATTAAAACAGAGAGTAACAACAAAATATTAATATGAGACAATGGTATTTAACATTAAATCCAATTCATACCAGTAAAACACATGTTCAACTATATTTTGGGAAAAGCAAACATCATCATCATCTTCAAGGTGAAGCAAACATCACATTTTTTAACGATTTCTCAATATTTTAATACATATAGATGTTATATTTGAAAAGAAAAATATACGCCTAGACTGGGGTTTGAACCCAGGACCTTTGACTCTCTATGTCAATGCTCTTCCATCTGAGCTACCTAGGCCTCCAATCCAAACGCGTATTTTTCTCTTACACATAGTTAATTCCACAACCCCAAATGATACGAGCCGTTGCTACTATTTTTGCAAATGGCGGCTTCATTATTAAGAAGACTTTTTATTGGGAATTTAAACATTACTTATAAAGCCAGTAGTGCTTCTTTCAATGTTAATATTATTCATTTTTAAACATCTTAATGATGGACAAATTATATTTGAAAAGAAAAATATACGCCTAGACTGGGGTTTGTAGCATTTGGGGTTAGGGAATTAACTACGTATAAGAGAAAAATACACGTTTGGATTGGAGATGAAAGAGCATTGACACAGAGAGTCAAAGGTCCTGGGTTCAAACCCCAGTCTAGGCGTATATTTTTCTTTTCAAATATAATTTGTCCATCATTAAGATGTTTAAAAACAAATAATATTAACATTGAAAGAAGCACTACTGGCTTTATAAGTAATGTTTAAATTCCCAATAAAAAGTCTTTTTAATAAAGAAGCCGCCATTTGCAAAAATCGTAGCAACGGCTCATAGCATTTGGGGTTAGGGAATTAACTATGTATAAGAGAAAAATATGCATTTGGATTGGAGGCTCAGGAAGAGCATTGACATAGACAATCAAAGGTCGTGGGTTCAAACCCCAGTCTAGGCATATATTTTTCTTTTCAAATATAATTTGTCCATCATTAAGATGTTTAAAAACAAATAATATTAACATATAGATGTGTAGCTATAATCCAAATGAAAAAAAAGTCCTATTTAGGAATACTAATATTACTGATACTATAAAATATGGCAAATCTGAGTATGACGGTATGACAGACCATATATGAAAATTTGATCTAACAAAGGAACTGTCAATCACTGCATGCCGAAACCTACTCTGAAATTTCTCCCAGAGAAGCGTTGTGATGTACAAAGGTCACGTCCAAAAATGTATATGTGATTTTTAACTGCAAGACACATAAACAGAAGCCAGAATACAGCAATTTCAATGCACTTTACAGAGCAGATTGACTCCCTGCTTGAGTAACAGCAGAGAGGAGTGAGGGTGGGATGCAGTGCAGATGGCAGATAGTGAAGGTTACCCAATCTACCGAGTCATGAGTTGTATTACTTCCCTAGTCCAAATGAGAGATTTGGTGCTGGATTTTAGTGCCTTACAGTTAAAAACGGCAGATTTTTTTTTTGTATATGCCCTTGTACATCTCAATGCTTCTCAAGGAAAAATTACAAGGTAGATTTCAGCATGATAGTTCCCTTGTAAGGTGAGCATCATGAATTTAATATGAAATTCTAGTACAACAAATTAAAAAATCCAAGTAATTAAATTATTATTATTATTATTATTATTATTATTATTATTATTATTATTATTATTATTATTATTATTATTATTATTATTATTATTATTATTACAGCAAACTCCCGATTATCCGTGTGCGTATTACCTGGTTTGTGGATTATCCAAACTTTACTTTTTTACTGTATTTTTCAAAAATACTGTGAATTTTGTATTGTTATGAAAAAAATTGTCAATTTTTAAACGTGCTACTGTGAACTGAACTTAGAAACTAGCACAATAGAGTAACCTTCACTCACAACCCCCTCCCCTGACGTGTTTAATGGTACCAACCAATATTCTGAGAATACAATACAATTTCTGAAATTTCCGTTGCATGTGTCACTGAAAGTTTGTTGTTACAGATTGAAACCATGAATATGCTGTGGCAGTGGGTTTATCACTGGTTAGTAGTGTGGTGGTCATCGGTGGTTACTAGTGTGGGAATCACTGATTATATTTGTCATTGCTGGTTATAAATGTGGATATCGGTGGTTACTAGTGTAGTTGTCACTGGTACAGCAGCCATTTTGAATAAACTGTCTTAACCAGAGTGGTCATGATAGAAAATAGTCCCACTTTCTTTTTTCATATTTACGAGTAAAATAAAATAATGATAATTATGACTCGCACCTAAATACATTTAATATAACATTTTATGTATAATTGTTGCATTTAAGAAGTGTTAAAGTGGGTAAATACATTTCTGATCAACTTCCACAGCGCTGAATAACTTAATTGGATTATCCGTGTTTTTCGATTTTCCGTGCATATCTCGGTCCCAATTAACATGGATAATCGGGAGTTTGCTGTATTATTATTGTAACATTCATAAACTTCATTATACTCTCCATTACTATATATGTGATGCATAAGTCTCAATATGTTTTCCAGGGTTTAAGTTTTATTAAAAGAATTACAGATTGATTTCTAAGATATACATAAGGTGTCCCAGAATTCTTGAATATAATTTCAAGGATTGTTTGAGGGATCTCAGACAAACATTTTGAGATAAGGAATTTATGGTCGGCAGTAACTAATTTCACAGTTGTAAGGTTCTTTTGAGATTGAACGTTGGTACTGAAATAAGTCAGTATGTAAGGAATGTTTGCATGTGATTTATCTTGATAATGCATCATTCCAATTATCAATGCACAATAAGAGTATTTAATTAATGTTGGGAAGTAAACATTATGAGGTATAATCATTAAAATTCATCGGAGAACATATTGTTTAAACAACTCACCTCATAGGATTCATGCTTCCATGATATCGCGATTTCAAACATAATCATGTTCATCGTCAGCCATAACTCCGACTGATGAAATTCTTCGGCCGTCAACTATTCTATTGTCGCCATCTTCAGTGCTGCCATCTATGGTTGAATTTATGAACTTCGAAATCAATGTAATTTCGTTAGGGATATCAAAATTCATTGATCTATTTTTGTTTTTCTGAATGTATTTTTTTCCCAAACTGTCAATTCCAAAGGTTTCTCTACTTGTTTTAAAAGTTTAGCTTCTCTTCCAATTTTATGATGTTCTAATAAACTATGTGCAGCAATTGCAGATTTTTCAATTTCACAATTTTTAATATTTCTGAAATGTTCTTTTGTCCGAATTTCCAAATTCCTTTTTGTTTTTCCTATATAAACTTTATTGCAATCTTCACAATTTATTTGATAAATTCCAGATTTCTTACTGTCTGGAACATTGACTTTTTTATTGGTACTTAGAAGATTACCCAGACTAAATTTATTTATTGGTGGCAAAGAAAAAATTGTTGACAAATACAACATTTCTTTGGCACCGATAAATAAATTTAGTCTGGGTAATCTTCTGAGTACCAATAAAAAAGTCAATGTTCCAGACAGAAAGAAATCTGGAATTTATCAAATAAATTGTGAAGATTGCAATAAAGTTTATATAGGAAAAACAAAAAGGAATTTGGAAATTCGGACAAAAGAACATTTCAGAAATATTAAAAATTGTGAAATTGAAAAATCTGCAATTGCTGCACATAGTTTATTAGAACATCATAAAATTGGAAGAGAAGCTAAACTTTTAAAACAAGTAGAGGAACCTTTGGAATTGACAGTTTGGGAAAAAATATACATTCAGAAAAACAAAAATAGATCAATGAATTTTGATATCCCTAACGAAATTACATTGATTTCGAAGTTCATAAATTCAACCATAGATGGCAGCACTGAAGATGGCGACAATAGAATAGTTGACGGCCGAAGAATTTCATCAGTCGGAGTTATGGCTGACGATGAACATGATTATGTTTGAAATCGCGATATCATGGAAGCATGAATCCTATGAGGTGAGTTGTTTAAACAATATGTTCTCCGATGAATTTCACAATAAGAGTATTTTGAAAATTAAAGACTTTACTGATTTAGTAAAATTGTACTATTAGTAGGGTATTTAAAGACTGTATCTTCTACTCCTCTGTCTTGTCAGCTTTCCTTATTGTTGGTCAGTATAAAATGGTCTCGGGATTGTGTGTCTATTATTTTTTTACACAGATGCAGACAATGTGTGTCAACCAAAATTTCATTTCTAATTATTTTCAATATAGATGGTAAATTAAATTGATACTGAGAAGCTAAAGCTATTACTATGATAGAAATAAGTAAATTAATGAACACAATCAAATTATTGTAAATCAATAATAATAATAATAATAATAATAATAATAATAATAATAATAATAATAATAGCTTTATTTTACCTGGCAGAGTTAAGGCCTTAAGGCCTTGTCTACCACTCAACCAGGTTTAAAAAAATACAAACAAAAAAATAGTCTTAAATCTAAATTACAATATATATATATATATATATATATATATATATATATAAACGATTACAAGTTATGAATACAATACAATTAATATTTATAATGTATTTTGATTTACTCTAAATTTAACAAATTAAATATATAATATGTACAATATATATAAAAAAACAGGAAAAGATTAATGACATAGTATAAAATTAAATAAATAGAGAAAAATTAATTATTAGACAACAGGTAACTGTATAAGCGTGACTTAAAGGTACCAAGTGTGCGGCAACCCCTGATATCTTGAGGAAGGAGATTCCAGGAGCGGGCAGAGGCTACTGTGAAGGAAGTAGAATAGGAGGAAGTGCTATGAAGAGGAATTGTTAGCAGACTGCTATCTTGTGATCTAGTGTCAATATTGTGGTAAGAGGATAACTTCTCAAATCTAGACGCCAGGTAAGTAGGGATGTAGGAATTCAGAAGCTTGAAAAGTAGTGAAAGAGAGTGCAATTTACGTCTGTCAGTAAGACGGAGCCAAGAGAGGTTATTAAAGTGTTCGGAAATATGGTCATAACGGCGGATATTGAAAATGTGGTAATTCTATCATAGTAATAGCTTTAGCTTCTCAATATTAATTTAATAAATAATGCTGTAACTGTGTGGAGTCCATGTCTTCTTAATGTAGAAATAATTTATTGTGTATTTGTGAATGATTCATTGCAATTGAATGTGGGACCAGTAGAGTAAGATAAAGGAAGGATTTCTGCTTGGATGGAAATGAAGCCTGAATTAACTCAGTGGAAAGAGCATTAGCACGGAAAGCTAAAGGTTCGGGGTTTAATTCCCAGTTCAGGTATATATTTTTCTCTTTACCATTGATTTACTATAATTTGTGCTCATTAATTTACTTATTTCTATCATAGTAATAGCTTTAGCTTCTCAATATTAATTTAATAAATAAAGCTATAGCTGTGTGGAGTCCCTTCATGTCTTCTTAGGGTCATATCTATGAATGCATTAGACCGAAAAAGTTGTTCTCTGCTGAGAAAGTTGCATCCAAAGACGTTTCTCCTCAAAAATCTGTTCATGCGATAATAATTGTCAAAATTCCTAAGCTACCTAGTGAGGTGACTTTGCAGAGAACGAATCGTAAGCAACCCGATAGGAACCGATGGTAACCAATGTAGTTTGAAACCTTGCCGCGTACCTTGCTGCTTTATCCAAGATGTCGGACCTTGAAGACTTCGATCATGTTTTCGGTATACGCGGAGAAGAGGAATTTGATAGAGTCTACCAAAGAATTCAACTGGAAGAACAGGAGAATTGGCATAATATCGCGCGATGCAGACATCGTATACGGTATTATTTGTGGGATGCAAGCGTAAATGCATTCCTCTAACAGACGAAAATAACGGAAGTGGTTTTATCGCTGAGAATTCTGGGTAATTTCTTGCCAATATTACGAAAAAACTAATTTCATTCATGACCAGTCAGTGACTCGCTAATTCGAACTTTGCACGTTCTCAAGGAAAACTCAACTCACCAGAGACTAATGTATTTGCATGCGGCCCTTAATGCAGAAGTCATTCATTGTGTATTTGTGAATGATGATTCATTGCAATTGAATGTGGGACCAGTAGAGTAAGATAGATGGTAAATGTTTACAGGTCAAAAAGATTATTTTGTTTAATTGATCTCACTGATATATATTTCACAATACTATCCAGCAGTATAACCATGGGGCAGGTAATGCTCAATAAGGTTTAGTAATTTAAAAATTGGCAACTCAATAAAACAACTTCCTCAACTCGGAGTTATGGCTGAAGATGGACGTGATATCATCTGAAACTGCAGTATCATGAAAAACATGACATTTATGAGGTGAGTTGTCAAAAAATGTTCTCTGATGAATTTCAATTGCCTATAAGTTCTTGTACTTGAGCTCTATCTTTCAATATTTCATTCAAACGAATCATTTGATTACCAACTTCATGAAATCAGCTTTATTTACTGTATTGCCAATGCATTTAATATATCAGTTGCATTGAATTTCTCACACAACTTTTAACATGTTTCACGGTCGAAAAGCACCTTTCACTATCTGTTGTCATGGGTAAGGTTATAAGAATTTTTAATAGACTTAAGACATTCCAAAAAAGTACATGACACGTTATTTTCTAAGAAGAACTGCAATAGAGACCTGACACCAAAAGCATATTACAGATTTTTTAGACTAAGGCTGCATTTCGTTATGAGAAACCTGAATCAGTTTCTCATCAGAAAATCAGAAAAGAACATGTAATGAATAATATTATTCTAAACTCGTTCAGTACAAAGTACTGTGCATGCACAAAATACCGATTGTATTCCACCAATTAATATTGAACTCTATTTCGAGACATATCCATCTCCATATCACATGGAGAATTAATCAACGACAGTCTAACCCTTTCATAATGTTTTGACATTATGTGGAATTTTAAACTCTTAAACCATCCCAAATCAATATGTTTATCTAAAATTCCTCTACAATGTCTGAAAATAATTAACGTAAATTCTGAGACACCCTGAATAGACCTAAATATATTTAATTTTAGGAAGTTATATTTTGAGGTCATTTTAATTATATTATTTTTGGTCTGGACATCTTACTTCAATATTAATGTTGATTTGTTCTTGGACATGTTTCAAAACAATTCTGTTTTATCGTCAGCTTTCCAAGAACAAATCAACATTAATATTGAGGTAAGATGTCCAGACCAAAAATAATAGAAGACCTAAATATCTTTAATCTAACACAAGTTTCTTATCTATCTAACTTGTATTTACTAGAAAAAATGAGAGTTTTGGTTTCAGTTTATTTAGAGTTCAGTAATAAAAAAGATTAAATTATGTAGGTTGAAAATAACACTATGAGGTTTTTTTAATTTTGTTGAGTTGATTTTTGACTCACCTCATATATAGAAGTATGAGGTGAGTCAAAAATCGACTTAACAAAAATAAAAAAGATATTTATTTAGCTGAAATCTTTGTGGGATATTACCAATTTCTGAACCCATATAATTTTAACTTACATAAATTACATTTTTTTGAGGCTCATCCCTGACATTTTACTGAATATAATCCATAATAAACCCTAAATCTGAAATTCTGTACTTTATACTTCCATATTAATTTTCAATAAATGTTTTGTACAACCTCTAACAAGTGTCTAGTTGCTGACAACAGTTGACTACTCTATAATGATGATTTGCTTGAAATATGAATGAAGTAACAATGTACTGATCATTAATAGTAATTAAACATTATTACAAAGTCCAGAGTTGAAGTTCCTGTTCTAGCATTAATTTTTCTTTTAAAAATTATTACAAAGATAATACGTTTCCTTTGAATAACTATCGTAAATTAAATGATAAATCGACACATGCTTAAGATATCAAATGTACAAATTTAATTTAAAAGTTAAAAGTAATAAAATATTCAAGTACATTTAAATCAATGTAAAAAAAATAAAACAAATAATGATAAAAATCAAGACTTCATTTATCTTCTTTCTCTTGTCAGAAGTATTTTAGTTATTTGGCTAAATTAATATTTGATTGAACTTTTATAGGAAAAAATCACTATGAGATTTAAGATTTAAATTAAAATGTTTTATACCTCACCTCATATCCTTCTAATTATACCAGTTTCAAAGTTTTAGGCAGCTTCATCTCTAGTAAAGAAGAAGAATAATAATTAAATGAATCGTGATTTTTTCTTACCTCATACATCTATGTTTCTTTAAACACAGCACTGCAGTATCGGCGACACTTTGTCGTCATCGTCAGCTGTTTTCACGACTGTCAATTTTTTCCTCTTTTTGCCGGTAATTATCTAGACTGCCATCTGGTGTTCTTTTGAAGGAATTCCTCTTCAAACTGCCATCTGGTGTTATTTTGAATGAATCATTTCCTAAACTGCTATCTGTTGTATTTTTGAAGAACTTTGTAATCAAGCTTGGTTCTTCCGGAATCTCAAAGTTCATAGTTCTAGTATGGTTTTTTTGAATATATATTTTTTCCCAAACTGTTAAATCCAAAAGTTTTGATAGATGTTTTAAAATTTTGCTTCTTTTTCAATCCTATGATGCTCTAATAAACTATGTGCTGCTATAGCTGATTTTTCAATTTCTCTATTCTTCATGTTTCTGAAGTGCTTTTTTTTTTTTTTTTTTTTTGGAAACTCGTAAAAAAGAGCACTTCAGAAACATGAAGAATGGAGAAATTGAAAAATCAGCTATAGCAGCACATAGTTTATTAGAGCATCATAGGATTGAAAAAGAAGCAAAACTTTTAAAACATCTATCAAAACCTTTGGATTTAACAGTTTGGGAAAAAATATATATTCAAAAAAACCATACTAGAACTATGAACTTTGAGATGCCGGAAGAACCAAGCTTGATTACAAAGTTCTTCAAAAATACAACAGATAGCAGTTTAGGAAATGATTCATTCAAAATAACACCAGATGGCAGTTTGAAGAGGAATTCCTTCAAAAGAACACCAGATGGCAGTCTAGATAATTACCGGCAAAAAGGAGAAAAAATTGACAGTCGTGAAAACAGCTGACGATGACGACAAAGTGTCGCCGATACTGCAGTGCTGTGTTTAAAGAAACATAGATGTATGAGGTAAGAAAAAATCACGATTCATTTAAATATTATTAATTGAACCTCATAATGTTAAAAATTCCCAAATTTAATATATAAAAAAGAAGAAGAAGTTGCCTAAGCTTTGAAATCAGTATAATTAGAAGATTGGATAAGAGGTGAGGTATTAAACATTTTAATTTAAATCTTAATATTTGATGGTATTTTTTTCTGTAACACTTTACACAAAGGTGTAAAGGGCCTTAGTATTTAATTTTAGGAAGCTATATTTTGAGGTTATTTTAATTATATTATTATTTTTAGTCTGGACATCTTACCTCAATACTAATGTTGATTTGCTCTTGAACATGTTTCAAAACATTAGTATTGAGGTTAGATGTCCAGACTAAAAATAATAATATAATAAGTAAAGGGCCTTGTTTCTTTTTATCACTACAATTTTGGTTAAAGTAAATATTTTAATAATGTCAGGACACTGGAATTAGAGATATAATTTTTTTTTAATTACAAGCTACTTTTTATGCCTCTTCACTCCTGAATTCCCTCAACCCTTTAGGTGTCATGAGCCGATTAGATCGGCTCTGGTACTCCTGTCCATTACCTGCCATACAATATACTTAAACTACTTGTAAAACCGATCACATCGGCAAGTGCAATTTAAATATCTGACACAAGAGATTTTACCAGTGGCATGCAGAGGGTTAAAGGGATCCGGTATGCCTTTATGACTTTAATGTTAAAATGTTTTTTTTTTCAGAGCATTTTCACATTAGGAGAATAAAACTTTTGCCAGTGATTTATGAAAGTTTATAATGTAATGTATAATTCCCAAATATGTCTTCTTAATATAGGAGCCGCCATTTGCAAAGATAGAAGCAAAGGCTTCAAAGCATTTGGTGGGCGGGAATTACAATGTATATAGAGAAGGATTTGCGTTTAGATCGGTACTTGCTCAGGTAGCTCAAATGGTAGAGCACTTGGACTAGAAAACCAAGGGTCCCGGGTTCAAGTCCCGGTCTGAGCGTATAATTTTTCTCTTTAAATATGATTTATCCATCATTGAGATGTATGAAATTAATAATAAAAACATCGAAAATAGCCGTACTGGCATTTATAATGTAATGTATAATTCCCAAATATGTCTTCTTAATATAGGAGCCGCCATTTGCAAAGATAGAAGCAAAGGCTTCAAAGCATTTGGTGGGCGGGAATTACAACGTATATAGAGAAGGATTTGCGTTTAGATCGGTACTTGCTCAGGTAGCTCAAATGGTAGAGCACTTGGACTAGAAAACCAAGGGTCCCGGGTTCAAGTCCCGGTCTGAGCGTATAATTTTTCTCTTTAAATTTGATCCCATTGTCTAGTCAGGTATACACTGTAAGGAGATTGAAGAGAAATTCACAAACCATAAAAATTCCATACTGCAACGCACTGCAGCACGTTTTGAAAACATCATTCATAGTACAACTATGACCAACTTATAAAATGGATTAAATTCCCACTTAAAAACAACCATTGTGGGAATTATGTCATTCTGAACTGAATTTTCAATTCCAGGCCCAGGAGAGGAGGTGATGTAAAAATTTTAATCGCAAGATTGCGCACCAGATTCCTGCATTAAATTGCAAACCTCTTCACAGTTCATATGTTGAGAAGGCATGTGGTACTGTTGATAGTGATTTGTCTGTCAGATGGGGACATTAAGCTTGGTAGCCCCCTTGGTACTTTTCAATAGGGATAGGCTATGTGCCGGCACTGGGTTTCATCTTCCCCCTTCTCTTCATCATTATCCCTCATACAATATGCTTTACACTACACTACACAAACACATAAACATACACTCATCCTATACTCCTCTCTGTATACAATTCAAAAAGATTTTTTAATCAAAATTAAATTGGGAGGTAACACTATGAGGTATATACATTAATGAATGAGTGTAAAGTTGCATGTCAACACGATACCGATTTCAAAAGTATAGTTTTACTTCCATCTTCAGTCAAACTCCAACTGTCAAAATTTTGCCGTTAACATCATCTTTTGAACTGCCATCTGGTGTCAATTTTTTGAACGTGGAGATCAAATTATTCTCATTGGAAATATCAAAATTCATGGCTTTATATTTATTGTTCTGAATGTATATCTTTTCCCAAACTTTTAATTCCAAAGGTTTCAAAAGAAGAGGAACTAAACTTTTGAAACATTTGGAGAAACCTTTGGAATTAACAGTTTGGGAAAAGATATACATTCAGAACAATAAATATAAAGCCATGAATTTTGATATTCCCGACAAGAATAATTTTATTTCCAAGTTCATAAAATCGACACCAGATGGCAGTTCAGAAGAGGTTGTTAACGGCAAAATTTTGACAGTTCAAGTTTGACTGAAGATGGAAGTAAAACTACACTTCTGAAACCGGTATCGTGAAGACATTCAACTTTATGAGGTAAGATGTTATAGCATTTTCTCCAACATCATCATACATAAAGTGGTCTGCTGAAATGGTGTATAATTGAAAATAAACCACTTTAATGCCATCTGTCCACCAAGTATGAAACCCCAAGTACGTGAAGTACCCTGGCATTAGAACACAAACATACACACACACACACACACACACATATACACTTATATCATTCTGGACTGAAAATTCTAACCAATAACTGCAGGAAAACGATCTATTGAGGAATAATAGATGCAGTTTTCTTTTCCTCATAGTTTAAATGTCATTAAAGGGATGTAGAAATTTAATGATGAATCAGGGAGAATACGATAAAACCGGAAATGATAAATGCAATTTTCACAGTACTACCTTAGACTGGGTTTATTTCCTAGTCAATAAATTTAAGATAAATCACAATTTTTTTATTTCAGAAAAAACAGGTTGTCTTATATGCTGATAGATCCAGTAACGAAGACAGATGGCATAGAACATCTTTAAAAGAACTTATATTGACGGAACAGTTATCACTGGCTTATAAATAATAGAACCATAAGTCATTAGTATGATACAATCCTTTGTACAGTACTTCACTTTTTGTTCCAATTTTGCTATTTCTCATATGAAATAGTTACTTAATTATACTCCCAAGGATGAAGCGACCCTGTTTCTGACCTTGACACCGATTCCGAGTGAGGGTCTTTCCACTTTTCAGCGGTTGCCCTTTTACCAGCCGGCTGCTGGCCCTTCACATCCACATGTGTCAATCACAGAGGTAGATGATCAACAGCCAGTGTAGGGGTGACATGTGGTTAGCATGTCGAGTCCCCCAGCCGTTATAGCTGGTTCCTCAACCTGGAGCCACTACTTATTGTAGCTACCCAATTGTCTCACGATGCTGGGTGGGCACCGGTCCCATATTGGCCGAAATACCATGAGAAAATTTCTTCCCCCATGGAGACTCGAACCAGCGCAAGTCCCGTAGCTCTGCACCAAGACTTCCTACCTTAACCGCTCAGCTACGGCGCGGGACTTGACACTAAAAACAAATTCCTATGGCATTGCAGCTGGATGTTTTCTAGATGTTAGATAATTATCCTATACATTAGAGATGATAAACCAATTACACATTTTAAAGTAAGCATAAATGCAGTACTATGATGAAGCATAATCTATAATTTTATTTATCTTTATGTGTAAATTTGTTTCAAACAGTAATACATCTCTAATACCAGAAACAAATATTCAAAGTGGTAATTATCATGTAGAAATGATACATCAAGAAAAAAAAAACATAATTTACGTTACATTTTCAAAATGTACAATTAAGTGGATGCCATGACTGATGAAGGACATGATATTGTCTGAAACCATCGGTATCAAAGAAGTTTGAAAATTTTTAGGTGAGTCGATTAAAATATTTATGTTCTCCACTCACTATTAATGTACAACAAAGTTAGAAAATTGCTCCCAGATTTGTAGACAAAATTCCAATGAACAGTCATAGCAGATATATGAATAAACGCTTTCAAAGTTAAAATTTACATTATTGTTCCAAGAAAGGAAGAAATGTTAGAGAGTAAGAAACATGACTGAAAGCTAATTTAATTTAGAAATAAAACTGGGACATAAAAAAAAAGAAATAACATAAAACCAACACCAAGAAAGTTCAAAACATATCTTACCTCTATATGATTATCCCAATAATTGTATTTTTGCTGAGTGTCTGTTGAAGCAGAATTATTATATTCCACATTTTCTGTCTCTCTTGTTTCCTCTGTCTTCATATAATAGTCTGATGAAGTTTCCTCTGGTTTTGTTTGTTCTACCTGATTCAAAGTGCCAGAATCGCGTGACCAGAACTGTCCAGTCACATTTCCTGAGTCCAATGCATGACCTATAACAAGTTCAGCATTGAGTCATAATATCGGCTGAAGATGAGAGGGACTCCTCTTGAAAACTGCAGTTCCCGTGTTTAAAAAAAATATGAAATATGAGGTAAGATAAGAATTGACTCATTCATTCATTGAATTAAGAACCTCATAATGTTTTTCCCTTCAAATATGATTTATCCATCATTAAGATGTATGAAATTAATAATAAGAACATCGAAAAAAGCATACTGGCATTTATAATGTAATATATAATTACCAAATATGTGTTCTTAATAAAAGGAGCAAAAGATAGAAGCAAGGGCTTCATAGCATTTGGTGGGCAGGAATTACAATGTATATAGAGAAAAATTTGCGTTTAGATCGGTACTTGCTCAGGAAGCTCAGGTGGTAGAGCACTTGGTCTAGAGAACCAAGGGTCCCGGGTTCAAGTCCTGGTCTGAGCGTATAATTTTTCTCTTCAAATATGATTTATCCATCATTGAGATGTATGAAATTAATAATAAAAACTTTGAAAAAAGCCGTACTGGCATTTATAATGTAATGTATAATTCCCAAATATGTCTTCTTAATAAAAGCCGCCGCCATTTGCAAAATATAGAAACAAGGGCTTCATAGCATTTGGTGGGCGGGAATTACAACGTATATAGAGAAAAATTTGTGTTTAGATCGGTACTTGCTCAGGTAGCTCAGGTGGTAGAGCACTTGGTCTAGAGAACCAAGGGTCCCAGGTTCAAGTCCTGGTCTGAGCGTATAATTTTTCTCTTCAAATATTATTTCCCATATTTAACTTATGAAGTTGAGTATTTTTATAACATACGTTCAAAATTACTTCCATGGACTTTTTTCGTTCACCATTCATGTCATTTGCCCTGATAATGCAATCTATAAGACTTAATTGTTCTTATTACATCTGGTTTCACATAAGATCATGTAGCTCATTGTTATGTAGTTTTATCTATTTGTCTGTCTGTCTGTCTGTTCATCCCTCTTTGGTCCAAAAATTAACCAAAGCATTTTATTCTCAAATACTCATATTTACTTTTCTCTTAAAGTAAGGGACTATGTTTCTAATCCATGTAACTGTAAGAATCAGTGTTTTATAAATGTTTAGTTTAACTATTTTTTAGATAGAATCAGCCTCATGGTCGTCGCAAGTTTGATTCCTGGCATGATCCTAGGAATTTTTCCTTGAATGGAATTATTCAATGTGGTCACCTACAATCTGGAATTTGGTAAAGGGCTCTCTTTGTAGTTCACTATTATTTATCATGATCATATTTTTGGGATAATTGTAACACAGCCTTCCAGGTGCTCTAAATCTCAGAAATGGGTTGCAATACTGCCAATGTCAGATATGTCAATAGACAACCTGGTGGCACAGGACAAAAAAAAATTGAGAGAAGATTGGACAACAAGAGTCATTGTAATGCATAATAGCATCCATTTCCAGAGTTGAACCTATGTTTAATTTCTTTTTGCATCTCATTTATGTTTATAATTATTGTTCCTAGATATCTGAATCCGAATTCTGCCACTTCTTCAAAATTTCCCTCATTTATTAAGTGTTCAATAACTTACACTCTAAAATCTAAATTAGTTCTGATAAAAGTTGTGGTGCATATGTTATAAAATCATACACCCCAACCAGTTGTTTTTATTAAATAACTCGCAATACTACAAAACACTTACTTCAATGAATGAATGAATGAGTCACTTCTTATCTTACCTCATACTTTGTTTTTTTTAAAACACGGAAACTGCTCTTTATCACTAGATTTGCTACTAATTGTCACTATTCACTGCACTCACTTCTACTGTTATATCGAAAGGATTGGCAAATGAGCAGATCATATCCTAAATCTTCTACATTGAACAAAGTGCTGTTATTTGACTACCTTCAGAATATGACTCTTTCTTACTCTTTATGAATAATCTTCAGAATATGACTGTCTTGTTCTTTATTAGTAATATATATTCTTAATAAATAGTGAGTTGTGAAATCTCACCTCATAAACTCTGTGATCTTCGAGCACAATACTGCAGTTTCAAGAGGCATAACACATTTTTCTTACTCAGAAATCTATTCACGCGGTAATAATTGTAAAGCTACCTGACAAGGTACCTTAAGATCGTAGCTCAAGATATAAACTTATGTGAAAATCCCAAAGGGAACCAATGGTAACCGATGTAGTTTGAAACTTATCCAAGATGTCGGATCTTGAAGACTTCGATCATGTTTTCGCATCTTCAGCCATCTTTACCGACTTTGTAAAGGGATGCATCTTGAAACTACAGTGCTGTTCTTGAAGATCATGGTGTTTATGAGGTGAATTTTCAGGAGTTACTATTTATTAGTTATTAATTTAAAACTGGAAACATCTTACCTCAAATTAATGTTGATTTATTCTCGAACAAACCTGAAGATGATATAGAAGATTATATCAAAACATGTTCAAGAATAAATCAACATTAATTTGAGGTAAGATGTTTCCAGTCTCAAAAAAAAAACTTGATTAAAAGAACCTCAAAATATTACTTCCTAAAATAAACAATTTAAAAGCTCATAATGTCATTTCCCATAATTCATTTATGAAATATATATTCCATTAATATTTAAAGGAAGTGACACTATGAGATTTATTTTAATTAATAATAGAGTTAGAATTTAACACCTTTCCTCATAAATGTACAATTATAAGGTGAGGTGTTAAATTCTAACTCTATTTAAGTAGTTGTAATTAATATTTTATTTTAGGAAGTAATATTTTGAGGTTATTTTAATTAAATTATTTTTAGTCTGTTCATCTTACCTCAATATTAATGTTGATTTGTTCTTGAACATGTTTCGATTATATCATAATAATCATCAGCATCTTTCCCAGACTGGGCAATATCAGAGTCTGGGCAAGATTAAATTAATATTATGAAGCTAAAGCTGTTACTATGATTGAAATAAGTAAATTAATGTACACAACTAAATTATTGTAATCAAATGGTGAAGAGAAAAATGTATGCCTGAACCGGGAATCGAACCCCGAACCTTCAGCTTTCCGTACTGATGCTCATCCATTGAGCTAATTCAGGCTTCCTTCCCATCCAAGCATAAATCCTTCCTTTACCTTACTCTCTTGGTCCCTCATTCAAATGCTATGAATCATCATTCACAAATATACAATGAATGGCTTCTGCTTTAAGAAGACATGGTGCTGATGATGACTATGATATAATCGAGACATGTTCAAGAACAAATCAACATTAATATTGAGGTAAGATGAACAGACTAAAAATAATTTAACTTTTATAGGAATTAATCACTATGAGGTTTAATTTATGGTGAAATTAAATGTTTCTTACCTCTCATATATATCATCTAAGTAGATCGCGATTTCGAGACCACAACTGTCTCATCCTCAGTTGCCAAGAAGGTACTGAGGATGAGACAGTTGTGGTCTCAAAATCGCAGTCTACTTAGAAGAGGTAAGAAACACTTAATTTCACCATAGACTAAAAATAATTTAACCTTCAGTGAGAAGTGTTATAATTAATAATAAAAACATCAGACTAAAAATAATTTAATTTAATCTAACTCTCTTATTAATTAATGTATATTTCCCCCAAAATCACTGCAATCAAATTAAGATTTATAAATCATTTTATCCTAATACACACACAAATACTTAATTCTGAGTAGTAATAATTATTTATAATAGATGGAAAAGTTATTTTAATCAGCTATTAAATGTACATACAGAACAGGACATTGAGGAGGATATGTTACAGACAGCAGAAATGCTAGTCGCAGAGCCAAGTGCATTAGAGGTTGAAATGGCAATTGAAAAATTGAAGATGTATAAAGCATCAGGTTCAGATGAGATCCCAGCAGAACTGATAAAATCAGGGGGAGAAAAATTGATGGACAAGATACGCTGTTTGCTTAGTATGATTTGGAAAAAAGAAGCTCTTCCAGATGAATGGAAGGAATCAATTATCGTACCAATTTATAAGAAAGGAGATAAAACTGATTGCAACAACTAACAGGGGCATCTCATTACTTTCAACTTCGTACAAAATTCTAACAAATATATTAGTAAACAAACTTACTCCCTATATTGATGACATTCTAGGAGATCATCAATGTGCATTTAGAAGAAAACAGGTCTACAACAGATCAGATTTTTAGTATAAGACAGATTTTAGAAAAGAAATGGGAATATAATGGTACTGTACATCAACTATACGTAGACTTCCAAAAAGCATATGATTCAATTAAGAGGGAGAAGTTATATAGTATCCTGCTGGAGTTCGGAATTCCTAAAATGTTATTTAGACTTATACTAATGTGTCTAAATGGCTCAACGAGTAGGGTGCGTGTAGGCAAACAGTTTTCAGACACTTTGGAAATCCAGAATGGGTTGAAGCAAGGAGATGCACTATTTCCTCTACTATTTAATTTTGTACTAGAGCATGCCATTAAATCTTTAGAGAATGAGGAAGGCTTACAACTGAATGGTATTAATAAGCTGTTAGTTTATGCTGATGATGTAGTACTACTGGCCGATAGCGAGGAGATACTAAAGGCCAACACGCACACACTATTGAGTAACACTAAGAAATTAGGACTGGAAGTAAATATCAGTAAAAACTAAATATATGGTCTCAGGTAGAAATACATTATATAATGGAAATGGACAGCTAATGACAAATGAGGGAAATTTTGAGGAATTAGCTGAATTCAAATACCTAGGAACAATAATCACAAATAGGAATGAGATGCACAAAGAAATTAAACATAGGCTCAATTCTGGAAATGCATGCTATTATGCATTGCAGAGACTTTTGATTGTCCCAACTCCTTTCAAAAATGTTAAGCTGAAAATATATAAAACTATTATTCTACCAGTTATATTATATGGGTGCGAAACATGGACTCTTACTTTAAGGGAGGAAATGAGATTACGGGTATTTGAGAATAAAGATCTTAGGAAAATTTTTGGACCAAAGAGAGATGAACAGACAGGTGAATGGAGAAGACTACATAACAATGAACTACATGGTCTTTAAGGAAGCCAGATATAATAAGAACAGTTAAGTCCCGTAGACTGCGATGGGCAGGACATGTTGCGCGTATGGGGAATGAAAGACGTGCATGGAAACTTCTTGTAGGAAAGCCAGAAGGAAAACACCCAGTTGGTAGACCAAGAATGAGGTGGGAGAACAACATTAACTATGATTTGAGGGAAGTAGATTATACAGGGAATGATTGGAAAGCATTAGCTCAGGATAGGGATGTATGGAGAGCTTATGTCCATGTGGCCATGAACCTACGGGTTCGATAGTGCCAGTGAGTAAGTAAGTAAGTAAGTAATAATTATTTATTCTTCAGTGATATAATGTACCCTTACCATCTGTGGGAACATCTGTAGATTGCTGATATGTATGTGTGTTCCAGTTTGACTGCTGTGGTGGGTAGTAATACTCCTGTTGTTGTTGCTGCTGCTGTTGGTGCTGTTGTTGCTGTTGTTGATGCTGCTGCTGCTGCTGCTGTTGTTGTTCCCATTCTGACATTCCATTCGACATTTCCTAATAACAATTTTTTTTATTTAATATTTGAAGGAAGTAACACTATGAAGTTTCTTTTAATTACACACAACAATAAAGAATTACTCGCAGGCTCGAAATGTATCAATAACTATGTTTTCAGACTCGCAGAAGACGAAAATGATACCGGAGTCAGATATTTCGACGACAACCTTTAGCAGAAATGGTCGTTTCCGTGAGAGTCGCAGGCGCTATTGTCTCTCAAACTGGTCACCCTTATTTTTCTTTTGTGCGGTTTTATTACTCTTACGGATTGTTAAACCTCAGGAATTAACAGGTATACAAAATTTCCTGATTGCCACTGTCAAATAAGTGAAGTAATGGCTTGTAATACCTTATATTTGAAGAGAAAAATTTTCGCCTAGACCGGGACTCGAACCCGGGACCCTTGGCTTTCCGGGCCAAGTGCTCTACCAACTGAGCTACCGAGGAGAGTTACGATCTAGACGCAAATTTTTCTCTTATGTACGTTGTAATTCCCTAGCGCCAAATGCTTGAAACCATAGCTTCTATCTTTGCAAATGGCGGCTTCTTAGTTAAGAAGACATTTATTGGGAATTTAACACTACTTTATAGCCAGTAGGGCTTCTATTGACGATTTTTATTATTAATTTAACACTTCTCATAGAAGGATAAATTATATTTGAAGAGAAAAATTTTTGCCTAGACCGGGACTCGAACCCGGGACCCTTGGCTTTCCGGGCCAAGTGCTCTTGGCCCGGAAAGCCAAGGGTCCCGGGTTCGAGTCCCGGTCTAGGCGAAAAAAATTTTTCTCTTCAAATATAATTTATCCTTCCATGAGGAGTGTTAAATTAATAATAAAAATCGTCATTGTAATACCTTGTTCTGTGCAGTTCATCTTATATTACATCACTGTGATTGTGAAGTGTCAGTATATGCATTACTGTATATCATTATAAAGAAATTGTATTAAAACAATCTACTATAATATATTTTAACACATAAGTTTTAGTGTTTTTATAATTTTGCAATGTCTTGCCGCTGTAAGAATTCTCCTAATTTATTCCATTACGTATAAGGAGAGTATTGTACAAAATCTTAGCGCAGAACTAGTTATAAATGCGTACAATTTATATTTCGGGAACTATAGTAAATTTGGAGATACTGATAAATATTGGGCCCCCAATTTTTGCTGTAAAACTGCCAAAGGATTTTAAAAGGGTGGTTAAAAAGTTCGCATTCGTGCATGCCATTTTCCATTCCAATGTTGTGGAGGGAACTTACGGACCACATCACTGACTTATTTCTGTATGGTCAATATATCTGGTTTCACTTAAAAAATAAGCATTCTCTTCAGTATCCAAATTTGCAGTCAGCCATGCGACCTGTTAAACAAAGTGATTCTTCACCGAACTTGGGTGACGTCAGTGATAAACATGGCAAAAGGTTCCACGAAGACATTTTAGAAAAGGAAAGGCATTATAAAGGGAAATCGGTGACCAACATGCTTGCTGATTACCGCTGGCAACTTATCACAGACATTTCGGAGCCATCTTATCGGTGTAAGTCATCCAGGAAGAAGTTTTGAAAGGTGAGATTTTTGCTACAATTTAAGCATGTGTTGTAACGTAACTACTTATTTATCCTTCTTAGAAAAAAAATATTTTAACTTTTTGGATCTTATATGATTTGGTTTTACATAGATCAATTGCTTCTAGCAATAATATTATTGCAAAAAAAATTGAAACTAGATGCAGATAAGCAATAATAAGTGAAATATAACGAAAAACGTACAACATGTCCTCGCAAAAAACTGTTAGGTGATAGAGAAAAACGGACTTCAAATTCGAAAACAGCACATGCCAGTTAACTAAAATCACCTATTTTCATTTCTGCGAGCGACAAAAAGTTCAAATTTGTTGTTGTGTGTTATTATGAGTTAGGGATCATCGGTCAGCCAACAGAGGGAGCGGAAATCAACCTACAGAATCGACAACCATAAATTCAGCAGTTGGGCGGCATTGACAAAGTCACACAAGTGAAAATAAACTAGACTAATTATATTATTTTTGGTCTGGACATCTTACCTCAATATTAATGTTGATTTGTTCTTGGACATGTTTCAAAACAATTCTCTGTTTTATCTTCAGCTTTCCCAGACTCTGGGAACAGAGAATTGTTTTGAAACATGTCCAAGAACAAATCAACATTAATATTGAGGTAAGATGTCCAGACCAAAAATAATATAATTAAAATAACCTCAAAATATAACTTCCTAAAATTAAATATTAATTATAAACTAGACTGCAAGCAAAAAAAAATATGAGGTGAGTCTAAAATCCCTGACTCATAATAAATAACACAAAACATTCAATTTCCTTGTTTTATAGAGTTTTGGAAAATAAAGTAATAATATAAAGATTTAAATCATTAGAAATAATTTATTATTTATATTTATATAATTTTATTTATAAATAGTCCACTGCTGTGGTCTCGAGGTAGCGTGCTGCCTTGTCACGCAGCAGGCCCAGGTTCGATCCCCGGTCGGGGCAGTTTTTCTGGGTGAGGTTTTTATCGGGGTTTTTCCTCACCTGTAAGACAAATGTCAGGAAAACTTTAAGGCCCAAATGGTCCCCAAAATCATATGGCCATCATCATCATTCTTCACCGGTGTGGAAAGCAACAGGAAGCTACCACATCTACAATTCCCTAGTAAAGCTGCAAGCATAGCATGAAAATGCTATGGTTGCTGTGAAGGACCTGCCTTCGGGCAGAATTACTATGGATGGATTTATACAATGATCAAGTTTTGGCTCTATGCTAGATTAAGGATAAGTTGTGTTTGGTTTATGAATTTATATATTAAATTTGGGAATTTTTAACATTATGAGGTTCAATTCGTAAGAATTAAATGAATCGTGGTTTCTTCTTACCGGATACTTTAAACAAAGTTTAAAAAAACATAGAAGTATGAGGTAAGAAGAAACCACGATTCATTTAATTCTTATCTTGGTCTATGAAGTTTAACATTCTCTCTTATCCTAGAGACAACTGATGAACCAATCAGAGCACTAGCTCATGCTATGACATGTAGTATTAACTTCAGTGAAAGGTGCTCTCTATTCACATTTCATTGAATATTATGGCACCTAGACTCTTCAAGCCTTCTATATCTGGATTGGACATTTCAACTCATGGTTGAATCAGTTCTCTTCATTCTGATTAATTTCAAATTTAAAAAGGTATCCATTTGTTGTTTTCACTTTTGTAAATTTGATCAAATTATTTTGAATATTTGAAAAGTTTTTCTGCATCCTCAATGAGTTTATAATTAACAATTGATGAACAGAACTCACAATTTGTGTGAAAATCTACATCCAGAAAAATAAAGACAAGATAATGAATTTTGAAAGGGTTTGATCATAAGATTTGTCTGCTCTACACCAGAAGGATGGGATATACAAGGTTTCCAAAGTTCATCTGAACTCGTAAATGAAAGAGTCATTTTTTTTACGTCTTATCCATATTTTATGTTTCTTTAAACACGGGAACTAGTTTTCAAGAGAAAGATCTCTGTGATTTTCAACCGACATTATTGAGTCATAATGTCGGTTGAAAATGAGAGAGATCTTTCTCTTGAAAACTAGTTTCCGTGTTTAAAGAAACATAAAATATGAGGTAAGATGTAAGGAACACCAAAGGAACACTACTATCAGAGGAAAACTTGGAGTAGCAAGTTTAAATGAAGATATCCAAAGATACCAACAAGAATGGAAAAATCATCTGAGAAGAATGGCAAGAAATAGACTTCCAAAATTGGCATTCCAATATACCCCAACTGGACATAGGGACCAAGGAAGACCAAAACATCGGTGGAAAGATCAAGACCATCTTCGCTAGGTTTACCGTACAGGCCACATGGCCTAAAACGAATTTGTTCATGATGATGATGATGAAGATGTAAGAAAATTACTCATTAATTTACGAATTAAGAACCTCATAATGTTATTTCCCATATCTAACTATGAATTCAACTTAACTGTTGATTTTTGGCTCAAAATTAAAGAAATGTCCTTCAAAACATGTCCCAGATGAGAAAGCAAAATATGAAGTTGAGATGTAAATAACCAATTAAATTTCTTTGATAAAATATCTCATGGTGATATTTCTATCAATTTTGTTTTTAAACTAAATGATGGTCTATTTTAAACACAGAATTAATAGCAATAGTTTTTGATAGAACTATGATGAACTGGTTCTATTGTTGTGAACTACATGGTTCTTCTGCTGTTTTTATTTAATTTTATACCCTATTTGTTCGTGTAATTTGTGCCTCTGCATATTTTGCACACCCTAATTTTTAAGGGATTATTTTGAACTTTTATTTTTGCTCCATGTATTTTGAGCACACATTTTAGGCACTTTTTCTTTTCAGTGTAGTAGGGATTTTCCTTCCCTGAATTTCATTGTCAGTTCTTACATTCCAACATAGGTCAATTACCAGCAACTGAACTATCTATTTCACAAAGAAACCCGAAATCCTGTTACTTTAACAATGCTTGCCCTTGGTAGAGACAAGTTTTAGAAAAGTAAATTATTTCAGTTCTAATGTGCACTTGCATTTATACGGTATTTCAAGATGGGAAAGAAAAATAACAGTATCATAGCATCATATAAATTGAAAGTGATAAGTTTTGCAGAACATTTCGCCAATCGTACAACAAAAAGAGAATTCAGAGTTCTTGAATCCAACATGCATTATTGGAGGAAACAAAAAGACGTGCTAAATAATTATTATGGTATTTGAATTTTTTCATTTGTATAAAAACATTATTATTGTTTATATATTCATTATTGCATTATTATTATTCGTATAATTCAAAATTACCTGCAGTGTTACGTTACAAAATTATAAGAAATGACAAAATTACTGTATTCTTAATTACTATACTTACCTACCATAATTGAGATAACTCGTAACAGGACCTCTAGTTTTAAAAATCCACATATTTTACACTCCCCAATTTTTCAGTGGCCAAAGTAAATTAAAAAGTGCACAAATTACACGAGCAAATAGGTAAATATGATTGATGATTATTATGAAGCTGGTGATTCTTGGGAATTTCCAAATTTCTGGGCATTTGCCTTACAGTTAAATCTAAAAAAATCTCAACCAAGATATTCCAACTTTAAATTCATAATATTTTAAAACTTTTATCCTCATAAAATACATAAACAATCTTCAATGCAACCAGAAATTAAACCTGGATCTCTCACATGAGAGACATTTTACTCATAGACCACAGAGGTGGTAAATTAGAATTTCTTCATGGGTAAACAATTAAGTAAAATTTCAGTTTCCAAGCCTTTAATCATTAGATTACATAACATTAACTAATAAGAATCAAATTAATCGTGAATTCTTCTTACCTCACACATCTACGTTTTTTTTAACACAGAACTGCAGTATCGGGAAATACATAATTCCCATCTTCAGCTCTTTTCACAACTGTCAATTTTTTATTATGTCGGTAATTTTCTGAACTGCCGTCTGGTGTACTTCTTCAAAAGTACACCAGATGGCAGTTTAGAAAATTACAATGATGTATTTCCCAATACTGCAGTTGTGTGTTAAAAAAAATAGATATATGAGGTAAGAAGAATTCACGATTCATTTGATTCTTATTAAGAAAATCTCATAATAAAAAAATTCAGAAATTTATTATATTAACATTAACTAACCTTGATATGTTCTGTAACTGGTTGCATGTGTTGAGATGAGTCCTCTGAGTAGCTCAAATTAGATGTTGATCCATAACTTGTCATGTTCTGTTGAATCTGTCCAGTCTGTACACAAGTAAATAAATAAATAAATAAGGAATTGAAATGGAAATTTTATATGAACAGTGTAACAAATTCAATGCAACGACTTAGAAGAATAATAAAACAAACCAAAATAAATGTTCTTTACTTATTTTAGGAATTCTCACTATGAGATATATTCTACCTTAATAAATGTTCTTTGTTAATTACAATATATTATAGATTTGAAACTAATTACAGAAACACAACTTTACAAAGTATACTGTAAGAATAAAAAAAATATAATTCTTGTTAATTAATTATATATTTCAAATGCTTAAGTTAAATGCACTTTGACATCATAGTACAATATTCATGCTGCGGTAAACGCACATTATGTTTGAATGAGTCATTTCTTATCTTACCTCATCTATACTATATGTTTTCTTAAACATGGGAACTGCAATTTTCAAGAGGAACTTCCCTCCCATTTTCAACCGATATTATGATATATTATTTTTAGTCTGATCATCTTACCTCAATATTAATGTTGATTTGTTCTTGAACATGTTTCAAAACAATTCTGTTTTATCGTCAGCTTATCCAGACTGGTTTGATTTATGTTGCATTATGTTGCACAACCTAGATGTCAATGTCAGCTCCATCCTATGGTTGGCCAAAGAACCTCCAAACAAGGTCACGCTCGTCGGTATACCGACATCCAGGTTGTGCAACATAAATCAAACTAGTCTGGACTAGTTGACGATAAAACAGAATTGTTTTGAAACATGTTCAAGAACAAATCAACATTAATATTGAGGTAAGATGATCATACTAAAAATAATATAATTAAAATAACCTCAAAATATCCCTTCCTAAAATTAAATATTATGATATATTGACGATTTTTATTATTAATTTAACACTTCTCATAGAAGGATCAATTATATTTGAAGAGAAAAATTTTCGCCTAGACCGGGACTCAAACCCGGGACCCTTGGCTTTCCGGGCCAAGTGCTCTACCAACTGAGCTACCGAGGCGAGTTACGATCTAGACGCAAATTTTTCTCTTATGTATGTTGTAATTCCCTCGCGCCAAATGCTTGAAACCATAGCTTCTATCTTTGCAAATGGCGGCTTCTTAGTTAAGAAGACATTTATTGGGAATTTAACACTACTTTATAGCCAGTAGGGCTTCTATTGACGATTTTTATTATTAATTTAACACAACGTACATAAGAGAAAAATTTGCATCTAGATCGTAACTCGCCTCGGTAGCTCAGTTGGTAGAGCACTTGGCCCGGAAAGCCAAGGGTCCCGGGTTCGAGTCCCGGTCTAGGCGAAAATTTTTCTCTTCAAATATAATTATGATATATATTTAACTATGAACATATTATGTTGTTAAATATATAAACACCTCTTTTTTTTTTTAATTTTTATGCAAACTAGTTTTGTCGCTTCTATGTGACATTCTCGATGCATTACTACTTTTGTCTTGCAGTTGTCTATCCTGCAAGTTGATTTCTGCTCCCTCTGCTGGCTGATTGATTTGGAAGTTCATCGGTCAGCCAACAGACGGAGCAGAAATTAACTTGCAGGATGGACAACTGCAAGGCAACAGTTGTAATGCATCGAGAATGTCACACAGAAGCGACAAAACTAGTCTGCATAAAAATAAAGAAATATGAGGCAAGTCAAAATATACAACTCATTAATAATATTATGGTGTACATACATACATACAGAGTATTCTGCCCAAGAGCAGATCTTTCACTGCAAACTCAGCATTCTCACTCTTTCCTTAACTCAGCCATCCTTTTTTTGTGTCTGCATACAAACCATTTATTTTAATACTGTCTATCATCTGATGTCATTTTCTGCCTCTAACCTTCTTTCCATTGATCAAGCCTTCTAGTGCATCCGTCAGTAGGCAGTTTCTTCTTAACCAGTGGCCAATCCAATTTCTTTTCCTCTTCTTTATGAGTTTCAGCATTGTTCTTCCTTCACACACTCTGTCTAACACATCTTCATTTTTTATTTTGTCTGTCCATTCTATACGCTCCATCCATCTCCACATCCACACAAAGCTTCCTGTCACTTTTTCTCATTCCATTGTAATGTCAAAGTCTCTGCATCATACAATGCTATACTCCACACAAAGCACTTCACTAGCCTCTTACATAATTCTTTTGCCAAAGGTCCAAAGAAAACGTTTCTCTTCTTGTAAAAAGCTTCTTTTGCCATTACTATTCTCTGCTTTATTTCTTGACCGCAGTTCATGTTACTACTGATAGTACAAGCCAAGTATTTGAAGCTCTCCTCTTGCTCAATGGCCTCATCTTTAATCCTCATGTCTATCTTCCTTGGTTTCCTTCCTATTACAAGAATATAATGTCCAGTTAATGCAAATAAAGAAAAATCTTCAAAATATACTCACCTCATACCGATATAATACAGTCTGCAACTCTTGTAACCATGTTGGATCTGACATTCCAACACCCATTCCTTCTGCACTACTATATATAGGATCTTGAGACTTTAGTTTCTCCCCCAATTCAGCAATATTTCTTATAAAATCTATTCCAAAATTTGATGGCTGACGTACTATGCTTCCTGCAATCACTTCAACATAGTGTATTGCCTCTGCAGCCATCCCCATTTCTGCTAATCTCAGTGCATATAGATATTTGTATATCTGTAAAAAAAAAAAAAAAGGCAATAAATAGCATTACCAATATATACACAGCAATAACAAAAAGTCCCACTTTGTAAGTTTGCAGTACTTTAAAAAAATCAGAGATTTCAAACTAGAACCTCTGAATATAATTTCATATTTTTCAAATTTATTTACATATAATATATACAATTACTAAAAATCACAAGTATCAAACCTGGAATTGAGCTATTTCTTCAGATGCGGCCAGTTGACAGGCATAGTGGTAAATTTCAGTCATTTGTATTGCTTCATTAGTAGCAAACTCATCAAAAGATTTGTGATGAGAAGAACCTATCAACACTATCTTTGATGATTTGTGGCTATAATAACCAAACTCTTGATTTGCAACCAAATAGCAAAAGTGAGATGCATGTAGACAACCTCTTGCTCCTACAAGAAACATATTATATTTTTAATCGGTATTCCAAAATTTTAATAAATCAAACATTTTAATTTCAAGTAGTAAAACAGAATCTTTAAAAATAACATATTTTATAAAATAAATATTAATTTAATTCTTATATTTTGTAAGGTTAGGTGTAAAGTTTCCAATTAATAAGATCATTTGTATTTTACCGAAGTCAGGTTCATGAGTTATAGATTTTAACCTAACATCCAATGCCAAAAAGAACTCTCAATCAAATCCTATAATCTGTGTTAACTCATTCAGCACAAAAGATATCTTATTGTAAGGGAAAATACATTCTTCAGAATATTCACCAAACCTTTCCAAATGGAAATTACACTAATACCAAAGTTTCTCTACTGAAAACTTTACGGACATATAGCTGCTATAAAAAATATACCAAATGACTATATAAGAATACATCACAAACGTAAATATGTCAGCGATTTCTCCACAAGTTTATATTTATTTATTTAACACTCAACAAAGATGGATTTTTGGTGAAGGGCATCAAGAAAATCAAGAAAGGAGAAAATTCGGAACAAGAAAATGAGAAAAATAATGAATGTTAAACATAATATTATAGAAGTAATAGAAGAATGACGATTGAAATGGTATGGACATCTGAAGAGGATGGAGAATAATGGAATCCCAAAACTGACGCTGGATTGGAATGCTGAAGGCATGAGGAGGAGGAGGAAACCTGGGAACAGTGGATAGATGAAGTGACAATAAACATGATCAGCAGAGACATCAAAGAAGAAGATGTTGAGGATAGAAATCTGTGGTGGAGCATTTGGGCCGAAGGATAACTCAATGAATGAATGAGTCACTTCTTATCCTACCTCATACTTATGTTTCTTTAATCATGAGAACTGCAGTTTTCAAAATAATGACGGCTGAAGATAGGAGGGACTCCTCTTGAAAACTGCAATTCCTGTGTTTAAAGAAATATAAAGTATGAGGTAAGATAACAAGTGACTCATTCATTCATTGAATTCAGACCCTCTTTTTTTTTTATACCATGCCCCAGGTTGTCATTTCGACATTTCTGGTGGTCTCTCCTGACATTGGCTTAATTGTAACTCACTTCTGAAGTTGGGGCCTAGAAGGCAGAGTTACATTGCCCCGATGATATGATGGATGATAAATGATAATGAAGTGCCAGCGGAGTTCTTAACCTAAACATAATC
The DNA here is from genome assembly GCA_030220185.1 of Diploptera punctata. NCBI lineage: Eukaryota > Metazoa > Arthropoda > Insecta > Blattodea > Blaberidae > Diploptera > Diploptera punctata. Next base: position 284,916 of record JASPKZ010000013.1, read on the forward strand.
TAAATTCCAGACCATAGGAAACAACAGGAATTATTCCCTTTAAGGAAAAATTCCTATGGTTTGACCTGGAATCGAACCCGGGATCTCATGAACAGTAGTCAGAAATACTGACCACTAGCCCATGAGGCAGGTCAGAACCTCATAATGTTATATCCCATATTTAACTACAAATGAATGATAACTATTAAAATGTAGAAAAAATCCTTAATAAAAAAATTAATACTATTTACCTAGTGTATCTCCCAAAGTCATGATGGCTTTTCTGTTTAACTCTAGTCTCTGAGTTGAATTTGACAGGATCATGGCAAGATGAGGTTTCCAATCACCCCATTTCTCGTCAGCACAACACTGTAACACACATACATATTATTTTGAAAAGAAATATTAATGCCTGATTTGGGAATTGAACTCAAAACCTCTAGTTCTATATGCTAGTGCACTAACCATTACACTATTTAAGGCTCCTGATGCAAACACTAATTTTTCTTCCTCATGTACAAATTCTCCTTATCGTCAGAAGCAGATAGCCGTCACTATCAGTGGTTTCTAATTCAATAACACATTTTTAATGAGATAGCACTGGTAGCAACAGCTATCTGCTTCTGACAATAAAGAGAACTGTACATAAGGAAGAATAATTAGTATTTGCATCGGGAGCCTGAAATAGTATAATGGTTAGCACACTAGCATACAAAGCTAGAGGATTCGGGTTCAAATCCAGATTCAGGCATTCATTTTTCTTTTCAAGATTGTGAAAATTAAAATTTATATTATACATTGACACATACACATGTTTAAGACATGAATTAGAGTATCTAACATTATATGTAAGCCTAATACACAACCAGATCATAGAATAATAGAAGCCAAAAATTGTAACAGGATATTGAAAAATCTAAACAGAAATGTTGTTCTACAATGGATTCCAGCACATTGTGGCGTGGAAGGTAATGAGAAGGCTGATATGCTTGCAAAAAAAGGTACACTCATCCAACAGAGGAAGATCAATTACCTATCTTACAAATCAGTACAACTCTACACCAAAATGAAAATAAAATCCCATATAGCCGAACAAAACAAAATCCAATGTGAAACCAAGATATGGAAGACATTACTAGAACAAGATACAATACCAAACAGCCCCCGATCAATTGCAGTTGCATCATTTCATCTTGAAACTGGTCATGATTGCTTGGCAGCACATCTACATAGAATTAAGCTACTAGACTCTCCACACTGCATAGTATGCAAGGACACAAATACGATAATGAACAAGGATCACTTGATGTTCTGCACTGATCTTCAGAAAATAGTTGGAACACCATTTCAAATAGCTGAATATTATTGGGAAGCCCACAAGCAAATGATGACAAATCAAGAGCTTCAGAACATTTGAATACTACTACTATATTATGTAAGCAAATCTAATAAGGCATAAACTAACCGTAACTGCAGCAGGTTGTCGACCAGACATCATCTGATATAACGTTTGCAGAGGATCATTCAGACTGAGGCCATTAGCAAATCTTATCATCACTTCTGCATATGTTCTCTGGTCCATTTTAGAGGCTAAGAACAATGCATGTCCCCAAAGACCATTTCTCATGGCCCATTCTGAAATAACAATATAATAATTATAACTAGAGAACATATTTTATAAGAAAATAGTAATTTTTCATAAAGACACTTGCGTCTTGAGGCATGAAATGAAGTAAAATAAGCACAATTTGTTGCATCTATTTGTGTTTTGATATTTCAGCACTTTTTCTCTTACTTTCCTGCGTTTTATTTTTTAAACTGGAGCGAAAAACATTTTCACTCCTCTTCAACATAATAGTGTGTGTGTGTGCTCTAATGCCACCCACTGGATTATTTGTGCTTTGGGTTCCGTGCTGGGCAGATAGTCGCCATTAATGTGGTCTATTTTCAATTTTTATGCACCACTTCAGCAGATCACTTTATATAGATTATGTATTCTTGTATTGTGTACAGAGAGGAGTGAAGGCTGGGTGTATGTTCAAGTTTTGATGTTATATTTAAATTTTAATACTTTCCAGTACTGGACAATTTTTGTGTGTTTATGTGAGAGGTGGTGATGAAGAGAATGGAGAAGGTGAAACCTGGTGCTGGCACATAGCCTAGTCCTGTTGAAAAGCATCAAGGGGGCCATCAGGTTTAATGTACCCATCTGACAAACAAATTGCTATCAACAGCACCACATGCTTTCTGAACATATGTACTGCAGAGAGTTTTGCAATTTAATGCAGGAATCTGTTGTTCAATCTAGCAATTAAAATTTGTACATCATCATCTCTCCTAGCCCTGATATTAAAAATTTTACAATTCAATTAATTTAACAATTAAAATTTTCAACTCCCTCGAGTATTGGACCCGGGCCCGCTAGTCAGGAGCAAGCATGCTACCATCTGAGCCAGCATGGCAAAATCAACGTAACAGTTACTAATAATATTAATAGTGAGTGGAGAACATATTTTTAACAACTCACCTCATATATTTATATATCAAATTTGGGAATTTTTAACATTATGAGGTTCAATTCATAAGAATTAAATGAATCGTGATATCATTGATCAATGGGTCACTGATACTGCAGTGCTGTGTTTAAAAAAACATAGAAGTATGAGGTAAGAAGAAATCACGATTCATTTAATTCTTATCACCTCACATCATTTCAAATTTCTTTGATACCGGCGGTTTCAGACAATATCTTGTCCCTCTTCAGTCATGGCTTGATACCGGCACTTTCAGATAATATCTTACCATGATTGAAGAGGGACAAGATATTGTCTGAAACTGTCGGTATCAAAGAAATTTGAAATTATATGAGGTGAGTCATTAAAAATATGTTCTCCACTCACTATTAATGATATAACCTCATAATGTTTACTTCCCAATATTAATTTAAAATGTAACAGTTACTACTTACCAATAATATGGTTACTGAGACAGACTTTATTTTGAACTGTTGTAGGAAAAAGGTGGGGTTGTAAAAAACAAGCTTTTTACTTACGCGACTTATGCCAATTTTGATGTAATTTAAAGTATCGTAAAGTGTTAATGAATCAATTTACCTAAGAGATGTAACCGCCACCTAAATATCTATAATTAACACGAAATGAAGTAGTGGAAATATGATTTTACATGGTAACCGTCCGACATTTTGAATTTTTCATAGAATAACAGAAATGAAGTAATTTATTTTACGTATCAAATCACATTTAAAAAGCAAGGAACCTAAAAGCTAACCAAACCTAAATCAATTACTGTAACACAAATAAATTACTCTAACTAGGTGAAATCGAGGGAACGTCCTTTTTATTATTTTACGCGGTTAAATAAGTAAAGGATAAGTCCGGACCTGATTTGTTGAAACCATAGATATGGTACACATTGTGCTCATTTAATAATAACTGGAAAGCGCACTAACCTGCAAAGGAGTTAAATTCATTAGTTTTTGCTCATATGTGGTTTACACATTTTGCTCATTTGTGGTGTATCGCTGGTTAAAAGTTTGATAATTGGTAGTTTATTGCTGGTTAGAAATAAGGACTCTTATAACCTATGTGGTCATGACATGACATAGTCCCTAACCTATGAGGTCATGACAGGAAATAGTTCCACTTTATTTTCATATTTACAAGTAAAATAATGAAGTTATAATTACATCTCTTAGGTAAATACATTTAATATAGTGTTTTATTAATATTTCTTGTAATTAGGTACTCTTAAAGTGGGTAGATAAAAAGCTTGTCATCTCCCACCCGGCCTAGGAAAAAAATCAATAGGAGGTTTAATTATATTATTTTTGGTCTGGACATCTTACCTCAATATTAATGTTGATTTGTTCTTGAGGTTTAATTTAAGATTAAATTAAAATGCTTCACACCTCACCTCATATCCAATCTTCCATGTAGACTGCAGTTTCAAAGCCTTGGCAGCTTCATCTTCAGTTCTTTCTCGTCGACTAATGTTATGTCGATCAGAAGAACTACTTCTTCCCTCTGTTGGTGGACCGATAAACCCCAGGATCCAACCAGAATCCACGGGAATTTTGAAGGTCATAAGTTTTTCTTTCTTGTTTTTTTTTTAATGTGATTTTTTCCCAAACCGTGAGTTGAGGTATGAAGCATTTTAATTTAGACTTTATTTATTTATTTATTCATGCATTTTGCTACATTTTATGTAGAATCTTTGCACACGTCCCGCGCCATAGCCGAGCGGTAGGAAGCCTTGGCGCAGAGCTACGGGACTTGCGCTGGTTTGAGTCTCCATGGGGGAAGAAATTTTCTCATGGTATTTCGGCCAGTATGGGACACTGGCACCGGTGCCCACCCAGCATCGTGAAGCAATTGGGTAGCTACAATAAGTAGCGGCTCCAGGTTGAGGAACCAGCTAAAACGGCTGGGGGACTCGACATGCTAACCATATGTCACCCCTACACTGGCTGTTGATCATCTACCTCTGTGATTGACACATGTGGATGTGAAGGGCCAGCAGCCGGCTGGTAAAAGGGCAACTGCTGAAAAGTGGAAAGACCCTCAATCGGATCGGATCTTTGCACACTACTTCTTCAATAATTTTAAACACCAAAACAATAACAAATACAATGTTATGTAAAACTTACCTAGAGCTTCCTTAGTATTGCCATATAATAGAAATTCACGGAACCTATTTGTAATTTCTTCTACATTAGTACTAATTTCTTCTGATTGTATATCTTGAATACTATGGTGTGAAGTTGCTGGTGATGGATTTGTTTGCTGAATGCTCAAGTTCTGATTTGTATTTGAAAGCAGTAATTCGGCTATATCAGTTCCTACTATATTCTGCAAACGAGTACAAAATAAACAACAAATTAATTTAAAAAAAACATAAATTTTCAATCAATTCTTCAAAAAATATATAATAGCTTTATTTAAAGATTTAAAAATTATCAATTAAGTAAATTAATATATGCAGCTAAAGATATTACTATGATCAAAATACCTGAATTATTAACCCATCAGCGTGGAATGAAGTGCAGTGCCTGCATAAAATAAACACTACTTCTCTGCGGAGTGCTGATCGAGCATGTTCGACATGCACCACGTTTGTTTTATTATGATTCTTAATGAAAATATACCAAGAAAACAGGCTTTATGAACTGCCATCTCATAGAGGAGATATTAAAATTTCCTTTAACATAGAATATATTAAGGTAGAATACTTTTATCACTCACCTCATATTGTTCTTCTTATTTGATTATAAACTAGTTTCGGAACATAGTTTCTGTTCCATCCTCAGTATCGTCACGACCGTTGTTCTGTTGTCTTGAAGAGCTGTCCTTCTCTCCTTCCATTGGCTGACTGAAAAACCTCGAAACCAGGTCATTCTCACCGGGAATTTCAAAGTTCATTAATTTCTTCTTTTCTCTCTTTTGAATGTAGATCTTTTCCCAAACAGTAAGTTCTTTAGGTTTTTCTATTTGTTTTAATAATTTAGCTTCTTTCTCGATAAGATGTTTTTCAGACCATGCATGGGCAGCCACTGCAGATTTTTCTACTTCCCCTTTCTTGACATTCCTGAGATGTTCTTTCACTCTAGTTTTCAAATTTCTTTTAGTTTTTCCTATGTAGAATCTCTCACATTCTTCAAATTTAATTTTATAAATCCCTGATTTGTTTTCTTCTTTAATTTTCTCATTCTTATTAGGTCTAATCAGTCTACTGATGCTGTAGTCATTTTTGGGTGCTAACCTTATGTTGAAATCTTTAAAAAAATTTTTGAAACTTGTGGCGTTTTAATGGAAGATATGTGAATATTCTAAATTTTACATTATCTTCTTTAACTTTTAGAAGAGTGCTTTGATTAATAAATTTTTGTCTTTTGAACTTGTTTATTTTTTTTAGTATCATTTTTATTGCAAAACCATTTTTCGTGGCTACGTTGATTATGTGTTCTTTTTCTTTTTCATAATTTTCTTTGTTCATTGGTATGTTCACTAATCTATGTGTCAAACTATTGAAAACTGCTTCTTTGTGAGCTATGTGATTGAAACCTAAAGCTTTTATGTAGTTATCTATATGTGTCTTCTTTCTGTAAATTCCAAATTCTATCTTATTTTCTTCATTCCTTTTTAAGTTGAGATCTAAAAATGGTATTTCTCCATTGATTTCCTTTTCCATAGTGAACTTTATAGTTTGACTTTGAATGTTCAATAATTTTAATGCATCATCTATCTGTTTATGATTAACTATTGCAATTATGTCATCCACATATCTGCACCAGAACTTGAAAATTAAACTATGTCCATTAATTATCTTGTGTTCAAAATATATATTTAAATGCTCCCACGCTGAGGGGTTAATCAGTGGCAAAGAAAAATATTTCTACCTAAACCATGAAGCAAACCCCGAACCTTCAGCTGAAATTTCAGGGTTCAATTCTCAATTGAGGTAAACATTTTTCTAAAATTTAAAATAAATTCTTCTCGCCTTATCTCTTATTTTGTCTACTAATTAGACCAGTTTCGAAACCTAATAAGAAGAGTGAAAATAATTTATTTTAAATTTTAAAATATACCTCATAGTGACATTTCCTATAACAGTTCAAATGTTTTTCTCTTTGCCATTGATTTAAAAGTAATCCTAAAAGCTTAAAAACTTTCATAATACATTATAATATAGTTTCATTGTAAAATATGTAAGACAACTTAATTAAGTACTCACTCCATTCTGCTTTAAAAGTAAAACTAAAAACCTCCAAAGTAAAATGACTGAATCTCTATCATAGAGATCAGGGTCTCTTTCAGCCTTTTTTATTTTGCGTAGACAGAAATTTATCACAGAAGTTTTATGGGTGCTGTCCCTGGAAAAAAAATTAAGTTTTCTCACATAATTTATATTGTATCATTAAGTAGAATTTTCTTATTAAATATAGTTTGAAAATGAATTATAACAAAGAATTTATAGAAGTGAGTCATATGACTTTTTACATCTCACCTCATACCATGAATGTCACAGGACTGGTTTCTATCCTCAGCCAAAAATTAGAATCTGAGTTTTGACTGAGAATAGAAGTGATGTAAGAATCATGCAGTTTTATAAGGTTAGATGTAAAAAGTTATCTCATAATATTATATTAAATTAATGTTGGGAAGTAAACATTATGAGGTATAATCATTAAAATTCATCGGAGAACATATTGTTTAAACAACTCACCTCATAGGATTCATGCTTCCATGATATCGCGATTTCAAACACAGTCATGTTCATCTTCAGTCGGAGTTATGGCTGAAGATGAACATGACTGTGTTTGAAATCGCGATATCATGGAAGCATGAATCCTATGAGGTGAGTTGTTAAACAATATGTTCTCCGATGAATTTTAATCTCATAATATTACTTCTCATCATAAATGTATATTAAAATACTAAAGAAATTTGAGATAGGGAACCCTGGGTCTCAGATGAAAAATATCTTATCGGTTGTTACACTTGTTTACATAATCAGTATTGTAATTAAATAGGTGTACAGAATAGAATGGGATGTCTTAAGATCATAATTAGAGATTGAATTAAAACCCAATACAGCAAACTCCTGATTATCCGTGCAAGTATTATCTGGTTTGCGAATTATCTGGGCATGACTCTTTTTACTGTATTTTTTTAAAAATGAAAAATACTGTACTGTATAATAATTAAAACATTTTGTCTGTTCATTTTTACCTCTTATAGTTGTTTTTGTCGAATATATGTTTCAAGGCTTCTTAGCCCCATCGTCAGCAATTACAGACTCATGACGATGGGGCTAAGAAGCCTTGAAACATATGTTCAATAAAAACAACTATAAGAGGTAAGAATGAACAAACAAAATGTTTTAATTATTAAACAAACCTCTTAATGTTACTTTCTATTGTATTTTAAAATAAAAAAAACTGTACTGTATTTTTCATTGTTATGAAAAAAATTCTTTATTTTTAAAGTGCTACTGTGAACTGCGCTTAGAAACTAGCACAATAGAGTAACCTTCACTCACAACCCCCTCCCCTGACACATTTAACGGTACCAACCAATATTCTGAGATACAGTACAATTTTGAAATTTTCTGTTGTATGAGTAACTGAAAGCTCATTGTTACAGAACTGTATTTGTATTGTGTAGGATAGTGTAGTCTGTGAGAACAGTGTGTAGCAGTTTGTGAAGAAAAGAAATGCCGGGAAACCCGGCTTCAAATCATTGAATGACACGGCTATTATCATATGTGCATGAGGGAGGGGAAGGAGAAAGTGAAGACAAAAATTCATGACTATTGAAAACAAAATTAGCAACAAAGAACCATTAAAATATATAGATGTCTTGTTAAAATATATGGAACAAAATTAATTCAATTACGTTAATGTCTTAAGTGTTAGGAAAATAAGAACTGTAATCAGAAAGAGTGTCAACAATAAATTGAAGCAGAGGAAAATATCGGACTTCTTGGCGTAAAACACGTGGTTTCAATAGAGATTTGTGATTCCTAGACATAAATTTTGTTTAAATTAATTGTAAGTACAACATTTTCGAATTACAGTACTGTAATAAATACTGTATTGTATAATTAAAACATTTTGTCTGTACATTCTTAACTCTTATGATTGTTTTTGTCAAACATATGTTTCAAGGCTTCTGAGCCCCTGAGCCCCATCAGAAGTCTTGAAACCTATGTTTGACAAAAATAACCAGAAGAGGTAAGAATGTACACACAAAATGTCTTAATTATTAAACAAACCTCTTAATTATATTATTTTGAGTCTGTTTATCTTACCTCAATATGCTGAAGATGATTGATATCCAATCGAAACATGTTCAAGAACAAATCAACATTAATATTGAGGTAAGATAAACAGACTCAAAATAATATAATTAAGAACCTCAAAATATTACTTCCTAAAATAAAACATTAAACCTCTTAATGTTACTTCCTATTGTATTTTAAAACTGTATTGCATGTTTGTTGTTAAAATAACTTAGTTGGATTATCCGTGTATTTCGATTTTCCACGCATTTCTCGGTCCCAATTAACACGGATAATCGGGAGTTTGCTGTATTCAGATCTGATCAAACACATTTTCAAAATTTTATTTTAAAATGTTAGTCATTATTTGGCTACATCCCTACTTCTCTCAATTTAATGTTAAACTAAAAATATATAAAATAGTTATTCTTCCAGTTATATGAATGCAAAACTTTAAAGTTATCAAGGCTACTGCTGTATTTTATTACCATGATTCATTGGAATAGCATCAGTATGAATGAACTTCTACAAAACACATGATCACACACAAAAATAGAAAAACACAGTCTACTGGAATATAGTAGATACCCAAAGATACAAGTGAATTCTGAATTAGGATATATAACCTCAAAATCAAATGGAATAAAAAAAAATTCATCATAACAATCTAACATAAGAGCAGCTCTTTACCTGACAAGAGGTCCAGGAAAATCTCGCAACTCTGAAAGCATTTCATTAGATCCCAACAATGTTTGCATATCGTGTATTTCTACAGTAGCAGGCTGACCATCCAGTGGATAGTGCGGACATATTTTAATAAGTTGTCCTCTTGCAGTCAGAATTCCTATAAAAAAATACATACCATTGTAACAACAAAATCTGCAGCATAACTTTACTAATTATATTATTTTTGGTCTGGGCATCTTACCTCAATATTAATGTTGATTTGTTCTTGAACATGTTTCAAAACAATTCTGTTTTATCTTCAGCTTTCCCAGACTGGTTTTATTTATGTTGCATTATGTTGCACCACCTGGATGTCGATGTCAGCTCCATCCTGTGGTTGGCCAAAGAACCTCCAAACAAGGTCACCCTCCATCGGAATATCAAAATTCATAACTCTGTTTCTGTTCTTCTGAATATAAATTTTTTCCCAAATAGTCAGCTCGTTTGTATTTTCTAACTGTTTTAATAATTTAGTGTCTGAATTGATATTATGTTTTTCAGACCAAACATGAGCAGCAACTGCAGATTTTTCAATTTCTCCATTTTTAATATTTCTTATGTGTTCTTTGGTTCTAATTTTTAGGTTTCTTTTTTGTTTTCCCTATATATATCTTTTCACAACCCATGCATTCAATTTGATATATTCCTGACTTTTTATTTTTATCAGTTTTTTCATTTTTGTTGGTTTTTATTAGTTTATTTAAACTGTAGTTATTTTTTGGTGCTAATTTAATATTAAACTTCTCAAATATATTTTGAAATTTATTATGTACCCAGGGGTGATATGTGAATTTCCTATATTTTTTCATAGGTGGTTCTTCTTTTTCAAGATTACTTCTGTTTTATCATTTTTTGTTTTTTTATACTTTTCTATCCTTTTATGTACCATTTTTTCATCAAACCCATTTTCTCTTGCTACTTTGATTATGTGTTTTTTCTCATGTTTGAAATCTTCTTCGTTTAAGGGTAAGTTTACCAATCTATGAGTTAAACTATTAAATGCTGCTAATTTATGTCCAATTGGATTGAACCCTGTTGATTTTATAAAATTTTCCGTATGAGTTTCTTTCCTATAAATCCTGAATTCAATTTTTCTTTTTTTCTTCGTTTCTGACCAATTTAAGATCCAAAAAAGGTATTTGTTTATTGTCTTCTATTTCTTTGGTGAATTTAATGTTTGTGCTCTGTAAATTTAATAGTTTTAGGGAATCTTCTACATGTTTTTCTTTAACAATACAAATTATATCATCAACATATCTACTCCAAAATTTAAACATTGTGGGATGTGCTTTAGTGATTTTACATTCAAAATCGCTCATAAATAAATTTGCCAGGAAAGGTGATAATGGGTTTCCCATTGAGAGCCCTGATTTTTGTCTATAGAAATTCCCATTGAATGTAAAAAACATTTGATCAATGCATAACGCAGTTAATTTCAAATAATCTTCTTTGATCTCTCCGTCTATGTTGTTTTTTCTTAACCAATTGTTCAATATCTCCAAAGTTTTTTGTTTCGGTACATTTGTGAATAGTGAAACTACATCAAACGAAACCAACCTATCTGTGGGTTCAATTTCCACTTTTTCTAATTTCTTAACTAATACCAATGAATTTTCAATCTGCAGACTTTCAAAATTATTAATTCTTTTAAATTGATTATTCAGCCACTTCGAAATTTTGTAGGTTGGTGATCCAATATTGTTAATTATTGGCCTCATTTTGTCGGTTTGTGAATTTTTGGAAGTCCATGTATATTAGGGTTTCTTGGGTTGCTTACTTTTAATTGAAATTTTTCTTTCTTGGATAGAATTTTAACATTTTTAAAACAAAATTGTCTAAAATATTAGGAAACATCATGTGGGAAAACCTAGAAAATAAATTTTTCACTTTTTTGAACATAACCATGAAAAAGAAAATTGAGAAACAAAAGAAAAAGATAAATAATTTGTTAACTAAATCAAAGGGAAAGAAGAATACATCAAATAAAATCAAATATCAGAATAAAACCAGAAATGAAGAAAAATCAGAATCCACCAGAAATTATGTTAAAAATTTTTCAAAGGCAACCTTTAACCTAAAAGAGACAAAATTGTTAGAAAACGGTCTAAAAACAGCAATAGATTATTCCAATAGAATAGAAGAATACATAGTGGACATTGAAAATTCAATAGAAGGGTTAGTTACAGAAGAAAAAATAATCATCAGAAAAAAATGTGAAGAAATTTTGAATAAAATAAAGAATACAAATAAAAACCCAGTTTGTAAGGAGAATTTAAAAACACTCAAAGAAATAAATAACAAAAATGTTGTATATACAAAATCAGATAAGGGTAACCAAATTATAATTCTGGACAAAGAAGATTATCAAAATAGAATGGAAGAACTTTTGAAGAAAAAGAGTATGAAAAAATTAAGAATGACCCCCTACCAAAAACCATAAAAAGTGGAAAACTGTTTTAAAAATGTTAAAATTCTATCCAAGAAAGAAAACTACCAAAACCATAAAAAAGTGAAAACTGTTTTAAAAATGTTAAAATTCTATCCAAGAAAGAAAAATTTCAATTAAAAGTAAGCAACCCAAGAAACCCTAATATACATGGACTTCCAAAAATTCACAAACCGGGAAACAAAATGAGGCCAATAATTAACAATATTGGATCACCAACCTACAAAATTTCGAAGTGGCTGAATAATCAATTTAAAAGAATTAATAATTTTGAAAGTCTGCAGATTGAAAATTCATTGGAATTAGTTAAGAAATTAGAAAAAGTGGAAATTGAACCCACAGATAGGTTGGTTTCGTTTGATGTAGTTTCACTATTCACAAATGTACCGAAACAAAAAACTTTGGAGATATTGAACAATTGGTATAAGAAAAAACAACATAGACAGAGAGATCAAAGAAGATTATTTGAAATTAACTGCGTTATGCATTGATCAAATGTTTTTTTACATTCAATGGGAATTTCTATAGACAAAAATCAGGGCTCTCAATGGGAAACCCATTATCACCTTTCCTGGCAAATTTATTTATGAGCGATTTTGAATGTAAAATCACTAAAGCACATCCCACAATGTTTAAATTTTGGAGTAGATATGTTGATGATATAATTTGTATTGTTAAAGAAAAACATGTAGAAGATTCCCTAAAACTATTAAATTTACAGAGCACAAACATTAAATTCACCAAAGAAATAGAAGACAATAAACAAATACCTTTTTTTTTGGATCTTAAATTGGTCAGAAACGAAGAAAAAAAGAAAATTGAATTCAGGATTTATAGGAAAGAAACTCATACGGAAAATTTTATAAAATCAACAGGGTTCAATCCAATTGGACATAAATTAGCAGCATTTAATAGTTTAACTCATAGATTGGTAAACTTACCCTTAAACGAAGAAGATTTCAAACATGAGAAAAAACACATAATCAAAGTAGCAAGAGAAAATGGGTTTGATGAAAAAATGGTACATAAAAGGATAGAAAAGTATAAAAACAAAAAAAATGATAAACAGAAGTAATCTTGAAAAAGAAGAACCACCTATGAAAAAATATAGGAAATTCACATATCACCCCTGGGTACATAATAAATTTCAAATATATTTGAGAAGTTTAATATTAAATTAGCACCAAAAAAATAACTACAGTTTAAATAAACTAATAAAAACCAACAAAAATGAAAAAACTGATAAAAATAAAAAGTCAGGAATATATCAAATTGAATGCATGGGTTATGAAAAGATATATATAGGGAAAACAAAAGAAACCTAAAAATTAGAACCAAAGAACACATAAGAAATATTAAAAATGGAGAAATTGAAAAATCTGCAGTTGCTGCTCATGTTTGGTCTGAAAACATAATATCAATTCAGACACTAAATTATTAAAACAGTTAGAAAATACAAACGAGCTGACTATTTGGGAAAAAATTTATATTCAGAAGAACAGAAACAGAGTTATGAATTTTGATATTCCGATGGAGGGTGACCTTGTTTGGAGGTTCTTTGGCCAACCACAGGATGGAGCTGACATCGACATCCAGGTGGTGCAACATAATGCAACATAAATAAAACCAGTCTGGGAAAGCTGAAGATAAAACAGAATTGTTTTGAAACATGTTCAAGAACAAATCAACATTAATATTGAGGTAAGATGTCCAGACCAAAAATAATATAATTAAAATAACCTCAAAATATAACTTCCTAAAATTAAATATTAATAACTTTACTATTTGAAGATTTCGAGCTATAAGGCTCAATTTTTCCCAGACATTTCTCCTTCTGCTAAGGAAGGCATTTTCAATGGCAAGTTCTTCTAAGTGATGTTCCCTGGTTGTGTATGAGTGGCAGACTGCCGATATTTATACTTGTACTTGTTCTTGAATGACTGGACGAAGTCGAAGCAGTTATGAACCATGGCCTTATAGCTCAAGATCTTCTAATATGATTTCCGGCTGTGAAAACCTGCCTCTATTATTTGTTCAATAAATTAAACAAATATGTTTAATAAATTAGATAAACAAAAGTACAAAAATATATAAAGCAAATGAAGTTAATTGAATGAAGAAATAACTAGAGGGTGATTGTTCAGTAAATTAATACAAATAAATAGAAATATATATATATATAAAGCAAATGACAGAATTAACTGATTGAAGAAATACTTATAGAGAGGTCTATGACATTCTCTACAGCATCAGCAGCAAGTAAGCCCACGTCAGCCCCTGTTACTTCCAAAATAAAATAATCAAATTAGTTCCTGGTCAGTGCTGAAATCTTCAACTTGGCTAAAATATATATAAACTCAAGCCTTTTGGAAACAGCTTCCATTATCAGCTGAAGGTTTAGAGCATCTAAAAGGCCTTCAATTTTAAAAATATTAATCAACTTGAAGACGATAGAACTGACCAGGTACTAATTTTATTTTTGTAACTAATGCCTCAATGAAATTTTATTGTGTATTTTATCAATATCATTGTTCCCAGTGAACAAAGCCTAACATAATACTTGAATAAATATCTAATAAAACCTATGAAATATGGAGCATTTAGGAACTGTATATTTCCATTTGCCAACAATGTAAACTTCCATACTTTATCAATATACCTAAAGTGATATTATTTTGGACCTCAGAAAATTAAAAAAGGGAAGAAAATAATTAATAGAAAAAGAAAGAAAACAAATTGATAGAAAATTATAAATCAGAGAAAAGGACACTTAATAAATAATGAGAGAATGAAAATAAAATAGAAATTAAGTAAAAAAAAGCTGTAATGAAAATAAAGGTTGAACATAAGGAATGAAAGATATTATGAGGGTTTGTGGATTGGTTGATATTTATTTTGAGTAGTGAAGTGAACAACAATGTCTTTTTTTTTTAAAAGAGAGGTAGCTCAAATGGTAGAGCACTTGGACTAGAAAACCAAGGGTCCCGGGTTCAAGTCCCGGTCTGAGCGTATAATTTTTCTCTTTAAATATGATTTATCCATCATTGAGATGTATGAAATTAATAATAAAAACATCGAACAATGTCTTTTGCTCTCTTTCACTTCAATATTCTGATTTAAAAACTGAATGAAGGATGGATAGAGATAATATACTGATCCATATCAAGAGTATAAGAATAAAATATGAAAAAGGTAGAAAGGAAAAATGATAGGTAGGTGGGTATGGAAGATGAGAAATATATATCAAAGGACAAGTGATAAAAATACAGAAAAAAATTTGTAAATTAAATAAATTAAATTAAATCAAATTCTGAGTTATATTTCTGGCTAAAATTAACAAAAAATCTTTTAAATTATGAAAACAGAGTTTGAGTTTGTTGTTTCCTTACACATAAAAGATTTTCTTTCTTTTCTTTAGTTTAACTTCTTTTTTTGAGGGTAATTCTACATGCCCCATGCCTTCTTGGCCTTATGGGAACATGATCTGTCAGGAGAGGATTTTTAAACTCTTGATTACAAACATTGTCCAGCACATTGTCCTTTATATCCCGCCTCATCACACTGTATATTATTCATTATCTTTTACGGTGTCACTTACCAAAACATGGAATTCCCTTCCACCCTATGTCAGAGACTGTCAAACTATAACATCCTTCAAAAACAAACTAAAGAATTATTTAATAACAAACTAGCTTATACACCTCACTGATAGTATTCTTTTAGCAATATTAATATATTTAATTATTTATGTAAATAATATTAAGAATAACAAATATTTTTATTTGTTTTGTTTTAAATATTGTATAATCATAAAATTAGTTTTCTATATCTCATTATTTTCCTGTTTTTTATACACACTAGACAGGGACAATTTAATATGTCTTGCTTGTATACATTTTATTATTAGTTTTAGTCTTAATTTTAACTAATATTAACTGGTTGTATTATAGATCGTAATATGTATATTAGATATTATCTTTTGATCAAATTTTTACTTAGTGTTTAATATTAGAGTTAATTAAGATTGTTATATTCTTATGTAATATATGTTTGTACTGGTGAGTGGAAGAGAAGGCCACATGGCCTTAACTCCACCAGGCTAAATAAATCTTAAAAAAAAAAATCATACTTTTTGACCTCACAAGGACATGGACGACCTCCCTGCACGAGTGATCAGCTCAATGCCAGGCTGCCTCTAAGACAATACGAGCAATTAAGATAATACACACTATTTACTCATACTTCATACTAAACAAGTAGAGTGATTATGGTGGTCAAATGATGTTTGGAAACAAAATTTCCTGACATGTGTCTTACAAATGAGGAAAAACCCCAAAAAACCTTACTCACAAAACTTGTCTTGACCAAGATCAAACCCGGACCTGCCACATCCAAACCAATGATGTTGCCCTGAGATCACAGCAGTGGACACATTCAAAACTAAATAAAATTTCAGTAGAAGCTTGTTATAATGTAGTGTTCAGGGGACATACTTCACCCCAGCATTATAGTGAACATCAGTATATTGGATTATTGTGTACCAAACAATGGATTGAGTTAATATGCCACACAAAATACAACAGGTAAATATCCATCCATAGTAATTCTGCCCAAAGGTAGGTCCTTCACTGCAATCATAGCATTTTCATGCTATGCTTGCAGGTGTGGTAGCTTCCTGTTGCTTTCCACACCAGTGAAGGATGATGATAATGATAAGGATGATGATGGCCATATGATTTCGGTGACAGTTTGGGCCTTAAAATTTTCCTGACATTTGTCTTACAGGGTAGGAAAAACCTCACCCAGAAAACTGCCCCGACCGGGGATCGAACCCGGGTCCGCTGCGTGACAAGGCAGCATGCTACCTCGAGACCACAGTGGTGGACCCAGGTAAATATAACAGTTTAAAATAAAAAAAAAAACACAGTATGTGCATTATATCCAAATTCATGTGATATCTGATCATGATAATTTGGGCTTGTACTATATAAAATACATGTATAAAACTTATTTCAAACCAGTTCTAACATAAGCAGCTGAGACTTGGACATATACAAAGAAGGACTTGAATGGAATCCAAGCTACAGAAATGAAATTCTTACATGGAATTGTACGTAAAACAAAGAGAGATAGAGTAAGGAATAACAAAATCAGGGAGACATTACATGTAGAAAAATTAACAATAGACATAGAAAAAAGTAGACTAAAATGGTTGGGATATTTAAAAAGAATGGAAAAGGAAAGACTACCACAAAGACTGTTAAATCTCAAGATACAAGGAAAACTACCACAAGAAAGATGGATTAACCAAGGGAAGAAAAGTTTACAAGAGAGGGAATATGACTGGTAAGAACTAAAAAGCAAAGCATGGGAAGATAGAGATGGTTGAGTGGTAGACAAGGCCTTAAGACCTTAACTCTGCCAGGTAAAATAAAGCTATTATTATTATTATTATTATTTGAAATTGACCTTCCGAAAGGAGAACACAATAACAGGATGATGATGACTATATAAAATACGCCTTTGATTCTATCTTTCATTTTTATGTTTCTTCCTCTATTTACCCCTACTTTCAGGATAGTTTACCTTTGACATGAGCAGTAGAGAACTTTGCAGGTGTCAATCTCTGTGGTGTAGATGATGCAACTTCCCCTGTCAAAGAATCACTCTGATTCAATGTTCTGCAAAACAAATATATGTTATCAAATACCAAACATGCAGATATATAGTGTGCACAAAAATATTTCATGATTATAGCATCACTGTCAATAGTTGGATTTACATGAAACTGGTGTCATTACAAAAGGAAACTCAAAAATTTACAACTTACTCTAAACTCTCTCAATACCTGGTCTATATGCCATACTGTAAACATCAAGGTAATATTATATTTGAAGAGAAAAATTATATGTTCAGACTGGGGTTTGAACCCAGGACCTTTGGCTTTCTA
The DNA here is from genome assembly GCA_030220185.1 of Diploptera punctata. Taxonomy (NCBI): domain Eukaryota; kingdom Metazoa; phylum Arthropoda; class Insecta; order Blattodea; family Blaberidae; genus Diploptera; species Diploptera punctata. The sequence continues at coordinate 302,816 of JASPKZ010000013.1, forward strand.
GGCCTATGCTCTACCATTGAGCTACTTGAGAAACTCCAATCTAAATGCAAAGTTTTCTCTTATACATTCTTAATTCCCGAGCATCGAATGCTATGAGTATTTGCTTGATCATGCAAATGGCGGTTTCTTATTTAAGAAGACATTTATTGGGAATTTAGACACTACTTTGTAAAGCCAGTAGGGCTTCTTTCAATGTTTTTATTATTAATTTAACACTTCTAACTGAAGGATAAATTATATTTGAAGAGAAAAATTATATGCTCAGACTGGGGTTTGAACCCAGGACTTTTGGCTTTCTAGGCCAATGCTCTACCTCTGAGCTACATGAGAAATTCCAACCTACACGCAATTTTTTCTCTCTTATACATTGTTAATTCCCAAGCACCGAATGCTACGAGCATTTGCTCGATCAAGAAAATGGTGGCTTCTTATTTAAGAAGACATTTATTGTGAATTTAAGCACTACTTTATAAAACCAGTAGGGCTTCTATTGATGTTTTTATTATTAATTTAACATTTCTCACAGAAGAATAAATTATATTTTAAGAGAAAATTCCCACTCATGCCACACACACTCCCAACACATCTATGGGGTAAACTGGAGGATGTAGTGAAATCCAGTTGCAACTCTTGCAGATTTCCAAAATGTCAGGAAGTGCTCCGTTTTGTTGAAAAAAAAGTCTGATGTTCCGAAATTTCTCAATAAACAACTTGGAGAAAATGGATTGGGCTTGCCAGAAACCAAGAAGATGTCTTCTGTAAGTGGCCAAATAAACCTCTGACTTGCTTATGTGACTTCGTTTTATAGAAATTTTGTCTACATGCCTCCACTACATCAAAATCCGCAAGAGCTGCAACTTGATATCACTGCTCCCATCCAGTTCATTCCCATAGATATGCTGGAGTTCTTGTGGCACATGTGAGATATCAATATAAAAATATTAAATCAGCATGATGTCTGCAGCATAACATATGGATCACACATTGAATGTATTTGAGTTAGGTACTACAATTTTTAAGCAGCATGTGTGGAACAACTGGGAATATTGTCTTCATGACTCCAGCATGACACATGAATCACATATTAAATGCATTTTAGGTAGGGACTTGAACCCTGGACCTCTGGTTCTATGAACCAGTATGCTGTCTATACACCGTTCAAGACAAGATAAAACTTCAACATTTCTTTCATCATCGTCTTCAAGGCATGGGCCTGTTGGCCCGTTCCCGCTCCCTGATGTACAATATGCTACAGGTCGTCCTTCCAACGTCATTTTGGTCTTTCTACATTTCTTCGGCCTTGAGGTTTATAATGAAGCATCTGTTTTGATAAACAATTATTTGGCAATCTTTGTACATGTTCAAACCAATTACATTTATTTCTGTATATTCTCTCGTTTATATTATATATTTGAAATTCATCTCTTATATCTTGACTTCAACATTTCTTTCCTCAATACAATTCTCTAATACTTCTTGAATAGAAGCCGTCCGTCAGCTATTGGTAGCACCATCTATCTGCCCTAGGACAATCAGAGAATTGTATATGAGGAAAGAAATGTTGACATTTGCACCGTGTCTTGGATGGTGTAATGAACAGCATATTGGTGCATGAAACCAGAGGTCTGGGGTTCAAGTCCCAGTTCAAGCATTATTTTTTTCTTTTCTAAATAACATGTCCAGCATTGGAAAGTATTGACATTTAAATATAACATCAAAATTTTGATTTTCTCTAATTAGTGTAAACTGAACTACAGACAGCAATGCCATGCCCTTTTATTATAACAAAATGTTTCTGTACACACAATGAATATTTAAATGTTGACTATTTAGTGTGACTACTGGATCATCAATTTACCTAACTCTTTGTTTGTCAAAGAACTTAAAATAATATTCCCAGTGTCATGGCATTCATAGTAAAGTTCATGAAGGTCCATACGAGGGTGGATCAAATATAAACCGGAATTTGTATCTGGAGGCTCTGGTAGCAAACTGCAAAGGTTGCGGTTTGGAGGCGAAGTTAGTGGGGGTGTCTGGAGTAGGGATCTTGATGTGTCGCATTCTGAAGAGCAGTCGCTTACTTCAGTACGCCATGAGCAAGCAAGAGGTACACACGCCTGTTGCACAACGCATTATTATTAAGTTTCTGGTGAAAGAAGGCACTAAACCTTCTGAAATTTTGAGAAGGCTCCATGCGCAGTCCGGGGAAGCAACCCTTTCGAAGATGCAGGTGTATGATTGGCGCAAAAAAATTTTAGCGGGCCGGGATTCAATGGAAAATGAGCCCCACCAAAGATGGCAACGAACAAGCATCACTGCAGACAACATTCGTGCTGTACAGGACCTTATTGAGGAGGATCGGCACATAACAATTTCTGAAATTGCTTCACACGTTGGAATAAGCTTCGGAAGTGTTCAAGCCATCATCAGTGATGAACTCAAATTCCAAAAATTGTCTGCCAGGTGGGTTCCTCGGCTCCTCAGCCAGGAACAAAAAAAATTGACAAAAAACTGACGAAAATGCATTGGACACCTCTGGAACATCCTCCTTACAGTCCAGATTTGTCACCCTGTGACTACCATTTGTTTGGGCCACTGAAAGAAGACCTGGGAGGAAGGCGGTTTGGTAACAATGCAGCAGTAGAGGAGTTCGTGTGCAACTGGCTGACTACACGTCATCCCTCATTCTTCAAGGACGGCATCAAAAAGTTGCCAACTCGATGGCAAAAGTGTGTTGGAAATGCAGGAGATTATGTAGAAAAATGAGGTGGTGGTTTTTTGTTAATTCAATAAAATTGTAAACAATAATTCCGGTTTATATTTGATTCACCCTAGTAAAAGACATGGAATCAAGAATCCACAATACTTAGTTAACTACACAAGGAGATGATAGGTTGGCTAGCTCTACCTCCAGTTAACTTTACCCTCAGGAAATTTCTGATATTCATTGCATGGGAAAATGAGTAAGCCACAAAGCTTATGATCACAAATGAGTTAAGAAATATCTCCACTCTTCCTCTGTCTGGGAAATGACCCTCGGCCATCTATCTCAAGTCAGATCCCTTGCCACCTGAGCTACATTCACAATAACAAATTATCAAAATTACGCACAATTTCCTTCCAACCTAAATAAATGGAAACCTTAATTCAAGAATTTATGTCAGGAATACCATATTTCTTTGAATAAAAATATAGCACAAAATGAGAAGGCTTAGTGGAATTTGTAGTCAGGAAAGCCTGGGCTCAAATCCCAGAAACAACAAAATTGTCTAGGTCTTTTCTTATTTTTCTTCAGTCATCATGCCAAACAAATGATTAATAAATTGGAATTAAATTACCAGGATGCATTTCATCATTAACAATCTATTCATCATTTCTCGTATGGATGAGTAAAAAGAGATATGTCCACCTAACAAGAATCGCAAAATTATGAGATACCATGAAAAATACTATAAAATATACTCATCACAACTGACAACATAAGATATCTTCTCTCTCCAAGCGTGACAGGCCTAGAAGGCCCTTGGCCTACACAACATCAATATTTTTTTTTGCGGTGCAGGAAAAAAAAGTCAGTCTTTCTATCTATAGTTTGACAGCGAACAAAATCCAATGCTAATACATTCTTCCATCCATAATATCGGCTGAAGAAAAGAGGGATGTCCTCTTGAAAACTGCAGTTCCCATGTTTAAAAAAACATGAAATATGAGATAAGATAAAAATATAACTCATCCATTCGTTGAATTAAGAACCTCATAATGTTATTTTCCATATTTAACTATGAACTAATACATTCTTTATTTAATATATGTAGGAAATAACACTATAAGATTTATTTTAATTATTAATGAGTTGGTTATTTTGACTCGCCTCATATTTCTTGTTTTTTATGCAGACCAGGTTTTGTCGCTTTTGTATGACATTATTGAAAAAGAGTTGGAATATATCGACAATGTCACACAAAAGCGACAAAACCTGATCTGCATAAAAAACAAGAAATATGAGGTGATATTGTTTATTTTTTATTATTTCACTCACCTCATACTTCATAATTCATAGCAGACCCTGGGTTTCTTCACATAATTTGTGACATTGTCAATGCTGCGTCACGTTCACAACTGACGTCCAACGGCCTTCTATCCTGCAGACTGACCTCCGCGCCATCTGGTGGCCGACAGAAGAATTTCCAAATCAGTCCTCTTTCTTTATAACTGGGTATTTCAAAATTCATAGTTGTATTTTCATTCTTGCATATGTAAATTTTTCCCAAATTGTGAGTTCCTTCGGTTTTTCCAATTGTTTAAGTAATTTTGTTTTGGTTTCTATTCTATGTTTTTCTGACCAGGCATGTGCAGCTATTGCAGATTTTTCGTTTTCTTCTTCTCCATTTTTAACATTTCTGAGGTGTTCTTTTAATCTTGTATTTAGATTCCTTTTTGTTTTTCCTATGTATATCTTTTCACAATCTTTACAATTAATTTGATAAATTCCCGATTTTTTGCAGTCTTCAATCTTTCATTTTGTTGGTTTTTATTAAATTACCTAAGCTGTAATCATTTTTCGGTGCTAATTTAATGTTGAATTTGTTGAAAATTTTTTGAAACTTGTCAAATACGAAAGGATGGTATGTGAACTTCTTGAATTTTTTGCCTATATTTTTATCTGTCTGAAGAGTACTTTCATTGATGACTTTTTGTTCTTTGAATTTATTTATTTTCTTGTGTATCATTTTCTTTTGAAAACCATTATCCTTAGCAATTTGTATGATGTGTTCTTTCTCTTTATTGTAATTTTCTTTGCTCATGGGGACATTCACAAGTCTGTGTGTTAAACTATTAAATACTGCCTGTTTGTGTGAAAAATGGTTAAATCCAGTAGCTTTTATATAATTGTCGATGTGAGTTTCTTTTCTGTAGATTCCAAATTCTATTTTCTTTTTTTCTTCATTTCCTATCTACATAACTTAATATGAGGTGAGTCAAAATAACCAACTCATTAATAATAATTAATACATTCTTGCCAGACTGTACATCTCACTACCCAGATTGATGTTCTCCTCTGTTCCTTTTTTTTTTCAACTAATCAGCATCAATATCCACATTGCTTGAACTGGAGCTGGTATCACAAGCAAAACAATAAGAATCAATGAATCATGAATTCTTCTTACCTCATACAACTATGTTTTTTAACACAAAACTACAGTATCGGGAAACATATCATTCCCATCTTCAGCTGTTTTCAAAACACTTATATTTTTATTTTATTAAATTAAAAGAAAACAATGTTTTATGACAATCAATAACAACTATGCTGATGTGATTGAACACATCCCAAATTACAACTAAATCACATGATCACAGGGAATACAAGCACAAGCTACTGGAAGGGGAGCATTATGTCATATAAATCTAGTGCATCTGCAGCATTACTGCATTTTGTTCGCTGCCAAACTGTACATTAATTAAACTTTTATAGGGAAGAAATCACTATACATTGAAATCCGATGTTGAGGTTATGTAATGGTTGGCCATTTGATTTTCTATTCAACTTGAGTAGTCACTTGTATTGAACTTTTATAGGAAAAAATTACTATACGTTGAAATCCAATGTTGAGGTTACGTAACAGGAGACATTTTGATTTCCTATTCAGACTTGAATACTTCTTCTGATCGACATAACATCAGTCGACAAGAAATTACTGAAGATGAAGCTGCCATGACTTTGAAACTGCAGTCTAATTAGAAGACTGGATATGAGGTGAGGTATGAAGCATTTTAATTTAATCTTATAGATTAAGTATTCACAATTTTGGAGATATCTCTCTTTACTCACCCCCTGAAATTTATTAGAGGAATTAAATCAATGAACTTCAGCAGAAAATACAAGACTCCACACAATAGAAATATATAGTTTACTAGATAAACCAAAGGTTCTACATGCGGTTGGACAAAGTACAACTACTACACAAATAATAAGTAAATAACATTCACTAACCGAAATAATAATAATAAAATTAATAAATACAAATAAATGGAAAAAATCCTATTATATAACATATCATGTTACTTATTAAACAAACAAACACATGAACAGGTACTTTAAAAAGTATTTCATTCACAAAAAAGCCATTGAGCATACACATACATACATACATACATACATATATACATACATACATACATACATACAGAATTTTAGAGAAAAGGTACATTTATAATGGCCAAGTGTTCATAAAAATCTGTTTCGTGGGTTTAGCATTGCCTATTTATCTTATGAATTGCAACACTAGGGAGTGATTTCCTACAACTGGGAATTTTGACAGATATATCCATTACAAAAACAAGGATTCTTCAACATTTCTCACTTCATAACTCTATCCACCCATAGTAATTCTGCCCGAGGGCAGGTCTTTCACTGCTATCATAGCATTTTCATGCAATGCTCTGCAGCTTTATTACGGAATTACAGGTGTGGTAGCTTCCCGTTGCTTTCCACACCAGCAAAGGATGATAAGTATGATGATGATGATGATGGCCGGATGATTTTCGGGGATCGTTGGGCCCTAAGCTTCCTGACATTTGTCTTACAGGTGAGGAAAAACGCCAAAAAAAAACTCACCCAGGAGCCTGTCCCAACCAGGAATCGAACCTGGGCCCGCTGCGTGACAAGGCAGCATGCTACCTCGAAACCACAGCGGTGGACACTTCATAACTAAAGCCTGTTAAATCTCCAAGGGTAGCCACATTCTTGAATTTTCCTCAGTGATAGTCATCATGATGGCAGTGGTAATAGCTGTGGTAGTGGCAGCAGTTGTGGTGATGGTGGTGGTTGTGGGGTTATGACTGTAATGGTGACAATGGTGGTAATGAAAATGACAATATCGATTATGATCATTGATACATCAACAACTAACTAATGTTTCATATATAGAATTTTTAAAATTCTCGTTACAAATATTTTGAATAGAAGTCGTTTGATAGCATTGTTGATAGCTCTAGCTATCTGCTTTCGGATATTAGAGGTCAGCGGTTCGATTCCTGATTCAAATGTCAATTTTTCTTTTCAAAAATTACTTTGTCCAGGACTGGAACACATTAAAATAAATATAACATCAAAATAATTCAAATATTTAGGAATAGAAATTAATAGCTGCAACAGAATAACAGATGAAATCCTCCATCAAGCAAATAATGCAGACAAAATATTGGGATGTTTAAACAATACTGTTTGGAAAAATAAAAATTTAAGAATAGATACAAGGGTAAGAATTTACAAATCTGTCATAAGACCAGTTCTAACATATGGTTGTGAATGCCGAACAGAAACTCAAAAAACAAAACAAATCAATGAAACAACCGAAATGAAGGTTTTAAGGAAAATCGTTGAGAGAGAAATTTCGCAGCTCTGTTATTAGAGAAGAATGTGAAATTGAACCTATAAACCTCTGGATAAATGACAGAAGACTAAACTGGAACGATCACATAGATAGAATGGAGAACAGTAGATTAGGAAGGAAGTACGTGATTGGACACCTCAGCAGAAAAGGCCTTTAGGACGACCACAACTACGATGGAGGGACGTCACCATACCCCAGACCTGTAGTGAATGAACATGCAACAAGCTGCCAGCTTTCATGCATAGAGGAAGAAGAAGAAGATCAAAATAATGTTTCATTACATGAATTCATTTATTTTAGCAACATCAGTGTTAAATTCATCATCTTATTAAGTAGATGTTTAAGAAACATGAGGCCATTTCTCTGGAGTTTCACCTTGTGACATTAAAAAATTACTAAAATGAATTAGAAATATATAATTTGCAAAGTGAAATATATAACTAACCTCACATTATAAGATGAATTTTCTCACCTAGACATGTTTCAGAGACAATCATACTCATATTTGAAGAGAAAAATTTTCGCCTAGACCGGGACTCGAACCCGGGACCCTTGGCTTTCCAGGCCAAGTGCTCTATCAACTGAGCTACCGAGGCGAGTTACGATCTAGACGCAAATTTTTCTCTTATGTACGTTGATAATTCCCTCGCGCCAAATGCTTGAAACCATAGCTTCTATCTTTGCAAATGGCGGCTTCTTAGTTAAGAAGACATTTATTGGGAATTTAACACTACTTTATAGCCAGTAGGGCTTCTATTGACGATTTTATTATTAATTTAACACTTCTCATAGAAGGATATGCATCAACAATCTAAGAGAGGATGGCACTTGGCTGCATGTTGCAGAATTTAGACTAGCATTTATGAAGATCTAGTTTCATAGCTATTTGTTGCAAAACAGAATCTCTGATAGGAATTATGGTTTTTACATTTTTCTATAAGTCCATCGCTGTGGTCTCGAGGTAGCGTACTGCCTTGTCAAGCAGCAGGCCCGGGTTCGATCCCTGGTCGGGACAGTTTTCCTGGGTGAGTTTTTATTGGGTTTTTCCTCACCTGTCAGGAAACTTTAAGGCCCAAATGGTCCCCGAACATCATATGGCCATCGCAATCATCATCATTCATATTCATTTTAGATTAGGCTTGGGATTAAGGACTCTCCTGGCACACCACTATCATCAACATCATCCATCATATCATTGGTACAATATAACCCCGCCTTCCAGGTGCCCCAACCTCAGAAGTAGGTTACAATTACACCAATGGCAGGAGAGAAACACCAGAAATGTCCAAAGGACAACCTGGAGCATTAAAAAAAAAACATTTTTCTTTAATAATAAGGCTAGATTTTAAAGATTTGGCACAAAAAGTGTGTGCACACTTACTTCATGAGCCAGTGCAAGAGATAGCATCAAAATCTTAATTTTTATTAATGGTGCTTAGCCAGTTAATGCATAACATTGTCCAATTATGGTAATTCTAAAAAATATGTCCAGGTGAAAAAAATTCACTTTATAGATGAGGTGTGGTGAAGTGTATATATTTTCTAATTCACTTTACTACTAAATTGTTCCAAGAAGTCTTTTAAAATTTTGATTCATTTTCCACTTTTTTTGTAATGCCACCAGGTTGTCATTATGACATTTCTGGCTTTCTCCCCTGGTACTGGTGGAATTGTAATCCATTTCATAGGTTGGGGCACCTGGAAGGCAGAGTTACATTACCCCGATGATGTGATGGGAAATAAATGATAATGAAGCACCAGGAGAGTTCTTAACCTAACATTAACCCAAATTCTAGACCATGGGCAACCCACAGGAATAATTCCCATGGTTTGACCAGGAATCAAACCCGGGACCTCATTAACTCTAGTCAGAAATGCTGACCACTAGCCTATGAGGTTGATCATTTTCCAGTAAAATGTTATAATACAACATTTCAGTGTGCAAAATTGGAGAGTCTGATACAGTTTCTCAATGTCAAACGTTCCTTTGTCAGGCAAGCATTTTTTCCATGATTAAAATAACTTCTCGATATCTATAAATAAACTTAAGTCAAAAAATCTCATCCTTTAACTTAACTAGCAAACATGGATTCAGATTTAATATTATATGGATCCTAATATAACAAACTAAATAGTAAAAATTGCTGCAAACATAGAGATTCTAAAACATAACAAGAATGTAAATTTAAATACTACGCTGTAAAAAAATTTTAATCAGATAACAAAGAAACCCACAAGCAAAAATTTAATCTACAACAAATCCAAAAATGAAAGTGCAAATAATCCAACTAACATAAATCTACGTGACCCACATTTGTATTGATAAAGAAAAAGCACACTGCAATTTAAATTCAGAATTTCTCACCTCCCAATTTCATAATCAGGTAATTGATAATAATCATGACCACTATACAATCCTGTCCTCTGATATCTGTAACTGGAACATTGCTAACATTGTAACATTAATTCAATGCTAACTAAGAAAATAAATTGAAAGTAGCTTACTTTACATAAAATGAACTGAAGTTCATAACAAACTCAAAAATGCAGGATGATGATAAATTATTTTTAACGTAAGTGAATTGTCACAATATTCTCTTAGGTTTTATTTATTGAGTAACAATGTAATAGTTTTGTTTTCTCATTATCAGAATATATTAATTAATATCATTATTTATGTAATCTCCATCCACAGAAAATGTAAAGAAATTTGCGCATTGTATTTGTGGGGAAAGGGCGGAACCCAAGAGTGCATGAGTTTTATTAAGTTATGTAGATACTTTCTAAGTCAGTCAGTCTAACGGTGAATGCTGGACTGTTACGATCCATCCGAGTTCTGCACACGAATTTTGTTATGAGAATTCAACAATGCTTAAAAAAATCTTAAAAGTTTACTGGTTTTTAGAAATATTGGTAAAATTAATATACTATTATGTTAAATTTCAATACAAAATGTTTTATTTTCATATAGGATTAACACAATAAAATAATAAAAACTTGAAATGTCAAAACTGTTTGGATTTTTTCAAGCAACATCTTGAAAACTGGAAACTTTAATTTTGAAAAAAAATTGGCACAAAAATTAACATATACTACTAATAGTGAGTGGAGAACATATTTTAATCGACTCACCTCATACATTTTCAAACTTCTTTGATACCGACGGTTTCAGACAATATCATGTCCTTCATCAGTCATGGCGTCCACTGATGAAATTCCGTGATTGTTGATTTCTTTAGTGACATCACCTCTTGTGCTGCCATCTTTCATTGGGATTATAAACTTTGTAATTAAATTTTTATCCACCGGAATATCGAAATTCATAGATCAATATTTATTCTTCTGAATGAATATCATTTCCCAAATTGTCAATTCCAACAGTTTATCCAACTGTTTTAAATTGTAATGGATAAACCGTTGGAATTGACAATTTGGAAAATTATATTCATTCAGAAGAATAAATATCGATCTATGAATTTCGATATTAAGGTGGATAAAAATTTAATTACAAAGTTTATAATCCCAACAACAGATGGCAGCACAAGAGGTGATGTCACTAAAGAAATCAACAACCACGGAATTTCATCAGTGGACGCCATGACTGATGAAGGACATGATATTGTCTGAAACCGTCGGTATCAAAGAAGTTTGACAATGTATGAGGTGAGTCGATTAAAATATGTTCTCCACTCACTATTAATGATATAACCTCATAATGTTTACTTCCCGATATTAATTTACATATACTACTAATATTCGAAGAAAGACAAATGAAAGAGATTATTTAGAATGAAAACTGTTGAATATTAAACATTATGTATTATGAGCATAAATAATTTTTATTTTTTAATGTGATTTAGACTAAGTCCGAATAATAATAATAATAATAATAATAATAATAATAATAATAATAATAATAATAATAATAATAATAATAATAATAATAATATAATAATTTGCATTTTTTGGCAATTATGATATTATTTTTAAATATGTTTTATACTATGTTTTCTCTAATTTTTAACAAAGCAGAAGATTTGGTATTGGCTTATCTGAGCCATCCCAAGAACCATTCATGGCACCCAGTCCAATTAACTGAATTTAAGAGTTTTGTTATTGTTATTTCTATAGTGCCTGAAAATGTAATCAAAATCGGTTTTCATGTGATGGAGAAAATAAAATTAAGTCACGAAAATTCACACTTAAAAAAATGAAAACACGTCTTGAAAACTCATACCTTTTTGCAAACTTATTTTTCAAAGCAGATCAAACCGATTTCGATGAAATTTTCAGTTGCTAAAATTTATTTTTAATGTACATTTTTGTAATGCCTCACACAAAAAAGTTACTTTTTTTTTATTTTCAATATACTATAAATTTATAATTTCTATGAAATGCAAAAACATATGAACCGAGTTTTATACTGTTTTATATAGATTTTGTGAAAATTGTCTCCACTTGTTTCGCTGTTAGATTTTTTTAAATGGTTATATGAACAAGATTGTGACCATAATTTCACCAAAGACTGTGACTGCCCTCGGAAAAAAAAAATGAGAACAATCTTGCATTCTCCAGAATGCAAGGCCATTCCAGCTTTCCTTTCTCGCTTGAAACTCTACAGCGAAATGAAGTAATGTCATATGATGTGTTCTCCCTCCAACACTTCATACTGTGGCCTCATTGGCAGTGCATTTTGCATGTCTCCTGCGCAGATGGCTTATTTCGAACAACTTTCTTTACATTTTCCGTGGTTGGAGATTACATAGTAAACACACAAAAAAATCAAGACAAATTTAAAAATTAAATCAGTAGGATAAAATGAATACAACATTGTATACAAAAGAGTTTAAGTTATATTTTTACAAAAATAAATCCGTGGTAATATGGCAAAGCAGGTATGTACATTTTTTTTAAATATTTAAATAAGTGACGCTATGAGGTTTATTTTAATTATTATGAGTTGGATTATTTTTAACTCACCTCATATTTGTAGTTTCTTGCAGACCACGGTTTGAACACTCTACGTGTCATTTTCAATACTTTCTACTTTCTATAGGAAGTACTGAAAATGACACATAGAGCATCGAAAACCATGGTCTGCAAGAAACTACAAATATGAAGTAAAGGTAAAGTGATCCCACTACAGGCCATAGGAGACCCTTGGGGTAGTAGGAGGTTAAGGCTCCCACTTTTTCTAGACAATCGGCACTTGATGTCAGCTGGGTTGTCAGCCCTGTGTGACGGCCGCCTTTACCCCCACAACAAGGGCCTGGTACTCATTTCAGTTAGAGGCTGAGTCTACCCCAGGCCATTGTGCCATCAGGTTTGGGTCAGTTTAAAAATAGTGACCCCACTGGGACTCGAACCCTCGACCTTCCAGTTTGTAGTGCACTACCTTAACCATTAAAATAATGTAACTCATAATAATGGACATTTTTACTTTTAAGAAATTTGTATGGAGATGTGTTAATAAAAGTAATATCTTCAATCGGAAAAATCTTGTATTGGCTATTGTAACATAAATGACAGCTATGAATCTTGGAACAGAAAACAAATTACTAACTATATCAATACTTCTCAGTTAACTTCAATTACATCTCACGCTAGCAACATGATTCCCAATATGTTTATTCATAAAGAAATTGAATTTGTTATTTACACCTGAACTCATATTTTGATATCTTATTTCCCGGGACATGTTTCAAAGGATATTTCCCATGGTTGAGTGGAATGAAAGTAGAACCAAATGGTTTTCCACAATTTATAGACATAAATTATGAAAATACACCGTGAGATATATACAGTATTACCCCGCTTTTACGTCCCCACATTTTACGTTTTCCTGCCTTTCATAACATTCTTTAAAGGTGCCTTCAGTTTCCCTACATTCACAATGTATTAAAATCCTCGCTTTTACATTTTTGCAATTTTATTTTCCTGCTATTTACATCACATCAAGTCAATCTTCACATTAAAGATTGAATATACTCAAATTTACTTGAATGATTACCTCACTTCTGTACAATCAATATAGATCAGAGCAAATTCGTTGAGCCACTGAGGCTGGCTTCTGTACAATTGATAAAGAACAAAGCAAGTTTAATGAGCCAACAAATAGCTTTTGTTTAAACGATAAACAGCAGAATATGTTCATTGAGCCAACGAAACTGGCTCACAGCTGAAAAACATTTCTGAAATTTAACCCACGTACTACTATGGCAAAACAATTTTTTTTTTCATCTCTCAATAAAGAATCATAGTGCTGCTTGCTTGTTATTTATTTTTTATATGGTGAAAGTAAAAGAAAAAGTAATTTTATGTTTACAGCAGTTCAAAACACACATTACATTAAACTATTGTAGGAATATCGCTATGAGGTTTAATTTAAAATAAAATTCTCTACACCTCACCTCATACCCTGTCTTCTAAATAAATAAAAGTCAGGATATGAGGTGAGATGTAAATAAGTTTATTTTAAATTAAAAGAAACATTACATCACTTAGCCAATATTGTATATTATCCCAGTCAGTGCTTTTTTGCATGTTCTAGAACGGTTGTAGAATATGAGGGTCAACATTTTTTTAGCTGTTCCTTGATTCCCATAATTTACACTTTCCCCTAATTTACGTGTAAAAGAGGGGTAATACTGTAGTCTTTGTTTTATCGACAGGGTAGTTTTAGAAGTAGTATGTGTTCGAAACATGCATTTCTCCTTTAGGTAGAATTTTTTATCACTCACCTCATATTGTAGTTCTTCTTATTTGACTATAAGCTAGTTTCAGAACATAGTTTCTGCTCCATCCTCAGTATCATCACGACCGTTATTCTATCGTTTTGAAGAGCCGTCCTTCGCACCTTCCATTGGCAGACTGAAAAACCTCGAAACCAGGTCATTCTCACCGGGAATTTCAAAGAAGAAATTGATGATCTGGTTTCAAGACTTTTTCAGTCTGCCAATGGAAGGAGCAAAGATTGGTTCTTCAAGATGACACAACAACGGTCGTGATTATACTGAGGATGGAACAGAAACTATGTTCCAAAACTAGTTTATAGTCAAATATGAAGAACAATATGAGATGAGTGATAAAAAATTCTACCTAAATGAATATACCTGATAGTGTGAATTCCTAAAATAAGTAATGCATTTCTCCATTTCATCGGTAAATTAAAACTGATAAAATAACAGTTCATACAGTTTGTCACTGAAGCAAAGATCAAACCAAAGACACCGCAACTAATATTTCTGGCAAAATCCCAGTGGTTAAACTAGAACAAAACGGCTATAATGCGTCATCTATGATAGTAATTTTCGTGACTATTTATTGAAAACATCTAACCCATTAATAAATAAGTTGAGTCTATTAAGGTAGAATATTTTTATCACTCACCTCATATTGTTCTTCTTATTTGATTATAAACTAGTTTCGGAACATAGTTTCTGTTCCATCCTCAGTATCATCACGACCGTTGTTCTGTCGTCTTGAAGAGCTGTCCTTCTCTCCTTCCATTGGCTGACTGAAAAACCTCGAAACCAGGTCATTCTCACCGGGAATTTCAAAGTTCATTAATTTCTTCTTTTCGCTCTTTTGAATGTAGATCTTTTCCCAAACAGTAAGTTCTTTTGGTTTTTCTATTTGTTTTAATAATTTTGCTTCTTTCTCGATAAGATGTTTTTCAGACGACAGAACAACGGTCGTGATGATACTGAGGATGGAACAGAAACTATGTTCCGAAACTAGTTTATAATCAAATAAGAAGAACAATATGAGGTGAGTGATAAAAATATTCTACCTTAATGAATATACCTCATAGTGAGAATTCCTAAAATAAGTAAGTTGTGTCTATTTTCATCTTACCTCATATTGGTAGTTTTTTTGTAGGACATGTTTCAGAGCATCTTTGCTCTATCTTCAGCTTGTACAGATTGATGATCTTTAAAATCTAGAGACCTATATTATATAATTTGAATGACTAGGCTCTTTAGAACTCTCTGGTACCAGGCATAAAAGCATGTAAGATGTGAAGTTAAAGAATTAGTTGTTCTAAATTGGTTCATTACAAAAATAAAAGTTATTAAAAACACAGGTGAAAAACACTGTATACTTATACTATATCATGATATAAGTAGTATGAGCGCATACCTGTCTTTGTTCAATTCCTCATTGGCAGAACTTCGGCCAGAATGTACACTTCCTCGCTCACCAGAGTATGAAGTGTCCTGGTTATAATTCCCATAATACTTTGCATACCAGGCTGCGTAGGCAGTAGGGTTGGTACGCCGTAAGTTTTCATAGTATTTGTAGGCATAAAATTGATCATACTGATATGGATTCATATGCCTCCCATAATAGTTTGAATAATCTGTACAAAACACAAAATACACATTATGAATAATATTTAATTTTAGGAAGTGATATTTTAAGGTTATTTTAATTAAATTTGAAGAGAAAAATTTTCGCCTAGACCGGGACTCGAACCCGGGACCCTTGGCTTTCCGGGCCAAGTGCTCTACCAACTGAGCTACCGAGGCGAGTTACGATCTAGACGCAAATTTTTCTCTTATATACGTGTAATTCCCAATCGCCAAATGCTTTTGAAACCATTGTTTCTATCTTTGCAAATGGCGGCTTCTTAGTTAAGAAGACATTTATTGGAAATTTAACATTACTTTAAAAGCCAGTAAGGCCTCTAATGATGTTTTTATTATTAATTTAACATTTCTCAATGAAAGATAAATTAAATTTGAAGAGAAAAATTTTTCGCCTAGACCGGGACTCGAACCCGGGACCCTTGGCTTTCCGGGCCAAGTGCTCTACCAACTGAGCTACCGAGGCGAGTTACGATCTAGACGCAAATTTTTCTCTTATATACGTTGTAATTCCCTATCGCCAAATGCTTTTGAAACCATTGTTTCTATCTTTGCAAATGGCGGCTTCTTAGTTAAGAAGACATTTATTGGAAATTTAACATTACTTTAAAAGCCAGTAAGGCCTCTAATGATGTTTTTATTATTAATTTAACATTTCTCAATGAAAGATAAATTAAATTTGAAGAGAAAAATTTGCGTCTAGATCGTAACTCGCCTCGATAGCTCAGTTGGTAGAGCACTTGGCCCGGAAAGCCAAGGGTCCCGGGTTCGAGTCCCGGTCTAGGCGAAAAATTTTTCTCTTCAAATTTATTTATCTTTCATTGAGAAATGTTAAATTAATAATAAAAACATCATTAGAGGCCTTACTGGCTTTTAAAGTAATGTTAAATTTCCAATAAATGTCTTCTTAACTAAGAAGCCGCCATTTGCAAAGATAGAAACAATGGTTTCAAAAGCATTTGGCAATAGGGAATTACAACGTATATAAGAGAAAAATTTGCGTCTAGATCGTAACTCGCCTCGGTAGCTCAGTTGGTAGAGCACTTGGCCCGGAAAGCCAAGGGTCCCGGGTTCGAGTCCCGGTCTAGGCGAAAATTTTTCTCTTCAAATTTAATTTATCTTTCATTGAGAAATGTTAAATTAATAATAAAAACATTATTTTAATTATATTATTTTTAGTCCAAGAACAAATCAACATTAACATTGAGGTAAGATGATCAGACTAAAAATAATATAATTCACAATATGAAAATAAGAATATCCAAGAGAGTTGTCCACTGTTGTAATCTCAAGGTAGCATGCTGCCTTGTTACGCAGTGTGCCCAGGTTCGATCCCCGGTCAGGGGTGATTGTTTTTTTCGGGGTTTTTCATCACCTATAAGACAAATAAAAGGAAACTTTAGGGCCCAAACATCATCTGGACATCATTATCATCATTAACATATTCATTAAATTTAGGATTAAGGCCTCATTACCTATCATACTTTAAGGGAGGAAAGGATATTACAAGTATTTGAGAACAATGTTCTTCGGAAAATTTTTGGACCAAAGAGAGATGAACAGACAGGTGAATGGAAAAGATTTCACAACAGTGAACCACATGGTGTTTAAAGGAAGCCAGATATAATAAGAACAGTTAAGTCTCGTAGATTGTGATGGGCAGGACATGTGGCATGAATTGGGAATGAAAGAACATGCATGGAAGCTTCATGAAGAAAAACCAGAGGGAAAATGCCCAGGTGGTAGACCAAGAATGAGGTGGGAGAATAACACTATGATTTGAGGGAAGTAGATTATACTGGGAATGATTGGAAAACATTAGCTCAGTATAGGGATATATGGAGAGCTTATGTCTGCATGGCCATGAACCTACGGGTTCGATAGTGCCTGTGAGTTAGTTATATCATCCGGGCAGCATAATTCTGACTTCCAGGTGCCCCAATCTCAGAAGTGGGTTACAATAATGCCATGCCAGGAGAAAACACCAGAATTGTTGAAATGACAATCTGGGGTATTTAAAAAAAACAATCCAAGAGAGTCAATGACGTAAAAAATATAGTAAAAAAACTGTATATTCGCAGTTAATATAGTAATTTTTCTTTTGTCCAAAGTCATTGGATTGTCTTATACAACTTCTAGCAATCATTCCTGATATCGGCTGAAATGAACCCACTTCTGAGATTTGTGTGCCCAGAAAGCGGAGTTACATTATGGTGAAATTAAATGTTTCTTACCTCTCCTCATATAAATCTTCTAAGTAGATCGCGATTTCGAGACCATAACTGTCTTATCTTCAGTACTTTCTTGGCGACTGATGTTATGTCGATTGGAAGAAACTCTTCTTCTTCCCTCTGTTGGTGGACCAATGAATCTCTGGATCAGGTCAAAATTTGCGGGAATTTCGAAGTTCATAAGTGTTCCTTTGTTTTTCTGAATGTGGATCTTTTCCTAAACCATGAATTCCTTTTGTTTGTCTATTTGTTTAATTAGACTGGCTTTTGATTCAATTAAATGTTTTTCGGACCAAGCATGAGCAGCTACTGCTGACTTTCCACTTCTCTATTTTTGATGTTTCTAAGATGTTCTTTCGCCCTTGTTTTCGAATTTCTTTTCATTTTTCCAATATAAATTTTGTCACAATCCCTGCATTTGATCTGATAAATTCCTGATTTGTTTTCATTTTCAATTCTTTCATTTTTATTGGTTTTAATTATCCTATTAAGGCTGTATTCATTCTTTGGGGCTAATTTTATATTAAACTTTTTGAATTTTTTTAAATTTATAGTGTTTCAATGGATGGTAAGTGAATTTCTTGAATTTTATTTTTTCTGTTTCTTTTATAAGTGTGCCTTCATTTATTAATTTTTGTCTTTTAAATTTATTTATTGTCTTGTGTACCATATTTTCTATATAACCGTTATCTATTGGAACATTAATTATGTGTTCTTTTTCTTTTTCATAGTTTTCTTTGCTCATAGGTGTATTTACCAATCTATGTGTCAAACTATTGAATACTGCCTCTTTGTGTGCAAAATGGTTGAATCCTGAAGCTTTAATATAGTTGTCAATATGTGTATTCTTTCTATAAATTCCAAATTCTATCTTGTTTTAAAAATTAAATTAAACCTCATAGTGTTCTTTCCCTGTGAAAGTTAAATATCTATCTTGTTTTCTTCGTTTCTTCTTAAAGTGAGATATAAAAATGGGATTTGTCTTTCATTTTCAGTTTCCATGGTAAATTTTATAGTTCTACTCTGAATGTTCAACAGCTTTAAAGCATCCTCTATTTGCTTGTGATTCACAATAGCAATTACGTCGTCAACGTATCTACCCCAATATTTTTAGATCTCACTATGTTTCATACATCTTCAATTTTTTTATCGCCATTTCAACCTCTAATGCACTTGTTTCTGTGACTAATATTTTTGTTGTCTGTAAATTATCCTCTTTAATATCATGTTCTGCATGCACATTTAATAGATGATTGAAGTAACTTTTTCATCTATTTAATATACTCCTGGAATCTACAATCATATCCTCATTTTCATTCTTAATTATATTTGTTCTAGCCTTAAAACATTTCCTCTTCATCCAAATTCCCTGCTATAATTCTCTGATGTTCCTATTGTTTGCATTCATTCCAAAATCTTCTCTCTCGAATATTTTTTTTTTACGCTTTAATAATCTAATGGTTTCCCATCTAACACTACACAATTGTTCTAAATTAACTTCATTTGGCTCGTGTAACCAATTCATTTTGCTAGCTTTCTTTTCTTTACAATGTCGGCACATTCCTCATCAAACCTTTTCTTGTTTTGCTTATTTTTTAAATAAGCTATGCTTTCTATGCTCTTATAGGGCTAAACTAAAACCAATTAATATGGCCATACTTTACATATGAACAAATAAAATCATCACATTTCATAAAATTATGAATATACACAAATTTAACTTACCGCCATATTCTCTTCTACGATAATCTTCATACTCTGAGCGACTTGATGGGCGTGACCTAAGCAATATAAAAGTAATATGTATTAATACATTACTTTTAAAAGCAAACCTATATTACAAGTATAGTTATGATGTTTTTATTATTAATTTAACATTTCTCAATGAAAGATAAATTAAATTTGAAGAGAAAAATTTTTTCGCCTAGACCGGGACTCGAACCCGGGACCCTTGGCTTTCCGGGCCAAGTGCTCTACCAACTGAGCTACCGAGGCGAGTTACGATCTAGAAAAAAAAAAAAAAGAAAAAAAAATTCTCTTCAAATTTACAAGTATAGTTGTTTTGCCAACTCACTCTTTATCTATCTGTTTATGTGTGCATGTATATGAACATGTGCAAGTGCACAAGTAAGTGTGCATGTGTGTGTGTGTGCTTATGCAAGTATTTTTTTAACTTGGTAGGAAGTAACACTATGTGGTATTAATAATTAAATAATAAAAATTTATTACCTCACCTTACATTTTGTCTTCTTTTTAGACCGGTTTCAGAATTATTCCATCTTCAGTATTTTCATGACTATTGTTCTGCAATGATTATGCACTGTTTCTTCCTCCAAGATGGAATAATTCCGAAACTGGTCTAAAAAGAAAAAGAAAAAGAAAAAATATGAGGTGAAGTGATACATTTTTAATATATAAATAAATGTTTGTTACGTATACATAGGAAAAACAAAAAGGAATTTGGAAACACGCACTAAAGAACATTTTAGAAATATTAAAAATTGTGAAAAGAAACATCAGCAATTGCTGCACATAGTTTGCTAGAACATCATAAAATTGAAAAAGAGCAAAATTTTTAAATAATTGGATAAACCGTTGGAATTAACAATTTGGGAAAAGATATTCATTCTGAAGAATAAATATCAATCTATCGATATTCCAGTGGATAAAAATTTAATTTCAAAGTTTATAATCCCAACCAAAGATGACAGCACAAGAGGTGATGTCCATAGAGAAATAAACAACCGGAGAATTTCATCAGTGGAAGTCATGACTGAAGAGGGACAAGATATTGTCTGAAACCGCCGGTATCAAAGATATTTGAAATTATATAGAGTCATTAAAAATATGTTCTCCACTCACTATTAATAAATTTTGTGTTTATTAATTTTTATATTTGCCTAACCTGGATTTTTTAGTGGATACATGGTAAATCATATAGGCTACACAAGAAATTGATGAATGAGAACATCATAAAAATCTAGTAGCAATCTTAAACTATTTAGTTCGGTATGAGCCAAAAGCAAATGCATATTTCTCTCTCTATGCAGCTAATTTGTGAATTTACATTTCAAATGTGAAAAAAACTGCATCTTAAAAATAAAAACAATTGAGAACAATTTTGAAAACTGATTTAATATAGAGTCATTTTTAAGATTAATGAAAGTACTCTTCACACAGATAAAGATATTGGTAAAAAATTCAAGAAGTTCACATACCACCCTTTAGTATTTGACAAGTTTCATAAAATCTTCAACAAATTCAACATTAAATTAGCACCGAAAAATTATTACAGTTTAGGTAATTTAATAAAAACCAATAAAAATGAAAAGATTGAAGACTGCAAAAAATTGGGAATTTATCAAATTAATTGTAAAGATTGTGAAAAGATATACATAGGAAAAACAAAAAGGAATCTAAATACAAGATTAAAGGAACACCTCAGAAATGTTAAAAATGGAGAGACAGAAGAATCTGCAATAGCTGCACTTGCCTGGTCAGAAAACTGAAACAAAATTACTTAAACAATTGGAAAAAACGAAGGAACTCACAATTTGGGAAAAAAATTTACATATGCAAGAATAAAAACACAACTATGAATTTTTGAAATACCCGGTGATAAGGAGAGGGGATTGATTTGGAAGTTCGTCGGTCAGCCATCAGATGCAGGAGAGGAGGCCGTTGGACATCAGTTGTGAACATAATACAGTATTGAGAATGTCACAAATGAAGTGAAGAAACTCGAGTCTGCTTGGGAGTTAAGAAGTATGAAGTGAGTCAAGAAACAACTAAACAATATTAAAATAAACCTCATAGTGTTATTTCCTACCTACATAACACTATTGGTGTCCATTTGCTAATTTGAAAAGTTAATACAATATATAATTAAATATAATACAATATAATTCTTTATTGGAATAAAATTTGAATCCAGGTCTCCAACTGCAGTAACCACAATTGGAAACCGAAGTTGACATATCATTCCAAAAAATATGTATTTTACCAGTACCATTTTAAATGATTATACTTAAAAGAAATATAATTCTTACTTTCATTAATTTTTAAAGGAAGTGACACTATGAGGTTTATTTTAATTAATACTAGAGTTAGATTTAACATCTCACCTCATAATTGTAGATTTCTCAAAGAATGAGTTAGATAGAGCTGAAGATGGTACACAGAAGTATCAAAACTAGTCTTCAAGAAATCTACAATTATGAGGTGAGGTGCTAAATCTAATTATATTATTAATTACATTTTTTATTACAGTGTTAATTATAAATTGATGGAACATACCTCTCTCTATCCCTGTAATAATCATCATAATTTCTATTGTAATAATCTTCGTGGTGACGGTAATCATATCTATCACGATGCCTATCAGGATATTCTGAATGTTTTCTCTCTCTGTTTGAATTCCGACTTCTACCATGATCAGAATCCCTGTCACGATCATCTCTTCTCATAGACCTAAAATATAAATTATCATGATAATTCCATTTACAATAAAACATAACAATGAAGGTAAGTTTATTGTAAACAATATTCCACTTACATATATGACAAAAGCATATATCATAATTTATAAACTAACAAGAATTTATAGGAAAACACATTTTTGAAAACAAAAGAACAGGCCATGAAGGTCCATAGGAGATTTGGATACAAGGATCTACATATTCCAAGACAATGGCATAAAGAGAATATAGTAGTAGTAGTAGTAGTCTAATGCCCATTAGCTTGGATGTGTTCCATTTGCTTTCTTGCTTCCCAATAGAGTCCTGCCAGAGTTCTTGTAGGTGACATCTTCAGAGCCTCACAGCTAGCTAGATGATCTTTGTTCATGGTAGTGTTATTCTCTTGGCACAGGATACAATTTGGAGAGTTGAAGATTCCAATTTTATGGAGGTGTACTGCCAGGTAGTCATGGCCTGTTAACAGTCTGAATGTTGCTACTGCTTCGTATCTTGGTTGTTCAGGTATTAAATTTTTATTCTGCGAGATAGCTGCCCATGGTTTCTCATTACTTCGTGATTTGAACTGCTCCATCAGTTCTTTCTGGAAGTTTCTTTTAATTAAAATTTTTGCAGAATGGTAGGGCAGGGATTGATTTGTTTTCTGTAAAATTTTGGTGCCCTTTTTTGCTAAAAGATCCATCATTTCATTTCCATGTACCCCGCAATGAGAGGGGATCCATTGGAGCTTGATAATTTTATTTTGTTTGGTCAATAATCTTATGATCATTTTTATTTCCAACACTTTTCTGGAGATTGGAGAGTTATATGTTGTTATAGCTTATATAGCTGATGTTGAATCACTTAGTACAACTGCTCTCTGAAATGTATTTATTCTGTACAGGAGTTCTGTTAGTGCTAACTCTATTGCCTGACTTTCTCCATCGAAGTGTGTGTAATTTTTTCCTACTGCAACATAGAAGCTAAACAGTTTTGAGTAAATTCCAGCTCCAGCTCCGTCTTCTATTTCCATTCTGGATCCATCTGTATAGATATGTACCCATTGTGGTTCAGGATATAGGATATAGGGTAGCTAACAATCTGGACATGAACAAATGAGGAATTTCAGTATCAATTTGCTATTCAGATTACCAACCAACACAATGGTGATGCAAGAAATGACAAATCAACATTCTACTAGACTCTTCTAGTGCTTCATTATCTTTTATCATCCATCGGTGTAACATAAACTCCACCTTCTAGGTGCCCCAATTTCAGAAGTGGGTTACAATTAAGCCAGTACCCGGAGAGAACACCAGAAAATGTCAAAATGACAACCTGGGGCATTGAATAAAAAAAAATTAAAAACCAACATTTTCCTGTATATCAAGAAACATTTCTCAAATGACAATTTTAACAGTAGCATAAATCTGATTGTGTAATTCTGTGAAGAGATAGCAAGCTACTCCAAGAAATTAGGCTTTTTAGTAACGCCTTGAAATAAGAAACATCCTGAAACTTGACAGAGTATTAGATGAAATAGAAGATAGGAAATAAAATGGTATGCCCATGTTAAAAGGATGGATACTGGGACGTTAAAAGATATGTAGCAAACAACCATATAAAAGGGAAAAGACCAAAAGATGGGCTGAGAATGAGATTGTAGGGTGTTGTAATCTTTTAGGGCCGCATGCAAATACATTAGTCTCTACTCAAATTACTTCCAATCACTGGTGAGCTGACTCACCGTGAGCAATTGCTGAGATCGAATTAACGGCCGACTTACCAGTCATGCATGAAAGTCGACGTTTTCATAATATTGGCAACGAATTACCCAGAATTCTCAGCGATAAAACCACTTCCATTATTTTCGTCTGCTATAGAGGAACGCATTTATGCTTGCATCCCGCAAATAATACCGTATCCAATGACGTCTGCATCGCGCAATATTACGCCGATTCTCCTGTTCTTCCAGTTGAATTCTTTGGTAGACTCTATCAAATTCCTCTTCTCCGCGTATACCAAAAACATGATCGAAGTCTTCAAGGTCCGACATCTTGGATAAAGTGGCAAAGTTTCAAACTACATCAGTTACCATCGGTTCCCTTCGGGATTCTCACGATAAGTTTCTATCTTGAGCTATGATCTTAAGTTACCTCGTCAGGTAGCTTACAATTATTATCGCATGAATAGATTTCTGAGTAAGCAAAATGTATTAGGATAAAACTTTCTCAGCAGAGAACGCCTTTTACGGTCTAAAGCGTTTATAAATTCGACCCTTAATCTTCTTTTTTGTTGTTTGAATTTCCTTAACTTACTTATTATCTCCTTTCCAAAGCCATTTAATTTGGCTATGTTTTAAACATGATTGTATTCATTCTTAAAATTCTCTTCACTTAATGGAATGTATTGATTTAGGCTTTCAAGGCCGGAGTTAATATGATGATCTTGGAGAAGATCATTATACTTAATGGAATGTTTGTAAATCTGTATATTAAGCTATAGAATATTGTTTGTTTATATGCTATATGATTAAAACCTTAATATTTATTTTGAACTTTTATAGGAAAAAATCACTATAAGGTTTAATTTAAGATTAAATTAAAATATTTCATACCTCACCTCATATCCAGTCATCTAACTAGACCGATTTCAAAGCCTGAGCAGCTTCATCTTCAGTAATTTCTCGTCGACTGATGTTATGTCGATGAGAAGAACTGCTTCTTCCTCCCCTGTTGATGGACCAATAACCCTCTGGATCAACTCAGAATCCGCAGGAATTTCAAAGTTCATAAGTTTTTCTTTCTCGGTTTTTTTATTGTGGATTTTTTTTCCCCCAAACCATGAGTTCTTTTTGTTCTTCTATTTGTTTAATTAGACTGGCTTTAATTAGAAAAAAATCCACATTCAA
This sequence comes from Diploptera punctata, assembly GCA_030220185.1. Lineage (NCBI taxonomy): Eukaryota > Metazoa > Arthropoda > Insecta > Blattodea > Blaberidae > Diploptera > Diploptera punctata. The sequence goes on from JASPKZ010000013.1 coordinate 328,178, forward strand.
AAAAACAAGAAAGAAAAACTTATGAACTTCGAAATTCCCACGAATTATGAGTTGATCCGGAAGTTTATCGGTTCACCAACAGAGGGAGGAAGAAGCAGTTATTCTGATTGATACAACATCAGTCGATGAGAAATTACTGAACATGAAGCTTTGGAACCAGTCTAGTTAGAAGACTGGAAATGAGGTGAGGTATGAACATTTTAATTAAATCCTGAATATTTAATTTAATTATCTGTATATCTTTTCTTACTTACTTACTCACTGGCATTATTGAACCCGTAAGTTCACGACCACACAGACATAAGCTCTCTATACATCCCTATCCAGAGTTAATGCTTTCCAATCATTCCCTGTATAATCTACTTCCCTCAAATCATAGTTAATGTTATTCTCCCACCTCATTCTTGGTCTACCAACTGGGTATTTTCCCTCTGGCTTTCCTATAAGAAGCATCCATGCAAGTCTTTCATTCCCCATACGTGCAACATGTCCTGCCCATCGCAGTCTACATGACTTAACTGATCTTATTATATCTGGCTTCCTATAAAGAACATGTAGTTCATTGTTATGTAGTCTTCTTCATTCACCTGTCTGTTCATCTCTCTTTGGTCCAAAAAATCTTCCTAAGTACTTTATTCTCAAATACTTGCAATCTCCTTTTCCTCCCTTAAAGTAAGAGTCCATGTTTCGCATCCATATAATATAACTGCTAGAATAATAGTTTTATATATTTTCAGTTTAACGTTTTTTGAAAGGAGTTGGGACATCAAGAGTCTCTGCAATGCATAATAGCACGCATTTCCAGAAATTGAGCCTATGTTTAATTTCTTTGTGCATCTCATTCCTATTTGTGATTATTGTTCCTAGGTATTTGAATTCAGCCACTTCCTCAAAATTTCCCTCATTTGTCATTAGCTGTCCATTTCCAATATATAATGTACAGGGTGGACCGCTCGAATGGACCTAATTTCAATTGCTTGTTACTGGCAAACGGTTGAAGATAGAAACTTAAAATAACGTTCATAGTACAGAAAAACTCACCAAGTTTCGAATCCTGTCGGTAGATGGCACAAAGATACGTTTCTCGTTCTTAGATTTAATTGTTTGTGAAAATGGCGACTCCGCATATGAAAGCGCAAGCTGTTTTGTGGTATGCGGAGTTTAAATCAATCATTAGAGTTCAAAGGGAGTTCCGGCGTGTGTTTAACCGTGATGCTCCAACTGCTAGAAGCATAAAGAAGTGGCGTGATACATTATTAGCTACAGGATCTGTGTTGAAGAAGCATGGTGGTGGTCGCAGAGCATCCGATGAAATGGTAGCAAATGTTCAAGCCGCATTTGAGCGAAGCCCCCGGAAGTCATTAAGAAGAGCTTCGCGGGAACTTCAAATACCAAAATCGACATTACAACGGATTGTCCACAAACGCCTCAAACTGCACGCATATAAAGTGCAGTTAGTGCAACGTCTGGAGCCGAATGACATGCCGAAACGAGTGGAATTCGCCAATACGATGCTGGACCGTCTCGGCGCTGATCCTGACTTCATGACCAAGATTTTCTTCTCGGACGAAGCCACTTTCCATTTGTCAGGCAAGGTAAACCGGCATAATGTGCGGATCTGGGGATCGGAGAATCCTCACGCTATTCAAGAGCATGTTCGTGATAGTCCGAAGATGAATGTTTGGTGCAGTTTGTCACATAATAAGGTCATTGGACCGTTTTTCTTCGCCGAGAAAACTGTTCGTGGTACCACATATCTTGACATGCTGGAGCAGTTCTTCTTTCCACAAATTGAACAACTGCAGCCTAACATCGTTTTCCAGCAAGATGGTGCTCCTCCCCACTGGTCCAATGAAGTTCGTACGACTTTGGACAACATTTTCCCTGGCCGTTGGATTGGTAGGGGAGACCAATCGCGTGGCCCCCGAGATCTCCCGATTTAACACCACTGGATTTCTTTCTCTGGGGCTATGTCAAAGATAAAGTTTACACCACCCCAGTCAAAGACCTTCGTGATCTTCGTGAGCGCATCATAGAGGCTATTGAGAACATTCCAGAAGACATACTCCAACGTACTTGGCAAGAAATTGTTCATCGCTTTGATATCGTCACAGTGACTGCTGGGGCTCATATAGAGATGTGGTGATCTGGATATCAAAACTTGGTGAGTTTTTCTGTAATATGAACGTTGTTTTAAGTTTCTATCTTCAACCGTTTGCCAGTAACAAGCAATTGAAATTAGGTCCATTCGAGCGGTCCACCCTGTATTTCTACGTGTGACCATATATTTAGTTTTATTGATATTTACTTCTAGTCCTTTTCTATAGATGTTAAATTAATTTTGTTTTTAATTCAGGTGGTTCTTCAAGACAACATAACAACTGTCATGAAAGTTTTGAGGATAGAATCTAATTAGGTTTGTCTAATACGAAGAAATACATGAGGTGAGGTGAACAATTTTTTTTAATAAATAATAACCTCATAGTAATAATTCCTAAAAAGTCAATCAGTAGTTGTGATTTTTCCTTCTGTTAAACATATAAGTGGAATACCAGATATTAATTTTACAACTTAAGTGAATTTTGGTTATACCTATGATGGTCCTGCCTCGAGCCCTTGTCTACAGCTTCACGATGTCCTCTGTCTCTATCATCCCGGCCCTTGTAACGACCACCATAGTCTCGGTACCTGGATTTCTCTCTGTCATGATCACTGTAGTAATCTTCAGTGTCTGCATCTTCATCTCGTCTTTCATAACTGCAAATACCACTTAACCATTACATTAATTTCTATCACTTTTTTTAATTAATGATCTGATACAATTATATTCAAAACAAAATAACATATAAACACTAAATAAATATAGTACAATAAAAACATGATAAAGAAGAAGACTATCAAGCATGAGACTACACCAAATTTCAGTGAAGTCTATCACGCAGATACTGCTTACTAAGCAAATTTCTCAGCAAGTCAAATTTATTGTCCAATTTTGTTGGTTTATAAATATATATATATATATATATATGAGGGAGAATCAAATATAAACAGGCCTTTGTTTACTGTGCATGCGTAGAGTGCGATATGAGTTGGAGGCTTTTACAGCAGGTGCAGTGGGGTCTCTGGAAGGGGACCGTGGCCTTGGGAACTCATTTTGTTTTGTTCCTCAGTTGCTGTGGAGATGTCTGAGAGAGAGGTGCATCCAGCTGTTGCGCAATGAGTAATCCTCAAGTTTCTCGTCAATGAAAATGTCAGTGCAGCTAAAATTCGCCGTCGGTTACTCCCACAGTTTGGGGAAAGAACCCTCTCATGGACCAGAGTAAAACATTGGTGCCACGAGTTTAATGAAGGACGTGAACGTGTTGAAAACTTGGCCCATCCTCGCCGCCCACGCACCAACATCAATCCATAAAACATCCAAGCTGTTCAAGACATCATTGAAGGGGATCGCCACATCAAAGTGCTTGACATTTGTCGAGAACTTCTCATTAGCTACGGGAGCGTGCAATCAATCATTCGAGGGGAGCTGAAAATGAGAAAAGTGTCAGCTCGTTGGGTTCTGCGGTTGCTCACTGCAGAACAGAAAGCAGTGCGAGTTCAAATGTCTCGCACGCTCCTCACGCACTACGAAGAGGAAGGTGATGCTTTTCTGGACTGAATCATCACTTGTGATGAGACATGGGTGCATCTTTACACACCCAAATCAAAGAGGGCCAGTCTGGAGTGGAGGAAGAGTGGAGAGCAACCGCCGGTGAAAGCCAAGTCACGACTGTCTGCAGGAAAAGTTTTGGCCACAATGTTCAGGGACTCAAAAGGTGTCCTTCTGTTTGATTTCCTTGAACAACAAGGACAACGACAACGGACCATTAATGCTGCCTACTACTGTGACCTTCTCAGTCAAATTCGAGTTGCCTTGCGGTTAAAACGGCGCAGCAGTCCAATCAGAAATGTGCTGATTCTGCAGGACAATGCCAGACCACACACCGCAGCAGCAACACAGCGGAAATTGACCGAAATACACTGGACTGCCCTTCCACATCCACCCTACAGCTCGGGTCTCTCACCATGTGACTTCTTCATGTTTGGTCCACTCAAAGAACCTCCTGGAGGACATCGTTTCACAACTAACGAGGAGATGAAAGACTTCGTGCGCAACTGGCTGCACACACGTCCTCGTACTTTCTTTGAAACTGGCATTAAAAAACTGCTTGTCCGTTGGAACAAATGCATAGCAAAGATGGGTGAATATGTAGAAAAGTAAGAAAAATGTTAATTTCAATTAATCTTCATGAATAAAAGTTTTGGAACAAAAGGCCTGTTTATATTTGATTCCCTCTCGTATATATATATATATATATATATATATGCCTATATGTGTGTGTGTGTGTGTGTGTGTGTGTGTACACAGGAAGTACATAAAATAATATAGCAATTTTAAAGGTGTTGAATTACACTTTAACTATGACAAAAACAAAACCCATATTAAATGAAAGAGTAACAAGTCCAGTTTACATTACAAGTTCATAGGTGTTCAATGTGAGCCTCATTTGTTACATGACACACATCCAACCTGTAAGCTAATTCTTCCCATACATTAATAAGCATGTCTGGATTGAAGGTAGCAACAGCTTCTTGAATCCTGTCTCTCAACTCGGGCAGGTTAGCGGACAATAGAGGCACGTAGATTCTGTCCTTTAAAAAACCCCAAAGGAAAAAATTGCATGGGGTGAGATACAGTGATCTATGAGGCCACTGAGATAAGCCCTGTCATTTGGACCATGACGACCAATCCAGTAATGAAAGTGTGGAAGTCTTACAAAAACGCTTACATATGCGTCCCTACCCCTAGAATCACAAGGCATCTATGAGATCCCTTGCACCTCATGTGAACAAACATATGTAAAAAATATCCTGCCAAATACAAGAACATAAGGCTGCAATAAATCATCAAGAACCTACTTCAACTTTGGTGCAACATATGAAATAGAGGGGTCGCAAGATCGACCTCACAGGATCTAGAATGTTAGCTAAAATAGAACATGAAAAATCAAGAATCTACAGAGAAGCAATAGAAATTGAGAAAAGACTCCATTCTATGAACACCTGAGATGATATCCAAAGATCACCATCTACATGGAAAATTGCTCTCGCTGCCCACCATGTCATCCCCAGAACAGCTTAGAAGATATGAAGAAAACCACGGTTGGGCAATATGGAGTGTGGTCGATGCTTGGATGGGTGTACAGCTTCTGAAACTGACCACAGTGAAAACTGAAGGTGTTTAACTACACAAGATCTAAACCTTGGATGGGTGTATGGCTTTGGAAACGGACCACAGTGGAAGCTCTATTTGTTTAATTATATAAGACCTACACCTTGGATGGGTGTACGGCTTCTCAAACAGACCACAGTGAAAACTCAATGTGTTTGATTATATAAGACCTAAACCTGTGACTCGAACTTATCATTCCTTGATAATGGCATGTGGGATCATGCCAAAACATCGGAATCAATGGCCAGAGGCCAAACTTGAATCCATGACGTGGAAAACCCAAGAAAACTTTCTTAATCATATATATATATATAAGATCAGGAAGTGTGGAAGAAAAAAATTATATATTTTGGTTGAGGATACCTGCGTAAATAACAGAAACAATCTTGAATATAAATATATATATATATATATATATATATATATATATATATATGGGTATAAAGATATAGGAAGACCTTAATGTAGATGACATTACACATGAGAAAGGAAAAAGCAATCTCACTTAATTCCTAAAGAGCTGATATTTTTATCTTATCTATATAATTTTCTTGTGTTCTGTTAAACATTTCTGCAATGGCAACCTTAAATTTTAATGAAGTCAATAAATAAAAGTAAATACTAGTGTATTTTTTTTTATTTTTTCCAAAAAAGTAAGTAAATTAAAGTTAAGAAAATGAGGAAATACAAAGTGTAACCAATTACCTAGTACTCTGTCTTGATCTGTGCCCTTCATTCATTCGATAGCGTTCCCTTGAATCATAATTCCAGTCTCGATACCTGCTTGGAGATTCTGGCCTTCTTTGATTATCATCTTCACTTTCATCGTCTCTAAGACGATCTCTGTCTTTACTTACATTATCTCGCCGAGAACTGTAAACATACGGCTTCAATTTGTAAAAAAGTAATCAAATGGTAAAGAGTTAAATTACAATAAATATTGCTATTTACAAAACAGTTCATTACTTTAAAATACATATGTAATTTTTTTCCATATTAAACTAGCAAATCAGAAATAAACGGAACTGAAATCATGTTTCTGAAAAAAAAAAAAAATATTTTTAATCATCTAATTATTATTTACATGATAAAAATACAATTATGAAGTATGGAAAAGGAGCTAATGTTCTTGTAACATTTACATCAAAAGTTGAGGAAGACTGAGATCTCAGGTATTCTATTTTTATATTGTAAATGTTACACAGTAATCTCAACGGTGTTTCGTCATGAATTATATAAGTATCGATCTACCAATGTTTTTGTTCTGGTAGATTTGAAATCTTTAACACACATCCCAATCAATCAAACCTTACTTTCAAAATTTACAGACAGCTATCAACAGCATCATTTTAATATTGAACTTTCACAGAAAAATATCACTATGAGGTTCAATTTAAGATTTAAATTAAAATTCTTTATACCTCACCTCATATCCAGTCTTCTAATTATACCAGTTTCAAACTTAGGTGGTTGCATCTTTGGTATAATTAGAAGACTCGATGAGGTAAGGTATGAAGAACTTTAATTTAAATAATTTTAATACCCAACTTCACATAATCATAATATTGACTGTATGTTAAAAAATCTATAAAAATAAAGTAAATATATTTGAAGAGAAAAATTATATGCTCAGACTGGGGCTTGAACCCAGGACCTTTGGCTTTCTAGGCCAATACTCTACCGAATGAGCTATCTGAGCAAGTTCCAATCTAAATTTCATAGTTAAATATGGGATGCAAATCTTTCTCTTATATACGCTGTTAATTCCCGCGCACCAAATGCTATAAAACCTTTGCTTCTATCTTGCAAATGGCAGATTCTTTATTAAGAAGACATTTATATTTGAAAAGAAAAATATATGCCTAGACTGGGGTATATTTTTCTTTTCAAATATAATTTGTCCATCATTAAGATGTTTAAAAACGAATAATATTAACATTGAAAGAAGCACTACTGGCTTTATAAGTAATGTTTAAATTCCCAATAAAATGTCTTCTTAATAAAGAAGCCGCCATTTGCAAAAATCGTAGCAACGGCTCGTAGCATTTAGGGTTAGGGAGTTAACTATGAATAAGAGAAAAATACGCATTTAGATTAAAGACCTAGGTAGCTCACTTGGAAGAGCATTGACATAGAGAGTCAAAGGTCCTGGGTTCAAACCCCAGTCTAGGTGTATATTTTTCTTGTCAAATATAATTTGTCCATCATTAAGATGTTTAAAAACGAATAATATTAACATTGAAAGAAGCACTACTGGCTTTATAAGTAATGTTTAAATTCCCAATAAAATGTCTTCTTAATAAAGAAGCCGCCATTTGCAAAAATCGTAGCAACGGCTTGTAGCATTTGGGGTTAGGGAGTTAACTATGTAGAAGAGAAAAATACGCATTTAGATTGGAGGCCTAGGTAGCTCACTTGGAAGAGCACTGACATAGAGAGTCAAAGGTCCTGGGTTCAAAACCTAGTCTAGGCGCATATTTTTCTTTTCAAATATAATTTGTCCATCATTAAGATGTTTAAAAACGAATAATATTAACATTGAAAGAAGACATTTATTTGGGAATTTTACATTACAGCAAACTCCTGATTATCTGTGTTAATTGGGACTGAGATATGCACGGAAAATTGAAAAACACGGATAATCCAATTAAGTTATTCGGCGCCGTGGAAGTTGATCATAAATTTATTTACCCACTTTAACACTACTTAAATGCAACAAATATTCATAAAATGTTATATTAAATGTATTTAGGTGCAAGTCGTAATTATCATTAATTAATTTTATTCATAAATATGAAAAAAAAGTGGGACTATTTCCTGTCATGACCATTAATTTGAGTTGTGTTTTGCCTCGCTTCATATTCAAGTTTCGTCTCTGCATTTGTGACATTTTTGATGCAAAATCACGATCACAACTGCCATCCTGCAGTTGTCTCTCTTTTTAAATTGACTTCTGCGCTCTCTGTTGGCTGACCGATGAACTTCCAAATCAATCCCCTTTCATTTTCAATGGGTATTTCAAAATTCATAGTTTTTCTTTTTATTCTTGCATATGTAAATTTTCTCCCAAATTGTGAGTTCTTTTGATTTTTCCAATTGTTTGTTTAAGTAATTTTTCCTTGGTTTCAATTCTGTGTTTTTCTGACAAAGCAAGTGCAGCTATTGCAGATTTTTCTATTTCTCCATTCTTAACATTTCTAAGGTGTTCCTTCAATCTTGTATTTAAATTCCTTTTTTTGTTTTCCCTATGTATATCTATTCACAATCTTTTACATTCAATTTGATAAATTCCTGATTTGTTACCTACCCTCTTCAATATTTTCATTTTTGTTGGTTTTGATTAATTTGTTCAAACTGTAATCACTTTTTGGTGCTAATTCAATGTTGAATTTGGTTGAAATTTTTTTGAAACTTATTAAATACTAAAGGGTGGTATGTAAATTTCTTTATCTGTCTGAAGAGTACTTTCATTTTTTTTACTTTTTGTTTCTTGAATTTATTTATTTTCTTGTGAATCATCTTTTCTTGAAATCCATTATCTTTTGCAATTTTTATAATGTGTTTTTTCTCTTTCTTGAAATTTTCTTTGCTCATGGGAATGTTCACAAGTCTATGTGTTAAACTATTAAATGCTGCTTGTTTATGCGCAATATGGTTATATCCTTTAAGGTAGAATTTTTTTATCACTCACCTCATATTGTTCTTCTTATTTGACTATAAACTAGTTTCGGAACATAGTTTCTGTTCCATCCTCAGTATCATCACAACCTTTGTTCTGTCATCTTGAAGAGCCGTCCTTCGCTCCTTCCATTAGCAGACTAAAATACCTCGAAACCAGGTCATTCTCCACAGGAATTTCGTAGTTCATCAATTCCTTCTTTTCGCTCTTTTGAATGTAGATTTTTTCCCAAACAGTAAGTTCTTTTGGTTTTTCTATTTGTTTTAATAATTTAGCTTCTTTCTCGATAAGATGTTTTTCAGACCATGCATATGCAGCCACTGCAGATTTTTCTACTTCCCCTTTCTTGACATTCCTGAGATGTTCTTTCACTCTTGTTTTCAAATTTCTCTTAGTTTTTCCTATGTAGAATTTCTCACATTCTTCACATTTAATCTGATAAATGATTTATCAGATTTAAATTCATCGGAGATAATGAGTTTTCAAAAATTATCTCTGATGAATTAAAAAAATTTAATACAGTAGTTTTGTAACATGAATATGAGATATATGTCTGTTACAAACCTTGTATCTCGAACAGTAGTAACATCTGAAGCAATGGGTTGAAAACTGTCCACTCCATCAGATCCAATTGTTTCACTTCTTTCTGATGGTGGCTGTTGTAAACTACTTGTAGATTGTTCTGGCATTGGACTTTCAACTTCAGCTTTTCTACTGACAGGAGATGCTGAAAAATTATTATTTATACATAAAATTCTAATAATATCTATTTTGCAATCAAGGAAAGCACTAAAATGAACAAACTATCCTATGATATGAAGGAGAGAGGAGAACAATTAGAAGTATTATACATAATATTGGCATAATCTTAATTCAATATTTACATACGTGAGGAAGGTTGTTGCATAACTGCTGCAGACCCTCCTGCATCCATCTCATCTTGAGCAACTCCAGTCACAACCCTTGGTTCTAGAGGCAGTGGCTGAAAAGTATTTGCAGATGGTTGCAACATCACAACAGAATTTCCTTGACTCTCTGGGCTGCTCGACTCACCAGGGATCATTCTACGTAATCCTGGAGGCGGGATATCATCTGATGCACTACGCACATTAACTGACCCAATGTTAACATTGCTATCGCTTTCCTCAGTTAGCTGACCTGGCACCATGCGTACATCCTCAACAGAAGTTTCAAGCACTAGATTGGTATCCAGATCTTGTGACAATACACTCTCATTTAATTGACCAGGTATCATCCTCTGCATTCGGTTGGCATTCTGTCCTGGTACCATTCGGTGTAGACCATCAGGAATGCTGTCATCATTCAACTGGCCTGTTTCCAGATATTGATTTCGATCAGGTCGTGGTGCTACTTCCTGATTCTCAGGACTTGCACTGTAGTTTGTCTGTTGTAACCATTGTGACCCTGTATCTCTCTCTGCATCCTAAAACATTCAATCATACAGTTTCAAAACTAAGTTAATTTCATAAACAAATAGAATCTATAGTAATATACAGAGCATTTCATAATTCCTTTTGCACTCTCCTTGTAGTTGTAGATATTATGATTATTATTATTTGTGAGGGCAAGTGAGTAGCTAGTTTATTTGATAAGTAACAAAATCCAGTTAAAAAATTGTAATTAAGATGAGGGATTGCACCACGCTAATGCACTATCTTATGCTACCCAGTGATAAACATTTCAGTCAGCCTTGGCTCTTTGGGAACTGTCACGCCACATATTTATCATCATCTGAGCAACTTCCAAATTTAGATATATATAGAAAATACAGATATATTGTATACATAAAGGGCACACTATAGTACAATTGGTTAATATGCTAAGAGTTCAAAAGGAGTTCAAAACTCTGGTGGGATCAGGATTTTTAAACTGGCATGAACCTTTTGGCAGAACCATGGTCCAGAGGTTGACTCGGCCTCTAATTGAAATGAGTACCAAATATTTGTTCTGGGGATAAAGGCAGCCATCACACAAGGCTGGCAACCCTCCTGACACATTGTTCTGATTGACTATCCCAAAAGGGTCTCCTAAGGCCTATAGTGGGATCACTTTACCTTTTTTACAGAACACATAAAAGCAATTAAAAGAAATCAGTTGGAATTACTTTGGAGACAAACATAGGAATTTTTTTTTTTACTCTTGATTTTAGGTTGAGGAACATTCTCCCTAATTTTATCCACAGACAAGTTTTAAGGAAAGAAAACGTTCAAAATCACAAATGGACAGGAAAGTTATTAGATAGTTTTGATGAAGACCCAGGGCCAGAAATATTCTGTTTTATAGCTATCCATCCATCCATAGTGATTCTGCTGAAATATTAAAAATGGAGAAATTGAAAAATCTGCAGTTGCTGCTCATGTTTGGTCTGAAAAACATAATATAAATTCAGACACTAAATTATTAAAACAGTTAGAAAATACAAAAGAGCTGACTATTTGGGAAAAAAATTATATTCAGAAGAACAGAAACACAGTTATGAATTTTGATATTCCGATGGAGGGTGACCTTGTTTGGAGGTTCTTTGGCCAACCACAGGATGGAGCTGACATCGACATCCAGGTGGTGCAACATAATGCAACATAAATAAAACCAGTCTGGGAAAGCTGACGATAAAACAGAATTGTTTTGAAACATGTCCAAGAACAAATCAACATTAATATTGAGGTAAGATGTCCAGACCAAAAATAATATAATTAAAATAACCTCAAAATGGTTGGTTGGTATCTAATGTCGAGCACTTGATAATGAAATCATTCGCTCTCTTGCACTCCAATATTTAGCAGAAAGGCTGGTCTCTTCTACAAAAGCTGGACAACGGAGGAGATGGTTTCTTTCCATATCTTCATTTAAATTGCAAAAAGGGCATTTAGGTGAATCTGTTATGCCAATTCTGTGTAGGTGTTTAATATAACTTCCTAAAATTAAATATTAATGAAACAGTAATTTTCAGGTAAAAGTTCCACATCAAATCTTTATGTAATAAGTTCCCTCTATAACTGTTACAAGTGTTATGTTATTGTAAACTCTCTTCTTGTGTCCGGCATAATGCCAAATCGAAGTACGAAATGAGATTAAGCTCCTGTGATTAAAGTTTGTGATATACAAGGGGATACTAAGGTTTATATTATTTTAATATAATAAATTTGGGAATTTTTAACATTATGAGGTTTTATTGATAAGAACCAAATGAATCATGAATTCTTCTTACCTCACACTTCTATGTTTTTTTAAACACAGCACCGCAGTATCGGCGACCATCATCACCATCATCAGCTGTTTTCACAATTGTCAATTTTTTCTTTTGCCGGTAATTATCCAAACTGCCATCTGGTGTTCTTTTGAAGGAATCATTTTCTAAAATGCCATCTATTGCATTTTTTAAGAACTTTGTAATCAAGTTTGGTTCATCTGGAATCTCGAAGTTCATGGTTCTAGTATGTTTTTTTTTTAATATATATCTTTTCCCAAACCTTTGGATTTAACAGTTTGGGAAAAGATAAATATTCAAAAAAACCACACTAGAACCATGAACTTCGAGATTCCAGATGAACCAAGCTTGATTACAAAGTTCTTCAAAAATGCAACAGATGGCAGTTAAGAAAATGATTCCTTCAAAAGAACACCAGATGGCAGTTTGGATAATTACCGGCAGAAAAAAAATTGACAGTTGTGAAAACAGCTGATGATGGTGACGATGGTTGCCAATACTGCGGTGCTGTGTTTAAAAAAACACAGAAATATGAGGTAAGAAGAATTCATGATTCATTTGATTCTTATTATATTATTTTATTTAGTAACACTCTTTAACAACTAAAATCATTAGCATCGCAATTCAAATCTCGGTGTGAAAATGCTAACAAATTTTGTTCAGAGGGGTTTTTTTAAGGCTTGATGTTACGTTTGTGTGCTATAAATTTACAATGTGGGATCCACTCTTTAGTTCCCTTCCAAAGGAACCTATGTTCAAAATTTTCATTTCTTGAAAAATCCATCGATCCCAATCAGATTTCAACCTGCGAATCTTGAACCAGAAGCAATTATGGTAACCACTTGTCTGCCAGGACCAATCCAAGAAGAGTGTAAAAGGGATTATGAAAGACTCTGTACAGAAGGTAAAAAAAAAAAAAAGCAAGCAAGCACAGACACTGAAACACAATAACACAACATATCAATTTAATGTACATCATTCAAAATTTACCATGGTAAATGAATATTCCTCTCAGCTCTATATGGCTCTGTAAGAACCCTGTCCTCTGTAAACAAAGTTGCCCATTATTTTTCTGTTCAATGGTTTCATTCTCCATTTTTAATTCTCAAAAATTCCATAGATTTTTTTGTAATATTTCTGAATATTCAACTGTAATATCAATTAGTCCAGTAATTGTGTTTTGTTTTCCAAAATTACATGTTTTGATAATTTACTGTCACAATCTATTACAATAGCTGGATGGGGACTTGTGGTCAGAGCTTCTGACAACAGTTCATGAGGTCCAAGGTTCAATTCCCATTCAGACTGTAGGAATTTTTCCTTAAAAAGTAATTATTTATGTGGTTGCCCATGATGTGGAACTTAAATTAAGCTTTCTCCTGGTGCTTTGTTATCATAATCACGCATCATATCATCAGAATGATGTAACTCTGCCTTCCAGGCACCCCAACTCAAAAGTAGATTACAATTTCTCCCAATGCCAAAAAGAGAATGCCAGAAATGGCATAATACAACCTTGTGGAATTGGACAAAAAATCTTTGATATTTCTCAGGTGGGCATGTAAAAGAGAGGAATCTCCATCTCAAATGGGTGGGTAAAGAGAAACATCTCCAAAATTGTGGAAAATAACTTATTTAGCTAGGAAGAGTCAAATTTTTTTCTGTGTTATAAAAATGAAAATTTGTAGGACAGAGCAATACCTTATAGTGACAATGGTGATTAGTAGGGCAAGGCATTTAATGACCTATAAATTGGTAAAAAATGCAAAATAAAAAATACATTTATGACCTAAAAAATGCAAAAAATGACCAATAAAATAGAAAAATGACAAATAAAAAGTTAAGAATTACCAATAAAAATACTATTTATTAGATTAAGTACTCACTTGATTACTGAATTACATAAAATTTAACCTGACATCAAAATATTAAAAGAAAAGTATTTAAAAAATACATATTACAGTACCTTTTATTGCAGAAAATCCATTTCAATTATACAGTGCACTTTTATAGCAATTTTGAATTGCAGTTAACAATCAGAATAAGGGTAGAAGCTAGCATAAGCTCTAAGAAATTGAATAAAATTCCTAGAAGTGGGCAAGTTCATTATGCACATATCTTGAAAAATAGGGGTAGTAGTTAGCAAGACAACTACTTAATTCCAAGAAATTGTATTGACAAGGAAAAATATTGAACTATAATAAAAATCTTAAATCAAATACAAATACTGTCACAGCCTTCCGGAAAAGTGTAAAAAATGCTCAAAATGACCTAAAAATTGATAAAAAATTACCTATCCCTAAAAAAGTTGAGAAAATGCAAAAAAAAATGCCCTTAACTAATTGCTTGTATTTAATCTGTTTTTTAATGTCATACATTTTTGTATATGCAAGCAATGTTTCAACCTTCATAAGAAAAAGATGCAAAATCATTAATTGCCTTGCCCTAGTGATTAGGATATTTCACATTGTATTTTTAGACAACATGGGCAGATTTATTCTGGTCTTTACTCCTGTTCTTTAGGATATACTCGTGAATATCTATTATTATTTTTACACTGACTCATAATTTTGGATTCTTGATGTGTAAAAAAATAAAACTGGGTTGCAGATTCTCTCTATACACACCCACCCGAGATGGAATTATCTCTCATTATACACCCATGCAAGATTTGTTATTGTTTTTACATAAAAAATTAATTTTATGGTGTCTGTATTGAATTACTCTATGATATTATCTCACCTGGCCAACAGGACAGAATAAGTCGTTCCTAACTCCTGTTGATACTTGAATGTCCACCACATCTGGTCTCTCCTCATTGTCTGGCACAGTTTCTAAGTTTGCTCCATCCTCTGTTCTGCGAGATGACCCTGCTCTCTTCACACCATCCAAACTTTCACCGTAGCTCGGCTGGAGGCTCATAGCTCCAAACTGAGATCCAAGATCGCCAACTACTGACGATGCCACTCCAACTTGACTAAAATTTTTCCTATCAATAGCACCTTCCAAAGAAGGACTAATCTGCCCTTTATATTTCGGGACATTATAAGAACTATTTGCTTTCACAGGTACATTCTTTTTCTCTTCAGGATAAATTATTTCTTTATTTTCAACTTCAGGCGTCGGTGAACTACTTTCTTTCTTTACATCAACAAAGCCAATGCTTAAATTTGCTGTTGTACTATCAGTAGGATACACCTGTAGGAATGGCTGATTTTGCACAGTTTGAGACTCAGGGAGACGTTCGCTCTGACCTAATTCATCAGAGGCCTGACTTGGTAAACTTTCAGTCGACCACTGAGAAGACAACCCGTTGTTCCCTGTGCTACTGCTTGATTTATTAACTGTCTGACTTGCTAAGCTTTCTGTCGACCACTGTGATGATAATCTTTCACTCTTAACTACATCTTGTTCAACTGCTGAATTCTCAAGCCTCAATTCAGCTTGATAAGGAACTTCAGACGAATGCTCACCATTGTCCTTCCTTTCTTGCAACTCAACATTATTTGCTACTTCATTAAGAGTGTTTGTAACAGTAGATTCTACATTGTCATTTGCACTAAAGTCTATGCTCTTTGGTTCTGGACCACTTTCATCTCCTTGACTTATAGAACTCGTAACATCCATCTGAGACTGAGAGGCCAACAAAGAAGACTGTGATTGATTCAAACTGTTGAAATTATGCTGAGAACTTTGTGATTGGCTATAACTATCCAGATTAAATAAAGATGAGGTTGACGAGTAAGGTTCACTGTAATTCTTCGCTACTTGGTATGTATTAGAATCACTATGAGGAGTTAGATTAAATGAACTGTTAATAACAGACTGTTGCACTAAGGGATCTGCAGGCCAACTCTGTTGTTGCTGTTGTTGATGATGGGGATGGGAATGAGCAAGAGGATGTTGATGATGTTGTTGATGATGCTGTTGTTGATGATGCTGTTGTGGTGGTTGTTGTTGTTGCTGCTGCTGCTGCTGAGTATTGTCCACACCCCAGTCCCATCGAGGATCTGACCCAATATTGTTATTCGCTTGTTCAGTATTTCCAGTCTCTTCCCAACCCCAGTTCCAAGGATCATGGTTTTGTGTTGAATTGCTGAAAAAAAAAAAAAGATCATATAAATTAAATTTCATTATAGATGATTGGTACTTCCCTATATATCTCAGGCAATGTCCCATGCCATTGCCGAGCGGTTAAGGCAACAAACTTGGTTCAGAGCTATGGGACTTTCACTGATTTGAGTCTCCATGGGAGAAGAAATTTTCTCATGGAATTTTGACCAGTATGGGATCGGTGCCCAGCCAGCACCATGAGAAATTTGGGTAACTACAATAAGTAGTGGATCCAGGTTAGAAAACCAGCTGTAACGGCTGGTGACTTGACATGCTGACCACATGTCACCCCGACACTGGCTGTATGATCGTCTGACACTGTGATTAACACATGTGAATGTGAGGCCAGCAGCCGGCTGGTAGGCCAAGGGCCTGTCACACAATGGAGAAAAAATAAGTGTCTGAATAAGTGCTGAACAGACTGGGAATCATCTGGATAGGTGGACTTACTTCACTCATTCAAGGGCCAAACAGTAGGCCTTATAAAATAAAATAAAGTTAAAATGTACCTTCTTAGGTCAGAGCCGTCATCCTCAACTTATAAAATATGTATGCTCTTGTATCTGAAGGCCTTTCAAAATCTCTAATTCCATCTTCAGCAGGTCTTTCTTCACTACATGACTTGATGTAGGTCTTATTCAGTCTACTATAAAATGAATAATGGAAATTTTCTTAAGGTAGTCAGAACATACGGCTAAGCATCCTACCTCTTTTTTGTGTTGTTGACTAAGAGCTCGAATCTTTGAACGCATTAGACCGTGAAAGTCGTTCTCTGCTGAGAAAGTTTTATCCAAATACGTTTTTGCGTACTCAAAAATCTGTTCATGCGATAATTGTTGAAATTCCTAAGCTACCTGCCGAGGTAACTTAGGAGAGAAATGAATCATGAGAATCCCGATGGGAACCGATGGTAACTGATGTACTTTAAAACCTTGCTGCTTTATCCAAGATGTTGGACCTTGAAGACTTCGATCTTGTTTTCGGTATATGCCGAGAAGAGGAATTTGATAGAGTCTACCAAAGAATTCAACTGGAAAAACAGGAGAATTGACATAATATTGCACGACGCAGATGTCGTTGTATATGGTATTATTTGCGGGACGCAAGCGTAAATGCGTGCCTCAAGCAGACGAAAATAACGGAAGTGGTTTTATCGCTGAGAATTCTGGGTAATTTCTTGCCAATATTACGAAAACGACGACTTTCATGCATGATCAGTTAGTGGGTAGCTAATTCGATCTTTGCACTTGCTCACGGTGAGTCAGCTCACCAGTGATTGGAAGTAATTTGAGTAGAGACTAATGTATTTGCATGCGACCCTAAGAGCCATGTATCATCACATCTGCAGCACCACTGACCTTCATGGATTGTTAACATGGTATTTTTAAAATGTAAAATAAAATTCTTTTTACCTTACCTCATATCCTATCTTCTAAATATACTGGTTTTGTAACCTTAATAGTTACATCTTCAGTACTGTAGTCCAGGAGCTCTGCTTCTTACTCCATCTGTTGGTGGATCAACATAACGTCGGTCGTGTAAATAATGAAGATGTAACCACTGAAGTTACAAAACCATCTAATTAGAAGACAGAATATGAGGTGAGGTAAAAAAGAATTTTATTTTAAATTTTAATTTAATCCTCATAGTGATATTTCCTACAGTTCAAGGTATCTTTATTTTTATTGTTATGGTACCACATATTATTCACCTTTGAAGATAAATGTCATTTCTGTTGCAAATACAATATAAATCTCACTTAAACTATACTATTCAGCACTCAACTTCTTATACATAAGGTATCACAACATATAATGCATTACAACAACTATTATCAGGATTAAACTATTTACCCATACATAATTTCAATTTACTTAATCCATTAAGTGAATTTTTAAAAGATAGTTCTTGTAAAATTTGGTTATTTCTACATTATTTATTTATGAAACAATTTAAATTCCTTTTTAATTTTCAATATACATTACTTAAATTATATACTATATCAAAGAGGATTATTAATCTTATTAGTCATCATAATCGTTTGTTCCCTCAGGGGTCCTCATCTAGGGGATATGTGGATGGCGACCACAAGGTGCCCAAGCTGAGCAAAACATTTCTTCCACTTACTTGTGTCTTGCACTCTTTTAACTTTACTATCTAACCTCTCTTGGTTAACTCTTGTTTTTTTCGACCCCGACGCTATTAGGGCATCCGAGGGCTAGGGAGTCTTTCCTTTATTTTCTTTTCTTCTCCAGAAAAGCCTGACCAGAGGCTATAAGATGGCAGCCCCATCACTGGTCTTGCCTTCCTTTGGCCAGCAACCAATCGAAGGAACTATTATTATGCTTTCAAGTCTTATATGAGAATTTCCCGAAATAACGCTGGAGGGAAAATTTTCTATAGGATCGTAACAGGCCTTGGCCTAGTACTTGGAAGGAAGAAGAAGAAGAATCGTTTTGTTCACAAATTTGATGTGTAATCCTTGACATGTTCCTTCTGAAGACTTTCCTCAAATAATGATGCAACCAATAATTTAGTGTGCATTATTTTTATTTTAATGCAACATTATCTTAAAGTTAAGTTCTATCAAGCGGTGAATGACTCTACATACTTAGCAATATGCCAACTATTTACAGTGATGGCTCCTACCATAAATGACTGGGCATTCACTATACTACACATAAAATTAGGTATAAAATTAAGTAAATATAGCACATAAGGAAATTGAAGGACTCAAACAAATACCAACAGAATAAGAGAATAACAAAATAAAAGAAAAATTTGCGTTTAGCTTGGAACTTGCTCAGGTAACTCAGCCGAGAAGCCTAGAAAGCCAAAGGTCCTGGGTTCCCCCAGTCTCAGCATATAATTTTTCTCTTCAAAGTCTTAGCATATAATTTTTCTCTTCAAATATCAACAGAATAGCCTAAATGTATTGGTCAAAGAGAGAAAAAGCTAAGCCAATAATAATAATAATAATAATAATAATAAATATTGAATTAAAAAGAGCTCAAGGTTTGGGGAAAAAATCCACATTCACAAAATCAAGAAAGAAAAAGTAATGAATTTTAAGATTCAGAGGTTCATCGGCCTACCAACTGATGGAGTAACAAGCAATGCTCCTGGATGACAGAACTTCGGTTGTGAAATTACCAATGATGATGAAACTGCTTAGGTTGCAAAACCAGTCTAATTAGAAGACAGGACATGAGGTGAGGTGAACAGAATTTATTTTAAACTTTAGGTTTATATTAGTTTAAAAATCCTGCCACACCGGAAACCCTTGACATTCCAGCTTTGTAGCTTACTCATTAATTAATTATGGGAAATAACATTACGAGGTTTTCAATTAATAAAATGAGTCATATCTCACCTCATATTCAATTCAGTGTTATTCAAGCAC
Organism: Diploptera punctata; assembly: GCA_030220185.1. Classification (NCBI taxonomy): domain Eukaryota; kingdom Metazoa; phylum Arthropoda; class Insecta; order Blattodea; family Blaberidae; genus Diploptera; species Diploptera punctata. The sequence continues at coordinate 347,874 of JASPKZ010000013.1, forward strand.
GGAAACTGCAGTTTTTAAGAGTTATCACTCCAATCTTCAGTAATGATGGCTGAAGATGAGAGGGATTCTTCATGAAAACTGCAGTTTCCATGCTTGAATAACATGAAGTATGAGGTGAGATATGACTCATTTTTATTATCTATTTTTATTAATTGTAGCTTACTGCCTTAACCAACTACACAATGGTGTGACCCAAATAGTACTAGTATTAAATAATCAATTGAGTTGGTGTTTACTTGATGAAAATCCATATTTATTAATTTAATTTAATAAAAATAAAACTTAGTTTTATTTGATTTTCATATTTATTAAGACATAATTCAGTGACAGCTTTTCAATACATGTCTGAAGAAGGTACAGTGTACCGAAACAGCTGTCGCTGAATTATTTATATCTAATAAATATGAAAATCAAATAAAACTAAGTTTTATTTTTATTTAACCCATTCGCTTCAAGTTTAAATGCTCAAAGCATTTCTCCAGAAACTGTATTTAAATCACCGTAAATTATATTGTCTCTTTTCAGACTTTCATAACGAACAAAATATAACGGTGCTTGAGATCTCAATAAAGGTGAAGGCCAAAACACATTCCTCTACTATTCAAAATGTTAACAAAAGATTACCCTGTCAAAGTGTGTACAGAATATTGCAAAATATATAACAGCAGAGTTAAGCGAGTGTAGCTCGTCTTCTGAGTTGAAGGTTATTTAACTGCCAGCGAGTCTACCTCGTCTTCTGAGATGAATGGGTTAATTAATAAGTACTAGTATTGGTAATGATAGTAGTAGCGGCAGTGGTAATAAATTAACAATGTACTAAGCACAAGTCATTGGTGTTGCAATTCAAAGTTGAGGATGAAAGAGCTGAACATTTTTCTCAGAGACCCTTATTTCATGGTTTAGATTATTTCACATGCCATAAATCTACTAAATGGGAACCACAGCTTTATTTCCCTTCTGAAGAAAGCTAAATTCAGGATTTGTATGCCCTCAAACACTTTGACTAGACCAGTGTTGACCTATGGTAGTGAAGCATGGACACTAAAAAGACAACATGAAAGCAGAATAATGGCTTGTGAAATGAGATTCATGCGCAGAACAGCGGGTTATACCAGATGGGATCGCAAAAGGAACACTGATATCTTAAAACAATTGAAGACTACGCCAATTTTGGAATATAATAAACAGTACCAACTAATGATGTTGAGTGATTCCGGGTTCTGTGGCCGTGGTCCATAGTTGGTGTTGATACCAGACGTTTCGCCCTCAACTGCGGAGGGCATCTTCAGTGGCGAGTGCTTCTAGGCGTGTTTCCTGGTCGGAAGCTCTACTTAGAGTGAACGCTGCGGGTGTTGTATTGATACTAGTGGTGGGAGCAGGGTGAGCGGGCGTGGCTCTTGCTGATTGGCTAATGGTCGTCTCCTTGTTGTCCCTAGTGTTGATGCATTTATTTTCTAGTGTACGGTACCAGGCCTTAGACAGTTTAATACCTTCCTCTTTTCTGTTAATATTTTCCTTATGCTTGTGTATTTCTATAGCCTCTCGATATAATCTAGGGAAATAATAGGAAGTTGTGGCTAAAACTTCATTGAGAGACTACGGAATATAAACGTAACATCTCAAGATATACTGGTTAGCTTCGATGTGGTTTCCCTTTTCACCATGGTGCCAGTAAATGAGACCATGGACTACATTAGACAGATTTTCACAGAAGAAATATCCAATTTATTCAGGCATGTACTAACTACTACTTACTTCCAATGGAACAACAGCTACTATGAACAGACCGACGGAGTAGCCATGGGCAGTCCTCTAAGCCCAGTAGTAGCGAATTTTTTCATGGAGAAATTCGAAACAGAAGCACTAAAAACAGCTCCCAAGTCTCCAGAACATTGGTTTCGCTATGTTGATGACACATTCGTAGTATGGAGACATGGCAGTGAAGAATTGGAACGTTTCCTTCAACACCTTAACAGCAGACACAACAAAATACAGTTCACTATGGAAAAAGAAGATAATGGAAGACTTCCTTTCCTGGATGTTCAAATAATAAGGACTGGCAATGGGGAAATTCAACATACAGTTTACAGAAAACCTACACACACAGACCGATATCTGCACAAAGACTCTAACCACCATCCAAGACAAAAGCGAGGTGTCATTAAGACACTGTTCGACAGAGCGACTAAGTTATGCCAACCACAACACCTTAAACAAGAACAACACCATCTGTTCAATTGTTTCCAGAAAAATGGCTACACATCCAAGGAAATAAGACAAACCATACATCCACGAAGACAGCACGTCAGAATGGATAACACACCCTCAACCAGCATAGCCTACTTACCATATGTACAAAGAGTCACAGATCGTATCGGAAAACTCCTACGAAAATACAACATAAAAACAGTTTACAGACCTACAAGAAAAATAGAAGACTGCCTTCGCTCAGCTAAGGATCCTCGGCCACCTCTCTCCACTTGCGGCGTATATCGACTTCCTTGTTCGTGTGGTAAACCATACATAGGGACCACAAAAAGAAGTATAGCCACCCGTTTATCAGAACACAAAAGAAACTGCAGACAAGGAGAAATGGATAAATCGGCTGTAGCAGAACATGCCATTATGAATGGACACCAGATTCTATTCGATGATACACAAGTTTTAGCCACAACTTCCTATTATTTCCCTAGATTATATCGAGAGGCTATAGAAATACACAAGCATAAGGAAAATATTAACAGAAAAGAGGAAGGTATTAAACTGTCTAAGGCTGGTACCGTACACTAGAAAATAAATGCATCAACACTAGGGACAACAAGGAGACGACCATTAGCCAATCAGCAAGAGCCACGCCCGCTCACCCTGCTCCCACCACTAGTATCAATACAACACCCGCAGCGTTCACTCTAAGTAGAGCTTCCGACCAGGAAACACGCCTAGAAGCACTCGCCACTGAAGATGCCCTCCGCAGTTGAGGGCGAAACGTCTGGTACCAACACCAACTATGGACCACGGCCACAGAACCCGGAATCACTCAACATCATGATTACCGGCCGTGAAAGCCTGCATTCAAGTACCAACTAATATTTAATTTTAGGAAGTTATATTTTGAGGCTATTTTAATTATATTATTTTTAGTCTGGACATCTTAATGTTGATTTGTTCTTGACATGTTTCAAAACAATTCTGTTTTATCATCTGGGAAAGCTGACGATAAAACAGAATTGTTTTGAAACATGTTCAAGAACAAATCAACATTAATATTGAGGTACCCCTCAGGGGTCCTCATCTAGGGGATATGTGAATGGCGACCACAAGGTGCCCAAGCTGTGCAAAACATTTCTTCCACTTACTTGTGTTTTGCACTCTTTTAACTTTACTATCTAACCTCTCTTGGTTAACTCTTGTTTTTTTGACGCCAATGCTATTAGAGCATCCGAGGGCTAGGGAGTCTTTCCTTTCTTCCATTTCTTCTTTCCTTTATTTTCTTTTCTTCTCCAGAAAAGCCTGACCAGAGGCTATAAGATGGCAGCCCCATCACTGGTCTTGCCTTCCTTTGGCCAGCAACCAATCGAAGGGACTATTATTATGCTTTTAAGTCTTTTTTTATGAGAGTTTCCCTCAAACGCTGGAGGAAAATTTTCTATAGGATCGTAACAGGCCTTGGCCTAATATTTGGAAGGAAGAAGAAGAAGAAGAACATTGAGGTAAGATGTCCAGACAAAAATAATATAAGTACCAACTAAATTGGAAACACCATCTTGAAAGAATGAGTTCAAATCGGATCCCCAAAGCTGTTTATAATTACATACCAAGAGGACGAAGATCTTTGGGCCTCCTATGAAACGCTGGAGGAGAAATTTTCTATAGGATCGTAACAGGCCTTGGCCTAATACTTGAAAGGGAGAAGAAGAAGAAGTATGCCCTCAAAACGGCCATCGATTCTGGCAACTGCATACTTTGGAACCATGGACAGACATGTTTGCAAAAACGAAGTTTTAATTTCATTGCCACAGATTTTCAGTATTTTTTATATTTGTCAGAGAAACAATAAAAAATTATAAAATTATAGTCATGGTTCAGACTTAGTTTTTTATAAATGTCTCATTAACATTAATCAAACTGTAATTACCTATAGTTGGACATAACAGGTTGGTGATGTGTAGCAGGTTGGTGATGTGGCACCGGTTGATACTGCTGTTGCTGATGATGACCTACATATTGATTCCAGTTCCAGCTATTCTGTTGTTCAGGTGTTGTGTACCAGTTGTAAGCCTGCTGCTGCTGTTGTTCAGGTGTTGTGTACCAGTTGTAAGCCTGCTGCTGCTGTTGCTGCGGCTGCCACGATCCCTGCAACACATCATTACCTCTACAATACCCACAATATGATATCTATCCTCTTGTTATCTTATTCTTAAGCCCTTTCCTTCCCTGTGCTGGGATTAGGGCACTCCCTAGTGGTAACATATTGACCAAATTGTTCATTTATCCATAGATGTCAGCGAGAAATAGGAGGTCGGCCTAGCGTCTCAATGAGACATCTAGTGGGTAACTAAGGTATTATTGGAGAGGAAACAATCGGTAAATTTTGCAGAGGCCATTTTATTCAGGCTTGTGGTTCTCTTACGAGCCTGAAAATCTTCAGACTCAGAACCAATAGCTTCAGCGGACTTGTTCCTTGGATTTTTCCATCCTAAAAATTCATTGACCACGACCGGGTTTAAACCCACATCCTTTGGAACTGGGGGTAAGGAACATAACCACTAGCCCAATGCTCTTTATAAGCAATAAATAAAATTTGACATGACAATTCAACAAAAACCAATGCCAATTAATGTGGTTGTTATAACTAGCAAATGTCTGTATTGATTACTTATTTAATACAAGAGATCATTTTAAGATGAGCACGAACAGTTTTTGACAAATTAAGCTCAGAGGCTCTAATTTCAGCTTGAGATTATTTTATGAGCTGTAAATCTACGAAACAAGACCCATGGCTTTACTTCCCTTAAAATGAACCTAGGGATTATAGTGCAAATGGCAGTCTGAAGTAATTTGAAGAAAAAATGCAAATTATTGTAGTTATATGTAAATAACGAAATGAGGAATAGATATAAAAAAAATATCAGAGAAAACTCAAATTGTTGTAGCAATATGCAAATAACGATCTGAGGAACAGATTAAAAAATATCAGAAAAAGCACAAATTATTGTAATAATATGCAAATGACTCCTCACATTGCGAAAAAAAAGTTTACTCTTTTTTTTACTATCCCATCAAACAGGAACATGCATATGTATTTTAATTCTGTGCACAATAAGACAAGCAAGATTTTTGATGTGCACAGGCACATAAAAAACCGAGTGTAAAAAAATTAACACACTCACACACTCACTCACTGGCACTATCGAACCCGTAGGTTCATGGCCGCACGGACAAAAGCTCTCCATACATCTCTATCCTGAGCCAATACTTTCCAATCATTCCCTGTATATTCTACTTCCCTCAAATCATAGTTAATGTTGTTCTCCCACCTCATTCTTGGTCTACCAACTGGGCGTTTTCCTTCTGGCTTTCCTACAAGAAGTTTCCATGCACGTCTTTCATTCCCCATACGTGCAACATGTCCTGCCCATCGCAGTCTATGAGACTTAATTGTTCTTATTATATCTGGCTTCCTATAAAGACCATGTAGTTCACTGTTATGTAGTCTTCTCCATTAAACTAAACAAATTTATCTAATTATAGAAGAGTTGTATACAAGCAATTTAAGACAGGGATGCCAAAGTCTCAGATAAAAAAGATCTCAATCATCAAAGTTGTTTATATTTATATTCACAATTAAATATTAAAATTAAATGAGGTGCAGGAGGGAGTGTAATGGCTTCAGAGCTTAATTAGGGCTTACATGTAACTCGATTATTAATATTTTATCAACCTATTTTAAAATTTAGCTTTTAAAGAAATTATCCTATTTTCCAGCAATTTTAACAGATTCTGTAACAACTAAATATTGAAAATATGGCTGATTAGATTTTAATATTTGGTTTCATCCAATCTCTAATTAAGGTATAACCATCTCGTATCATTCCATATTCCTATTCCATTTTAATGCTGGTTTATAAATGTCAAAAGTAAACATCTTTAATAACTGATAACTCAGGTATCTTTTGTTTGAAAAATCTGGATTCCTTACCTTAAACTGTTGTCTGCCAAAACGCCAATTGGCAGATCAAGAATGAGGAGGGAGAATTACATTAACTATGATTTGGGGGAAGTAGATTATACAGGGATTACTGGAAAACATTAGCTCAGAATAGAGATGTGTGGAGAGCATACTTCTGCATGGCCATGAACCTATGAGTTTTTTGAAAGGAGTTGGGAAGTCAATAGTCTCTGTAATGCATAATAGCACACATTTCCAGAATTAAACCTATGTTTAATTCCTTTGTTCATCTCATTCCTATTTGTAATTATTGTTCCTAGGTATTTGAATTCAGCCAATTCCTCAAAATCTCGCTCATTTGTTATTAGCTGTCCATTTCCATTATATAATGTATTTCTATGTGTGACCATATATTTAGTTTTATTGATATTTACTTCCAGTCCCAATTTCTTAGTATTACTCAATAGTTTCTGTGTGTTGTTCTGAATGTACATACATATGAATTTCAAGACTGTACTAGAATTTGTTGCTACATTAATATTGAAAAACTAATAATTAGCATACAAAAATAAGAATAACATAATACCTCATCATTTATACTCCCTAACCTCAAAAATCTACTAAGATATTAAAGAATCACTAATAATGACCTTACCCCTTATCAATAAAGCTACTGGAATGTTATCTTTTTAATCTATGGCATTTGTAAATAACCTTTCTTGCAAACTTAGCTTCCTTGATAAAACATGCTGCTTCAAAGAAAAAAATAATTTACTAGAATCTAAAAACTTTAAATATATAAAAATCAATTCAGAATCATCATAATAGCAGTGGTAGTAGTCTGTTGTAGAATGATATTCTTTTATCCTAAGATCATTAATGTGAATTTGAATGCAGCCATACACAGGATTTTTACACTTGAGAATTAACCGTCCTGGCCATAAACTTCAGCATGAGAGGAAAGCATCAAAATCAATATACTTCAAGTGCAGTAATATAAACAATATTTTAATCTGTATATCTTATATGTGGATCAATGAGAAATTTGAAACAATGGAACAGATATATGAATCATTTAAATACTTAGGTACCAAAGTAAATGGACATAATACATTAGAAGAGGAAATTAAAGAAAGATTGGTAAATGGGAATAAAGCTTATTTTGCAAATAGAACCTTATTTAAAAGCAAATTAATATCAAAAACTGCAAAAATAAGGTTATACAAAACACTCATTAGACCAGTAGTTAGATATGCTTGTGAAACTTGGGTCCTAAAAGAAACAATAAAACAGAAATTATTATTTTTGAAAGAAAATTTTAAGAAGAATATTTGGACCAAATAGAGAACTGATAACTGTTGGAGATTCAAAACAAATAACAAATTAATCAAAATCAGAACATAGTAAACCATATAAGATCTCTCAGAATTGGTTGGCTTGGACATTTGATAAGAATGGATGATCAGAGATTGATCAAAAGACTCTACAAATGGAAACCTATAGGAGGCAGAGCTGTAGGAAGACCGAAGATCAGATGGGAGGATGACACAATGAACGATCTAAGGAAAATGAAAGTGACTAATTTGAATATGGCAAGAGACAAATTGGCATGGAGGAGGATTGTTGAGAAGGCCAAAACTTTCACTTTTGAAGTTGTCATGCCTTAAGATGATGATGATGATGGAACAGTTATATACCCTACAGCATTGTAACCTATTCTACAAATCTTAACCTATTATGCTTTTATTTTACTCAAAGACACAAAAGATAGAGTTGCCTAAGTAGCACAGTGGCAGAACGCTGGTGTATAAAACCAGAGACCTTGCTTTCAAATCCCAGTTTAGGAGTAAATTTTTCTCTTCAAACAAAAAGATGGACTAACAAGTCCTGCCTCGCAGTAATAGATCTAATGAAGACAGAAGCAGAGGCAGAAGTTTGGTCTCACTCCCATATTATCAGTCTGGTTTCCCTTTGAATACATGCTTAGTAGATATAATTTTATTTATTTCAAATTTATTTATACAGAGTACCCATAAAGTCCCAATACATTTTTATGTTCCTGGTCTGTTACAATATATAAACATTATATTAGGATAGAGTATGGCCTTATAAAGCCTAATGCAGTTCAGCATGTCCACTTTCAATATCACCTTGTGTTTGCTCAGAATATGCGCCATAAGAATTGAGAGACTATGAGCAAGCATGCCGTTCTTATTTGTTGTTTCAGGTGATTCACATCTGGCACCCTGGTAATGTAAACTTGGCTCTTGATGAAAGTCCATGAGAAAGAATCAAAGGGAATGAGATCAGGGAGCAGGGTGCCCACATGTGATCCACCGATTAAGAAAGATCTCATTCTGATAGTCCTGCATGATGTTTGCAGAATGGGCTGGTGCCTCATCTTGTTGATAGATGACAGAGACAAAGATACCATCCTGCCATAACTGTGGCTCCAGGAACAAGTTCACAATGCCTGAGTAGACTGTCCCGGTAACTGTCTTTGCAGGAAAGATTAAAGGGCCATAAATTTTACCCTTTCCTAACCAGTGGATCGGATGAGCGATGGATCGCATGTGGGCACCCCATTCCCCTGACATCACTCCCCTTGATTCTATCTCATAGGGTTAATTAAGAGCCAAGTTTACACTAACAGGGTGGCAGATATCACCTGAAAGAGTGAATAAGAGCAGCATGTTAGTCAATTAATTCCTCAAATCTTAGAATGCTTGTTCCAGGTAACCATAAGACAACATTGATGGCAGACATATTGAATTGCATTAGGCTTTATAAGATCCTACTATATCCTAATATAAAGTTTATCGAGTTGCAGCAGACTAGAAACATGAAAATATATTGAGACTTAATGGGCACCCTGTGATTATTTATTTAATTAAATATTATTTTTTTGTTATAAGTTTATGCTATTTCAGTCAAATTAATTGGATTTAGATCTGAACAACAGAAAAATGGACTGGAACCACATTGGAATATTAAGGCAATAAATAATACAGCAATGCAGCAATTCAATGCTTCAGCATTAGAAACCTATCTACCTATGTATGTGATTTTATCTTACCTACGTTATAAATGAGGGAAGCCATATCGTAGCACAGTTGATTTAAGGTAAAAAGCTACAAACCGGAAGGTTAAGGGTTCAAGTCCCAATCGGGTCAGTATTTTTAAACAGCACCACAGCTTTGGGGTTCATTCAGTCCCCAATTGAAATGAATACTAAAACTATGTAAATGTGGCTATTAAACAGAGCTGACAACCCTGACTGACAGCATTTATTTATAATAATTTTCTTCTTGTAATCTTGTAAGCCCATGTTTCCCTTAGCAGAGATTTAGGCGCTCTCCCCCTACAGGGAAGAATTTGAACCATACTAACTCAGTTACACTTGTTTTCGTATAAATGTCACTTGAGTGGTCCATGGCCAGCGTTCTGCCTCATACTGACATCTAGGAAACCAAGGTAGTACTAGGACGGGAAAATTCAGTAAATTTTGCTTAGAGGCCTTTTCATTCAGGCTTAAGGATCTTTTACGAGCCTGAAAATCTTCAGACTCGGGACCACGGAGGACTTGCTCCTTGGATTTTTCCATCGTAAAAAATCCATCAACCCTGGTCGGGTTTGAACCCACGACCCTCGGGACCAGAGGCAAGGAGCATAACCACTAGTCCACTGCAGCCGATTATATAATATATAATCATTTTATAAGAGCAAAAATAGTAATTGATAATAAAATTTTAGAGCAAGTGAACAGTTTTAAATATCTAGGTTCAATTTATCATATGTTAAAACTGAAGATATTAATGACAAAATAAATAAATTTAATCTAATGTTAAAAGAACCCTTAAAACATAAGAAAAGAAACAAAAATTAAATTTTATAAAGTAATGGCTGTTCCTGTATTGATGTATAGATCAGAATGTTGGATGATAACTAAAAGACAAGAACAAAGATTGGAAGCAGCTGAGATGAGATTTTTAAGAAATATAGGAGATATACTCTGCTGGATAAGAAAAGAAATGAAGATATAAGAAAGGAACTAAATATTTTCAAACTTACAGACCGAATAATTAAATATAGGAACGACTGGAAAGAACATATTGATAGAATGCCAGAAGAAAGATTTCCAAAATTATTGCTAAATTATAAACCGCATGGAAGGAGAAATGCGGATGCCCACACAGAAGATGGTCCGAACAATTTTAACGATTCTAGCTTTCATAGCACCGGAACAAGCCAACAAGCTTAATCCCTGGAGGATGATGATGATGATTTATAAGATAAAAGTAAGCCCTTATAGAAAAAAATTAACTCTATAATGAAAACTAATTTTTGGCATCATCAATAGCTTCACGGTTTAGACCAATTGGCCTGATCCAACTTCAAGATCAACTTGAAATCTGTTCTCTCCATCTCCTTTGAGGCCTCTTGATCCCTCTTTCCAACTGGATAATATTCCAGGATTTGAAGGGCCAGTCTATCACAAGACATTCTTAATACATGGTGGTGCAAGTTATTTCAGTACTGATTGATAGTTTCTGTAATTAGATTTCTTTTTAGTTATTCTCAAATGTCACCATTTCTCTTGTGGTCATAAAACAATATGTAGCCTTATAGCTTTAGTTATGTATTTTTTTAATTGATGATTATAAATAATTGCTTAATTTTTATCATAAATAATATATGAGAATTACCAAAAAGATTTGTTAATGTTCCTGAAGAGGCAAATATATTTTTATTTTCTTTATTTTTTGTATAGTTTTGTAAGAATTATTATATATTAAATATTATATAAATAAACAATTTGTCTAATAAATTTAAAAGAATTTTCCTATAAGACCTATGTGTACAAACAAGACTGTTATTGACTATATCTCATAACATGTTACTTACATGATTAAATTTAACCTAATGGCTAAGCATTATCTTACCCCAATAGCATGTTATAAATGCAGTAACTTTATCTGATCTTCTCATATCTTCACTGACAAAATCAATCATCTCAGAGTCCTTAATACTCTGATAACACATCAACAAATAGGCTTAAGAACTATTACTGAAATCTGAATGTTTGCAGGTTTGTAAAATGCAGAATAATCTAAGATAAGATTCTCTTTGGAGCTCACACTCACTTATTTGAGGAATCTTATTTTCTATTCCAACAATCTGCAAGTGAAGCTACAGAATTTAATTCACCCTATAAACTCAATGATCAAACATCTTCAATCACAAAGTTCACAATTTGGTGAGTAAAGTGATCCCACTACAGGTCTCAGGGGGCCCTTGGGGTAGTGGGAGATTAAGGCTCCCACTTTTTCTAGACAATCGGCATTTTATGTCAGCCGGGTTGTCAGCCCTGCGTGACGGCCGACTTTACCCCCAGAACAAGCGTCTGGTACTCATTTCCGTTAGAGGCTGAGTCGACCCCAGGGCCATAGTGCCGCCAGAGGGTTTGGGTCAGTTTAAAAATCCTGACCCCAACAGGACTTGAACCCTCGACCCTCCGGCTTGTAGCTCATTGCCTTAACCACTACGCTACGGTAACAAATGATATCACTTGATAAATCAACAGCATTGCCATTTAGAAAACAACATGGATTATATAACTGATTGTAAAATTAGAGAAACACAGGTGGCCAACCTGAGGAAATGGATGATGAGATTAAAACAGTATGTATATATTGTTACCAACCCACATTTTAAAAGTAAATAAAAGCTACAAGACATTCAGGTTAATGGTGTAATGGTTCAAGTCTCACGGCATTCCTATTTTTTTCTCACAATTTACTTTGGCAGCTTTGGCATAAATATGAAAAATTTATTCAATATAGTCATTGCTGCTTTATATTATTCTTTAACTATCCTTTGAAATATTTTACATTTTAATATATATTTTGGGTGGTCCATATTTAGATGCTAGAATTAAAAAGTCATCCGATTTCAATGCACACTTTTTTTTGCCCAATTTGATAGTGTATCAAATTTCATTACAATAAATTAACAATAACCCATGCCACACTGGACCTAAATTTATAAACATTCAAAAAAATTAGTTATAGCAAGAGCATTTTTTATTTATTTGTCTATTGTCTTAAACAAGAGAAATAGATCAATAAATATTTTCCAATACAGCTGTTTTAATTAAATTAATTATTAACGTCATAAACCATTATCATTACATAACAACATGACATGCTGTTCAAGCTCAATGCAAAACAGGTTCATTATCTTAAATTTCAAAAATGGACGTTAAATTATTTCTTACATCCAAAGGGGAAAAAAAAAGTTTGTGTGCAGAATGAAATACAAAAAGTTAAAAATAAGGACAACCCTAATATACATACATTAAAAAAACATGATTTCATACTGCTCTGTTTATTTTTCCCCAATGTGTTAAAATGTTTACTGGTTTTATTATTGTTGAAATTACCTATGTACTCCACTGCTACTATAGTTTTGTCATGTTATGCATTTGCCCTGTCCTTTAGTGACAATCTTTAAACAAGAAAGTTATTATGTTTAAAGAGAAAAATTTTCGCTCAGACTGAGACTCGAAACCAGGACCTTCGGCTTTCAGGGCCAATGCTCTACAAACTGAGCTACCAGGGCAAGTTCCAATATAAATGCAAATTTTTCTCTTATATACGTTGTAATTCCTGTGAACCAAATGTTACGAAACCTTTGCTTCTATCTTTGCAAATGGTGGCTTCTTAGTTAAGAAAAAAAAACTGCATTTAGATTGGAACTCGCCTCGGTAGCTCAGTTGGTAGAGCATTGGCCCAAAAAGCCAAAGGTCCTTGGTTCAAGTCCCAGTCTGAGCAAATTTTTTTTTCTCTTTAAACATGACAGGCAGGGTATAAATGTTCCTATAGTATAGATGATAAGGTTATAAAATTTGTTATAGTTCCAGATAATTTCATTATCTTTGCAAAGTTTTATTTTTAAGGGGGGGGGTAGTTAAATTAAGTTGGAATATATCTAGTTTGCAATTATCAATAATTGTGGATTATTAGGCTAATCGGAGGGTGGTAACTTATCCTTCAGTGAGAAGAGTTAAATTAATGATAAAAACATCAAGAGAGCTATTATTGTTTTAACAATATATATATGAATAAGAAAGTTTTCTTGGGTTTTCCGCATCTAGGATTCAAGTTTGGCCCCTGGCCTCTGACTCCGACGTTTCGGCATGATCCCACATGCCATTATCAAGGAATGATAAGTTCGAGTCACAGGTTTAGGTCTTATATAATTAAACAAATAGAGTTTTCACTGTGGTCCGTTTCCGAAGACGTACACCCATCCAAGGTTTAGTTCTTATGTAGTTAAACACCTTCAGTTTTCAGTGTGGTCCGTTTCCGAAGCCGTACACCCATCCAAGGTTCAGTTCTTATGTAGTTAAACATTTTCAGTTTTCAGTGCGGTCCGTTTCCAAAGCCATACACCCATCCAAGGCTTAGTTCTTATGTGGTTAAACACCTTCAGTTTTCAGTGTGGTTAGTTTCAGAAGCCGTACACCCATCCAAGCATCGACCACGCTCCATGTTGCCCAACTGTGGTTTTCTTCATATCTTCTTCGTTGTTCTGGGGATGACATGGTGAGCAGCGAGATCAGTTTTCCATGTAGATGGTAATCTTTGGGCATCATCTCGGGTGTTCATAAAATGTGGCCTTTTTTCAATCTCTATTGCTTCTCTATAGATTCTTGATTTTACATGATATATTTTAGCCAACGTTCTAGATCCTGTGAGGTCGATCTTGTGACCCCTCTGTTTCATATGTTGCACCAGAGTTGATGTAGGTTCTTGACGATTTATTGCAGCCTTATGTTCTTGAATTCGGCAGAAAATTTGTCTGTTGGTACGTCCTACATATGTTTGTTCGCAAGAGGTGCAAGGGATCTCGTAGATGTCTTGTGATTCTAGAGGTATTTTATCTTTAGCACACCTAAATAAGTTGGAGATTGTGTTTTCCGAGTGAAATATAGTTTTAATCTGATGTTTTTGTAGTACTCGGCTAGTGGCCAGGGGCCGAACTTGAATCCAAGACACGGAAAACCCAAGGAAACTTTCTTATTCATACTTATATCCGCAAAAACCTGCAATATATATATATATATATATATATATATATATTATATATATTTTTTTAATTACTAGTCATGTTTCAAAAATTTCTCATTTATTCTTTAACTAATTTGTTATATTGCTCATAATTAATAATGACTGTAGCTAATTTGCTTCTGGGTCCCTGAGGTTGCCTTTATTGAAGAGAGAAAATTTGTTTGAATTCTTATACTATGTAACTATGTAATGTGAGTTCCTGTTATAATGGCATGACATGTCCTCAGGTTCTAGATCAAGGATAAGCTTGCACGTAAGAAAGGTAGCTCCAAATATGATAAATAGGCTGATAAGAAGTGACTCTCCAGGTTGGAGGTTTGGCATGAGGTTAATAAGCTCACCCTGTAAAAATAGCTATGTGTAAAACATTCAATAAAGACAACCCAGAGACAGTAGAAATATTTTCAAATTTTCACTGGGTAACAATTGGGAAGGCCTGAGCTTAGGTGGGACAATAATGTTTGAAAGGATCTTAAGGAACTGGATATTAATTATATGAATTGAATTCAGTTTCTTTTTTTTTTATCATTAAAAAGTGACATTATGAGGTTTAATTTAATAACTGAGTTTGTATTTTTTAAACATTCTTACCTCATATGATAGCCTAGTACATAGATTGATAAATATACCTATGAACAGTGAAAATTATGAAATAGAAAAAGAACACATAATTGAGATAGCAAAAGAAAATGGTTTCGAGGAAAAAATTATACACAAAAAAATTGATAAGTACAAAAAAACAGAAATTGAGAAATGAAAGCATTCTTCAGGTAGAAAACCCAAAAGAAAAGAAATACAAGAAATTTACATATCACCCTTGGGCACAATAAATTTCAAATTTTTTTTTTGGAAAATTCAACATCAGTTTAGCACCAAAGAATGATTATAGCTTTAAAAAAACTTATGAAAACCAACAAAAATGAAAAAATTGAAGATAATAAAAAAATCAGGAATATATCATAAAATGTGCCGATTCTGATAAAGTATACATAGGGAAAACAAAGATAGATTTAAACATTAGAACTAAAGAACACATAAGAAATGTAAAAAAAAAGAAGTAGAAAAATCTGCAGTAGCAGCTCATGTTTGGACAGAAAAACACAAAATAGATCTAAATACAAAATTATTAAAACAGAAAATACCAATGAACTCATAATATGGGAAAAAATGTATATATATATATATATAGAAGAACAAGGAGAAAATTATGAACTTTGAAATTCTCGGAGAAAGGAACCTCATTACCAAGTTCTTTGGAACACAGATCCAGGGTCGACAACATGAAGAAAAGAAAAAATCAGTTTGTGAAATGCTAAAGATGGGGCAACAGCCTTGAAACATATGTCTGACAAAACTATCATATGAGGTAAGAATGTTTAAAAAATACAAGCTCAATTATTGAATTCAGTTGACTGAGAATAGAGGCCAATATTGGTGTCTTGTGAATGCAACATTGAGCTGTGGGTTCCATAAGCCAAAAAAATGTATATCTTCTTCTTCATCCATACAAATTGTAGGCCTAGAGGCCTGTTACATTCTCACTGATGATGAATATTGTATCTGGTGCTTTCTTGGACTGCCATATATATATATATATATATATATATATATATACACACCGTGTCCCATTCAAACCTCCCACATTTTAATTAATCATAACTTTCAAAGTATGCAGAATTATGAAATGAGGTTGGTATAAAAGAAAGAGAAACTCAAAAAATTTTTGTATTCATTGTTGCAGTTAATTCATCTGTCGTATGTTGGACAATAATGACATAAAACAAAATGGCGACTCCTCAGCAACGAGCACAAACTGTTTTCTGGTATGCAGAGACGAAGTCAATAATTACAGTGCAAAGAAATTACAGGAGAGAATATGGAGGAAATGCACCTGATGGGAAGTTTCTGGTGACTGGAAGCGTTAAAAAAGAATCAGGAGGTGCTCGTACACGTGTTTCAGAAGAAAAGATTGAAGAAATTAGAGCAGGATTTAGGAGAAGTCCACAAAAATCAATTCGCCAAGCTTCCCAGTAGTTCAATGGACATGTTGGACAGAAACATGGCACGAAATCGAATACAGACTGATATTGTTTGTGCTACTAATGGTGCACATATAGAGCTATTTTAGTGTGTGGCAATGAAAATTTTTCGAGTTTCTGTTTTGTTTAATACCGACCTCATTTTCATAATTCCGCATAATTTGTTAGTTATGATTAATTAAAATGTGGGAGGTTTGAATGGAATACCCTATATATATATATAACCACCTGGGAAACTGTGTAATGTAACCAGGAGAGGGCCGTAGAATGAACCTACCCTCAGTTAAACACAATAAGAAATGAGTATGAATAAAATTAGTGATTATATTATAAAACTGTATTATATTTTAGGTGTTTACATATTTTTATACAGCATGTATATACCACATACAAGTGGTGGGATCGCGTGCTCTCATTATTGTGTTAAAAATAGAATTGTGCAAAATCTGTACATGATATGCAAAAACTAGTAACAGTTCCGTTATCAGGGAATTTTTCTTGACTTATTTGCATTGAAATATCTCATGCCGCAAAACCTTTGCAGGCCTGTGTAATTAATCTCTGATCAAATAAATATGTTTAAAATATATATTTAACAAATTTCTGTGATTTTTATACTTGTTTAATGAAACAAAATGTCATATTAAAAATACAAGTAGACCTATAAAAGTTCTTTTTCTTCTTTCCAAGTATTAGGCCCAGGCCTGTTACGATCCTATAGAAAATTTTCCCTCCAGTGTTTCATAGGACGGCCCAGAGATCTTCGTCTTCTTGGTATATAATTATAAACAGCTTTGGGGATCCGATTTGAACTCATTCTTTCAAGATGGTGTTTCCAATTTAGTTGGTACTGTTTAATATATTCCAAAATTGGCGTAGTCTTCAATTCTTTTAAGATATCGGTGTTCCTTTTCCGATCCCATCTGGTGTAACCCGCTGTTCTGCGCATGAATCTCATTTCACAAGCTGTCATTCTGCTTTCATGTTGTCTTTTTAGTGTCCATACTTCACTACCATAGGTCAACACTGGTCTACCCAAAGTGTTATATAAATGTAATCTGGTGTTTTTTTGTACAAGGGATGGTTTCATAACTTGATTAATAATTTCCAAACTTTTATTATATCATCATCATCATCCGGTATCATGGCAGCTGCCGCCGTCTTCCGGAAACCAAATGCCATTCCTCTCTATCCATCCATTGATCTTCCTCCATTCCTCTGATATTCATAGCTGCTTGTACCCCTTCTATCCAAGTTTTCTTCGGTCTTCCTCTCTTCCTCCTTTCTATTGGGATCCATTCCATAACAATTTTTGGCAATCTTTGCTCTGGCATTCGTTTGACGTGACCATACCACTGCAATCTTTTCTTTTTTATTATAACTAGTAATTTTTTCAGGGATATCCTTTTCATCCCAGATAGAGATAATATCCAAGATATTTAAATTGATTAGATCCTCTTAAAATGTTATTCTGGAGACAGATTTTACTTTGTATGGGGTCCTTCCCATGAAATGCCATAATTTTACTTACTTACTTACTCACTGGCACTATCGAACTCGTAGGTTCATGACCGCGCGGGCATAAGCTCTCCACACATCCCTATCCAGAGCCAATGCTTTCCAATCATTCCCTGTATAATCTACTTCCCTCAAATCATAGTTAATGTTGTTCTCCCACCTCATTCTTGGTCTACCAACTGGGCGTTTTCCTTCTGGCTTTCCTACAAGAAGTTTCCATGCACATCTTTCATTCCCCATACGCGCAACATGTCCTGCCCATCGCAGTCTACGAGACTTAACTGTTCTTATTATATCTGGCTTCCTATAAAGACCATGTAGTTCATTGTTATGTAGTCTTCTCCATTCACCTGTCTGTTCATCTCCCTTTGGTCCAAAAATTTTCCTAAGAACTTTATTCTCAAATACTCGTAATCTCCTTTCCTCCCTTAAAGTAAGAGTCCACGTTTCGCATCCATATAATATAACTGGTAGAATAGTAGTTTTATATATTCTCAGCTTAACGTTTTTTGAAAGGAGTTGGGACATCAAAAGTGTTTGAGCCTTTGGCATGGATTCCCTGAAGTAGTCCCCGCCCGGAGAACCGAATGGGGACTATTTGACCTCCGGAAAATTTTACCCCAGATGAACCCATGTCCGCATTTCTTGACGGTTGTATTTTTACGGTGAAAGATCGTCACTCTTTCACCCAAGGTACTTTTTTCGTCTGGCTTATCACCTTCGACCAGTCTGGCATGGGTAACCCTATCGGCAGCAATGCTACCGCCGGCATAGCTCTCAGGGTCATTTAAGCACACAAGCCACTCCACCACGACAAGGTAAAGATACCATGCCATAATTTTAGTTTTGTTAATTGATATTTCCATATTAAATTTGGCAGCTATAAAAGTTATACTAAACAATCACATCACTAAAATAAATATTATATTATTCCATTTATATATCATCTATGCTCAAATTGCAACTCGGAAATAAACATTACTATCTACTTTTACTTAATATTATCTTAGTATTGACTCTCGGCAAATTAAAGTCTGCTTAACATTCATCTCCATTTAGTCAATAAAAAAGAGCTCATTTATCTATCAATCATGCTATTAACCAATTTTGCAGATTTAGTCATCCCTACTGCTATCATCCAATTTAGTGGCTCATGTGATACATCACCTTCTCTTTTTAATTTATATATATTAATGACATCATCCAAAATTGGAAAAGAAATGTTAATATGGGTATTACAATAATTTAGTAGTGTACTTTAATATACTTATTTCAATCATAGTAACAGCTTTAGCTTCTTAATATTAATTTAATAAATAATGCTATAGCTATGTGGAGTCCCTTCATGTCTTCTTCAGGTAGAAGCCATTCATTGTGTATTTGTGAATGATGATTCATAGCATTTGAATGTGGGACCAAGACAGTAAGGTAAAGGAAGGATTTATGCTTGGATGGGAAGGAAGCCTGGATTAGCTCAATGGTTAGAGCATCAGCACGGAAAGCTGAAGGTTCGGGGTTCGATTCCCGGTTCAGGCATAAATTTTTCTCTTTACCATTTGATTATAAGAATGGACCGTTTTAAAATATTAAACATTTTAATGTATGCTGATGATGTGGTTATTATTCAAGAAAATGAAAATAATTTGCTGTACTCTGTACATCAATCAAATCGGTTATGCCAAGAATTTTAAGATATCAGAAGAAAAAACAAAAACTATGGCAATTTGGGGAAACGAACATATAAGATAAAAAATCATAATAAACAACAAACCTCTAGAGCAAAGAACAAGTAACAAATTTTAATTATTTGGGTTGTAATTTTACTATAAACACAAAAACTGAAAGAGATATAAATATGAACCTGTCAAAATTTCAAATGATATGCGGAACTATACATAAAACATTAAAGAACAAAACAAGAAGAGATACTAGATTGGAGTTTTATAAAACATTGGCAGTTCCTGCATTACTTTATAGGAGTGAAACTTGGGTAATGACCAAAAAATTACAAAGTAAAATACAAAGTGTAGAAATGAACTTTCTTAGAAGAACAAAAGGATGCATAAGATTGGATCAGATAAAGAATGAAGATATAAGAACAGAGTTAAATAAATATCCATTGAATGATAAAATCATAAAATATAGAGATTAATGGTTTAGACATGTAGAAAGAATGAATGTAACAAGATTACCAAAAGCAGCAGTTAACTATGAGCCAAGAGGTTCAAGGAATTTAGGAAGGCCAGTGAAAAGATGTACAGAACAATTGTGAGGTGGAACAGGCAATTTACCTAGCCCATGAAGTGAAGAAGAATATGTGATACATAATTCTAGAGAATATCATCAAGTTGTACCATTATGATATAGATACAGATATTTGATTCTAATTCTAACAAATCTATTAGGGATGTGAACCCAGAAATCCACATATTTTCAATCACTGGCTAGGAAAGTAGGTGAGATGGCTAGCATTGTACTTCCCTAATTATTTTACCTCTATCTAAACTAACTCACTGGCACCATCAAACCTGTAGGTTTATGGCCACATGGACATAAAAACCCTCCATACATCCCTATCCTGAGCTAGTGTTTTCCAATCATCCCCTGTATAAGTTACTTCCCTCAAATCATAGTTAATGTTATTCTCCCATCTCATTCTTGGTCTACCAAATAGGCATTTTCCCTTAGTTTTCCTACAAGAAGCTTCCATGCACTTTTTTCATTTCCCATTCACCCTACATGCCCTGCCCATCGCAGCCTACGAGACTTAACTGTTCATATTATATCTGGCTTACTATAAAGACCATGTAGTTCACTGTTATGTAATCTTCTTCATTCATCTGTCCATCTCCCTCTGGTCCAAAAATTTTCCTAAGATCTTTATTCTCAAATACTCATAATCTGCTTCCCTCCCTTAAAATGAGAGTCCATATTTCACATCCATATAATATAACTGGGAGAATAACAGTTTTATATATTTTCACTTTAACATATTTTGAAAGGAATTGGGATGACAAGAGTCCCTGTAATGCATAATAGCATGAATTTCCAGAATTGAGCCTATGTTTAATTTTTTGTGCATCTCATTCCTATTTGCAATTATTGTTCCTAGGTATATGAATTTAGCCATTTCTTCAAAATTTCCCTCATTTGTCATTAACTATCCATTTCAATTATATAATGCATTCAAGGCAGCCGTACATTAACATGCAAAGACATGCAAAACAAATTAATTCATAAATGGTTCACTTCATATTATGATGTTAAATAGGTGATAAGTAGAGCGAGGAATTATATGAAGAAAATTATACCAAAATATGAAATCATAACAACAAAATATGAAAAATATGAAAATTATGGCACAAAAATATTATGAAGCTACCATTATTTAACTTTTTACCGCGCTATATTTCATAGTTTGATGTTAGTGAGAATAATATTGGCCTTACCTACAAGAACTTTATACTAATTTCATAAACTGTGGAGTGAGATCTTTTTTCTCAGCACAGCATCAAGTTTAGCAGCAATAGTCTTCTCTACATTTAAATACTGTAATCCATTAACAAAATAAGGACTGTCCTTAGGTAGAGGTTGCTACCTGATTGAGATAGATAGATAGATTCAAACATTATTCTACTTAATCATGTTCTTGTCACAGATTAGGAAATCCCTGTTCTTGTTCTGTAGTTTAGGTCAAAAGCCTCCACTTAGTTATTCCATGTCTCCTTATTCAATTATTTCCTTTTATCAAAACTATTTATCTTGTTCTGGATGGGATACTGAGGAATTTTCGGCTGTCTACCATATTATATTGTCAAACAACTTCAAAACTAAATCACTTCAAAAATGTTTTTAACCAATTATTAGAATTTTTTTTAAATTGAAAGTTTAAAAATATGAAAGAATATTACATTTTTGCCAAAATATGAACATTTTGCCAAAATATTATGAAATATGGAAAAATATGTAGGTCTTATTTGATTCTACAGATCAAAAAATGTAAAGATACTTTGTCTCAGTGCTCTCTGACTAATAGTTCAAAACATGAAATTTCATAAAAATCCTCGCTCTAGTGATAAGTAGTCAAACTTCATATTTATATAATATTCCAGAAGTTAAAACAAACCACACAACTTACATTGTTAGAATGCTGAGACATGGTAGGTTGGCCTTCATTTGTGTACCAGGAATGGTTGTTCGCTGTAGGAGCAGTCATCTAGTGTGTTCCTGGGAATAACATGCGTGTTAATTAAACTCACAAAACATATGCAATGCATTATAATTTCAACATGGCAAGCAATCTAACATATTTACCGTACAAGATAATTTTTTTTTTTATTTTTATACATAAATATATGCATCAATAGAATTACGAGGCGGCTCTGCAGCGCAAACGTTTAGATGCTCGCCTCTCACCACTGGGGTCTCAGATCGAGTCTCAGTCACTCCATGTAGGTTTTAGGATGGACGAAACGTTTTTCTTTTCTCGAGGTTTTCTCCCATTTTCCCCTGCCACAATTCTCATATTCCACCATTTCTCTATATTCCTCTCATACAATTAGTTTCTTTATAAGTAATGTTTAAATTCCCAATAAAGTCTTCTTAATAAAGAAGCCGCCATTTGCAAAAATCGTAGCAACAGCTCGTAGCATTTGGGGACAGGGAATTAACTATGTACGAGGGAGGTGTGATCAATAAGTTTCCGGAATGGCTTCAAAACAATTATGCCATTGAGGAGTTTTTTTCACCCAGGCTGTACACTCAGAATTTCCTCGTGATGAATTTGAGGGGTCGCGCGACCTTCTCTGACCTTGCAGTATGCTAGTAGAAGCTCTGAAGTGAAGACGTGTTTTGTGCATGCGGCGACTTCTCTGTGTAGCAATAATGCGGGATTACGAGGAACAAAGAACATGCATCAAATTTTGCTTTAAACTTGGTAAAACTGCAACAGAAACATATCAAATGTTAAGAACAGCTTATGGGGAGGAAGCAATGGGCAAATCTCAAGCATTTGAGTGGTTTTCGAAATTTAAAAGGGGCGTGACATCGGTTAAGGATGAAAATCGTCTGGGACAACCAACTTCCAGCAAAACCAATAAAAATATCGATCGAGTGAGGGAAATGGTATTAAATGATAGGCACATTACAATACGAGAACTGTCTGATGCACTAGCACTCTTGTTTGGAAGTGTTCAAAGCATTTTGAAAGACGATTTGAACATGTGAAGAATTGCTGCGAAGTTCGTGCCCCGCCTCCTTTCAAATGACCAAAAGGAAAGTCGTGTGATTGCCTGCACAGATCTTAAAGAACAGCTTAAAAATGACCCACGGTTCATGGAAAAGGTTATTACTGGTGATGAAACATGGATTTATGGCTACGATCCAGAAACTAAACAAGTCTTCGCAATGGAAGAGTCCTGCATCTCCACGCCCCAAGAAAGCCAGACAAGTTCGATCGAATGTGAAGTCAATGATGATTGTTTTTTTTGACATTAATGGAATTGTGCATAAGGAATTTGTACCACGGGGTCAAACAGTGAATCAAGTGTACTACAAACAAGTGTTGCAAAGATTGAGGGAGAATGTGCGACGCAAACGGCCAGAGAAATGGAGGACTGGTGACTGGTTCCTGCATCACGACAAAGCGCCTGCACACAAAGCAATTTTTGTCCGCCAGTTTTTGGACAAAAATAGGATGAGTACTGTTCCCCATCCAGCCTATTCTCCAGATCTGGCTCCAGCACACTTTTTCCTGTTCACACGGCTAAAAATTCGGCTCCGAGGACATCGTTTTTAGGATATTGATGTCATCCAGCGCGAATCGCAGAAGGCATTGGACACATTTAAAGAAGATGACTTCCAGAAGTGCTTCCAGCATTGGCAGAAGCGCTGGGACAAGTGTATCAACTCCCAAGGTGACTACTTCGAGGGTGACAGTGCTGAATAGAAACTTTGAAGTGTTGTGTTGTGTTTATGGCCTCATTCCGGAAACTTATTGATCACACCTCATATAAGAGAAAAATATGCATTTAGATTGGAGGCCTAGATAGCTCAGATGGAAGAGCAATGACACAGAGAGTCAAAGGTCCTGGGTTCAAACCCCAGTCTAGGCGTATATTTTTCTTTTCAAATATAAAAAGAGTTTTTGTACTAAAAATGTGTGTCACAATAATGTAACTACCATAAACAGTGACGGACGTTATAACATTCAAACATATAAACATGCAAGTCTAAACAGTTGGACAGTACATCAATAATAATATATGTTAATAATAATAATAATCCATCCATAGTAAT
This sequence comes from Diploptera punctata, assembly GCA_030220185.1. NCBI lineage: Eukaryota > Metazoa > Arthropoda > Insecta > Blattodea > Blaberidae > Diploptera > Diploptera punctata. Next base: position 372,029 of record JASPKZ010000013.1, read on the forward strand.
TCTGCCCGAGGGCAGGTCTTTCACTGCAATCATAGCATTTTCATGCTATGCTTTGCAGCTTTACTAGGAAATTATAGATGTGGTAGCTTCCCATTGCTTTCCACACCGATGAAGGATGATGATGATAATAAGGCCAAAGGATAAGGAAAAAGTCGGTTATATGTCTCAGACGAATTCTTCTAAGTTCCACAGAATCGCAGTGCGCATGCGCGAGTTGCGGGAGTTGCTGTAATGGTTAATATAGCCTCCGGTAGATGGCTCTGCAGTCGGCGTTACCAACTTTGGGAATAAATTTCCAAATGCAAAAAAAAATGGCCGTTAACTAACTTGCCATTTCCTAACTAAAGAAAACAATTTACATGCATATTACTTATTCCCAAATGCTTAAAAAAATGAAAACAATTTACATGCGTACTATTTAATGAACTATAAACTAATTTTTCATACACTAACACTAAATATGGTTTGAAATTATTTTCAAATGGTGGCAACGTTAGAACAACATGGGAAAGTAGCAAGGAAGTAATGTATCCATGATCATGTTTTACGTAAATATATAAATAAAAAAAGTTGTAAAGAAAGCTTGAAGATCATTGGAAAATGTTTAAAACAGTACAAAACGTGTTTACAAGTGTTTAGTGCATCAGTGGCATAAGAATGTAAGTGTAGAATTGTGAGAGGCATAAAACCTACCACACCCGGATGGCCAGATGATTTCATACTAATAATAATAATAATAATAATAATAATAATAATAATAATAATAATAATAATAATAATAATAATAATAATAATACAGTAATAAATAATAAAGTCAACCAGAACCAAATAGAAATATCGTTTGACATATTATGTTTTCTTAATAATGACGATAATAATAGGCTACTTACTTAATCACTGGCACTATCAAACCCGTAGGTTCATGGCCACATGGACATAAGCTCTCCATACATCCCTATCCTGAGCTAATGCTTTCCAATAATTCCCTATATAATCTACTTCCCTCAATTCATAGTTAATGTTATTCTCCCACCTCATTCTTGGTCTACCAACTGGGCGTTTTCTCTCTGGTTTTCCTACAAGAAGCTTCCATGCACCTCTTCACAGTCTCAGCATAATAAGACCAAAAGACATATAATCACAACCAAAAATATAATTTAACCCATATGTGCCACATGTCCTGCCCATCGCAATCTACGAGACTTAATTGTTCTTATTATATCTGGCTTCCTATAAAGACTATGTAGTTCATTGTTATGTTGTCTTCTCCATTCACCTGTCTGTTCATCTCTCTTTGGTACAAAAATTTTCCTAAGTACTTTAATCTCAAATACTCGTAATCTCCTTTCCTCCCTTAAAGTAAGAGTCCATGTTTCGTATATAATAATAATAATAATAATAATAATAATAATTAATCAATTGAGTTGGTGTTTACTTGATGAAAATCCATGTCTGAAGAAGGTACAGCGTACCGAAACAGCTGTCACTGAATTATATAATAAATATGAAAATCAAATAAAACGTTTTATTTTTATTTAATTAATAATAATAATCATCATCATAGTACATTCACGAATTTAGGCCATTTGTTGACCTGTTTCGGCCTCAAGAGAAACACCATCCAAAAGTCTTTTGAGTGGACGTCCTGGTCTTCTTCTTCCTGCAGGTTGATATCTTAACATTTGTTTGGGTATTCTGTGATCTTCCATTCGATGAACATGTTGCATCCATATTGACTTATAATCAGAAATTTTGTTTTCTAAAGGTTCCATGTGTAATTCTACTAAGATGTCTTAATTTTTTTTGTGATCTAGTAGTGTGTATCCTGCAGTCCTCCGAAGGTATCTCATTTCAGCAGATCTAAGTCTCTGTATATCCTTCTGTTTCAACGTCCATACTTCGCTACCATACAAAAGAGTTGGAAGAGCCAGTGTTTTATACACTTTTAACCTTGAATGCTTTTGGACTAACTGTGGCTTGAAGATAGAATTTATTAACCCTAAAATTCTTAAAAATTTAGATATTTTTGCATTTACATCCTTTTCTTCAACATATGAGATACTGCATCCTAGATATGTAAAATTATTCACCTGCTCCGAAATTTTATTGTCCAGTACAATTTTACTTCTGACAGGATCTACACCTTGAAATGCCATAATTTTTGTTTTTTCTGTAGATATCTTCAAACCATATTCTTCCATAATTTTGTTAAGTTCATACAGATCTTTCTGTAGATTATCTTCTGAATTTGCTATTATTATTTGGTCATCTGCAAACAATAGGGTGTTTAATTTTCTATTTTCTGATATTCTTATTCCAAATTTATGTCTTGTTCCAGCAACATATTACTTCATTGATATAAATTGCAGTGTTGGGGATAGGGGGCAGCCTTGTCTCACACTACGATTTATAATTCCTTCTTCAGAAAATCTGTTATTTAATTTAATCTTTATGGTGTTGTCTTTGTAAATATTAATAATAATAATAATAATAATAATAATAATAATAATAATAACAATAAATATTATTATTATTATTATTATTATTATTATTATTATTATTAATATATCACCATACAACTTAAAATTAAATTATATGTAGTAACAATATTTATTAGATAAATATTTATAGGGTTAACAATGTTTTGCGACTACTATTATCATCGTATATCAAGTGAAAAATTTAACAAAATAATTATAGTATCCATTTACGACCAAAATTAAGTTTTATAAACTTTTTAAATTAGTATCTTAAAAAAAATTTAATTTACTTATCGTAAAATTGTTAGTACCTTGTTTGAAATCACACAACTATTTTGGTAGGCCTCCCATTTGTGTTATTTTTACTACTTTTATATCAAATAATTTTAACATTACTTTCATTTTAGTTTAATTAACGCAAGAACAACTTGTACATACACAAATAAAATAAAAATTTTGTTTGTAGTGAACACTGTTTTTGTTTTTTATTCCTTTGGGGTCGGAAAATCCCCTGCGCCACTTCTTATGTATGTCACTAAGGTGCCACCTCTCCCGGGTTAATGAAGGATTGGTTCTTTGTCATTAACACTTTTTGCAATTAATGTCAGTAATATGCACTTACTCAGTTTTCTGATGGCACTACTTACTATAATTTTTCCACTAACACAGATTCCACATATTTCTTAATGTTCTCTATGCTTGCTTTAATTGTTCTGCTGAATTTTGCCACGTGTCTTCACATATTACAAATTTTTTATTTTTTGGTTTGCATTCTCTACAGAACCAAGTAAGTTTAAAATTTGTCCTCTTGAGCATATTAAATTCCCCGTGTTATCCTGCACACTTCCTGTGTTCCCAAATACCACATCCTTCGCATTTGACTGAATTTCCAAGTTGCTTTCAAAGAAATTCTAGAAGATTTTGCATTTTCCAGCATTCTGAGTGGTTAGCAAATCTGGTAGACTATGAGTTTTTAATATTTCCATAATGATAACATTGGTTACCCACTTTTCCAAAATGTCTGTGCTTTGAGTCTTCACATAGATGAATTGAAATTTTACACCATTCAGCTCACTCCGTCCTTTTCCCCTCTAGATAACATGTGTATGCATTCCCTTGTTCGTGCTACATTAATTATATTTAGGCCCTACTCTCCTCTCGAATCATGCCTTTATTTTGCCAAAAAAAAAGCACTGAACTTGACTGCTACTATTACAAAACCACATAATTGTAAATAACACAAGTGATTTTGTTAAACATGTAGGCCTACATATGTAGTAGAAGACTATATTGCCGGGTTACCGATCATTTTGCCACAAACTGTATGAATCTAAATTAAACCCTGAGGTCAAATGTTGGATAATGATTATAATAAACCATAAAAGCCTTTGCAAACAAGTAGCATACCATAATTTCCTAATTTAATTGGTTATAATGTTAATAACTGTTAGTAACTTTTTTTTGAAAGTTTGAAACTGAAGTTAGGTCATGCATTAACAAGCTGCTCAATGTACTTTGGCTCAACTGCACTTCTACTAGCGCTTGATTTTTCAATTATATTGTTGTAAACTATAGCTCTTCTTCTGTATTTACTAACATTATTTAATATTTTAAACTTTTTCAAACAATTTTTATAATATTATTAGACATTTTAAAAGTATGTATTTAAATATGCAAATCACAATATTATGACACTGTTAGACAATATTGTGATGCTAACGCTATTTTCTCCACAGAGTATATTACTTAGTCTATGATTTTTCTATCACTGTTTTGGGTTATCGCTGGTTGGATCAGCGTTAGGGAGTAATAAGTAAGTGTACACCCATTTTTAATAAACTTTTGGTAATTTTAATATTATTAATATATTCTTTAACATAGATTTGGTGATTTATTGCAAATATTGGTCAATTAAATTTCATAGCGACGAATAGTAATCGAGGATGATAATCGATATGTGGTTCGATTGTGGGTTATCCCTGGCTCTATAAACTCTGGCACATGCGCACTGTTGTTCTGTAATATTTCACGCTAGTTTAAGTGCAGTTTTTCCATGTACTTTTGTTTAATTAGAATATAGTTTAATGACAACTCATTTAGGATGAAGTTCTATATAAAAATATATTAGATGTATCATTATCCCTTAAAGTTAATCAACTAAGCAATCCACAGACTTTAAACTCTTAAAAAAAATAATACTTGTAATTAAAATTCACAAATACCAGAAAGTAAACCGAGGCCTACATTTCACATATTTTCACAGAACAGAAGCAAGGTGTTACAAATATACTGAACTGTCAAATACAACATATTGACATGCATATAATCTTATTCCATATGAGAAGTCAATATTTATTAATTCCATCTGCAAGGCAACTATGTATGACATAAAAATACTAAACTTTATTCATAAAATTTTGACTTCGTAAATTTATAATGAATCAAGAATTAGGTTACTCAGCTGAAAATATGTGAACTTCACACAGATGGATCTTCCCAATCTAATGAAAATATACGACAGATGTAAGTTATTAATCTCTAATTTTCCCCAAATCATTCAGCATTGTTCACTACATTTTTCCATAATTTTATTACTGTAAATACTTATATATTTTAATTAATAATTGGATTACTTTCTAAATACTCACATAAGTCCACTATTCACGTCACCCAATTCACCTTGACTGCCTAAAATGTAGATACATAACGTTGGCTCACGATTCCTGGGAGTAGGTAGATATATGATTTGAACAACGAAATTTCTATAATTTAAGCTACTGCATATTTTTTCATGTAATTTATTGATTATATAATATTGCACGAAACACTGTTTACAAAAACATTAGGTTAAATCATTAGAATGTTAATATTACAGGAATATAAGGAGTACGGCGATACACTTCAATCTAGTGGTCAGAACGCAAACTAACGACTCACATAAAATTTATTTAAATAAAGTGTAAAGAAATAAATAAAATTATAAAATAACTTAATTATTAAGAAGTAAAATCTTTTTTATCCTATTGATATTTTTTTTAAATGTACATACCAAGAATTTAGAGTTACACGCAAAATTAAGTTATACTCTGATATGCAATAACAAATCAACCTTTTTTTTTATGTACATACCCTAGAGCATAGATAACACTCACCAAGAAATACGGCTACCAGATTGTATATATAGTGCATGAATGTCAACACATACCGCATGCGGTAGTTAATATAAGAACATTGATTATACCACCAAAAAAAGAAACCACTGTTTGCACTTTCTTAAATGTATTTTTTCCCAGAAAAATATAATTGCCATATTTACATTTAGGACATCAGAAATGATTTAATATACAGTAGATGTGTTTCATTTTTTCTCCACTAGAGTGCATTCTTACAATATTGCGTTCCTTTGGCAATAAATAATATGATCTGGTTGCAGTGACGAACAAAAGAAGCAAATGAAGCGTACCAATTGTTTCTCATTTGTTTTCAAACATTGCCGTTTACATTAAATATATAAATATTTTAAAATAACTATATTTAAATAATGATTTGTGAGTAAAAAGCTTCATTTTATTCGTTAAATAGTCCTAACAAATGCCACTCTTGATTTCCAAATTCTCTAGATAAATTCACTCCTCACTTCGTGAATCGTGAATTTATCGATAATTTGGAAATCACTCGTGGCATTACTTATGACAATTATATTAATGCCTCTCACTATAATTGTGTTAAATAGACTTACACCTTCTTGCTAATGCACGAACAAAGAGCTACATCTGAATTATAATATAATTAATAAGTCTTATTTCGGACTTGAAAAAACTAAAGTCATCTTGGGTTATAAGTTATAACGCTTTCGCCGTCATTTCCCACGACGATTTCTGTACCCAAGTATAATTTAAAGTGTTGCTAAACTGGCGCGGGTGAAAACTTTTGCAGTAGTTTACAGCTTTAGATTTACGCAGCACATTAATGAACTCGTCTTGTACAGATAACGCGTGACCTTACCGCCAGTGAACGTGTGTACGCTTGCAACCAGGACGGGAAATCTGTCGCTACGATAACTGGCAGCTGATAGCAGTAGTACAATGTCCGTGAAATAAGGCATTTCTTTAAGCTTGCTATTATCTAAACTTTCATACATATTATTACCCAGTTGTGTAATTTGCGGTGGTCTTTTATGGAATTCTACAAATCTAGAAGGGGACTGTACGAAGCTCTCCGTGAAAAATCAGGTGAAGCTCGGAATAATCAAATCAAACATTTGTTTCAATTTGTGTTAAATTCTATAAATATTGAAAGTATATCTGAATATTATATGAAAAAAAAGTCCGTGTAGAGGTCTCGCTGTTCTGCAACAAAATACTTAACTAAAGTGAAATGTGTGATGTGTTTTTAGTTGATAGTAGGATAGATGTGAAAACTCGTCTAAAGAACTCGCTTTTGCAACCAAAGTACATTTAAAGGTGCAAGGAGGGAAGACATCGGAACAAGCAAATGAAGCAGTCTAAACAACTCCAACAAGAGCAGAAAAAACCCTTCATTTTCTAAATTATCAAAATCGCAACTCCAAGTAAAACATTGCAATGAAACTGGAGTTATTTAGTTAATTATTGGAGCTAATTTATGCCAAAGACAATATAAGCTTATAAGAGCACAAGCAAAAGAAAGGCATGCTAATATCTATCGGTTATTTAATCGTATCCAATAAAGCAAAGAACGTTGTTACCCTAGTAAGGATTTTTAGTGAATCTTCAGCAGATGTGCAATTACAGAATTTGTTGGATCATATTTATAACCTAGCATATAGTTGCATTACATGATTCATTTATTTTATTATTATTTTCTAAATGCATATGCCTATTTGTGACTGCAGATTAATCCACTTTTCAAAGTACAGTATCTCGCAAATAAATTATGTTTGTTAAATCAGTCATAACGAATATTTTGCACATAACAATTAATTAAAGGCCCTCGCATCAAATGTGCAAACCCAGATTTTTTTTTACTCTTAAAATTGTTAATCTTACACATGTGGATTGATTTGTAGCCCAAATAGTGACTTCCAGATGTTTACCGATTTTTTTCGCATTCTGGATCACTGTGCAATGTGTTGAATAGTGACAGGGATGTAGAAATCAGGACATTCTTAAATGAAGATTAAAATAATATTTGCAGAAAACCAGAAAGCTTTGGAACGATAATGACAGTATTAAAGAATAGCTTAATTACAAATTAGATAAATTTATGGTTGTCTTATACAGTCTAGGATTATGGAATAAATCAAACAAATCATTGTCATGGAAGTTGCGAAATAAATTACTCTTTGTTCTACAGTACAACATGATTTAACGTAGTTAATTCGGTTAGAGTTGATGATTTTTTTTTTCAAGTGAAAAATCTTGTGTATAGCTTCCCTCGGATGAGAAGTAAAGTTATCAGACCCGAGTTTGTTTTACGACACGCGAAAGAACCTCAAGCTGGAGTAAGAAGCCTCTGATAAGTATTTTGTTGCTTTTAGTCGATAGTATTACTGCCTGTTTGAATAATAAATGTTCAGTCGCCATTTTACTTTTCTTCTAAGAAATTAAATTTCTGGTTTAATTATTACGAATGTTATGTTAAATTTTGGTTTATATATAGTGTTCTGACCTAGGGCAGGTCTTTCACTCCAACCATAGCATTTTCATGCTATGCTTTGCAGCTTTACTAAGGAATTACAGGTGTGATAGCTTCCCGTTGCTTCCCACACCTGGGATGATGATGATATTGATTATATGATGTTCGGGGACCATTTGGGCCTCAAAGCTACCTGACATTTGTCTTACAGGTGAGGAAAAAAACAGGAAGCTTGTCCCGACCAGGAATCGAACCCGGGCCCGTTGCGTGGCAAGGCAGTACGCTACCTCGAAATCACAGCGGAATACACACACACATATATAAATATTTATTTATTTGTAATCTGTGTCATTGGTCAGACCCGATCAGGGCGCAATAATGAAAATTTAGTTACATAGAAACAGATGCGTATCAAATGCAGCCCACACTTAACTCCTCTCAGCCGGATTCTGCAGTAGTTGTTAAGACAACGTATTATTATTTCTTCGTAACAATAAAATGTAATAATCAAGTGAAATCCTGGAAACGGTTAGTTATGAATGTGATTCTTTAAAACGACAAATTATTTCAAGAGAATTAAAGAAGAATGGAGGAGGTAAGTAATATACTGTGGGGATAACAACCTTTAGTTCCAATAAACGCCTGATTGCCGTGTCAGGCGAGACTAGTAAAACCATGGACTATATATTACATGTAGGCTCCATAATACATCATTATTATTGTAATATAAGATCGGTGGGTAAATATCGGTCTCGTATAGAGTCGCTAGATGACTCCAGCAGGGGGGGGGGGCGGTAGGCTGAATTGTCCGTGGCGGTCCCGTTTCATTGGGTGGAGAATACTTTCTTCCAAAGAGGGAAGCTAAACATGCTATTGATGTTATTTTACGTTCGTGGATTGGGTTATGTGATTAACACATGTTAGGCTTTAGTTCGAGTATCTAGCACCTGTCATGTGGTCAGGATACAGTCAGTGATCTTGTGGCCATCTCGACACGATAACGTAGCCCAACTTACGTATTGAGAGACTCGTGGAAAACAGTTGGCAGATGGGCATTGTTGGGTCACGGATAATTTCCCGGATTCCCACAGGCGAGGAGTTTATATGGTCAGTTGAGCTACAGCCAGTTAGGATGTGGAGAGGGTGGGTGGGTGTGTTTTAGGGCTTCCTCCCAAGGGCTGGAGAAGGAAAGGACAGACCTCGGGTCCTTCCTCTTCGCACTCAGGACAGGGAATAGCCTGGACTGGGACCCATCTGGGTTCAGGTTGGGTGGCAGGCTGATGCACCCGAGAGGGGCTCAGCTTTACCACAGACCTGGACTCGGGGGAGGAGCAGGAATGGATACATAAAGGGAGGATTCTGCCTTTCCGATCAAAGGACAGACCCCGGGTCCTTCCCCCTCCGCACTCAGCTCAGGGAATTAGCCTGGACTGGGACCCATCTGGGTTCAGGTTGGGTGGCAGGCTGATGAACCCGAGAGGGGCTCAGCTTTTCCACGGACCTGGATTCGGGGGAGGAGGAGGAATGGATACATAAAAGGAGGATTCTGCCTTTGGGATCAAAGGACAGACCTCGTGTCCTTCCTCTCCTGCACTCAGCACAGGGAATAGCCTGGACTGGGACCCATCTGGATTCAGGTTGGGTGGCAGGCTGATGACCCCGAGAGGGGCTCAGCTTTCCACGGACCTGAATTCGGGGGAAGGAGAGGACGGATACATAAAGGGGGGATTCTGCCTTTACGATCCCTACTCCAGCCAGGAAAGGACAAACCTCGGGTCCTTTCTCTCCTGCACTCAGTACAGGGGATAGCCTGGACTGGGACCCATCTGGATTCAGGTTGGGTGGCAAGCTGATGAACCCGAAAGGGGCTCAGCTTTTCCACGGACCTGGATTCGGGGGAAGGAGAGGAACGGATGCATAAAGGGAGGATTCTGCCTTTCCGATGGACAGACTCCGGGTCCTTCCCCTCCTGCACTCAGTACAGGGAATAGCCTGGACTGGGACCCATCTGGATTTAGGTTGGGTGGCAGGCTGATGAACCCGAGAGGGCTCAGCTTTTCCACGGACCTGGATTCGGGGGAAGGAGGAGGAATGGATACATAAAAGGGGGATTCTGCCATTCTGATGGACAGCCCCTGGGTCCTTCTCTCCTGCACTCAGCACAGGGAATAGCCTGGACTGGGACCCATCTGGATTCAGGTTGGGTGGCAGGCTGATGAACCCGAGAGGGGCACAGCTTTTCCATGGATCTGGATTCAGGGGAAGGAGAGGAATGGGGGATTCTGCCATCTTCCCACACAGCTACATACACACACACACACACATACCCCTACACACCAACAAAAAAAACACACACAAACACCAAAAAAAAAACACACAGACACAAAAAAAAAGAAACACACACACAGACACAAAAAAAAAAGAAACACACACACAGACACAAAAAGTGCATACAGACATAAAAAAGAAACACACAGACACCAAAAAAAGAAACATACACAGACACAAAAAAAAAGAAACACACACAGACACAAAAAAAAGAAACACACACAGACACCAAAAAAAAAGAAACACACACAGACATTAAAAAAAAGAAACATACACAGACACCGAAAAAAGAAACATACGCAGACACCAAAAAAAAGGAAACACACACAGACACCAAAAAAAAGGAACACACACACAGACACAAAAAAAAAGAAAACACACACACAGACACCAAAAAAAAGAAACACACAGACACCAAAAAAAAAAGAAACACACACACAGACACAAAAAATCACAGACACCAAAAAAAAGAAACACACAAAAAAGAAACAGATACAGACACAAAAAACGCATAGACACCAAAAAAAAATAAATACACACACACAGACACAAAAAAAAAGAAATACACACACAGACACCAAAAAAAAGAAACACACAGACATAAAAAAAAGAAACACATACACAGACACCGAAAAAAAAAAAGAAACACACACACAGACACCGAAAAAAAAAGAAACACACACACACAGACACCAAAAAAAAAGAAACATACACAGACACCAAAAAAAAAAGAAACATCAAAAAAGACACACAAGACACCGAAAAAAAAAAGAAACACACACACAGACACCGAAAAAAAAAGAAACACACACAGACACCAAAAAAAAAAGAAACACACACACAGATACCAAAAAAAACACACACACCCACAAAAAGGAAACTCACGCAGACACAAAAAAAAACACACACACCCACAAAAAAGAAACATGCAGACACCAAAAAAAAAAAAAAAGAGACATCCACAAAAAAAATCACACATCCTACTCCAGCCAGGAAAGGACAGACCCCGGGTCCTTCCTCTTCTGCACTCAGCACAGGGAATATCCTGGACTGGGACCCATCTGGATTCAGGTTGGGTGGCAGGCTGATGAACCCAAGAGGACTCAGCTTTTCCACGGACCTGGATTCGGGGGAAGGAGAGGAACGATACATAAAAGGGTGATTCTGCCATCTTCCCACACATACACACACACACACACACACACACACACACACACGCCCGCCACATCCTAACTGGCTGTAGCTCAACTGTCCATATAAACTCCTCTGCCTGTGGGGATACGGGAAATTATTCGTGGCCCAGCGGTGCCCAACTGCCACTGTTTTTCACAAGTCTGTCAATAAGTTGGGCTGCATAAACGTGCTGACATGACCATAAGATCCGGTGGGCCAGATAGGGATTCAGATTGTTATCTTTACAGTTTCTTTTATATCTTCAAATTATTTCAGCTTAATTAAAAAAAGGTAATGTTATTTACGATTACCATTTTTTCTCCAAATATCATGCTGATATTGCTGAAGACAAGAATTACCAGCAACAATGACCAACCGGCGGGTTGGGACACCCCTCCAATGTGCAAGAACAACGGAGTAATACGGTTTATTTCTTGATACTTGAAATACATATCAAGAAATAAACCGGGGGACTGGGCGCACTCTTGTCTTCAGAAAAACATGGATTCCCATATCATGTTACATCAAATGTCCGTCATGCAGAAATTACGTAAAGAAATTAATTCCTCAGTAAGTAGAATTCATGGTTCAATTTTACTGGTTGACGGAATGTAAGATATTTATCTCTGATGAAGCTTTAACCAAGACCGTCCGTTCGTGGTGAAGAACCACATCCTGCAAGAGGTGGTCCTGCTTTAACTGAATACGGCAGATTGAGACATGGCTATCGAGAAAAGGCCCCAATGCACTGAGTATTGGTAAGGGTATAAGAGAAAGAGAAACTTCGAAAATAAACCTGGGACGAGAACTCTCGTCAGCTTAGGAGAAAGCAACCTTCTAAGAGAAAGGGACCCAACAGAAAACCTCCGGTCCTCCAGGTTGAGTTTGTGTGTCAGGCTGGAAATCCACCACGTAAAACAATCTTTCTCAAAATTCTCACTCGAATAAGCCGGATGTATAATTCTGAAGGACGAAGATTGGAGGGAAGACCAAGAAAGCGCTGGGCTGAACAGATGTGAGATCGGAACAGTCAAAGACCTAATCCATGAAGGATGATGATGATGATGACTTTATAACATATGACAAGATTTTTTTTTTCTAAGTTCCAACCATACACCATGGGCATGCGCCAACAGACTCAGAGCAGTTTACACTTTGGAATAACGGGATGCAGCCAACATACACATTTGAACTCACGTTGCCAACGAATTAACAGAAAGAAGGTATCTACAAAAAAAAATACTTCACTTACTTTTTGGGCAATGATCAGATAATTATAACCCAGGTTGGAGAAGATTCAAATTGCATGTGTAATCAGTAGAGACTGGATGTTAGGGAAAATGCCTACAGTTATTTATTATAGATATTGTAAAAGTGACTTCATATAAGTTCATATCGACGAACCTAGAGTTGTTTTCCATTAAGTTAATTTTGCCTATAAATGCCTATTTTAGCTTATAATGCCTATTTGCCATTTTTCTCGAAATTAGCTTGGTATTTCAATGAAACCGATTGAAATGGACAAACAATCATGGCACATATCATTGCATAGAAATTTTCAAGTGTTCTTTTTTATAAATTCTCTTGTAGAAAATTTTAGGATAAGAATGCAATAAGACAATAACCTAGCAGGTAGATGGTTTCCCCCTCAATGCACTCCCATTAGGTGAAATAAGTATCAGTTATTTTATTTTTCCACTTCATGCACTCCCATTAAGCGAAATAGCCCTAAGCTATGTCCCATTGTGTATTATTCTAAAGTATAGCTTTGCTTATTTTCAATACAAATATTGCTGATTGACAAAGAGGGTAGGTGGCTCAAGCTTTTTTTGTCTCTCCAAACTGGTGCTGAAATGTTTAAGTGAGTGGCAATATTATTTTTTTATGTTGAATTCAGTCTGAAGTCCTCATTCATAGACAAATGCATCAAAGATAAAGTGGTGTGACAAACGTATGTGGCTTATTCTTTTTACCTTTAAAACATTTGTTTTACTATGCCTAAGAACGGACAACAGTGAAAGACAAACTGGCTAATTTCGTTTGTACACTTTATTGCAGTCATTGCAACTAATTTGACAAATTCCAGATTTTTTACTATCTGGGGTATTAACTTTTCTATTAGTTATTAGAAGATTACCCAGGCTAAATTTTTTTATCGGTGCTAATGTAATATTGAATTTGTTATATTTTTATAAAATGTGTTGTATGTTTCAGGATGGTAAGTAATTTTCTTGATTTTTTTCTTGGAATCACATGAAGGGAATTATAAGAAAGAATACAATCACATTTTAAACATAGCTGCATTAAATGACTTTGAAAAGGAGATAATAATAAATTAATTAAAGAAATTCAAACAACAAAAAGAATTAAAAAATACACTATCCTACAATCTGAAGGAAGAGATACAATACAAGATTATAGTATGCAACAGAGCATAACTATGTTGACACATCACTTCACATATCCACATCAATCACCAAGAATACTACAATTAGAATATAGCAAAGTATGAAACAACCTATGGGGACTTACGCCCACAGAGAAACCAGAGGAGAAAGTGGACAAGTTTCACGTACATGCCACAAGCGGCGCTAGTGTAAAACAACTAATGACATCTAAATTTTTTTATTTTTTATGGTACAAATATGAAATTCAGCACAGTCTGATGTCAAAATAAAGGAATTATAATTATAGAACACCATATGGTAAATAATTATGGGACTTAATATTGGAAGAGAATCAAATTTTTGTCCGCCTAAAACCCGGGCTCGCACCCTGGACCCTTGGTCCTTTTTCCCCGGGCCAAAGTGCTCTACCAACTGAGCTACCGATGCGAGTTACGATCTGATCCGCACAATTTTTCTCTTATGTTATGTTGTAATTCCCTCGCGCCAAAATGATTATTTTAAAAAACCATAGCTTCTATCTTTGCAAATGGCGGCTTCTTAGTTAAGAAGGACAATTACAACGTACATAAGAGAAAATTTTTTGGCGTCTAGATCGGAACTCGCCTCGGTTAGCTACAGTTGTTATAACACTTGGCCCGGAAAGCCAAGGGTCCCGGGTTCGAGTCCCGGTCCCACTAGGCGAGAAATTTTTGTCTTCAAATATAATTTATCCGTCAATGAGAAAGTGGTTAAATTTAATAATAAAATCGTCAATAGAAGCCCTACTGGCTTTAAAAGTAGTGTTAAATTCCCAATAAATGTTCTTCTTGACTAAGAAGCCCGCCATTTGCAAAGATAGAAGCCTATGGTTTCAAGCATTTGGCAACGAGGGAATTACAACGTACATAAGAGAAAAATTTTCGTCTAGATCGTAACTCGCCTCGGTAGCTCAGTTTGGGTAGAGCACTTGGCCGGGAAGCCAAGGTTCCCGGGTTCGAGTCCCGGTCTAGGCCAAAAAAAAAAAATGTTCTCTTCAAATATCTATTTATCCTTCAATGAGAAGGGTTAAATTAATAATAAAATCGTCATCATCATCATCATCATAGTACATTCACGAATTTAGGCCATTTGTTGACCTGTTTCGGCCTCAAGAGAAACACCATCCAGAAGTCTTTTGAGTGGACGTCCTGGTCTTCTTCTTCCTGCAGGTTGATATCTTAACATTAGTTTGGGTATTCTGTGATCTTCCATTCGATGAACATGTTGTATCCATCTTGACTTATAATCAGAAATTTTGTTTTCTAAAGATTCCATGTGTAATTCTTCTAAGATGTCTTCATTTTTTTTGTGATCTAGTAGTGTGTATCCTGCAGTCCTCCGAAGATATCTCATTTCAGCAGATCTAAGTCTCTGTATATCCTTCTGTTTCAACGTCCATACTTCGCTACCATACAAAAGAGTTGGAAGAGCCAGTGTTTTGTACACTTTCAGTCTTGAATGCTTTTGGACTAACTGTGGCTTGAAGATAGAATTTATTAACCCTAAAATTCTTAAAAATTTAGATATTTTTGCATTTACATCCTTTTCTTCTTCATATGAGATATTGCATCCTAGATATGTAAAATTATTCACCTGCTCCAAAATTTTATTGTCCAGTACAATTTTACTTCTGACAGGATCTACACCTTGAAATGCCATAATTTTTGTTTTTTCTGTAGATATCTTTAATCCATATTCTTCTGTAATTTTGTTAAGTTCATACAGACCTTTCTGTAGATTATCTTCGGAATTTGCTATTATTATTTGGTCATCTGCAAACAATAGGGTGTTTAATTTTCTATTTTCTGATATTCTTATTCCAAATTTATATGTTTTGTTCCAGCAACATATTACTTCATTGATATAAATTGCAAAGAGTGTTGGGGATAGGGGGCAGCCTTGTCTCACACCACGATTTATAATTCCTTCTTCAGAAAATCTGTTATTTAATTTAATCTTTATGGTGTTGTCTTTGTAAATATTTTGTATGTTCTGCCGAAGTAAATTTGGTATATTTCTGTCTTCCAATATATTTAAGAGTTTTGATCTCTTGACTGTGTCGAATGCTTTTTCAAAATCTATGGAAGCAAAATGTGTTTTCTAAGTTGAATTCTCTTCTTTTTTCAAGCAATAGTTTAACAGAAAATGCTGAATCAATACAAGATCGTATGGAATTATTTGTACCCAGCCTCTCAGACCTAAAGATTTTTTTAATTTTAACAGAAGGGAAGAATGAAAATAAATAAAGCATGTTAATTTATTTTCATTTATTAAAATTTAAAAATGTGCATTATGAGCTCTTTTAAATATGTACAATTGACCTACCCCTTTATTTTCACATATACAATATTTATTAAAGAACCTTAGCCATGTCGTAGATCTGAAATCCATTATAAAAATCACTCACATTTTTTTAAAAATTGCTGTATGCTAACATCACTCTTCCTAACCTAACAAATCTTACAATTTTATCACTTCTAGTAGGTTTATCATAAGTAATGCCATGAGTGATTTCCAAATTATTGATAAATTTGGAAATCAAGAGTGGCATTTGTTAGGACTATTTAACGAATATAATTAAGCTGTTTACTCACAAATCACTATTTAAATATAGTTATTTTAAAATATTTATATATTTAATGTAAACGATGATGTTTGAAAACAAATGAGAAACGTTGTTCCACTTAATAATTAAATTAATGTTTTTAATTTAATTATTAAATTAAACCTCATAGTGTTCTTTCCCTGTGAAAGTTAAATAAATAGTTGTTCCACTTGTTCATCACTGCAACCAGATCATATTATTTATTGCCAAAGGATTGCAATATTGTAAGAATGCACCCTAGTTGAGTAAACTGTATATTTTATGTCCTATGATGTAAATATGTTGGTTATATTTTTCTGGAATGTTTTATTACCTGAGAAAAAATATGTTTAAGAAAGTGCAAACAGCGATTTCTTTTTTTTTTTTTTTGTGGTATAATCAATTGCTAAAATGTTTTTGTATTATTTCCTGCAAGCACTGTGTGTTAACATTTGTGCACTATATATACAATCTGGTAGCCACATGTAGTCACTGCAAAATAATACTATGACCTATTCAGAATGTTAAAAAGGAGGAGCTTGATTTTACAGTGATAAAATTAAACTGATAAAATTGAGGTGAAAAATGACTGTGATTGGTTGTAAATAAAAAATCATTGAAATGTGATTGGTCATTGACTCCCATTTGGGGCATGAGTTAAATAGTCTTTGAGAATAGATTCACGTTAAAAACGTAAACAAGTTTGATTTTATATTTGAAAAGAAAAATATATGCCTAGACTGGGGTTTGAACCCAGGACCTTTGACTCTCTATGTCAATGCTCTTCCACCTGAGCTACCTAGGCCTCCAATCTAAACATGCATTTTTCTCTTATACTTAGTTAATTCCCTAACCCCAAATGCTACGAGCCATTGCTACGATTTTTGCAAATGGTGGCTTCTTCATTAAGAAGACTTTTTATTGGGAATTTAAACATTACTTATAAAGCCAGTAGTGCTTCTTTCAATGTCAATATTATTCGTTTTTAAACATCTTAATGATGGACAAATTATATTTGAAAAGAAAATATACGCCTAGACTGGGGTTTGAACCCAGGACCTTTGACTGTCTATGTCAATGCTCTTCCATCTGAGTCACCTAGGCCTCCAATCTAAACATGTATTTTTCTCTTATACATAGTTAATTCCCTAACCCCAAATGCTACGAGCCGTTGCTACGATTTTTGCAAACGGCGGCTTCTTTATTAAGAAGACTTTTTATTTACTTATGAATTAGAGTAAAAGAAAATCTAAGTAATGATTTTTAACTTTCAATAATATATAATTTTTACAGTACCATCTACAAAAAACGAAAGGATGGCAGTTAAATATTTCAATTTACAAAATAGCTAATTTCCCATAATCCCGAGTGAACACACCATGTGCCTTGCATTTGTTTTATTTAGTTACATATTCTGTTACTATGAAACAGTGCCCCCATTGTAGTTTGCTCATTGTAGTTCATCGTAAAGTCCGTAGATTTTTAGATGTCATTGTAGGCAGTGTTCCCTCTATTCATTTTATCTATGCTTACGCCTGTGTAACCTAGATTTTCAAAAAGGTATCATCCAAGAACTATTAATTTAAAAAAAGAAAATCTTAAGGAAAATTTCTGGCCAACAGAAACTGGAGATGGAACTTGAATAATTAGAACAAATGATGAATTGAATAAAAGTAATTAAAAATAAGAATATTGTTAATTTCATAAGAGCACAAAGATGAAGTTGATTTGGCTATGTACACAAATTGGTGCAATGAAAGAATTGTTAAAAGCTTTCCAGTGAAAACCTTTAAGAACTAGAACCCAGCAAACCTTAAATTACATGGGAGGATAATGTCTTATAAGACTTTAAGAAAAAGAAGATAAAAAGATTGGATTAGCTGTATTCATGATAGGAAGCACTGGAAACAAATGGTTGAGGAAAAGGTGTTCAACTAAATAGTATCTAATAATAATAATAATAATAAGAAATTATAAATTGAATTCAAGCTTCTTTATAAATATGTTAACTCAATTAAGCTTCTTAATAATTAATGTGGTTAATCAACTTTTCTAGACAAGAAATATTCTTTGAATGTATTTAAACATTTTAATTAAAATATATTTTATCACATAACATTTGTACAACTTGTTCTCATACATTATTATCAAAGGTGAACATTTCCAATTTGCACCTATGTTCTTGTAATAGCTAAGTTAATATTTACTTTTTATTTGTAACCAATCTAATATTAATGGTGTGAAGTATGTGATGATACAGTCTGCACCTGCAATACATAAACAAAAAAATATGTATTGAAGAATATATAATATTTAAATTGAAATTTTCATTATTGTGTCTCATGGAAAAGAACTGATTTCTTTAATTATTACTGAGTTGGTTATTTTGACTCACCTCATATTTTTTATTTCTATGCAGAAGGTTTTGTCGCTTTTGCACAAAGGGACAAAACCTGGTCTGCATAGAAATCAAGATATATGAGGTGAATCAAAATAACCAACTCAGTAATAATTAAAAGAAACCTCAATGTTATTTCCTATATATATTAAATTTAAAAAAACTGATTATTTTACTTGTAATTAAAACATTTTGTCTGTTCATTCTTACCTCTTAGGGTCAAATCTATGAACGTATTAGACCGTAAAAGGCATTCTCTGCTGAGAAAGTTGTATCCTAATATGATTTTGCTTACTCAGAAATCTGTTCATGCGATAATAATTGTGAAATTCATAAGCTACCTGACGAGGTAACTTAAGAGAGAAACGAATCGTGAGAATCCCGAAGGGAACCAATGGTAACTGATGTAGTTTGAAACCTTGTGCGTACCTTGCTGCTTTATCCAAGATGTCGGACCTTGAAGACTTCGATAATGTTTTCGGTATACACGGAGAAGAGGAATTTGATAGAGTCTACCAAAGAATTCAACTGGAAGAACAGGAGAATCGGCATAATATTGCACGATGCAGACATCGTCGCATACGGTATTATTTGCAGGACAAGCATAAATGCGTTCGTCTATCAAACGAAAATAACGGAAGTGGTTTTATCGCTGAAAATTCTGGGTAATTTCTTGCCAATATTATGAAAACGACGATTTTCATGCATGACCAGTTAGTGGATAGCTAATTTGATCTTTGCACTTGCTCACGGAAAGTCAGCTCACCAGTGATTAGAAGTAATTTGAGTAGAGATTAATGTATTTTGCATGCAGCCCTTAGAGTAGTTTTTGTCGAACATGTTTCAGAGCTTCTTAGCCCCATCATCAGCGATTACAGACTGAATTTTCTCATGTTGTCGGTCCTGATTCTTGATTCCTGCTCTCTTTGCCTCTGGTCCAATGAATTTACTAATGAGGTTCCTTTCTGCAGGAATTTCAAAGTTCATAATTCTTTCCTTGTCCTTCTGTATATAGGTTTTTTCCCAAATGGTGAGTTCATTTTTGTTTTCTAACTGTTTTAATAATTTTGTGTTTACATCTATTTTGTGTTTTTCTGACCAAACATGAGAAGCCACTGCAGATTTTTCTACTTCCCCTTTTTTTACATTCCTTATGTGTTCTTTAGTTCGAATGGTTAAATTTATTTTTGTTTTCCCTATGTATATCTTATCACAGTCTTTACATTTTATATTCCTGATTTTTTACCATATAAAATAAAATATAAAGACTGTGATAAGATATACGAAGGAAAACAAAAAGAAATTTAACCATTAGAACTAAAGAACACATAAGGAATGTAAAAAAGGGGAAGTAGAAAAATCTGCAGTGGCTTCTCATGTTTGGTCAGAAAAACACAAAATAGATGTAAACACAAAATAGATGTAAACACAAAATTATTAAAACAGTTAGAAAACAAAAATGAACTCACCATATGGGAAAAAATCTATATACAGAAGAACAAGGAAAAAATTATGAACTTTGAAATTCCCGCAGAAAGAAACCTCATTAGTAAATTTATTGGACCAGAGGCAAAGAGAGCAGGAATCAAGAATCAGGGCCGACATGAGAAAATGCAGTCTGTAATCGCTGACAATGGGGCTAAGAAGTTCTGAAACATGTTCGACAAAAATAACTCTAAGAGGTAAGGATGAACAGACAAAATGTTTTAATTATTAAAACAAACCTCTTAATGTTACTTCCCATTGTATTTTTAAATTTTACTCGTATTTAATCAACATTATAAAGTAATTCAAAGTTAAAATTGGGAAACACATTATGAGGTTCTTAATTAATAAATTAATGAGTCATTTTAACATCTTACCTCATATTTCATGTTTTTCAAACACGGTAACTATAGTTTTCAAATGATCTTATCATTCATTTTCAACCGCCATTATGACTACCGGATATTCGTTGGAATCTCCCTCTATAACGTTGCCATCTGGTGTTGATTTGACGAACTTCGAGATATCGTTGCCATCTATTTAAATCTATGAATTTCGACATTCCGGATGAACGTGACCTCATCTCGAAGTTCATCGAATCAACACCAGATGGCAACGATATCTCGAAGTTCGTCAAATCAACACCAGATGGCAACGTTATAGAGGGAGATTCCAACGAATATCCGGTAGTCATAATGGCGGTTGAAAATGAATGACAAGATCATTTGAAAACTATAGTTACCGTGTTTGAAAAACATGAAATATGAGGTAAGATGTTAAAATGACTCATTAATTTATTAATTATAAAGTAATTTTTAATTTATTAATAAGTTGGATAAAATTAAGTTATGTAGATTATTTGCATCTCATATCATAGAGTTATGTGTTTTCATGATGCCGGTTTCAAAGGTCATTTGCCTTCTTCTTCAAACACCAAACTTGGAGTTGATAAAATTCTATAAATACTCAATAGGTGGAAAGAGTCTCACTCACATAAATAACAATAGAATCCAAAAGGCCTGAAGCATTAAACTGAAAAAAAAAAAAAAAAAAAAAAACACCCAACTCCTCTTTGGCCTTATTTATATGCAATTAATATACTACTACTTATTCCTTATGCCTCTTGGCATTGGACTGCTAATCACTTTCTATATATTTTGTTCCTATCTTTTGCATACTTTCCTTTTTTTTTTTTTAGATTCCTGAATTGTAAATCCTTCTACAGTACAAATGTTGAGAAGGCATGTGATACTGTTGATAGTGATTCATCAGTTAGATGGGAACATTAAGGGCCGCATGCAAATACATTAGTCTCTACTCAAATTACTTCCAATCACTGGTGAGCTGACTTTCCGTGAGCAAGTGCAAAGATCGAATTAGCTACCCACTAACTGGTCATGCATGAAAATCGTCATTTTCGTAATATTGGCAAGAAATTACTCAGAATTCTCAGCGATAAAACCACTTCCATTATTTTCGTCTGCTAGTGGAACGCATTTACGCTTGCATCCCACAAATAATACCGTATACGACGATGTCTGCATCGTTCAATATTATGCCGATTCTCCTGTTCTTCCAGTTGAATTCTTTGGTAGACTCTATCAAATTCCTCTTCTCCGCGTATACTGAAAACATGATCTAAGTCTTCAAGGTCCGACATCTTGGATAAAGCAGCAAGGTACACGGCAAGGTTTCAAACTACATCGGTTCCCATCGGGTTGCTCACGATTTGTTTCTCTGCTAAGTCACCTCACCAGGTAGCTTAGGAATTTCAACAATTATTATCGCATGAACAGATTTTTGAGATCGCAAAAATGTATTTGGATGCAACTTTCTCAGCAGAGAACAACTTTTACGGTCTAATGTGTTCATAGATTCGAGCCTAAGACTGATGGTCCCCTTCATGCTTTTCAACAATAGTAGGCTATGTCTCAGCACCTTCACCTTCTCCTGTCTCTTCATCATCATCATCATCATCATCCCTCATACAGCATATTTACAAACACACAAACTTATTCATCCTACACTCCCTTCTGTATAGAGAACAAAAACACATCGAACTGTCTGCCGAAATGGTGCATAAATTAAAAATAGACCACATTAACACCATCTATCTGCCCAATGCAAAACTCAAAGCATGTAAAGTGCAGTGGGTGGCATCAGAAAAACACACTACTTATCAGCCATTAAAGGAATAAGAACTAGCTAATATCAATCACACAGTTCAAACTATCAGAATTTAGTTAAGAATATGTACAAAAGTCTGTGAAACATTTTTCAAAATGAGAAAATTTTCATAAGGTAAAGTATGTTTTTTTTAATTATATTATTTTTGGTCTGGACATCTTACCTCAATATTAATGTTGATTTGTTCTTGGACATGTTTCAAAACAATTCTCTGTTTTATCTTCAGCTTTCCCAGACTGGTTTTATTTATGTTGCATTATGTTGCACCACCTGGATGTCGATGTCAGCTCCATCCTGTGGTTGGCCAAAGAACCTCCAAACAAGGTCACCCTCCATCGGAATATCAAAATTCATAACTCTGTTTCTGTTCTTCTGAATATAAATTTTTTCCCAAATAGTCAGCTCGTTTGTATTTTCTAACTGTTTTAATAATTTAGTGTCTGAATTTATATTATGTTTTTCAGACCAAACATGAGCAGCCACTGCAGATTTTCAATTTCTCCATTTTAATATTTCTTATGTGTTCTTTGGTTCTAATTTTTAGGTTTCTTTTTGTTTTCCCTATATATATCTTTTCACAACCCATGCATTCAATTTGATATATTCCTGACTTTTTATTTTTATCAGTTTTTTCATTTTTGTTGGTTTTTATTAGTTTATTTAAACTGTAGTTATTTTTTGGTGCTAATTTAATATTAAACTTCTCAAATATATTTTGAAATTTATTATGTACCCAGGGGTGATATGTGAATTTCCTATATTTTTTCATAGGTGGTTCTTCTTTTTCAAGATTACTTCTGTTTATCATTTTTTGTTTTTTATACTTTTCTATCCTTTTATGTACCATTTTTTCATCAAACCCATTTTCTCTTGCTACTTTGATTATGTGTTTTTTCTCATGTTTGAAATCTTCTTCGTTTAAGGGTAAGTTTACCAATCTATGAGTTAAACTATTAAATGCTGCTAATTTATGTCCAATTGGATTGAACCCTCTTGATTTTATAAAATTTTCCGTATGAGTTTCTTTCCTATGAATCCTGAATTCAATTTTTCTTTTTTCTTCGTTTCTGACCAATTTAAGATCCAAAAAGGTATTTGTTTATTGTCTTCTATTTCTTTGGTGAATTTAATGTTTGTACTCTGTAAATTTAATAGTTTTAGGGAATCTTCTACATGTTTTTCTTTAACAATACAAATTATATCATCAACATATCTACTCCAAAATTTAAACATTGTGGGATGTGCTTTAGTGATTTTACATTCAAAATCGCTCATAAATAAATTTGCCAGAAAAGGTGATAATGGGTTTCCCATTGAGAGCCCTGATTTTTGTCTATAGAAACTCCCATTGAATGTAAAAAACATTTGATCAATGCATAACGCAGTTTAATTTCAAATAATCTTCTTTGATCTCTCTGTCTATGTTGTTTTTTCTTAACCAATTGTTCAATATCTCCAAAGTTTTTTGTTTACTATTCACAAATGTACCGAAACAAAAAACTTTGGAGATATTGAACAATTGGTTAAGAAAAAACAACATAGACAGAGAGATCAAAGAAGATTATTTGAAATTAACTGCGTTATGCATTGATCAAATGTTTTTTACATTCAATGGGAGTTTCTATAGACAAAAATCAGGGCTCTCAATGGGAAACCCATTATCACCTTTTCTGGCAAATTTATTTATGAGCGATTTTGAATGTAAAATCACTAAAGCACATCCCACAATGTTTAAATTTTGGAGTAGATATGTTGATGATATAATTTGTATTGTTAAAGAAAAACATGTAGAAGATTCCCTAAAACTATTAAATTTACAGAGTACAAACATTAAATTCACCAAAGAAATAGAAGACAATAAACAAATACCTTTTTTGGATCTTAAATTGGTCAGAAACGAAGAAAAAAGAAAAATTGAATTCAGGATTCATAGGAAAGAAACTCATACGGAAAATTTTATAAAATCAAGAGGGTTCAATCCAATTGGACATAAATTAGCAGCATTTAATAGTTTAACTCATAGATTGGTAAACTTACCCTTAAACGAAGAAGATTTCAAACATGAGAAAAAACACATAATCAAAGTAGCAAGAGAAAATGGGTTTGATGAAAAAATGGTACATAAAAGGATAGAAAAGTATAAAAACAAAAAATGATAAACAGAAGTAATCTTGAAAAAGAAGAACCACCTATGAAAAAATATAGGAAATTCACATATCACCCCTGGGTACATAATAAATTTCAAAATATATTTGAGAAGTTTAATATTAAATTAGCACCAAAAAATAACTACAGTTTAAATAAACTAATAAAAACCAACAAAAATGAAAAAACTGATAAAAATAAAAAGTCAGGAATATATCAAATTGAATGCATGGGTTGTGAAAAGATATATATAGGGAAACAAAAAGAAACCTAAAAATTAGAACCAAAGAACACATAAGAAATATTAAAAATGGAGAAATTGAAAAATCTGCAGTGGCTGCTCATGTTTGGTCTGAAAAAACATAATATAAATTCAGACACTAAATTATTAAAACAGTTAGAAAATACAAACGAGCTGACTATTTGGAAAAAATTTATATTCAGAAGAACAGAAACAGAGTTATGAATTTTGATATTCCGATGGAGGGTGACCTTGTTTGGAGGTTCTTGGCCAACCACAGGATGGAGCTGACATCGACATCCAGGTGGTGCAACATAATGCAACATAAATAAAACCAGTCTGGGAAAGCTGAAGATAAAACAGAGAATTGTTTTGAAACATGTCCAAGAACAAATCAACATTAATATTGAGGTAAGATGTCCAGACCAAAAATAATATAATTAAAATAACCTCAAAATATAACTTCCTAAAATTAAATATGTTTTTTTTATTTTATATTTCATAAAGAAATATTTATACACTCTGAATTTAAATAAAAAGTTAATTAATCAGGTATTATAGTCTCATAACAACTGCCTTATCAGTGAATTAAGATATCTCCTAATAATTATTTATAATTAAGGCATTCAAATTCTTTTATTATGGTTATAAACTCTTTTATTAACTCTTTAAATGATATATGGTGTAAAAATCCTGTAATATTTAAAAATACAATATGAAAAGCCAACATATATAGATAAAAATATTATCTTAATAAAATAAGCTAAAGCAAAATTACCTGCTCGTCTCATAGACAACAAAACTTCTTCTAGAACACCTCGGAGATCAATAGCACCTGCTTGAGCAGCATGGTATAGCATTGCATATTCACCAGAAACCTAAAATAATAATATTAGAATTGTCTTATAATACAAACCATTTCATTATTTAAGATAAATTAAGAGTACATAGAAAATCAGTTTTAAAAAGAAGCAGCATACTATCTTGCATGAAATGTTTCCATGTTTTTAAAAAACTCTTGGTTCTACAGTTCTATTTAAAATAAAAAATTACAAAAAATAAATTACCATAATTTTATATTCAATGATAACTTGAATTTTTACCAAAAGTAATCAAAATTATTTAAATGTTATAGAACAATTTTGAACTCAGTCAAAAAAACGTTACATGAAGATATATGTTAAACAATTAGGGAATTAAGACCCTCTAAAAAGATCTTGTCATTCCAAATGGTTACCACATTCATCTCTGGATCTAAAATTCACTGGTTCAAACCAATGTACCAAAACTGACCATTTTTCAGGGTGTAAAATTCTTCAGTATGGCTTCCTTCAGAAATAAAGTAAAATTATAGGTCAGTAATGAAAGGTTTATGGCATATAATAGAACCTTAGTGTAAGAGACATCTGAGCTATGTTTGTTGCAGCACTTATGTCCAGCTTTGTATCACTGTGTTCATGACTTGAGAGATAAAGAGTATCATAATATTATTAATTAAAATATCCTCCTGATTCTGATACATGTTAACTGATATGAAAAGTGGAAGTGATGTCATTGGCACATTTTAAGATGAGATTGGAAGATCAAGATGATCAACACTTAAATAGAAGAATCAAGTGAAAAATGATCTCTATAGAAATTGTTTATGAATAAAACCAAATGCCATCTTCAGTTTCTTCTTTTCTACAATGGCATCACAGCTCGATGTCGAGCCTTAGCCTCTTTTTATACTTTTCCTCCTTCCTTTCCCGTCCAATGCCATTCTTTTTCATACTGCGAGTTCTCTAGAGTCATCTTACCTCAATATTAATGTTGATTTGTTCTTGGACATGTTTTGAAACATGTCCAAGAACAAATCAACATTAATATCTGGGAAAGCTGACGATAAAACAGAATTGTTTTGAAACATGTCCAAGAACAAATCAACATTAATATTGAGGTAAGATGTCCAGACCAAAAATAATATAATTAAAATAACCTCAAAATATAACTTCCTAAAATTAAATATTCTCTAGAGTCAGTTATTACTGCATCAATCCATTTACCCTTAGGTCTCCCAACTGGTCTTTTACCAAATACTTTTCCTTCTGTAACCATCTTCAGTTTTTAGAAGAATAAGATATTTACTTTTTACTTATTTTTTGAAAGAAATTTAATTCCTACTTTATTTTTGAGTGGTCATAATTGACCAGTGGCAGTTTCTGAATTTTCAAATTTTCATATTTAAAATACAAAATAAAATTTTCAGCTTAGGTGTGCATTATCAGGGTCAACATTTGTTAGTTCAGAAATTATTAAAAACTTATGAATTGTATTTTTACCATGGCCACCTCTATGATGTAGTATGTCTGGCTATTATCCCATGGGGCATTATATTACAGAAGATTTTCTTTTGGTATATCACAAAGACAAATGAGTACCAAACTTGATATAAGGAGTAGAAAAATTCAGATAAGAAAACAGAAACTAGGGTTAAGGGACTGCATCATGCTAATTATGTGATTCCCTGTTCTGCTAGCCAATGACAGCAATCACTTCATTTGGCCTTAGTTCATCGGAGCTATTATGCTATGGATTTTTATATACATTTTTCATTTACAAATTTTGGTTTGAAAGTTATTTCTGATGATATTTCGTTAAACTAGAATATTGAGGTCATTAACTATGGGAATAAGAACCTTCATACAATATCTGATGTACAATACTGGAGCATTTTTCTCACATTAATTTATGATTTAATTATTTTGATTAAAAGACTAAATTACCTTAAGGATAACAGCGTGTGCACTCTCAAGGAAATACATACTTTCAAAAGAAATAACCAATGTTCAAACTTCAAGGATATGCTCACACATTTGAGGGTAGTTACAGTGTTTGGAAAGCGAATACAAGTTACTGAAAACTACATTTCGAGAAAATCAAAGTAGGAGAAAAATATGACAATGTTACTGTAAAAACATTTTAAAATATATTTTTTATTCTTCTTCTTCTCCCTTTCAAGTATTAGGCCAAGGCCTGTTACGATCCTATAGAAAATTTTCCCTCCAGCATTTCATAGGACGGCCCAGAGATCTTCGTCCTCTTGGTATATAATTATAAACAGCTTTGGGGATCCGATTTGAACTCATTCTTTCTAGATGGTGTTTCCAAATTAGTTGGTACTATTTAATATATTCCAAAATTGGCGTAGTCTTCAATTCTTTTAAGATATCGGTGTTCCTTTTCTGATCCCATCTGGTGTAACCCACTGTTCTGCGTATGAATCTCATTTCACAAGCCGTTATTTAGCTTTCATGTTGTCTTTTTAGTGTCCATGCTTCACTACCATAGGTCAACACTGGTCTAGCCAAAGTGTTATATAAACGTAATCTGGTGTTTTTTTGTACAAGGGATGGTTTCATAACTTGATTAATAATTCCCAAACTTTTATTATAACTAGTAATTTTTTCAGGGATATCCTTTTCATCCCAGATAGAGAGATAGTATCCAAGATATTTAAATTGATTAGATCTCTCTAAAATTTTATTTGGAGACAGATTTTACTTTGTATGGGTCCTATATTTTATTTATTTTATTAATTTTCTTTGGGTGTGCACATGTAATTATGCAAATAGCAAGTATCTGTCACAGTAATTGACTGACTGAAATAATTCTTATTAGCTTCATTTTAAATATATGCAGCTATTGACTACTTACCTGATAAACAAACAGAGGATATTCAGGATGCGCTTCTTTGGTTTGCTTAACAATGTCTAGATAAGCAAGTCCTGGCTTTACCATCAGCATGTCACAACCTTCATTTATATCACGTAACTGTAACAAGAACATTTAAGAAAGAACAAATGATGAAACAAGAAGGGAGATGACTGCAATATTTATAACTAATTAATGGTCAATAGCAGTGATATGTTAATCAATATAATTAACAAGAAATAACCCTATAAGGTGCCGGCCGTGATGAACTTGTGGTTATGTTCCTTGCCTCTAGTCCTGAGAGTCTCGGGTTCAAACCCAGTCAGGGTCGATGGAATTTTTAGGATAGAAAAATGCAAGAAGCAAGTCCTCTGGGAGGGACTTCAAGCCATGGGTCCTGAGTCTGAAGATTCTCAGGCTCATAAAAGATCCTAAAGCCTGAATAAAGAGGCCTCTAAGCAAAATTTACCCACCTCCTTTATCCTAGTAACACCTTAGTTGCCTACTAGATGTCTCATTGGGTCGGTAGTTGACTGCATGACACCTTTAGGGAAATAAGTGTAACTAAATGAACTTGAACTACAGCTCCTGACAAAGAAGAGGCTAACGTCCAACATTGGGCTGTTATGCCATTGTAGATAGAACCCTATAAGGTACTTTATCAAGAGATTGAATCTGAAATACAGAATGATTCACAATAAGATTACAGACACGAAGAACACCTACAAACCTGTGAAGTATTACCTGTTGGATCCACAATAGAGAAATATTGGAGAGCAAGAACGCTAATGGCTTCGGTGCCAAGGCCCAGCATTTGAAAACAACAACAACAACAGATTACAGACTTCTAGGGGTTGTAGAGGGGACTTAGTAGATAAAGTTTTGATAAGGAACCTATGTCCGGAAACGTACCATTTTGATGTAAAATAAGTTTGAAGATCGAAACACAATGGACTGATGTCGCGTGTCTTGTATTTCAGAATAAGTATTACAGACTTCTAGGGGTTGTACTACACCGATCGAGTTGGAGAAAGATCTTCTTGCATGAATTCTGGCAGCAGCAGAAATTATTGAGCACACACCAGGTCTTGTGGGGTGTTGTGTATAAAAAACATGTGTCGCAGATACACTTTGTACAACAAACAACAGGGTTGCCACATGGAATCATACTTGTAATACAACCCCAAAAAATCTGTAATACTTATCCTGAAACACAGGACACGCGATATCAGCCCATTGTGTTTCGATCTTCAAACTTATTTTACATCAAAATTGTACATTTCTGGACATGGGTTCCTTATCAAAACTTTATCTACTAAGTCCCCTCTACAACCCCTAGAAGTCCGTAATACTTATTGTCAATCACCCTGTATATGTACACCATCTCATATTTTATCACCTGGACATGTTTTGGAGGCCATCATTCATATTCTCAACTAGAGTTGCATACCATCATCCCCATTCTCAATCAGAGTTGAATCTAGTTAAGAGTGCAAATGATGGTTTCCAAAACATGTCCAGGTGAGAAAATGTAATGTATATTTTAAGTTCAAGCTCTTGCCCTCAGGGGTCCCCATCTAGGGAATATGTGGATGGCGACCACAAGGTGCCCAAGCTGAGCAAAACATTGCTTCCATTTACTTGTGTTTTGCTTCTTACTTTTATATTTAACCAATCTAGTATTTTTTTCCTTTTCTAGTACCAGATCCCTCTTTTTACTTTCCTATCCAGTCTCCCTTGCCTGACCTCTTGTTTTCTTACCCTGATGGTATTGGAGTATTCGAGGCCGAAGGGATCATTACTGTCTTTCCTATATCTCTTTCTTTTAACCTCGTGGACACTCACCTTGAATGCCCATATAAGCTGCATATTCAAATACAGCCCCATTGCAACTTATAGCATAAGTATGCAATGGTTTCGTGTCATCAGCTATGGCTGGATACATGTAATGAAGAAGAAGAAGTTCAAGCTCTTAGTTGAATATGTTTCTCTGGTGGATATTTTAAAAATTCTAACAAAATAGTTATAAAAAAATACTTAATACAAAACATTACAACATTCAAATTGGCAACCTATCATATTTTGTAGTATTTTAACTTCAAATAATTATTATTTTCCTATTTATTCTTGAATTTTTATGCAATCAGGCATTTTTATACATTAATTTTTTTTATTAGATGCACAGGATGTGATCAACAATTCAGAAGGTTGATCACTTCATTCGAGTCCACCGCTGTGGTCTCGAGGTAGCATGCCTGCCTTGTCAGGAAAACTTTAGGGCCCAAACGGTTCCCGAAATCATATGGCCATCATCATCCTTATCATTATCATCATCATCATCCTTCACCAGTGTGGAAAGAAACGGGAAGCTACCACACCTACAAATAGAAAAGCTGCAAGCATAGCATGAAAATGCTATGATTGCAGTGAAAGACCTGCCCTCGGGCAGAATTACTATGGAATGGAATGGATCACTTCTAGATGAAATAAAGAAATGCAAACAGGAATAAATTTTAAATATTCTACTATGAAATTTTATTCATAAATGGCATTATATTGTGGCTTCGTGAATAACAAAGGTTCACAGCCTCAGGCAAGTAGGATTGTATAAGAGAGAGAAAACTTTCCATTTTAAGTGATGCCCAGGTAACATAATGATCTATTGCACTGGTACATAAAACCAGAGACCTTGGGTTCAAATCCCAGTTTGGGCAAAAAAAAATGTTCTCTTCAAATATTAACTATCAATTACTTCACAGTTCATTTTAGTAAGCAACTGATAATCAGACTGTTGTTTATAGCTTATGTATGTTGGATTTTAAGAATGACAATTATCTTGTTTAGTCTAGGAAAACATCAACGATTAACCTCATTTTATTGCACTTACAGCCTTAATCAATGGTTATTATCAGTCATCCACTAATTAAATTATAAAGTAAATTAATAGTTCAGTGAGAAAACTTTACATTTACCAAAATATATTGAGAGTGAGTCCCATACCATAGCCGAGTGGTTAAGGCAGGAAGCCTTGGCACAGAGCTACAGGACTTGCTCTGGTTCGAGTCTCCATGGGGGAAGAAATTTTCTCATGGTATTTCGGCCAGTACTGGACAGGTGTCCACCCAGCATCATGAGGAATTTGGGTAGCTACAATAAGTAGCGGTTCCAGGTTGAGAAAACCAGCTATAACAGCTGGGTGACTCAACATGCTGACCACATGTCACCCCTACACTGGCTAGTTGATCATCTACCTCTGTGATTGACACATGTGGATGTGAGGCCAGCAGCAGGCTGGTAGGCTAAGGACCTTCTAGGCCTGTCGCACCATGGAATAAATATTAAGAGTGAACTATCAGATCCTATTATTTTATATGATACTTCTACATGTATTTTTTTAATCTAAAATTAAATTATTTCAAACTGATTTTAGTATTTTCAAAAATTTGCAGACTCATTTACAGATCAAATGAGATATTTGGGATCATAATATATCCAGAAATAATAAATTAGAGAAATAACATATGAGTGGAATACACAAGAAAGAATAGTATATTAATTTTAAACTTACAACAGCTCTAGCAGCCAGACCTTTACTTCCAGGAGGAAGTTGGTAACATTTACGATCACTAAACATTGGTGCAGACTTTGTGATATCACGAAATGGACCATAGAATCCAGAAGCAAATTTAGCAGCATATGAGAGAACAGCAACTTGATTTCCAAGACCAGCTTCAATAAGACCTTTCTTTATGGCACCAATCCTCCCATCCATCATGTCAGATGGGGCTACTATATGTGCACCTGCAATATAAAAATTACCATCCTATATTTATTAAAAATTTTAATTTTAAAAGAAAACTTATGTACAATATGTAAACATTTTAAAATAAGAGAGCTGTTCAATAAAAATAATTTTTTTTTTGTAATGTTCCTTTATTCATCCTCAGAATTTTGATGGTCCTTCTCAAAGAACTCTCCTCGGATGCAAAGCACTTGTCCCAACATTTCTACTAGTCTGCAAAGACATGCTGGAAACCATTTTTGACAGATCTCTCAAAACTGACTCCTCAGCTTTCTCCACTATTTCTGAAGATGGAAAATGTCTCCCATAAAAGTCTTTCTTCCAGATTATAGGAAGGGTGAGAGAAGCACTTCACTTTGATTTTTGCAAGATAATCAACATTTGTGATATCTGGCCTCGCATTATTGTGGTACAGCATCCAGCTTATTTGCTGTCACCAATGTGTGGGAGAGGAGACGCAGTGAAATTTTCAATATTTCAAAAAGTGATCATAAAATTATTCATCAATCATCTCTTACTATGACAGGAGCAGTGTTGATGTTTTCTTCTGTAAGAGCAGTAATTTGAGCACTGGATCCACCTTCAATTTGAAACTGATTGTTTACTCTCTTTAAACAATTTATATCATAAGATTTATACACCACACTTCATTTCCAGTCTTCTAATTAAATGGTTTCAAAACCTAGGCGGTTTTATTATCAGTAAATTTACGACCAATGTTCTGTCATCTAGGAAGACTGCTTTTTACTCAATCTTTTGCTGGACCAATGAAGTACAATTTATATTATCTTCAAGCTATGCTGTATGGAAAAACAAATCTCCATAGGTCTTCTATAACATTGCATAAGCCTCGGTGATTTGTTGAGTCAAAAGCAGAATTTCAAAGCAGTTTATTAGTCACCTCCTTTTTAGCCTTAAGAGGTACAAAACATATCTCGACTTACCCATCACTCACAGAAAGGAACCGGGAAGTATGACCTTGAAACTTGTATAGCTTTAAGCTAACAAATATTATAAAACCAATTATATTATTTTTAGTCTGATCATCTTACCTCAATATTAATGTTGATTTGTTCTTGGACATGTTTCAAAACAATTCTGTTTTATCGTCAGCTTGTCCAGACGATAAAACAGAATTGTTTTGAAACATGTCCAAGACAAATCAACATTAATATTGAGGTAAGATGATCAGACTAAAAATAATATAATTAAAATAACCTCAAAATATCACTTCCTAAAATTAAATATCATAAAACCAAATTTTTTTTCCTATTAATTATGGCTGTAAAAATATTATTATATTATTCTTTATTGAACAACCCTCATACGTTTCATAAAAAATACTCCTAAACTGCAAGTACTTAGGAAAGTAGAATAATTTTGAACTTTTATAGGAAAAAATCACAATGAGCTTTAATTTAAGAATAAATTAAAATTCTTCACACCTCACCTCATATCCAGTCTTCTAATTAGACCGTGGTTTAAAAGCCTTGGCAGTTTCATCTTCAGTACTTTCTCGTCGACTGATGTTATGTCGATCAGAAGACGTACTTCTTCTTTCCTCTGTTGGTGGACCGATAAACCTCCGGATCCAGTCAGAATCCATGGGAATTTTGAAGTTCATAAGTTTTTCTTTCTTTATATATATAATTTTCACATGTTAGTCATAATCTTAGATATTTCAATAAAGCTACTTTATCATAAGAATTATTGCCTACAGTTACCCTGTCGTAAATGACTATATTTAAATCATGGTGCACTCCATGTATTTAAAATAATAATTACTCAATAAAAAAACTATATATCATTATATTCATACTGGCCTCAAAATTACAACTTAATTTCAAGGTTATGTCTTTGCATATCCACACTTAAACAAAACGTAGTGGCAATGGTAATGCCAGGGGCAGGGGCAGAGGCATTGGGAGTGGTAATAGTAGGAGTAGCAGAAGCAGTAGGAAAAGCAGTAATATAATAGCAACAGTAGCAGGAGCAGCAGTAGTATCAGCAAATAATAATAATAAGTTAAAGCTAATGTAATGATCCCATTACAGTCCTTGTGAGGTCTTTGGAGTTGTAGGAGGTTAAGGCTCCCATGTTTCTAGATAATCAGCACGAGATGCCAGCAGGTTTGTTAGCTGTTCATGACAGCCACTTTTACCTCCAAAACATGTGTCTGGTTCTCATTTCCATTAGAGGCAGAGTCAACTGCAGGACCATGGTGCCGCCAGAATGTTTAGGCCAGCTTGAAAATCCTGATCCCACTGGGACTTGAACCCGCAATTTTCTGGATTCTAGTCTAGCCTTAACCAACTATATTATGGTGTGTCCCTGATGATAATAATAATAATAATAATAATAATAATAATAATTATTATTATTATTATTATAATTATTATTATAATTTTTATTTATATACAGAATTTTAATGTTTACACATCTTTCTGTGCCTAAAGTTTTATTTTTCTTCTCCACTCGTCTCTCCTCATCCAATCCATGTCCTCCAGTCCTCTTGCTCTCATTCCAGTTCTTATTTCCTGCATCCACGAGTTTTGAGTGTTTTCCTGGGTAATCTTTCTTCTTGCATTCGTCGTACGTGCCCATACCAATTTAATTGC
The DNA here is from genome assembly GCA_030220185.1 of Diploptera punctata. Lineage (NCBI taxonomy): Eukaryota > Metazoa > Arthropoda > Insecta > Blattodea > Blaberidae > Diploptera > Diploptera punctata. Next base: position 407,205 of record JASPKZ010000013.1, read on the forward strand.
TTATACCGTATATAATCTACTATTGAATAACCAATATTCATTTTTTCTCTTATGACAGTATTTCTTATTTTGTCTAATTTTGAATATCTTGCTGCTCTCCTCAAGAAATCCATTTCCATCGACATAAGTTTTTGTTCTAAGTTTTTGTTGATAATAATAATAATAATAATAATAACAATAATTATAATTATAAAAGGGTACATAAAATTACATCCTGGCCTCAATACTGACATTAATTTTGATTCTCTCTAACTTAAATTGTTCCTTTCTCTATTAAATAATTTATTTTGAAACTAAAGTACAGTGCATCCCACGCCATAGCCAAGTGATTAAGGTACAATGCTTTGGCGTAGAGCTACAGGACTTGTGCTGGTTTGGGTCTCAATGGAGGAAAAAATTTTCTCTTGGAATTTCGGCCAGTATGGGACCAATGCCCATCCAGCATTGCAAGGAATTTGGATAGCTACAATAAGTAGTGGCTCCAGATTGAGAAAACCTGCTATAAAGGCTGGGGACCCAACATGCTGATGACATGTCACCCCTACACTGGCTGTAGATCATCTACCTCTGAAATTAACATGTGGATGTGAGACCATCAGCTGGATGGTAGGTCAAGGACCTTCTAGGCCTGTCACAACATGGAGTTTAATTTTTTTAAGGACACTGATTGGTATTGTTTACTTGTCCTATTTTCACAGTGTGAAGCTAAGGATACACACACGCCATTCAAGTCCATGGAAAAACTAGGAAAATGAGGATGCAAATAATTAATCCTCTCTGATACAGCACGAGGAGGGGAATGTTCTGGTCTATGAAGTATGAAATAATTAATTTCAGCTTCCAATGTTAGAGTTATGATTGGGGATAGATTCCTAATAAAAGAAAGTTCAAACGAAGAAATTGAAGGGGGAAAAAAAAACTCGTGAAATAATAAAATCCTCATGAAAGTTCTTAAAATTAATCTTTAAATTGTGAAAAGGGGATGGTGATAAATATCAATAAAAATTACCTCCATCACTAATTTCTAAATTTGAAAGTAAACATGAAAATGTAAATATAACTGGACAAGACTGTACATTGCAAAGTTATCATATCAACATGAGTTAACACGATTTAATGTTTAGTCATTCTGACATTTTAATATGGCACTAACTTGTTTATTCTGCATCACTCTAAATTAAGATAATCTTCCTGAGGATTTCAAATATCATCATCATCATCATCACTCCAAGGATTAGGCAATTGCCCGTTCCGACTTCATATTGCATCTGCCCAACGTCTTCTAGGTCTTCCAACATCACGCCTTCCTCTTGCTTGATAATTTCTGGCTAACAATGGATATCTCTCCTTGCTCATTCCATCCATGTGATCAATCCATTTCTGTCTGTAATTCGTGACTTTATCCAATAAAGGCTGTACTTTCAATTCTTCTCTTATATCCTCATTTCTTATTCTATCAAGTCTTGTACATCCTTTTACTTGTCTTAGGAACCGCATCTCTGCCGTCTGTATTCTATCCTTCTGTCTTTTCACTGGAGCCCAAGTTTCACATCCATACAATATTGTGGGAACCGCCATAACATTATACATTTTTATCTTGGTTCTTTTCTAATTTTATTTTTGAATGTTCTCTGTATTGTTCCACACACCGTCTGAAATTTATTTATTTTGGAGTCAATATCTCTTTCCACATTGTAGCCAACATCACAGCCCAAATATTTGAAACTAGACACCTGTTCTATACTTTGATTTTCTAAAATAATTTTGGTTCTCACTGGATCTCTTCCTCTAAAAGCCATGGTCTTCGTTTTCCTTACAGAATTTTTAGATCGTATAATTTACATATTTCATTTAATGCATGCATTGATTTCTGTAAGTCGTCTTCATTTTTCTGTATTATGATTACATCGTCAGCAAATAAAAGATTATTTATGCACATTTTATTATCCATTCTTATTCCTGGATTTACTAAAACTTTCCATTTATTAAAAATATCGTCTATATTTACAAATACAAGATTATAATATCACTTCAGTAGTAACATTCCAAGGAATATATATTGAATTCAAGCTCAGTTGCTATTCTACTCTGAGTGTAAATTTTTAATAGCAAACATTTTACTATTTTTTTAATTATTATTTTTATTGCTTTAAACGTTAATCATTGTATTGAAACTTTTAATAATGTGCAGTGGTATCTTATAACATTAAAAGTACACACAATTATCATCATCATCATCATAGTACATTCACGAATTTAGGCCATTTGTTGACCTGTTTCGGCCTCAAGAGAAACACCATCCAGAAGTCTTTTGAGTGGATGTCCTGGTCTTCTTCTTCCTGCAGGTTGATTCGTGTTGAGACTTGAAAGTAGTTTTGAAGTTCCTTAGGACAGGTTACTGGCCCGACGCTAAGTAGTCCAGTGGTAGGGCTGCTACCTTTTAGTCTCTGGACAGACATTAGGATACCGCATTTACTCAGTACCTGATGGAACGGTTATCCCGCCGTGACTCGGTCCTCAGAGCCTCGTTTGTGAAAACGGGTTGTACCACTAGAAGGTGAGGATGAGAATTGGGTAGGAGAGGTTAAACACACGTCACTACCCCTTACAACCTCCACACAATTATCCACAAAATAATAATAATCATCATCATCCTCTTATGTCGTCCTTTCGGAAAGTCAATTCTATAATGATAATAATAATAATTTTTATTAAGGATTTTCTCTACATTACAGTAGTTAACCTTCAGCACAAAAGTATTTTATTCCGCCACAGATTTCTGTTCCCAGCATCTTCTTTTTTGAGGTCTTTGCTGATCGTGTTTTTTCTTACTTCATCCATCCAATTTTCTCTGGGTTTCCCCCTCCTCCTCCTGCCTTCAGTATACCAATCCAGTATAATTGTTGGGATTCTATTACTCTCCATCCTCTTCAGATGCCCATAACATTTCAATTGTCATTCTTCTATTATTTCTATAATATTATGTTTAACATTAATAATTTCTCTATTTTCTGGTTCTGAATTTTCTCCTTTCTTGATTTTCTTGCTGCCCTTCGCCAAAAATCCATCCCTGTTGTCAATAACTTTTTTGCTTTGCTGTCTGCCTAGAGTCCACATCTCTGCACCATATAACATAACACTTTATACTAATGATTTATTGGTTTTATTTATAATATTTTTACTCCATACCACAATAATAATAAAATAATAATAATAATAATAATAATAATAATAATAATAATAATAATAATAATAGCTAACAATTACACATAATATTAACAAGTTTTTATAACAATTAAAATATTTAATTAAAGCATTTTGATAAGCTCTCATTAGTACAATACCTGCTTTTAAAATCTTATAGTGATTCCATTATAGTAGAGGATACAGGATGTTGGGAATTACCTGTACAAACTGATAGGGCTTGTAAGAGGGTACTGTGTACATAATTTTTTTAATCAAAACCTTTGTACAGAAACATACCATTGTTATGCTGCAGGTACAGTTTGCATTAAGCATTTAATTATCCTGGACAAATTTTTTTTATGGATAATTTTTCCTTATTTACAAGGATTCAATTCATTTGAAAACAGCGCTGATGATGGGACAACAATGTGTGGCCGATACTGCAGTGCTATGTTATAAAGACATAGAAGTATGAGGTAAGAAGAAATCACGATTCATGTAATTAGTACATTTACTTAACCAAACATTCACCAATTTCGTGATTGTTGAAATGTTGGAAATGTCAATGTAAAAAAAAAAGAAAATAATAATAGCTTGCTCTAGATCTTTTCTCCTCTGACAACATTGTTCTTCCTCTTATTTATTTTTTTACTGCAATTATTATCTTTATGAAGATTTTTTATTCATCACATCTTCTTTCTTGATCTTGCATCTCTCTTAAATATTATGAACTTCTGTTGTTATCCATAAATACTTGAGTCTTTTTAATTTAATTTTAAAACTAAGCAACAAAGTGGCCTGTGCAAGTTACAAAGCATACCAAATATTTATTTTTTATCTGAGTGAACGATAATAAGTGAATACAATATATAAAGTAAGTTTTAGAAATTTGAAACATGAGAGTTTCAATAATGTAAGGATATACTACAGTTTGTTGATATGGAGAAATATGCCATTAAAATTATGTATATATGTTTGCCATCTATGACTCACTTATATGTTATAAGAGGAATCTTAAAATTTGGATGGACGATATAAGAGCCAAAATATTTAGAAGTTCCATTCAAATTAAAATGTGTGCATAAGTATAAAAAATAATTGGTACAATTTTCTACATACATTTAATAAATACTCCCACTAAATTTAATTAAATACTTGGTTATTATACCCCAACAACCAAAAAAAAAAAAATCCCAAGACTAATTGTTTTCAGATTGTATAACTCTTTGAAATATTCAGCAATTCGACTTCATATTTCAACTTCTTTACCTTGTTGACTTCCTCAGATTGTTCCAGTGAGTACTCAAATCATATTGCAACTTCCAAGATATAGTCAACTTTATTTTTCCTATCTATAGCTAGAATATCAGCTTGCCTGATATTCACATTAGCAGTGAAACAATGGACATCCCTGAAGACTTCAAACTTCTTGGTTCTAGTGAGAGCAGTTGCTATTGTACTTTAAACTAAATTATATCTAGTGCTATAGAGGAGTTCTCGATGATGACAGAAGCTGAGGACATAGGGAAGGGTTACTGGCTAGTCACAATGTCTCCAATAAGTACAATTCTGCCTCCTTTCATGAAAATCTGACAGGAGCAAGATTGCTTTGTAATTTTATAAGATCTTGCTATTCAACACTAGTAAGTTCATTATGTACTGTATTCATGAGTTGGTCTGTAAATGTTGATCATATAAAATGCATTGATTTTGCTGGATTTGAATCAGCAATCCTTGAGTCTAAAGAAAACCAGCCATAACACCTGGAAGATCACAAATCGTCTTATACTGACTAGGTGATCATTCATTTCTGTGATTGACACAAGTGGATACGAGACCAACAAACAGTTTGTGGTCAAGAGGCTTGTAGATCTGTCACTTCAGAAGTCATGAGTTATACAGACCAGCCAACATGTTTAATTAATATATTTATTTTAATAATTCAGATTTATCTATGTGAAATATTTATAGAATTCATAAATTAATTATGGGAAATAACATTATAAGGCTTTCAATTAACAAAAATTAATTAAATGAGTCATAAATTTTATGTTTCTTTAAACATAGGAACTTTCTCTTGAAAACTAGTTCCCGTGTTTAAAGAAATATAAAATATGATGTAAGATGATCATCTACCTATGTGATTGGCATGTGTGGATGTGAGGCCAGCTGCCGGATGGTAGGCTAAGGGCATTCTAGGCCTGTCGTGCCAGGAGTTTTTAAAGCATGAAAACTGCAGTTTTTAAGAGGAATCCCTCCCATCTTCAGCCATTATTACGACTGTTGAATTAATAACGGCTGCAGTTTTCAAGAGGAATCACTCCCATCTTCAGCCATTATTACGACTGTTGAATGATATTGGCTGAAGATGGGAGGGATTCCCCTTAAAAACTGCAGTTTCCATGCTTGAAGAACACAAAGTATGGGATGAGATATGACTCATTTAATTATTTTTTATTTATTTATAGAATACCTGCTTTTGCATAAGATACAGCTATCTGTGCAAGGCGATTGATGCTGGCTTGATTGTCAATCACTCCATCATTCTTCATAATCCCACAGTGACCATGGCTTGTGTAAGGACATAAACAAACCTATAACAAACAGAGAATCTTTCAAATATTGTAATATGTTAAAAGAGAGCATCATTTGACTCTTTAACCTTCACCAAAATGGAGGACATGTGCACCTCAGCACGATATTTTAACTTGTATTACTATTACATGTATTACTTTAAATGTTTAAGTATTTTCCTCATATATGGGGAGAGGTAGGAAACACTTGATTTTATCATAAATTAAACCTCATAGTGATTAATTCCTATAAAAGTTAAATCTTTTCATATTGTTCATTTCTCTTTACTATACATCATATTTTTAAGTTATGTTTATGTGAATTATTGAAAATAAATATACTACTGAATTGTAAAAAAAATGCTATGTATAAAACACATTTCAATAGAGGTGAAACCTGGACAGTAACACAGAAGGTTTTAAATGGTTTTCAAGAAACAGAGATGAAGTTTTTAAGAAAACCAGAAGAGAGAGAAAATAGAACCCTAAAGTAAGGGAACTTGGATAAGACACAAGATGAAATGGACATGTTAAAAGAATGAATACTAGAAGGATACCAGGACAAGCAGTGAATCTAGATTAGGAGGAGAGATATCTAGAGGTCAGCTGAGATATAGATGGGATGAAAGAGTTAAGAAAAGTTTTGAGAATAGAGGAGTTTTTTTTAATGGATGGAAATGATGGAAGAGAAGATATGGAATGACCAAGACAGATGGAGGCTTTTGTTCAAAACTTGACCTCCAGAAAGGAGATAAAAGACTAGTTGAAATTTGAAAATAAATAAAATTTAATCTGGTAGTTTGGATAGCTTCTCAATGACAGGCCTACCATTAGGCTATTAGCCTCACATCCATCATGTGTCAGTCACAGATTATATTATAAAAAAACATTTTAGATTTAATTATATCTCATTACTGTATAAGCCTTAAACAGAATTGAACTTTTATAGGAATAAATGACTATTGACGATTTTATTATTAATTTAACACTTCTCATTGAAGGATAAATTATATTTGAAGAGAAAAATTTTCGCCTAGACCGGGACTCGAACCCAGGACCCTTGGCTTTCCGGGCCAAGTGCTCTACCAACTGAGCTACCGAGGCAAGTTACGATCTAGACGCAAATTTTTCTCTTTGTACGTTGTAATTCCCTCGTGCCAAATGCTTGAAACCATAGCTTCTATCTTTGCAAATGGCAGCTTCTTAGTTAAGAAGACATTTATTGGGAATTTAACACTACTTTATAGCTAGTAGGGCTTCTATTGACGATTTTATTATTAATTTAACACTTCTCATTGAAGGTAGCTCAGTTGGTAGAGCACTTGGCCCGGAAAGCCAAGGGTCCCGGGTTCGAGTCCTGGTCTAGGCGAAAATTTTTCTCTTCAAATATAATTTATCCTTCTATGAGAAGTGTTAAATTAATAATAAAATCGTCAATAGAAGCCCTACTGGCTATAAAGTAGTGTTAAATTCCCAATAAATGTCTTCTTAACTAAGAAGCCGCCATTTGCAAAGATAGAAGCTATGGTTTCAAGCATTTGGCGCGAGGGAATTACAACGTACATAAGAGAAAAATTTGCATCTAGATCATAACTCACCTCGGTAGCTCAGTTGGTAGAGCACTTGGCCCGGAAAGCCAAGGGACCCGGGTTCGAGTCCCGGTCTAGGCGAAAATTTTTCTCTTCAAATATAATAAATGACTATGATGAGGTTTAATTTAAGATAAATTAAAATGTTTCATACCTCTCCTCATAACCAATCTTCTAAGTAGATCGTGATTTCAAGGCCATTGTGGCCCCATCCTCAGTACCGTCTTAATGACCTTGAAATCATTATCTATTTAGAAGAGTGGTTATGAGGAGAGGTATGAAATATTTTAATTTATCTTACACAAGAAATTTAATTTATCTCCTAAAGGCTATATTTTTCTCTAAATTTCAATCACCTGTTTATACGATTAAAATAGGAAAAATATGGGTTGAAGCAAATATAGGGAAAAACATTCCATATATTTTTAAAAATCATTTCAGATGAAGTATGTTCAGTAATAAAAATGTACTGATACATTTATATCATTATTCACTACATGCCAAATCTGTCCTTATGTATATACCACTGTATAAAACTAACAGAAGGCAGGGCTTTAGTTTTGACGGTCAGTCATATTCCATGTCTAAGACTATAAATTGCTTTTACAAATTTTGTCAAATAAATGCATTTATGTGTTAGAAGTAGGCCTAGATAAAGAATGTTTATTATAATTTTCAATAACCTATGATTTTCTTATACAACTTCAACTTTAAACCTGTTTTACTCAATACTGCAAAACTTGTGCTTAAACTCCTTTGCTTCTAACCACCTCAATTATAAGCAGAATATTATAAAAGCCATTTATTAAACAAACTTTGTTGTGTGTTGCATCAACATTTCTGCACCAATTCTTAATTTCTGAGGAAATGTATATGAATATTTTAATGTATGCAGATGATCTGGCAATTATACAGAAGTCAGAGGATGATTTACAAAGAGCCATTTACATGTTGAATCAATTAGGACTCTATTATAATCTCAAAGTCCCAACTTCAAAAACTAAAATTAGAGCTTTTCAGGGCAAAGGGCCAATCAGAGCAAAAATAGTAATCAATAATGAAATAATAGAACAGAAAGCACACTTTAACTATCTTGGTTCAGATATAGTTACGAATGGGATATATATAATAAATTAAACCGATATCAAATGATGTGTGGCACCATAAGAAAAACCCTCCGAAAGACTCAAAGAGAAACTCAGCTCAGGTTTTATAAAATTATGGCTGTTACTGTTCTTTTATATGGATCTGAATGTTGGGTACTTACAAAAAAAGATATCTCACACATTCAGCTGCTGAAATGAAATTTTAAGATCCATAAAAGGATGTACACGCCATGGATAGATTACACAATGAATCAATAAGAAATGAACCAGAGATATTGTCAATACTCGATAAACTAGAAGAGCACAAATACCAATGGAAAGAACATTTAGACAGAATGGACAATACAAGATTACCCAAAAAGATCAATACCTACAAACCACATGGAAAAAGATCTTTGGGACGGCCAAGGAAACGATGGACTTGAGACCGGAATAGGTCGCATTGACCTAATCCTGGAAAGGTAGAAGAATTCTCAATGTCTCTATGAATTTTGTCACTGGAAAATGTACTTGAAGGTTAAGAATGAGTTGCATTAAATTAAATCAATGTTACGACAACTCCAATGATTTAAGCAAACCAATAAGTTTGCTATTACTGCCTGGCAAATGACTATGCGATTACCGAGTTGTAATTCTTCAATCTTATTTTCAATTTTTATAACAGATTTCACTATTTTTTAATTCAATATTCTCTTCTCAACATTGGTTTAAAATAAATAGAATAATGCTAATCACTTTGGCCATATAGTCAGTCACACCTTCTCAATATATTTATCAATTTGACGTAGAACACATGTTTATAATTTTAATATGAAAATACTTACATCACATGCTATAACAAGATTTGGAAACTGTTTTCTTAATCTTGGTACAACTAGCATTACTGGATTCTGTGGCGAGTCTGCATATGTCCCTTTCTCATCCTACAATCACAATTTAAAATGTATTGGTATTTATTCAATGTATGTCAAACATAAAGCACTATTAATATTTCAATAGGAAGTAATGCTATGAGGTCATTTTAATACATTTAAATGAGTCAGTTAACATCTTACCTCATAATTTGATAGAATTCTTGAGAATATGTTTCTTACCTTAGGAATGTCATGTGCTACACCAAACAGCAGTATTGACTTCAATCCTTTGTCGACAATTGGCTTCAATTCACTCTCAATGTTTGATACTCCATACTGTATAACTCCTGGCATACTTTTAGCTTCTATGGGTTTTTCATTATGTCTAAATTAAAAAAAAATAAATTAAAACTAATAATTTGCTTTTAAGTTTTAATATATATATATATTTTTTTGTTATTCTATGCCATCGTGCCATCTGTTTAGCATTCACTTGTTTGTTAGCATGTTTTTGTAATAAGTTGGCACTACACTGTCTAAGCAATGACTAATACATATTTTACATTGTAAATATGGTGATTTTAGGTTAATTTGAACTCAACCTCTCACTTGATTTTAAGATATTTCTCATATTTTTTTTTAAATCAACATACTGTCAAAAGAATTAAAGAAGATAGACCAATGGACGGGAGAAGAACAAGAGGAAGACCAGCCAAGAGATGGATAGACAGTGAATGCACATCCAATACGTCTTCCTCCGAGGAGTGATTTTAGAAATAAACAGGATGAAAATCCTACAAATTAAGTTTAAGAAGAAGAAGAAGAAAATACTGTCGCATAGCGACGTTTGAATTGCATGGGCAGGTCGAGAGTCGCAAGTTAGAGGGCCTGCACAAACCGGCCAAAGTGTCAGGAGTGTGTTGCCAGACGTTTCCACCACCATCTCCTTCCTCCTTGCAGGAAAGATCGGTGGCCAGAGGCTTCTAGGCTTCTAAATATCTCAAAGCTATTTCTAGAAGTTTCCTCATGCCTATAAAAAGGATTGGAGGCGAGACCCCAGTCAGTCTCGCAGTGGACACTGTTAAGTTAAGTAAACGAGGAATTGTGGCAAACTTATTCAGCAGTGACTGTGAAAATAGTTCTGACTGTGATAAAAATTAAAAGAAGATTAATTGTGAGTTGTTATTGCAAACAAAAGTTTACTGACAATTGTGGAAAGAAATAAAGTGTTACATGAAATTTTAAACAAATTCAGTGTGCTTATTTATGCCAAAATAACAAAAAAGAAAAATCCTGCCATCCTAGTGACAATATACATTTCTCTTGAGTAATTATTCACATACTGCAACAATAATTGTGTTTGAAGAAAAAAAACTATATACTCAGAGTGGGGTTTAAACCCAGGATTTCTAGGCCAATGCTCTACCACTGAGCTACCTGAGAAATTCCAATGTGAATGCAAATTTTTCTCTTAAGGACCTTTGGCTTTCTAGGCCAATGCTCTACCACTGAGCTACCTGTGAAACTCCAATCTAAATGCAAATTTTTCTCTTATAAGCTAAAGGTCCTGGGTTCAAACCCCAGTCTGAGCATATAATTTTTCTCATCAAATATAATTTATCCTTCAGTGAGAAGTGTTAAATTAATAATAAAAACATCAGAATAAATTGTGCGTTTTCTTTTTTAATTTATGTAGGTGGCATGATTGCATAGAACATGATCACATTTCAAAATAGGGTGTCAAAGGGCAGAACTGACAACCAGAGGTCTCTTCTTATAAGGCTTGATGTTATTCTATATGGCATATATTTATGATTCTCTGTCTCATATTTAAAGCTGATTTTTTACATGTAATAAATCTACGATGACAAGGGACTCACACTTTATTTCCCTTCTGAAGGAAGCCATACTCAGGATTTTTATGAATATTAAAATCTATTGTCCCCGGAACCTGAATTGAGCACAGTAATCACTAGTCCACCAATTGACAATAATTTGATTTTAAAATTAGAAGTAAAGTTATGCATAATTCCATTAACAAAGCCATAGGGAATGAAAATGGAAGCATCCAGTGTCATTCAAGATTATGCTAGTCACCAATGTATATAGTAAGATAACTACCATAATATTTGTTCAGTGTGTGGTCACCATTTAATCACTATTGGTTTTGATTTATTTGGCTTCTACAAGATGCCAACATTTTTACGAACTTGTTTTATGAGTACTGATACCCAAATGTATGTTCTAATGCCACTCACTCAACTTTTTCTGCTTCAAGTTTGTACACAAATGTACAAGTTACAGAAAAATATTTAAAAATATTCCTTTATGCATAAATAGCCTTAAACATAAAAATTAATTAAATGAGTCGTATCTCACCTCATATTTTGTGTTCTTTAATCATAGAAACCGCTGTGGTCTCACGGTAGCATGCTGCCTTCTCACGCAGCAGGCACGGGTTCGATTCTCGTCTGGGACAGGCTCCTGGGTGAGGTTTTTTCGGGGTTTTCCCTCACCTTTAAGACAAATGTCAGAAAGCTTAGGGCCCAACAGTCTCCGAAAATCATCCGGCCATCATCATCATCCTTATCACTATCATCCTTCACTGGTGTGGAATTAATGGGAAGTTACCACGCCTATAATTCCCTAGTAAAGCTGCAAAGCACAGCATAAAAGACCTGCCCTAGAGCACAATTACTATGGATGGAATCATGGAAACTGCAGTTTTCAAGAGGAATCCCTCCCATGGAAATATGAGGTGAGATAAGACTTATTTGATTAATTTTTATTAATTGAAAACCTTATAACGTTATTTCCCATAATTAATTCATGAACCTTAACAATGTGTGAATAATAACATATTTTTGCAAACATTGAAGTTGAAGTTTTGGCTCAACTGCACTTATACTAGCGCTTGATTTTTCGGTTATATTGTTGTAAACTATAGCTCTTCTTCTGTATTTACTAACATTATTAAATATTTTAAACTTTTTCAAACAATTTTTATAACATTATTAGACAATTTTGAAGTATTTATTTAAATACGCAAATCACAATATTATGGTACTGTTAGACAATATTGTGATGCTAACTGCTATTTTCTCCACGAAGTATATTACTTAGTCTATGATTTTTCTATCGCTGTTTGGGTTTTCGCTGGTTGGATCTGTATTAGGGGGTGATAAGTAGGTGTATACCCATTTTTAATAAACGTTTGGTAATTTTAATATTATTGATATATTTTTTAACATAGATTTGGTGATTTATTGCAAATATTGGTCATTTAAATTTCATAGTGGCAGATAGTAATCGAGGATGATAATCGATGTGGTTCGATAGTGGGTTATCGCTAGCTGTATCGCATGAGCACTGTTGTTCTATAGGACTTTGAAAATATTTCACGTTACTTTAAGTGCAGTTTTTCCGAAGTTTTTAGTTATATTTTAATTTATATACATATTAATGTTTGAATATACCACTATATTAAAATTACTGTTGGCCTACATAACAAAAGACAAAAATATAATAATCTACTGCCTGCATTTAACAATCATTCATTCAATGATTATCATAATTTTAATGTCACATAGTTTATTAGGTCAGAATATGCAGTTGCTGCATAAGATGGTTTAGGGTGAATTAAGCCTACATGGCCAAATGATCTGGGGATAAAATGTGATCTAATCATTAAAGTATTTATCAATTTTATAGAACTGGTGATTACAAAACCATTTCTTTTAAGTTTTAGTTCAAAAATGCATATGGTTCATGAACTAATCAATTTGCTTCCACAGGACTTGTGCTGATTCGAGACTCCATGGGGGAAGAAATTTTCTCATGGAATTTCAGTCAGTATGGAATTGATGCCAACCCAGCATAGTGAGTTATTTGGGTAGCAATAATAAGTAGCGGCTCCAGGTTGAGAAAACCAGCTATAACGACTGGGGGGGCCCGACATGCTGACCACATGTCACTCCTACACTGGCAGGTTAATGGTCTTCATCTATGAATAACACATGTAGATGTAAGGCCAGCAGTCGGCTGGTAGGCCAAGTGCCTTCTAGGCCCCGTCGCGCATGGAGTTTGGAGTTCATGAACACAAAAATAACCTGAGAAATTTAATGCTTCATCCCTCATTCTAATTTTTATTTCATTTTAAAGCATTATGAACGATGGAAACAAGGATTCGGCAAGATGTTTTAGTTTTTGGTTACAGGATAAATGTAGGTTAATTGCGAGCTGTTAGCTTCCGTTATATTACATTATAGAAGTATGTATGGAATTTAGGTTAGGGGCACTAAAGTAGGCCTACGAGATTACGGTTAGATCAACACGGTTGTTCCACAAAATTATTTCGTATTTATTATCGCTACCACGAAATTCTGATAAATAATAGCATTTTTAAATATATTTTTATATATGTTACCAGATTATCAAAGTGATCATTCGTAATTCATCTGTACAAGAACTACAAAAAATACATGTCATTGTTAGGGGTGTGTTTCTTTCATCACAAAAAGGTTAAAATTACTTACCCGACAAAAATTGGAAACATTAAATTATGTGGCGAAATATCGACATTAGGAGTTTGTAGATTTCGAAGAGTTTGATGAAAATATCCACTATGTAGAACATGTTTAGGGTCTGGTACGTGTGACATGTTTAAGCTTTGAACAAATCTAGCACACTAGCAGAAGACACGTTTAACTTGCCAGCTGATCAGCCTCCTGCACGGCATACACAAGCAGACGACAGGAACTATCCTTTTGATTTATGAACTATCCTATGATGAATCGGTTCTCTATGTTTACGATTCCATTTGGTTGGATGTTTCCTAATTTATTCACGAGTTTCTTTACCATTTCAGTTCCAATTGAATTTGTCTTCTCTTACGTAATCTACCGGAGTAAAAAAATCCAATTTTGATCCAAATTATCCACGTATATATTTGTAAATTTAGGGCAGAACCAAACTCTTCTCCAAATATACAAATTACAGTATACTACTCCTGGCGCGATAGGCCTATACCATAGATCAAAAGTAATCCCTGGGCCTATACTGCAGCCACTGATTCTCCGGCCTTGACGTTTTTACGACAGGGTTGCCGATATGGGTGAATATTCAGTGCGAGTGGCCGCTCTATGTAAGCGGTTAGCAGACATACAGCTAACAACATCTCAGCAAATTCAAACCTTACTAGCGCGCTATAGCTGCATCAAGAGCAGTGATTGGCTGTGGCAGACATCTACTCACACTACAACCATATCCTTATTAGCAGTAGAGGGCGAATTCTCCCTTTACCCCTCGTATAACCTAAACTTCAGAGCCGGAGATATGACGGCTCGGGTTAGAAGGCCCTTGGCCTACCAGCCGGCTGCTGGCCTCACATCTACATGTGTTAATCACAGAGGTAGACGATCATCCTGCCAGTGTAGGGGTGGCATGTGGTCAGAATGTTGGGTCCCCCAGCCGTTATAGCTGGTTTTCTCAACCTGGAGTCGCTACTTATTGTAGCTACCCAAATTCCTCATGATGCTGGGTATGCACCAGTCCCAACCTGGCCGAAATTCCACGAGAAAATTTCTTCCCCTCGGAGACTCAAACCAGCACAAATCCTGTAGCTCTGCACCAAAGCATCTTGCCTTAACCACTCAGCTACAGCATGGGACATACAAATTATAGGTCTTCATTATTATTAATCAGTGACTGCTCATGAATTAAATTATTACTTAAGATATTTTACTACTATTTTTTCCTTAAGGAAAATTCTCGTGAAAGTAAACTAGGCAGCTTTTTCCATATAGGTAATTTGTATTGTTACACATTCATGTGTTTGTTATTGAGATTTTTTTTTTCCAAATTTATATTTATCAACAAACTTTATCTATAAATTATTTAATAGTAACACAATCTGACACTACAACCACTCCGCTCACAATTATTTCATGTACTAAAAAAAAAATCCTAAAAATCGAGGGATGTTACAACCCCTGTTACCTGTAGGCCTACTTCTGATACTGGTGCTGTCCAATAATCACATTGAATCAGCTTAAGAGGCTAAAAGATGAATTAAAACCATGGTTTATGCTACAGAATGCCATGCTCTGGAGAGTTTCTTACTAACCTCGTAGAAGGATTTTAGTTACTCCCGGCTTTTCTCTCCATTGTCATGGCAACCGATGTACACATTGCAGCTATATTCCAGTAGAAAATTATAGCTTCATCTTTCATCCTCCATGTTTCTCATTCAGCCACTCTACCAGCACGTCAAGCTAATGGCAGATAGCATGCAGGAATGCAAATGTGCAAGGTAAGGGTGAATTAAAATACTACTTTAAAAATATATAAAATAGATGAAATGGAGTTCACCAACTTCATCTAATAGTCGCCATTATTGTTGTTATATTTTTATACAAATTTTATATAGTGGCTATATTATCAGATGAGTGTTCACAAAAAAATACAAATTATTATGACAAAAATGCCTATTTATAAAAGTGTACGTCTAATTACACTGTGTCCCAAATCCTGCATATTTCATGCTTCAGTGAATAGATGGTACCAGTATGATCTATTTTCACTGCTGACCACATTATTTGGAATGGATGTACATTTGTATTATGTACAGAAAGGAGTTCAAGTTAAGTTTAGTGTAAGGTAAAGCTAGATGTGTAATGAAGAAATGTGATAATACGAGATAAAATAGAATCTGGCATACTGTTGAACTCTATCTATCTTCGGGTTTTTACAGCTGCTGCCATCTTCCCGTGCCAAACCTCCAAAGCCTACGATCTTGGGCATCTTCAATGCTTAGCCCTCTTGCTTGCATTAATGTCTTCATGTTTTCCTTCCATGTTAACTTCGGTCTCCCTCTCTTCCTCCTTTTGGTCGGATGCCATTGATATAGTTGCTTTGGCCATCGCTCATCTTCCATTCTTAAAACGTGTCCTAACCACTTTAATTCCTTCTCCTCAATTCTTTCAATTATGCTTTCTTCTGCTTCCATTATATTTCTAATTTCCTTATTTGTGACATGTTCTAATTTAGACTTTCTGGCACTTCTGCGTAAATAATCCATTTCTAGAGCTATTAGTCTATTCTTGTAGTATTTACTGATTGTCCATACCTCACTTCCATACATTGCAACAGATTCCACCAATTTTTACCAATATATTTTTTTGTGTCTTTCCAAATATGTTTATCCCATCATATGGAATTTAACGATGATATTATTTTGCTACTCAGTTCAATTCTATGTTTTAAATTCTATTTGCCTATACCTTCAATGTTATCCATAATTATTCCCAAATATTTACCATTGTTGATAAGAGTGTAAAGAAGCACTCCTATCATGTGCCTCCTCAACATACCTACTGTAAAGAGGATTGAAATTTAATCCAGAAATTTGATGCACAGTTTATGGTAGCAATTATAAATTACAACCATTCCCCTCGTAGCTCCGAAATAAAAACATTGACATTTCAATCTTGTCAGATATTAAATTAAATTAATCTGCAGGCAGGGATTGAAATTTAATCCAGAAATTTGTTACACAATTTATGATGGTAATCAGAAATTATAACCATTCTCACCTCAAAGCCTAGAAATAAAAAAAATAAGATTTCCAATCTTGCCATGTATTAAATCAAAACAAATTAATCTGAAGATAGATATGGTGCCATCTGACAAAATATTTCAATTGATGATATCTTTACATTATGGAAAGACAGTCTACCATTCATTCAGTATATACCAATAAAATATTCAAATTGTCAAAAAAATATTAAAAATTTGGAATTAAAATTCTTGAACTCCAGAATCGACTATTGGCTATTCATAGTCGTTAATTGTTTATACAGGCAAGGGCACAATCTTGGATTCTAGTTTGACATCGTCAGGTGTTTGCATAAAACTATGGCTATTGTTTTCCAACTTGTGGAACTGTTACTAGGAAAAAGGTATTCACTGTGGATGGGCAACTTTATAATTCATCTTCATGAGTAATGAAATTAAAATCTCTTAAAATTGACTTGTTGGAAAACTTAGACTTAATAAAAAAAACATGTAGCAAAAATAATAATGGAGAAATAATTGAAAAAAAAAATGAACTTTATTCCACAACATTCGGGTCCACTTTCAGTTATGAAGCACAGTGACAAAACGAATGTTACAATGTTATCCACATACTCATAACATACTGATGAAACCAAAATTGGAAAAAAAGAAGAGGATAAGATAGGGTAACAACTTCATGGGAGATGTAGATTTGAAAGATTAATTATTACAGAGTTACCTGATAGAGGGAGAAAAAAATAATAAATGATCCATGAAGATGTTCAAAAAACTTTTTAATATATACATACTAAATGCAAGTATTATTTACAGGCAAAACATTGGAATTTAACTTATACAGGAATTAATCACTATGAGGTTTAATTTATGACAAAATCAAATCAAATGTTTCCTACCTCTCCTCATATAAATCTTCTAAGTAGATCACGATTTTGAGACCATAACAGTCTCATCATCAGTACAATCTTGGCGACTGATGTTATGTTGATTGGAAGAAACATTTCTTCTTCCCTCTGTTGGTGGACCGATGAACCTCTGGATCAGGTCAGGATTTGCAGGAATTTCGAAGTTCATAAGTTTTCTTTTGTTTTTCTGAATGTGGATTTTTTCCCAAACCATGAGTTCCTTTTGTTTATTTACTCGTTTTATTAGATAATGCCATTCTAACGTGTACTCGAAGAGATGGAAATCATGAAAGCAGCTCACAACAACGACAATCTGACAAACGAAAACGAACCCAATACATGTAACCCCCTCTACCAGATCTTCAGTCAAACACCAGTTTTGAATCCTGCCGATGATGGGACAAGTCCCGTAAGTGCTACAGTTAAATAATTAATTAAGTTGAGGAAACGGACCTTTTAGGTGAATATTCCATAATTTTATATCTACTTATTTTTGTTTGGATTCCTCCTTCTTTGTTAATTTCACTTCCTAAACATTTCAACATCTTTAAGATAGTATCCTCTAAATTTAATTTGAAATTCTTTTTTTTTTTTCCTTGTTACTTTCATCACTAGTGACTTTTCTTCATTGATTTTAAAAATATATAAAATATTTATTATTTAGCAGGTTTCAGAATGTTTTTATTATTAATTTAACACTTCTCACTGAAGGATAAATTATATTTGAAGAGAAAAATTATACGCTCAGGCTGGGGTTTGAACCCAGGACCTTTGGCTTTCTAGGCCAATGCTCTATTACTGAACTACCTGAGAAACTCCAATCTTAACACAAAGAGAAAAATATGCATTTAGATTGGAGTTTCTCAGGTGGCTCAGTGGTAGAGCATTGGCCTTGAAAGTCTAAGGTCCTGGGTTCAAACCCCA
The DNA here is from genome assembly GCA_030220185.1 of Diploptera punctata. Classification (NCBI taxonomy): domain Eukaryota; kingdom Metazoa; phylum Arthropoda; class Insecta; order Blattodea; family Blaberidae; genus Diploptera; species Diploptera punctata. Next base: position 425,914 of record JASPKZ010000013.1, read on the forward strand.
GTCTGAGCATATAATTTTTCTCTTCAAATATAATTTAGGTTTCAGAATGTTTCACATCATCTTACTGTGCCCAATTATCTATAAAAATGTTGTATGTAATTCTGGTGATATAATTTTGCTTTTTTCTCTAAAGATTATGCTAAGAGTACCTAATACACTATAAATTTATAACCTGATAACTAAAAAATCTCTTATTAAAATTACTCTAAATATTTCTTATCGAAAATGAAAAATAGAGAATTGTTAAAGTGCACATCTTAACATTAATGTGGGATGGAATAAATATTTGCTTCATTCCAATATAAAATCAGAAATAGAAATAACAGTCTCAAGGTTGGAAATAATTTTGTGATAAAGTGAAATTAGTCTGGAATATATTCAAACAGCTTTCTTCTTGTTACAATTGGCTGGAGGTGATGGTACCACATTCAAAATAGCATGTTCTATATATAGATAGCCATGCTGCCTGCATGAAGTAGCCTACTGTTAGTACAAACATGACTGTAGATGCAGCAACACCCAATAAGCTAGATACAGATCATGGATATCTCAAGTCTCATCACTTGAATCTGCGTAATTCTTTAACTGAGGAACAATTAACACAGTTATCAGCACTTAAAACAGATGAAGAACGATTCTGTTTTGTTTACAAGTTACCACTAGTTCATGAACATGAGGTGAAGGCATCAAGTTATGGCAAGAATGAAGAAGAAGCTAAAAATCTGAAAGAAGAGGGAAACAAAGCATTTCAAAATGAAAAATATATTGTGGCAATGCAATATTATACAAAAAGTATTCTGAAGACACCATGGGGTAAAAGGTCAGAATTATTCTTTTAAGAATATATCTAATTTAATTTATAAAAAATTAAACCTGAAAAATTATGGGCATGTAGAGAAAATCAGGAGGTTGTGCAATAATTATGATAAAGCAACAAACAATATTATTAGTCTATGAAGAGAAAATTTTTTGCCCAAACTTGGATTTGAACCCAAAATCTTTAGTTCTACATAGTAAGTAAAAGTAAAGTAAAGTGATCCCACAACAGGCCTCAGGAGGCCCTTGGGGTAGTAGGAGGTTAAGGCTCCCACTTTTTTCTAGACAATCGGCACTTTATGTCAGCCGGGTTGTCAGCCCTGCGTGACGGCCGTCTTTACCCCAGAACAAGCGTCTGGTACTCATTTCAGTTAGAGGCTGAGTTGACCCCAGGGCCATAGGGTTTGGGTCAGTTTAAAAATACTGACCCCAACGGGACTTGAACCCTCGACCCTCCGGCTTGTAGCTCAGTGCCTTAACCACTACGCTACGGCGTGCCCCGTTCTACATAGTAGTGCATTAATCAAGTATGCTATCCCAGAATCATACTTTAGATGGAGATTCTTCCCTCTCTTATATATATATATATTATTCATAACTAATTTATTTTATTTTATTAAGTTATGTAGATTGGAAATAACACAATGAGGTTTTTTTTAATATTGTTTATTTTTTTTATTTATCCATCATTGAGATGTATGAAATGAATAATAAAAACATCAAACTAATTTATTATTAATATTGTCTCATTTGTGAGTCAGGTAGCTCAAGCACCAAGAAATCTGACTACAGATCGGGTGGCCTGGTTTTTATTTTAGACAGTGAAATATTGGATAATTTTCTTCCATTCCAAATTGTCCTGGGGCTCACTCAGCATCCTGTATATACCCGATCCCTTGAGCACAGTGTCCTTTATATCCCTCCTCATCATACTACCTATTATTCAAAATCTTTTACAATTTCTCTTGCTAGAGCATGGAATTCCCTTCCACTCTATGTCAGAGACTGCCAAACTTTACAATATTTCAGAAACAAATTAACGCAAAGCTATGGACTTGCACTGGTTAGAGTCACCATAAAGGAGGAAATTTTCTCATGAAATTTCAGCTAGTTTGGGATTGGTGTCCATCAGCATTGTGAGGAATTTGAGTAGTTACAATAAGTAGCAGCTCCAGGTTGAAGAAACCAGCTATAACAGCTGGGGGACATGTCACCCCTATATGGACTGTATGTGGATGTGACGCCAGCAACCTGCTAGTAGGCTAAGGGCCTTTTAGGCTTGTCATGCCATGGAGTTAAAATAAGGTTGTGTTCTTGATACAATTATTATTACCACTCCATGTAAGTATATATAAAATGGATGGAGGTTACCAAGACAAGTACTAGAATGTAGATCACTGTAAGAGGATGATCTAGATATAGATGAGAGGAACAAATTATGAAGTATGTAGAGAGAAGAAAAATAAATATGAGTGAAGTAGAAGAGAGGAAGATTAGGAATGATCGAGATTGATGGAGGATTTTGTTCAAACTAAATGCCCCAAAAGGGGGCACAATGAGAGATAAATAAGAAATTATAAATTACACTGGTCAACATGATTTTTGTCTCATGAGTACCAATAGTTGTACTTAATGCAGTTCTTTTTATCGTGTTTCCAAATATGTATTCGGAATTTCTCCATCACCCACAGTTTTTTTTATTTAAATTTCAATTTATGGATTTAAATAATAATTTTTTTAATAAACCTAGATTCCTTCCCGGAAAATCTAGGCGCAGTGAGCGATGAGCATGGGGAACACTTTCATCAGGAGATTTCAGCTATGGAAAAGAGATATCAAGGCAAATTGAATCCTAATATGCTGGCCGATTATTGTTGGACCATAAAGAGGGATGCCCCACAGGCGAAATATAAGCAGAAAATCGTCATTTCTTACTTTCTAGGTGAGTCCGAATGATCGAATAATGTGTAGTTACGAAAGTAGAAAATATTAAAGTGTTTGAAATTATAATAATGCCTATTCTCTCGGAAACCTTGCGTGATGGAGAAAAACCGATATTATATTTGAATTCAGGAGAAACAATACTATTAAAATCACATATTTTTCTTTCTGAGACAAAAAAAAAAGTATTTTTGTTGCACAGTGTTATTACTGTAGAAAATAATATTATATAAGAGATTGAAGAAATCCAACTAAGATGGTATGGACATATAATGAGAAGAAGGGACACAGAAACAAACAAAGAAGTATTAAAATGGATACCTCCTGGAAAAGGGAAACGTGATAAACCAAAGCCAATGTGAATAAAGGGAATTCAAGACAACATGAAGAAGAGAAATATGACAGAGGTAGAAATGCAAGATCGGGAAGTGTGGAAGAAAAAAGTTATATATTTTGGTTGAGGCTACCTGTGTAAATAACAGAAACAATCCTGAATAAAAAAAAAAGTATAATGTATAAAATGCAAAGTCAGAGATATCATTCTCTTTTTCATTTATAGGGAATATGGATGTCCAGGAATCTAATGGAAAGCATTATAAAAAAATTAATTTTTATAATTAATTAGTAAAATTGAATATAGGTATTAGCACAAGCATATTTAATATTTGAAGAAAATAATACTATGAGGTTTCTTTACATTATTATGAGTTAGGGTTTTAGATTCACCTCAGATTTTTTTTATATTTCTTGCAGACTGGTTTCTTCACACTTTTGTGAAATTGTGTTGGGAGGCATTGATGATGTCACAGAAGTGTGAAGAAACTAGTTTGCAAAAAATATTTAAAAAAATGAGGTGAGTAAAATCCTAACTCATAATAACGACAATGATTAGTTATTAAAAAAAATATTAATTATGATTTTGCATTTTCAGATTCATCGAAAGATATAGCAGTGACTTTGGCTAATAGATCTGCCACATTCTATCACATGCAAAAATTTCTACTTGCACTGCAGGATATACAGCTTGTTTTAACACTTGATTATCCTCTTGAACTTCAATATAAAGTTCTTGATAGGTACGTTTTTTTAATAAATAAGTTGAGTCTGTTTTCATCTTACCTCACAGTAGTTGAGTTCTTTTAGGACATGTTTCAAAATAAATCTTCTGTTTTATCTTTGGCTTGTCCAGATTGAATGATATTGTGCTATACCGGTACATACCTAGGTTTCCATCAATAGGAAGGCAATAATCATTCAAATTGAATTGGAAATATACACATCACTTCATAAGATGCTAAACAGTTGATATATATTAATAGTGAATGGATAATATATTTTTAACGACTCACCTCATATAATTTCAAATTTCTTTGAATACTTCCCAATATTAATTTAAATATAGTTGATATCTAGTTGAACCATTACAGAAAAATCACTATGAGGTTTAATTTAAGATTTAAATTAAAATTGTTTACATCTCACGTCATATCCACTTCTAATTAAACTGATTTCAAAATCTAGGCAGTTTCATTTTATGACTGATGTTCTGTCATCCAGGAGAGCTGATTTTCACTTCATGTGTTGATGAACCAATGAATCTCCGAATCAAATCAATTTCCCCGGGAATTTAAAAATTCATTACTTTTTCTATTTTTTTAGCATTTTCCCCCAAAATGTGAACTATTTTGGTTTTTCTAATTTTTTCTGATAGTTTAATTAAACAAATAGAAAAACCAAAAGAGCTGATGGTTTGGGAAAAAAAAATCCACATTCAAATTTAATTGTTTAATTAAACTAGCTCTAATTTAATTAAGCAAATAGAAAAAACCAAAAGAGCTAATGGTTTAGGAAAAAATCCACATTCAAAAAAGCAAGAAAGAAAAATGAATGAATTTTGAAATTCCTGGGGAATTTGATTTGATTTGGAGGTTCATCGGTCCACCAACAGATGGAGTAAGAAGCAGTTCTCCTGGACGACAAACATTGGTCGTGAAACTACTGATAATGAAACCACCTAGGTTTTGAAACTGGTTTGATTAGAAGACTGGATATGAGGTGAGGTGTAAAGAATTTTTAATGTTTAATTTAAATCTTAGATATCTATTTGCATAGTATGGAACCTAAAGCATGAAAACTGCAGTGGATCACATTGAAACATACATATAAATACTTGTCGTGCAAATTACAAGTATGTAAGAATAATTATGTCAATCAAGTAACTGTTTCATGAGATTCATCAATTAGTATTATTCTCTGGTGTGTTGTGGCTTGCTATTTTGTTTCTTAGTATAAATATTGTCCCAATAATAGTTACAATTTTTATTCTCTAGAGTTGGGCTGGAATATGCTCATAGCATAATATTTAAGTTTAGTTTATATTATTTCATTATTAGGCCTATTTATTATTGTTGCTATGAACTATTGCAGGAAGGCCAGATGTTTCCTTGCTCTAAAACAACTCAAAGATGCGCTGGAAGCTTTCAAGAACACTTTAACAGCACTAGATTCTGCAAAACTTCCAATAGAGAGAAAGCGTAAATGGCAAATGGATGTGCAAATAATGATTGCAATGCTGAATAAGAATAAAGTACTAACTAATGGTAATAATTACACACAATTGTATGATCTATCTTCAATATGTAATACATATTAACAATTGTGCATGATAAGAATAGGTGGCTACATTGTTTCCTCATTTATTGTTTATTATCAAAGAGTTCACATTAGAAGATAAAGTTATCTTTAATAATTAAAACATTTTGTCTGTTCATTCTTACCTCTTAGAGTTGTTTTTGTCGAACATGTTTCAGAGCTTCTTAGCCCCATTGTCAGTGATTACAGACTGAATTTTCTCGTGTTGTCAGCCCTGATTCTTGATTCCTGCTCTCTTTGCATCTGGTCCAATGAATTTACTATTGAGGTTCCTTTCTGCGGGAATTTCAAACTTCATAATTCTTTCCTTGTTCTTCTGTATGTAGATTTTTTCCCATATGGTGAGTTCATTTTTGTTTTCTAACTGTTTTAATAATTTTGTGTTTACATATATTTTGTGTTTTTCTGACCAAACATGAGCAGCCACTGTAGATTTTTCTACTTCCCCTTGTTTTACATTCCTTATGTGTTCTTCAGTTCTAATGGTTAAATTTCTTTTTGTTTTCCCTATGTATATCTTATCACAGTCTTTACATTTTATTTGATACATTCCTGATTTTTTACCATCATCAATCTTTCCATTTTTATTAGTTTATTTAAACTATAATCATTCTTTGGTACTAAATTAATATTAAATTTTCCAAAAATCTTCTGAAATTTGTTGTGTGCCCAAGGGTGATATGTGAACATGAGAAAATTCAATCTGTAATCGCTGACAATGGGGCTAAGAAGCTCTGAAACATGTTCGACAAAAACAACTCTAAGAGGTAAGAATGAACAGACAAAATGTTTTAATTATTAAACAAACCTCTTAATGTTACTTCCTATTGTATTTTAAAATAGAGTTATCTTTAATGCAATTTCATAGTGATTAGAAACAGCTTTTTTTATAAACCATTTTTCAACTTCACTTGTATGTCTGTGAGGGAAAAATCTTACAAATGATTTTCAAACACTTCCATATATCCAATGAAAAGGACTTGATGAGCAGAAAATGATAAGGTAAGTGGCAGCATATTTTTGAGACTTATAATATCATTTTATAATGATATTGTGAAAAGAAAAATTAATGTGTGAACCAGGAATCGAACCGTGGACCTCTAGTTCTCCAGTGTGCAGCCCACTACACCATTCTACACCTGGCACAAACACCAACAATTCTTTCCACATATACAAATCTATAATTCTTGTTTCATCCGCTGTCAGGTAGATGACACTGCCATCGCCAATGGCCGGCTTCTGCACACTAGTCTGGAGAAATAGAGGTCCACAGTTTGATTCCTGGTTCACACATTAATTTTTCTTTTCACAATATCATTATAAAATTATAATATGATCCATTATTGGAACTGTGTTAAAATAACAATATTGGAAAATGTTAAATAAGACTTATAATAGTCTAAAATGTATAAAAAATGTATATAAAAAGTTTTAAAACAAGCTTTTATTTAATAACATTAGGAAGTAACTAAGGTTCTTCCAAATAAATAAGGTGAATCAAGAGACATTTGGCTCATAACTTGTTATGAGGTAAGATGATCCCAGATTCACCTTATTTACTGTATTTTACGGACTATAAGACACACTTTTTCTTTGAAAAATTGCCTCCAAAATTCTTATACTCAAAATTAATATAAAAATGTCCAGTGTTTGATTTAAAATTCCTGCCAGTCAAAAATGGCCATATATTCAATGCCGCAGGAAACCTATCTCTATCTGGCAACATTGGATTCAAGTGACAGCAGCAGTGCACTGATGCGACGACATGCATTGTGGGGATTCACAAGCTTGCTAACACTGTCTCCCTCCCTCCTTGCCATCACAAACCATAACACTGTCTAGCCTATGATGTGTCAACGCATTCAAATGATTTGAACAGATTTTGAATAATTTCTATAAATTATTTCTGTTAGGTTCAGGCAAGGACTTAAAGATCTTAGTAATTTTTTCCTATTTCGTTGCTTTTAAAAGGACTTTCAATTAAGATTGATATTCAGCTATGAATTTTGCGATAGAATTCCTTATTTTGTCTTCGGATTTCTTGATTCATTAACATTGATACAGCATGATATAGACTTTAAGTAGCAACACTACTTTTTTCTGCTTTGGAACTAATTTTCTTTCCTTTTACTTGACATTATAAATTGGCAACAAAGCAGAAGAGACATGCATTATTCAATCAAAATTATTGCAATGAATGACAAGTTGAAACAATAAAACACTGATCGTGGCGAGGGCAGCATTTATCAACAGACATAGTGGCACGTAAAATAATGTGGCAGTGGCTTTTAACAATGAACTTTAAGCTTAGTGACAATAAGGTTTGTTTTACTTTGGTATTAATTTGTCCATTTGGTTTGAATCACTCTTTGTAAAAGCCGCCTTGGCACATGCCTGCAGTAAGAAGTTGCCGATATGTTAACAAAGGATACTAATCCTTCTAATATACCGACTGGATCCGTGAATAAAGAAATTTTTAGCTGCAAATACAGGAACTGTCGCAATATTTTAACCTGCGAATAATGGTTGGTTGGTTGGTATCTAATGTCGAGCACTTGATAATGAAATCATTCGCTCTCTTGCACTCCAATATTTAGCAGAAAGGCTGATCTCTTCTACAAAAGCTGGACAATGGAGGAGATGGTTTCTTTCCATATCTTAATTTAAATTGCAAAAAGGGCATTTAGGTGAATCTGTTATGCCAAGTCTGTGTAGGTGTTTATTCAGGCAGTCATGTCCCATTAGCAGTCTGAATGTTGCTACTGCAGATTTTCTTTGTAGTGTAGTAATGTCATAAGCTTATAGATTTTCCCATTCCTTTCCAGATGTTTTGGTGGTGTATTCTCCTCTAAGTTTATTGATATATTTATTTGAGATAAACCTGCAAATAATGAAAATGTGAATAAGGAGCTTTTCTTTGTAAAAGCTCCCTTGGCACGTGCCTGCAGTAAAAAAGTTGTCGATGCATTAATAAAGGATACCAATCCTTCTAATATACCGACTGGATCCGCGAATAAAGAAATTTTTAGCCGCAAATACTGGAACTGTGTCACAATTTTTTAACCTGTGAATAATGAAAATGCGAATAAGGAGCTTTAACTGTTTTTAATTTTTTTCATTTTTATTTTAATATGAGTGCTGGTCTACAAGCTCATGTGAGTGCACACCATAAAAACTCATCATCAACTGCCACTAACATATATTTATTTTGAGAAATTTAAGATGGAATTCCATCAGGTTAGATGCCAATGATTCTTATAATAAAATTTGTATTGTGTTTATGTAGAGCCATTATCAACACCAGATAATGCAATACTTCCACCAGTAACTGGCCAGCAAAACACTCGATATTTGTCTGCAAATTCAGCAGTGAAGATTGAGGAGACTAATGATGCTGGACGTTTTGCTGTGGCAGCAAGCGACATCAAGGTGGGAGATACTTTAATAGTTGAACCAGCATTTGTTGCTGTGCTGCTTGGAGAACATGCCAGCACACATTGTTTCCACTGCTTTAGAAGGTACCTAGTACGTTTTTAAAGTATAACTAACTACCTATCTCACCGGTACTATCAAAATCCTTCACACAATCATTGCCTAATTATTTATCACGCCGCTTCATCAGACTATCCGACACACATAATCTTGACACTTGATCCCATCAGCACATTGTCCTTTATATCCCTCCTCATCACACTGTATATTATTCATTATCTTTTACGGTCTCACTTACCAAAACATGGAATTCCCTTCCGACCTATGTCAGAGACTGTCATACTATAACATCCTTCAAAAAAAAATTAAAGAATTATTTAATAACAAACTAACTTATACACCTCACTGATAGCATTCTTTTAACAATTAATAAATTTAATTATCTATGAAAATAATATTAAGATTAACAAATATTTTCTTTTGTTTTAAAATATATATGTAGTCAATATGCCCATTTCACCAATTAATGTTTTAAAATGGTCAACAAGTTTCTACAGCCAAGCTGTCATTCTCAAGACCAGATATTGACTCATATTAAATTCTTTTGTTTTGTTTTAAATATTGTACAAACGTAAAATTAGTTTTCTATATCTCATTATTTTTCTTTGTTTTATATATACATTAGACAGGGACAATTTAATATGTCTTGCTTGTATACATTTTATTATTAGTTTTAGTCTTAATTTTAACTAACATTACCTAGTTGAATTATAGATCGTAATATAATAGATATTATCTTTTTGATCAAATTTTTATTTAGTATTTAATATTAGAGTTCATTGTGATTGTTATATTCTGATGTAATATATGTTTGCTCTGGTGAGTGGAAGAGAAGGCCACATGGCCTTAACTCCACCAGGCTAAATAAATAAATCTAAAATCTAAATCTAACTTATAGGTTCATGGCCGCATGGACATCCCTATCCTGAGCTAATGTTTTCCAATCATCCCCTATATAATCTACTTCACTTGAATCATGGTTAATATTATTCTCCCACCTCATTCTTGGTCTACCAACTGGGAATTTTCCTTTTGGTTTTCCTATAAAAAGCTTCCATGCCTCTCTTTCATTCCCCATTCGTGCCAAATGTCCTGCCCATTGCAGTCTACAAGACCTGAAGTGGCCATTACACAGAGCTGACAATCTAGTTGATATATTGTGCTAATTGTATAAAAAGATGGGGAACCTTAACCTCTTACTACCCAAGGCTCTATAGTGGAATCATTTTACTTTTTAATTGAAGGGTTATGTGGACTTACAATCTAACTGACTTCCAAGTTGTTATTTCACTGATCACATTTTCCTATCTATCTAACACTCGGTAATATGAAAATGTGATCTGTGAAATAATGACTTCAAGTCACTTAGGTTATTAGGTTAACCCCCCCTTTTTTTAAATTAGGAATATTCCACAATACAGTGTTTCTCCTTCAACCCAAAGTAATTTGTTGCCAGAGGTTTCTGTCTAGAGCATCTTCTTTCCTCAGATCTCTAGCTTCCATACTTCTCCTCACTTCATCCATCCAATGTTCTCAAGGTCTGCCTTTTACACTTCTTCCATTAGCTTTCCAATTAAGGATCTTCTTTGGTATTCTCTATTCTTCCATTCTTATGAGGTATCCATATCATTTCAAACATTTTTCTTCTATTTTTTCTAATTTTTTTTTCAACTTGCATAATTTCCCTTATTGTGCTGTCTCTAACCTTATCCCATCTTGAAATTCTTGTTGGTTGCCTCCAAAAATCCATTTCTACTGCTAACAGCTTATTGGCTTGTTTTCTACTTACTGTCCAAGTTGTTTTGGACCCATATAATAAAATTCTTTGTAACAGAAATTGAAATATAGTTTTCTTCGTTCTGTATATTTCTATTCCAGAGCACTGAGTTCATCATACCAATGATTCTTCTTCTATCAGTTATTCTTCTTTCAATTTCTGTAGTTGAATTCTCACTCTTAGCTAAAATAGTTCTAAATATTTAAAATTTCTAACATTACGTTAAAAATTTTTAATTTAATTTACTTAATAAATTTCTTATACCTATATACAATCATACTAATAAAATTCATAGTTAAAACCGTTGAGGTGGATAGTCATAAAATAAAAAAGTTAAAATGTACCTTCTTAGGTCAGAGCTGTCGTCCTCAACTTATAAAATATGTATGCTTTTTAGTCTGAAGGCCTTTCAGAATCTCCATTCCATCTTCAGCAGGTCTTTGTTCGCTACATTACTTGATGTTCTCGGTGCTGGTCTTAATGTAGTGTTGTCTCAAGTAATGTAGCAAAGAACTGCTGAAGATGGAATGGAGATTCTGAAAGGCCTTCAGACAAAAAAGCATACATATTTTATAAGTTGAGGACGACGGTTCTAACCTAAGAAGGTACATTTTAACTTGTTTATTTTATGCCTATGTATAATTCAGAAATTTAATAATATATATGTAATATTTGCAGGCTGGAAGCTCTGGTTCCATGTCCTAAATGTGCCAGAGTGGCTTTCTGTAGTCTGAAGTGTCAAAAACAAGCTCTTGCTACTCACCATAACATCGAATGTCCAATTCTACAAGTTCTATGGGATTCTGGAGCATCCATCATCTGTCTTATGGCTCTCCGAATTCTATCAGAGCGTGGTCTTAAATATTTCTTGGATTTGAAGGACGCTCTGAAAAAGGTAATAAGGATTGTGGAAACATAAATTCATGTGAACATAAGTACGTATTTCAATATAGGTGAATTCCACGTAAAAGTAGACATGACAGATGAAAATTGAAGTTAATTACCTGCTTCCCTTAGTGGGATGTTTGACACCTCTCATATTTGGTGTTTGCAAACCTGGATACAAAAATATATACTGCCACCCGGTGTTATCTAAATATGTGCAATAACTAAAAAAAAATAGTTATATGTAAAGAAGCCTCATACAAATTATATTTGAAGAGATAATATATGCCTAGAACCATGGTTTCAACCCAGAACCTTTATCTTTATGTGCTAATGCTCTGCCACTGAGGTATCCAAGACCTCCAATCTAAAGACAAATTTTTCACTTATACATTTCATTTCCAGAGAGCGCCTATTAAAAATCTTCTTAAATAAGAAGCTGATATTCGCAATGGTTCATAAGCCTTTGGCGCTCTCGGGAATTGAAATTTATATTTTAAAAAATTTGCAATTAGATTGGAGGCCTTGGATAGCTCAATCACAGAGCATTAGCATATAAAGCTAAAGATCCTGGGATGAAACCCCGGTCTAAGCATATATTTTTCTCTTCAAATATAATTTGTCCTTCAGTGAGAACACCATAGCACAGTGGTTAAGACACTGCACTACAAGTTGGAAGTTCGAGGGTTCGAGTCACAGTGGGGTCAGGATTTTTAAACTGACCCAAACCTTCTGGCAGCACTATGACCCTGGGGTCGACTCAGCCTCTAACTGAAATGAGTACCAGGAGCTTGTTCTGGGGTAAAGGGTGGCCGTCTCTCGCAGGGCTGACATCAAGTGCCAATTGTCTAGAAAAAGAGAGAGCCTTAACCTCCTTACTACCCCAAGGGCCTCCTAAGGCCTGTAGTGGGACCACTTTACTTTTTATTAATGTCTTATATAGTCTTATTTTTGTGTTAAAAGTGAGGTATTTTGACTTAAAATATGATTCATAATTGAAAATAGACAATTTTAGGGCTAGCTATCCTCCTAGTGTAGAATCTGAAGCACAAAAAAGTGCAGAGGGTGGCACTTGAACACACAGAATGATAGGTAGCAGTATAGCAAGGAATTTTATTTACTCATTGGAATCATCAAATTGTGATCATTGCAGATTGCTCAAATAATCATTTGTATAATCTACTTCAAAATTAACTAATTTAAAGATTGACATTCTAGGACTGTGATGTCATAAAGAACAACAAAAAATATCGACCAACAGATTACTGTACAGTATATAATCTGGTGGGACATTCTTCCATGAGAACTCCAAATGATTTCTTGTTCAGAACAGATATTGCTGTACTTCTGTTCAGGTGTCTCAAAGTTGCAGGATTTTTCTCTGATCACTCAACAGACGAAAGTAAGTTTTTTAAAGTTAATATACATAATTTTACAGGTGGTCAGTGACACACTTTTAGCAAAAATAGGTTTTACGGGAGTATATTTTCTCAAATATGTTGTTTATGAAATCTATGCATTGGTCCAAGTTTCTGCATAACCAAGCCAAGTAGAAGTTTCTTCGGCTAAACTTTACAACCTGTGATGCAACTTTTTAAATTTCTTCATAAACTTAATATTAAAAGGTCCAGGTTATGTGGCTGTACTCTATTACTGGTGTTCCTTCCAGACGTTTCCCCCTCAACTGCAAAGGACATCTTCAGTGGCGAGAGTGCTTTTAGGGGTGTTCCCTTGTCGTGGATTCAACTGTGAATGAGACAAGGGAGCCACTGTAGATGCCCTCCGCAGTTGAGGGAGAAACGTCTGGAAGAAACACCAGTTAAAGACCACGGCCATGTAGCCCAGAATCTTTTAATATTATGATTACAGGCCGTGAAACCTGCATTCTTCATAAACTCCTGTCAAATTTTATTCGTAGGGTTTCATTTTTCAAATTATTTCTCACCATTTACAATGATTTTCACATGTTTTCTAACAATTATTTGAATATATTTTTTCATGATATTGAACTACATGAAGACGTGGCAGCCATATTGATTTTAACGAATATTCTGTGTTCCAGTGCAGCCAACATAGAGTCTGTACTAATTAACTTACACTAAATAAAATCAGTGTGCATTCTTTCACAGATTAGAGTACTTAAATTGCATTAGGTTGGTTTTTCACAGGTTAGAGGACTTAAATTGCATTAGGTTTTGTTGGCAATGCGAGTTCAAATATCATGTATATGTTGGCTGCATCCTGTGATTCCATAGTGTAAACCACTTTGCATCTGTTGGCACATGTGCATGGTGTATGATTGGAACTTAGAACAATTTTTCCCATCACATGTTGTAAAGTATTTCCTATTTTTTCTTTGGAGCATATCAAAAGTATGGTGTGTAAATCTTGAGTTTCTGCCACCAGATCTCCAATGACTGAATAAATTTTACATTTCACCATATCAAACAGAATTCTACCATGCTCAACAGAGTTGGACAAATGTTGCTGCAAAGGTATCACACATGTAATAAGACACAGAGTGGACACCTTGAAAACTGTTAGAACATGCTTTCCAACAAAATAGGTTTTGTGTACAATTGCTTTTATTCAATGTCTAAACCTTATGGGCATGCATGTCCATCAATGTCCAGAATTCATAAATGAAAGTTTGGGAGTACATGTTATTTAAAAAAATTATTCTCTCCATGTCAGCTATCATTCCTAAAGTTTTTCAGATTACTATCTTAGTTATATTTGAGTTGGAAATTTTGATTCGCCTCATATTTATTGATTTTTATGCAGACCTAGGTTTCGTCGTTTCTGTGCGACATTGTCTATGCCTCCAACTGTCGTTTTGCAGCTGTCATTCCCGTAAGTTGATTTCCGCTTCCTCTGCAGGCTGACCGATGAACTTCCAAATCATTTTTTTTTTAATTTTTCTCCGGGAATTTCAAAATTCATGGTTTTCTTTTTACTCTTGCATATGTAAATTTTCTCCCAAATTGTGAGTTCCTTAGATTTTTCTAACTGTTTTAGTAATTTGGCCTTAGTTTCAATTCTGTGTTTTTCTGACCATGCATTTGCAGCTATTGCAGATTTTTCTATTTTTCCATTTTTAACATTTCTAAGGTGTTCTTTCAATCTTATATTTAAGTTCCTTTTTGTTTTTCCTATCTATATATTTTGACAATCTTTACAATCTTCTTCTTCTTCTTCCTTCCAAGTATTAGGCCAAGGCCTGTTACGATCCTGTAGAAAATTTTCCTTATGGGAAATTCTCATATAAGACTTGAAAGCATAATAATAGTCCCTTCGATTGGTTGCTGGCCAAAGGAAGGCAAGACCAGTGATGGGGCTGCCATCTTATAGCCTCTGGTCAGGCTTTTCTGGAGAAGAAAAGAAAATAAAGGAAAGGAGAAATGGAAGAAAGGAAGGACTCCCTAGCCCTCGGATGCCCTAATAGCGTCGGGGTCAAAAAAACAAGAGTTAACCAAGAGAGGTTAGATAGAAAAGTTAAAAGAGCGCAAAACACAAGTAAGTGGAAGAAATGTTTTGCACAGCTTGGGCACCTTCAGTTTAATAAATCCCTGATTTGTTGCAGTCTTCAATCCATTCATTTATTCAAACTGTAATCATTTTTCGGAACTAATTTAATGTTAAAATTAGCTGAAATTTTTTGAAATGTATTAAATACTATAGGATGGTATGTAAATTTCTAGATTTTTTACCAGTTTCTTTATCTGTCTGAAGAGAACATTCATTTATCACTTTTTGTTTCTTGAATTTAATTATTTTCTTATGAATCGGCCGCGGTGGACTAGTGGTTATGCTCCTTGCCTCTGGTCACGAGGGTCGCAGGTTCAAACCCGGCCGGGGTCGATGGATTTTTTAGGATGGAAAAATCCAAGGAGCAAGTCCTCCGGGAGGGACTTTAAGCCATGGATCCCGAGTCTGAAGATTTTCAGGCTCGTAAAAAATCCTTAAGCCCGAATGAAAAGGCCTCTAAGCAAAATTTACCGAATTTTCCCATCCTAGTACTACCTTGGTTTCCTAGATGTCAGTATGAGGCAGAACGCTGACCATGTACCACACTCAAAATGATATCTATACGAAAACAAGTGTAACTAAATTAGTATGGTTCAAATTCTTCCCTATAGGGGGAGAGCGCCTAAATCTCTGTAAAGGGAAAACATAGGCTTACAAAAAAAAATGAATCACCAGAAGCAACGAAACCTAGGTCTGCATAAAAATCATGAAATATGAGGCGAGTCAAAATTTCCAACTCAAATATAATTAACCCATTCGCTTCAGGTTTAAATGCTCAATACATTTCCCGAGAAACTGGATTTAAGTTACTGTAAATTATATTGTCTATTTTCAGACATTCAAAACAAACAAAAGATAATGGTACTTGAGATCACAATAAGGGTGAAGGCTAAAACACATTCCTCTACTATTCATAAATGTTATCAAAATATTACCCTGCCAAGGGATGTACAAAATATTGCAAAATATATAACAGCAGAGTTAAGCGAGTGTACCTCGTCCTCTGAGTGAAGGCAATTTAACTGCTAGTGAGTCTACCTCGTCTTTTGAGGTGAATGGGTTAAAAGAAACCTCATAGTGTTATTTCCTACATATATTAAATACAACCTCAGTCCAGTGAAAAACTCTGTAAACTCTAGTATTCTATCTAGAATGGAAGTTCAATGATGAGTTTTTAAATTTGACTCACAGTATTACCTGTATCACATTACTCGTAATACCTATCTTTACCCTACTGTGACTTAGCGTATATAAACCTGGACAAAATGTGCAATTTTATAACACAATTTTTGGGGCACGCCGTAGCGTAGTGGTTAAGGCACTGCGCTACAAGCCGGAAGGTCGAGGGTTCGAGTCCCGGTGGGGTCAGGATTTTTAAACTGACCCAAACCTTCTGGCGGCACTATGGCCCTGGGGTCGACTCAGCCTCTAACTGAAATGAGTACCAGACGCTTGTTCTGGGGTAAAGGCGGCCGTCACGCAGGGCTGACAACCCGGCTGACATCAAGTGCCGATTGTCAAGAAAAAGTGGGAGCCTTAACCTCCTACTACCCCAAGGGCCTCCTGAGGCCTGTAGTGGGAACACTTTACCTTTACCTTTTTATCTTTTTTTTTTAATTTTAAATTTGTACCTTATAAAACAATTTTTTCTAGTTTTGTTTTTTTTAACTTGATTTATTTAAGCATAACCTTACATACCAGAATTTAAAATTTGTGTTACATACACACACACTCCAGACATCATTGCAATGGTAACCTCTTAAAACCATTACCATAATTTTTTCAGAAGAAGGAAACACAGAAATTACTCATGAAGGTTGATCAAAATTTCATTTCTACTACTATATAGTGGCACAATGTAGAAAGGAGTCATTGGTTTTTGCAAATTATATGTGAATTTGTTTTACACTGGGTACAATTTAGTCCACTTACACAATTTTTCAAGGTTGATATATTTACGATTTTATTATTAATTTAACACTTCTCATTGAAGGATAAATTATATTTGAAGAGAAAAATTTTCGCCTAGACCGAGACTCGAACCTGGGACCCTTGGATTTCCGGGCCAAGTGCTCTACCAACTGAGCTACCGAGGCGAGTTGCGATCTAGACGCAAATTTTTCTCTTATATACGTTGTAATTCCCTCGCGCCAAATGCTTGAAACCGTAGCTTCTATCTTTGCAAATGGCGGCTTCTTGGTTAAGAAAACATTTATTGGGAATTTAACACTACTTTATAGCCAGTAGGGCTTCTATTAACGATTTTATTATTAATTTAACACTTCTCATTGAAGGATAAATTATATTTGAAGAGAAAAATTTTCGCCTAGACCGAGACTCGAACCCGGGACCCTGGCTTTCCGGGCCAAGTGCTCTACCAACTGAGCTACTGATATATTTACTAGTTTTTTCATTGTCTTCTCCAGTTATTCTTTATAGAGACGACTATATGCATGGAGACTTAAATATTAATAGATTTATTTTTCTTGTCCTTCTATTTGTTATGTCTATAATATTTTTAATTATTAGCCCAAATATAATTAGATTCATATGTATAATGCAAATATCAATAATTTATATTTATTCATATTTATCAAGATGCCTCAACATATTAGCTTGTATCACGTGAAAAGGAAATATTTTCTCAAGTATTATCTAAGTTCTATAGATTTACAATAAGTTATGTATTTCTATTGTATATTTGTATGCTTCTTGCAGTTACAGCACATGGTTTAACAGCTATTGAGATATTTGTGGGTGGATTACTTCTTCGCCACTTACAACTACTGCAGTTTAATGCACATGAAGTTTCCGAGCTGCAGATGGAAGTTCCTAACAAAGTCAACTCTGGTCGCTCTGTATTTCTAGGTGGAGGTCTATTTCCCACACTTGCACTGTTCAATCACTCTTGTGATCCTGGTATAGTAAGGTACATGGTTATATTTACACTAGGCCATATTCAATTAATAAATGTATGATGTTTTATCATCTCAATGATGGATAAATTATATTTGGGACAATTAAACAACTCAATATCAGACCTAAAATCTTTGGGTTCATATCACAGGTTATATAATTACATTTTATGTACACAAAATGGAATAGAACTCTACCAACAAAGTTACACAGGATGTTCAGGGATGTTGTCAGATTGTTTTGTTTTAAGGATCCCATTGATTTTGGTAACTTATTAAAGAACAATGTGTTGTTGATATGTTAAACATGTAGCATGCTAAAGTCTATTATTTTTAATCAAAGATCCTGAAAAGATAGGTTCTGACAGATTACAAAGAAAAAATATTTAAAAAATCAACTAATTATCATCTGAAATTTTATGTAAAAATAATACATGACAAACTCATGGTCACCAGCAGAGACACAATCTGTTAGACATATAGCTTAGATGGTAAGAGTGCTGGTGTACAAAACCAGAGACATTGGATTTAAATCCCAATTTAGGCAACATTTAAGAGAAAACTGCAGTTCCCGTGTTTAAGAAAACATAAACTATGACGTAAGATATAAAAGATGACTCATTCTTCACGAATAAGAATCTCATATTATTATTCCCATATTTAACTATGAATAAAGTATAAGGAGTCTGACTTTTTTTTAATTTTATTTTTGTCAGCATGTTCCATCACAAAGAAAGTAATACTACGTGCTTTAATTTACAAAATTATTTGGAAAAATAATTTTGTTTTTGTTTTGATTAATTTTCTATGGCCAATTATATATTTTTTTATCTATTTGTTCCACTCATTGAATTGGATTTGTTTTGCTCTATAATCTGTCTAAATATATGGAATTAATGAATGAGATTAATTCAACTGTACTAGTCTTATGTTTTTATTATTAATTTCATACATCTCAATGATGGATAAATCATATTTAAAGAGAAAAATTATACGTTCAAGTCCCGGTCTGAGCGTATAATTTTTCTCTTTAAATATGATTTATCCATCATTGAGATGTATGAAATTAATAATAAAAACATCGAAAATAGCCGTACTGGCATTTATAATGTAATGTATAATTCCCAAATATGTCTTCTTAATATAGGAGCCGCCATTTGCAAAGATAGAAGCAAAGGCTTCAAAGCATTTGGTGGGCAGGAATTTCAACGTATATAGAGAAAGATTTGCGTTTAGATCGGTACTTGCTCAGGTAGTTCAAATGGTAGAGCACTTGGACTAGAAAACCAAGGGTCCCGGGTTCAAGTCCCGGTCTGAGCGTATAATTTTTCTCTTTAAATATGTACTAGTCTTACTTTATCGAATGTCCATTTACCATATTTCTTAATCATGCTGTTCTAAATAACTGCCTTTCTTCTTAGAAGAAAAAGGATATGAGATGAGGTAATAAAAACATTAATTTAATTCTTAAATTAAACCTCATAGTGTTCTTTCCCTGTGAAAGTTAAGTAACGTAAAATGTTCCTATAATATATGTGTAATTATTATAATATCTATAAAGGTTCCGGTTGGCCTCAAATTTCTTTAAAAGTTTTATCTTTAAGGGGGGTAGAATTTAAGTTGGAATATATCTAATTTGCAATTATCAATAATTGTGTCTTTCTGTTTCTAGTTTTGTACATTTGTACATTCAAACAATGGTTTGTTCTGAGTTTACGCATGTACACAAGTGGCTGTCTTTTATTTTAAAATGATAGTAATAACTGTTTATTTTCTCGTGCCCTGTTAAGAAAGTAAGGAGTCTGACTTGTTACTCTAATATTGTGTATAATAGTGTTTTTAAACAGAAATTTTAGTTATTTCAATTGGCTTATTATTTATTTTTAGATATTTCCAAGGCACACACATTATAGTACGTGCCATCAAGAACATTCAAAGTGGAGAAATGATTGCTGAGAACTATGGTCAGATATTCACTCAGACTCCAAGAACAGAGAGAAGAACTATTCTTAAATCACAGTATCGCTTTGACTGTGTATGTGTACCTTGTCAAGAGGACTGGCCACTGTTCAAGGACATGCATCAGGGCATCATGAGATTCCGATGTGAAACTGGAACTAATGGAGGAGATATGCCAAAATGTAATAATGTCATTATTGTGCCAGTTGACACTTCTGATTTTATGGTACAATGTTTACGATGCCGGCAGTACACAAACATTCTCAAAGGGCTCAAAGCACTACAGGTAACTTTCATATATTAAATGCATATCATACCATGTGTCGTTAAGGAGTTAATAATGGTTCCTTATAAACCAACATTTGTGTTACAATAGCCTAATTAACAACTAAGTGAAATTAAAACAATTAACGACAATGAAAATAATAGAGTAATATATGCAATCATAAGAATGAAATTAATAAAAATAATGAAGTTATGATCACAAGTATACTTAAATTAAGAAGGAAAATAGGGACAGTAAAGTGATCCCACTACAGGCCTCAGGAGGCCCTTGGGGTCATTGGATGGTTACGGCTCACACTTTGTCTAGATAATCGGCACGTGATGTCAGCCTTTTTTTCAGCCCTGCGTGATGCACGTCTTTACCCCCAGAACAAGCGTCTGGTACTCATTTCCATTAGAGACTGAGTTGACCCCGGAGTCATAGTGCCGCCAGAAGGTTTGGGTCAGTTTAAAAATCCTGACCCACCGCGACTAGAAACCCTCGACCTTCCGGCTTGTAGCAAAGTGCCTTAACCACTATGCTACGGCATGCAAATAGGGATAGGCTATGAATTAATAATAATAATAACAATAATACCTCTTCATTTAGTCTCATGTCCTGTTTCTGGGAGTCGAGTTTTGGAAAAAAACCTCCATCAATTTTGATCATTCCAGGTCTCCTCTTACATCATTTCCATCCATTCAACTCCTCTTTTCTCGACATTCTTTTTAACTTGTTTTTCCCATCTATATCTCAGCTGATATCTTCTCTCCTAATCTAAATTCTAATGCTTGTTATAACATGGCCATACTATTTATTTAACTTTCACAGGGAAAGAACATTATGAGGTTTAATTTAAGAATTAAATTAATGTTTTTTATTACCTCACCTCATATCCTTTTTCTTCTATACTGCAGTTTCGGAGCTTATCTCCATCGCCAGTAGCCTCTGGTCGACCGGTGTTATGTCATTTCTTGGCGGTTTCCTTCTTACTTCTATCGGTGGACCGATGAACCTCTGGATCAGGTCAAAATTTGCGGGAGTTTCAAAATTCATGAGTTTGTCTTTCTTGTTTTTTTGGATATGAGGTGAGGTAATAAAAACATTAATTTAATTCTTAATGGCCATACTAGCTTATTCTACTATCCTCTATACTGTTTTCTATCTCTTCTGGTATTTTTAAGCAGGTTTTTTAAAAATTTCATCACCGATCCTTGAATTTAAATCATTTCCCATGTTGTATTCAAGAATTATTTCTTTTCTAATCTGTGCAGGCACATTGTGGTGCATAATACTCATATTAATATAATTCCTTTACATTTTAACAATAATAAAAGACTAAAAATTTAACAATAATACATAAGATAGAATTCAGACCACTTTTTAAATGTTTTGCTTAAACTGGTTCAAAGAGAGGGGAAAGCCATTGAAGTTGTTGCAGACAAATTATTATTCAAGTCTTATTCTCCTATATCCATTCTTTGGTTTCTTCTTCTTCTTCATCATCCTGGGATTAAGCCTGTTGGCTTGTTCCAATTTCATGAAAGCTAGAATTGTTCAGACCATCTTTGTGTGGGCATCCAACATTTCTCCTTCCGTGTGGTTTATAATTTAGCAATGATTTTGGAAATCTTTCTTCTGGCATTCTATTAACATGTTTTCTCCAGGCATTCCTATATTTAATTATTCAATTTGTAAGTCTGAAAACATTCTTTGGTTTCCTAGTTCTAATTTTGAAACTATGATCTTTCCTGCCAGAATATGTGGGCTTTTCCAACCTATTGTGTATATCCATCCATGTACTATTTCCCATGTAGGATCTGTTCAGTACACTTTGTCCTGCCTTTTTATGCCTGATTTGCAGATGTTCCCATACCAATTGCTTAACTTACACATCTAATTTTATTTCTCACCCTTTATGAATTTAACTTTTATCTGGTTTCATACCCATTTGTTGCAAAACATAGAATCTCTGATAGGAATAATGTCATTTACATTTTTTTAATAATAAGACTATATTTAAAGATTTGACACTAAAAATGTGCGTACACTTACTTCATGAGCCAGTGCAATAGATGGCATCAAAATCTCAACTTTTTAAAAAAATGGAGCTTAGCTCGTTGATGCATAGAATCTCCAATTAGGTAATGGTGAAATAATTTCAAAAGTCAGGGTAAGGGAAATATATCAGACACCAGTCCTTTCCAAGAAAGCCTCAGGATTAGGAGTGAAAACTTGGAAAACATTTTAAAATAATCTTATGTTTTATTGAAGGATACAGATGCAATGTTCCGTACAGCAACAAGACTTACAGAAGAAGGTAAAATAAAACAAGCACTGGACAAGTACATCGAGATCCTGGTTCTCCTCAACAGCATGCTTGTGCCTCCATTCAGAGACTTCCACTTGTGTCAGCAATCAATCCGTCGCTGTATGCTCAGTCTGGGTAATATCTCTATTGTGCCTAAGAAACAACACTAAAACTCATGTTATTCATTACAATAAAGAATTCATTTAAATTTTATTTTATGGAATGTTCATTTTAATCTAATATTCCTTATCACAATCCCACATTAAGTGCATTCCCAAAATTATAGGGTCTATAGCGATTCACATAGAACAGGCATTCCTTTTAAAACATTCTCATTTATATATTTGTTGGATGTGAATAAACAACAAATCCATGGTCAATTAAGTAAATTAATATTATGCAGCTAAAGATATTACTATGATCAAAATAAGTAAACTGATATACACAATTAAGCTATTGTAATCAATGGTAAAGAGAACAATTTTCTGCCTGAACCAGGAATAATACGAGGGTGGATCGGAAAGTAACGCACAATATTTTTTTTTTTTTAAAGTTTAATAGTAAAAAAAAAGGAAAAAAATCACAAATGAACTTACATCTTTTACCTACTTTTCGACATAGTCACCAACTTTCTCAACACATTTTTCCTATCGTGTTACCAGTTTCAATATGCCCTGTTCGTTGAAGTCCGTTTGGTTGGAGTGTAGCCATCTGCGCACTGCTGATTTCACTTCCACATCTGTCTCAAAGCGTTTGCCGGCCAGGAATTTCTTCATGGGACCAAACAGATGAAAGTCCGATGGTGCAAGATCCGGACTGTATGGTGGATGCTGGAGCACCTCCCAACCAAATTCGGCGATTTTCTGACGAACGACAGCAGCAACATGGGGGCAAGCATTGTCATGAAGAAGTTTAACGTTAATGTTGTGACGTTTGTCACGAATGGCACGATGCAACTTCACCAAAGTTTTAATGTAGGCCGCAGCATTCACAGTGGTCCCGTGTTCAGCAAAGTCCACCAATAAAACACCATGCATATCCCAGAACACTGTCACAAGCACTTTCCTGGCAGATTGAGTCACTTGAATTTTTTCTTTACTGGGGAACCAGCATGTTTCCACTCCATTGATGCCTGCTTTGTTTCGGGCATGTAGTGGTACGCCCACGACTCATCACCTGTGACGATTCCTTCCAGAAAGTCATGTCCTAGTGTGGTGTACCGCGTTAAGTGGTCCAAGCTTGCCATCATTCGCTGGCCCTTGTGGTCGTCTGTCAGGTTCTTAGGCACCCAGCGAGCACTAACTTTACGGAATTTCAAATTTTCATGAACAATATCGTACACCGCACCATAGGAAATGTTGAACTTCTGCGATAAGGCTCGCAGTTGCACACGCCGGTCGTTCAGAATTGCCGCCTCAATGCCTCTGACATTCTGCAGGATTGCTGCTGTTGTCAGCCGGCCGGAGCGTGGCGAATCACTAAGGTTCACGCGTCCCTCTTGGAAGAATGTGCACCACCTGGAGACATTGCTACGGTCCATACAATCATCCCCATACACGCCACGCATGTCCCTGTGAATTTCACTGGGTTTATGCCCTTTGGCCCACAAAAATCGAACAACACTTCTCTGTTCCTCACAGGTGGACGACTGTAGCATGCGCGCCATCTTTGTTGCATAGTTCAAGCTTCTCTCGCAAAAGGTGCACCTGAGAAAAAATACCATCTGTAGTGAAAACTTCAAACTATACCTCTGTGAAATTTCAACATTCTAGCTGCAATACCAAGGCAGAAAAAAATTATTGTGCGTTACTTTCCGATCCGCCCTCGTAGAACCCCAAACATTCAGCTTCAAGTGCTGATATTCTACCACTGAGGTAATTTACGCTACCTTCCCATCAAAGCACAAACTTCTCTTTTGATCCCTCTACCCCAAAATAGGTGAATTCAACGTAAAATTTGATAATGAAAATTAAAAGTTTCTTCCTTGCTTCCCAAAATTATATATGGACTATTAAAAAAATTTTCAAGTTCGATGTTTTTATTATTAATTTCATACATCTCAATGATGGATAAATCATATTTAAAGAGAAAAATTATATGCTCAGACCGGGACCCTTGGTTCTCTAGACCAAGTGCTCTACCATCTGAGCGTATAATTTTTCTCTTTAAATATGATTTATCCATCATCGAGATGTATGAAATTAATAATAAAAACATAGAAAAAAGCCGTACTGGCATTTATAATGTAATGTATAATTCCCAAATATGTCTTCTTAATAAAGGAGCCGTCATTTGCAAAGATAGAAGCAAAGGCTTCGTAGCATTTGGTGGGCAGGAATTACAAAGTATATAGAGAAGAATTTGCGTTTAGATCGGTACTTGCTCAGGTAGCTCAGGTGGTAGAGCACTTGGTCTAGAGAACTAAGGGTCCCAGGTTCAAGTCCCGGTCTGAGCGTATAATTTTTCTCTTTTAAATATGATTTATCCATCATTGAGATGTATGAAATTAATAATAAAAACATAGAAAAAAGCCGTACTGGCATTTATAATGTAATGTATAATTCCCAAATATGTCTTCTTAATAAAGGAGCCGCCATTTGCAAAGATAGAAGTAAAGGCTTCATAGCATTTGGTGGGCGGGAATTACAAAGTATATAGAGAAGAATTTGCGTTTAGATCGGTACTTGCTCAGGTAGCTCAGATGGTAGAGCACTTGGTCTAGAGAACCAAGGGTCCCGGGTTCAAGTCCTGGTCTGAGCGTATAATTTTTCTCTTTAAATATGATTTATCCATCATTGAGATGTATGAAATTAATAATAAAAACATCGAAAAAAACCGTACTGGCATTTATAATGTAATGTATAATTCCCAAATATGTCTTCTTAATAAAGGAGCCGCCATTTGCAAAGATAGAAGCAAAGGCTTCATAGCATTTGGTGGGCGGGAATTACAAAGTATATAGAGAAGAATTTGCGTTTAGATCGGTACTTGCTCAGGTAGCTCAGATGGTAGAGCACTTGGTCTAGAGAACCAAGGGTCCCGGTCTGAGCGTATAATTTTTCTCTTTAAATAAGATTTTCAAGTGCCTACATCCCAAGATATTGTAGAATATGAACAAATACTTACGTAACAGTCCCACGCCGTAGCCAAGTTAAGGCAGGAAGCCTTGGTGCAGAGCTACAGGACTTGCACTGGTTCGAGTCTCCATGGGGGAAGAAATTTTCTCATGGTATTTCGGCCAGCATGGGACCAGTGCCCACCCAGCATTTGGGTAGCTACAATAAGTAGTGGCTCCAGGTTGAGAAAACCAGCTATAACAGCTGGGGGACTCAACATGCTGACCACATGTCACCCCTACACTGGCTGACGATCATCTACCTCTGTGATTGACACATGTGGATGTGAGGCCAGCAGCCAGCTGGTAGGCTAAGGGCCTTCTAGGCCTGTCGTGCCAGGAGGAGACTTACGTAATAAAGAATTATTTTTATTAAAACTCTTAACCAGTATACTACATAGATAGTCTAACGAACTCCTGGAATATTTATATATTAAATTTTGGGAATTTTTAAAATTATGAGGTTCAATTAATAATAATTAAATGAATCGTGATTTTTTCTTACCTCATACATCTATGTTTTTTTAAACACAGCACTGCAGTATCGGCGACACGTTGTCGTCATCGTCAGCTGTTTTCACGACTGTCAATTTTTTCTCCTTTTTGCCGGTAATTATCCAGACTGCCATCTGGTGTTCTTTTGAAGAAATTCCTCTTCAAACTGCCATCTGGTGTTATTATGAATGAATCATTTCCTAAACTGCTATCTGTTGTATTTTTGAAGAACTTTGTAATCAAGCTTGGTTCTTCCGGAAAAACTAAAATTTCTTAATGGACTAAGAGCTAATTAAAAAATCAACTGGTGAGATGACTGTTGGAAGCCTTGTATTCCTCTTGTTCTAGTATTGGGCAAACATCATGATCAAATCCTTCTTCCTGGGAATTTCAAAATTCACTGTCTTCTCTGAATGTAGATCTTCTCACAAACTGTGAATTCTGTTTGTTTTTCTAGTTGTTTTAGCAACTTTGATCTATCTTGCAATTTTGTGTCTAGAATATATTACAATATTTTAAAAACTCTCTTTATATGAATCACTCTTTATTATTTAACTACTTTGCATTCAATGTCTAGCTATTCATTAGCTATAAAGTTCTGCTCAGATATTACTATTATTATTGAACAGATTTACAATGTAACATGCATCTTTCTGTACCCAAAATATTTTCTTTCTTCTTTCACTCTTTTCTAACTATCCAACCTACCTTTTTGTTTAACTTTCACAGGGAAAGAACACTATGAGGTTTAATTTAAGAATTAAATTAATGTTTTTAAATATCAGTAAAACTAAATATATGGTCACACGTAGAAATTCAGTATATAATGGAAATGGACAGCTAAGGACAAATGAGCGGAAGGGAAAATTTGAGGAAGTGGCCCGGAACTGAATTCAAATACCTAGGAACAATAATCACAAATAGGAATGAGATGACAACAAAGAATTAAAACATAGGATCAATTCTGGAAATGCATGCTATTATACCATGCAGAGACTTTTGATGTCCCAACTCCTTTCAAAAAACGTTTAAGCTGAAAGTATATAAAACTTATTCTGCCAGTTATATTATATGGGTGCGAAGAATGGACTCTTACTTTAAGGGAGGCAAGGAGATTACAAGTATTTGAGAATAAAGTTATAGGGAAAATTTTGGGACCAAACAGAGATAAACAGACAGAGTGAATGGAGAAGACTAGCAGAACAATGAACTACATGGTCTTTATTGGAAGCCAGATATAATAAGAAACAGTTTATAAGTCTCGTAGACTGCGATGGGCAGGACAGGTTGCGCGTATGGGGAATGAAAGACGTGCATGGAAACTTCTTGTAGGAAAGCCAGAAGGAAAACGCCCAGTTGGTAGACCAAGAATGAGGTGGGAGAACAACATTAACTATGATTTGAGGGAAGTAGATTATACAGGGAATGATTGGAAAACATTATCTCAGGATAGGGATGTATGGAGAGCTTATGTCCGTGTGGCCATGAACCTACGGGTTCGATAGTGCCAGTGAGTAAGTAAGTAAGTAAGTATTACCTCACCTCATATCCTTTTTCTTCTATACTGCAGTTTCGGAGCTTATCTCCATTGTCAGTAGCCTCTGGTCGACCAGTGTTGTCGTTTCTTGGCTGTTTCCTTCTTACTTCTATCGGTGGACCGATGAACCTCTGGATCAGGTCAAAATTTGCGGGAGTTTCAAAATTCATGAGTTTATCTTTCTTGTTTTTTTGGATGTCGATTTTTTCCCAGACTGTTCTTTTAGGAAAAGAACTCACAGTCTGGGAAAAAATCGACATCCAAAAAAAACAAGAAAGAGAAACTCATGAATTTCGAAACTCCCGCAAATTTTGACCTGATCCAGGGGTTCATTGGTCCACCGATAGAAGTAAGAAAACCGCCAAGAAACAACATAACACCGGTTGACCAGATGCTACTGACGATGGAGATAAGCTCCGAAACTGCAGTATAGAAGAAAAAGGATATGAGGTCATTAATTTAATTCCTACCTTACATTAGTATTTTTTCCAATGATTAGGTAACTGACCTAATACATCAATCTATGACTACTATACAAGACAGGCAGCTAAAAGTTCGTCATCAGTATCTACTGCGGTTTTGTACACTAATTACAAAGAATTTAAAACATTAATCGGCTATAAAAATATTAATAAAGGAAGAACATTCAAAAAATCAAAACAAATGTTGATAAAGAATAGGATCCCCTCCTCCTGCAGGGTCAAAGAAAGATGTATTTAAATTTCGGTCTGTTAATAGTATTGTAATTGCTCCTCCCCCATAGGAAAAAAATCTACAGGCGATTCAGTACAGTATTGTTTTGTAGGCTAAAACCACCACCAGTCAATGCAGCAGACTGTTGTCTGCAATAAAAACAAAAACAACTTTAAAAAAAATTCTTCACACAAGATTTAGTGACACCTGAAATAAACATTCCTAACCATTGATTTCCTACCTCAAAATAATTAGTTTACAATGCTCTATCATATGTATAATTTTGACCCTTAAGGTTTGAGCTGTATTTGTGCTGGTTGAGCAGATGAGAAGATCTTATGGCCTTAAATCTGCCAAGTGAAGAAAACTTCTTCTTCTTCATTCATATAAATCTTAGGCCTATAGGCCTATTACGATCTCACTGATGAATTGTGTATCCAGATATGCCTTGGACAGCACAGAGATCTCTTCTCTGTTGGACAATAATGAAACATGGCTTTGGAATTATTGAACTTTTATAGGAAAAAATCACTATGAGGTTTAATTTAAGATTAAATTTAAACGTTTCATTACCTCACCTCATATCCAGTCATCTAATTAAATTTAAATGTTTCATTACCTCACCTCATATCTAGCCATCTAATTAGACCATGATTTCAAAGCCTGGGCAGCTTCATCTTCAGTAATTTCTCATTGACTGATGTTATGTCGATTAGAAGAACTACTTTTTCTTCCCTCTGTTGGTGGACTGATAAACCAGTCAGAATCTACGGGAATTTCGAAGTTCATTAGTTTTTCTTTCCACATTAAAAAAAAAACAAGAAAGAAAAACTTATGAACTTTGAAATTCCTGCAGATTCTGATTGGATCCAGAGGTTTATTGGTCTACCAACAAAGGGAAGAAGAAGTGGTTCATCTGATGAAGCTGCCCAGGCTTTGAAACCACAGTCTAATTAGAAGACAGGATATGAGGTGAGGTATGAAACATTTTAATTTAATGGCTTTGGGAATTCTATCTGAACTCATTCATCACAAACGATTCATCCAGCTGTTTTGATATTCATGTATGTAGGCTTCTTAATGACTGGTTCTACGCGTAGTTCCTTCAAGACATCATCATTGCATTTTTTAATCTCACTTGGTGTACCCTGCTGTATATTTCATGAATCTCAATTCACTAGACTTTATCATTAAGAAGACATTATTATTAAAAAATAATTAAATGAAAGTAATACGGAGGGTTGTTTCTGATCTCTGATAAATGATTTTTAAGTTTTACCTTAAGAAAAGCCATGTCTCCACCATCGATCATGCTATATTTGATGGCCCTTCACCCGAGCTATGGCTCGGCATCGGAGTTTCCACTGCAGAAGACTCTTACGCAGCACAGCCATGTCTAGAAGTTCCCACTCCTCTTTACATGATTTCCAGAGACCGTCTATTGTTCGAGGACGCCTGTTTCCCAGTGCGCTTTTGAAGAGTCCAAAGGCACAAAAGTCCATTGGTGATGCATCAGGAGACTTCACTGGGATGTTGCTGAATGGAATAGCAGTTTCCTGCTCCATTCTCTCGAGGAACGCCAGGGCTGAACCTGAAGTGTGACTGGAGGCCTTGTCTTGGTGCACCCAGACTTGGTTTTTGTCTGTACAATAGAGAGTTGGGATTTCAGTCCGGTAAATTGGGGTGAGAATGTCTTTCTGGTAGTACTGGGAGTTGATTTTGGCCTTTTTAGCTACTCTATGAATGGTCAGTTTTCCATTGTAGCAATATCCTGCGATGAACATAAATCCCTTGGAGAAACTTTCTCTGCATTCAGCATACCACTTTTGAAAATATTTTCACCCTTTTCTCTATAGTAAATTGCCCGGGGTTTGTTGGAGTCTCCTAGATAGACAACTGCTTCATCAAGTGTGACCAAAAATTTCCACTTTTCTCCTGCCAGGTGCTTTTCACAGTGTTTCCTGCTGTTGGTGTGGCATTCGGCAATGTGACGTGGTAACAATTTATGAACCATGCTTTTGTGGCGATTCTCCATGTTTAAACCTTTGTTTATTATGGTGTTTACAGTTTTAAGGGATATTCCCAATCTGTTCGCAATCATCCTTTGTGTGGCAGGGTTACCACCAGAGATAAGGGCCTTGACATTTCTGATTACATCTGGGGTGCGGGTAGTAGCAGGTCGTGCATTTGCCCGATTTTTTCCCTTTTGTAACTAATCCAAAGTGACCATTTCCATTTTTATTAAGCACCGAGCTAATTCCACACTTTTACACCATCAAATCACGTTTCTAGCAAGCCTCAATAATCGCGGAATAACTATAATTAGCGTCGGAAATGGCAGTAATGTACCCTTCCCAAAAACGGGTCTATCTTCTTAGGCATTATGAGAGCAACAAGCGTGACAGTGTAACAGAAGCAGCACACTGACCGGTTTGATGACCTCGCATGCTCCTGTCCTTATGACTCACACTCCAACGTCACAGTCTACTTGGCAAATCGTTATCAGAGATCGGAAACAACCCTCCGTAAATCTTACAGGGTACATTATCAATCCAAGAGTTAAAATACATACAGAACTTGTTTTTCAAAGCGAATGAATTAAGATACAGATTCATTTACCTTTGATAGTAGGATGATGTGGAGTGGTAAAACACAAAGATTTAAAATAAATGCATAAAGAACACAGACAAAAATCTGGAAACAATATTCATTAGTGGTTTTGTACACTGTTTTCATTCTACATACTTCCTGAATGACTTGTACTCCTTTTTTATGGAAGAAAATGGATGAGAGTTAAATATAATTTGATTTCAGTCTGCGAGGCACATCACAGGTAAATTGTTTTAATGAAAATGAGTATAACTTACACATAATGTCTATGAACACATTCCGATTACAATACTCAAGAGAAAAAAAAACATTTCAAATTTTATTTTCATCATAAAAATTTAATTTCATACTGAATTCCATCCACCACCAGGTTATAAGACTTGATGCACTAAATTACTCCATGGTTCATAAATGGAGCAACAAACAAGGACTGCCTGTAACTAGTGCCTCATTATAAACTTGTTATACATACACATTCCTGCATTTAATTACTTGCCTCAAACGCAACAATATGTGGATACATTACAGGTCTACTATGACTTAGTTACGTATATCCATATGTAAGAGAAATCTTAGAGCTAAATAAGGTATCAGGAAAAATACAAGAAGATGGTAAGGACATTTTTAAGACAATGAACTTCTAGAGCAGGAAAATGAAGTAGTTCTCCAATGAATTCCAAGTCACATAAACATTTTTGGCAATGAAAATCAGATGAAACAAGTAAAAAATCAACCACACTATTACCAGTGGAACAGATAACCACATCCTTAAAAGTTCGTACCTCATATTTAAACAAAGAATTTTTATGATTTGAACCTCATAATGTTAAAAATTCCCAAATTTGATATATAAAAAGAATTCTCTAATTGTTAATGAGTAGGTTATTTTGACTCACCTCATATTTCTCGATTTTTATGCAGACCTGAATGTCGATGGAATGCATCGACAATGTCGCATAAAAGCGACGAAACCAGGTCTGCATAAAAATCACGGAATATGAGGTTAGTCAAAATAACCAACTCATTAACAATAAAAGAAATCTCATAGTGTAATTTTCTACATATATTAAATAAAGAATTCTCTACAATCTGGGAAACAAGACTTGAAAGTTCAGCAGTAGAAATATATCAACAATATGTCAAGATAGATAATACCTCAATATATAAAAACATCCACATAAAATTGCAAACTTTCAAATTGAGAGCAAGGATTGGTCACATCAATAATGCAATCCTAATATTGAGTGGAGAACATATTTTTAATAACTCACCTCATACAATTGTCCCGCGCCGTAGCCGAGCGGTTAAGGTAGGAAGCCTTGGCGCAGAGCTACGGGACTTGCGCTGGTTCGAGTCTCCATGGGGGAAGAAATTTTCTCATGGTATTTCGGCCAGTATGGGACCGGTGCCCACCCAGCATCGTGAGGCAATTGGGTAGCTACAATAAGTAGCGGCTCCAGGTTGAGGAACCAGCTATAACGGCTGGGGGACTCGACATGCTAACCACATGTCACCCCTACACTGGCTGTTGATCATCTACCTCTGTGATTGACACATGTGGATGTGAAGGGCCAGCAGCCGGCTGGTAAAAGGGCAACCGCTGAAAAGTGGAAAGACCCTCAATCGCAATCGGAACCTCATACAATTTCAAGTTTCTTTGAGACCACTGGTTTCAAACAAATTTGAAATTGTATGAGGTGAGTTATTAAAAATGTGATCTCCACTCAATATTAATGATATAACCTCATAATGTTACTTCCCAACATTAATTTAAATATAATGCAATCCTACCTGTATAGGTTTAATCTTATTGTTAGTCAATCACCTTTACGTCTACTAAGTCAACCCAACACACTGAAGAAGCACTTCAACACATTACTGGAATGCTCAGCAGAAATATCAAACATCTAAAGATTGATTATCATAAGTAATGCCACGAGTGATTTCCAAATTATCTAGAGAATTTGGAAATCAAGAGTGGCATTTGTTACTACTATTTAACGAATAAAATAAAGCTGTTTACTCACAAATCATTATTTAACTATAGTTATTTTAAAATATTTATATATTTAATGTAAACGGCGATGTTTTAAAACAAATGAGAAACGATAGGTATGCTTCATCTGCTTCTTTTGTTTATCACTGCAACCAGATCATACTATTTATTGCCAAAGGAACGCAATATTGTAAGAATGCTTACTCTCATTTATCCCCTAATAACAAACTATAATAATATTTTTACAAAAAATAAATCAAGTTATATTGAATTGCACAATAAAATTCTCAATGTAAATGAAACTTCTAACTGGAGAAAAAAATGAAACACATCAAACTGTATATTAATTCATTTCTGATGTCGTATGAAGTAAATATGACAATTATATTTTTCTGGATTGTTACCTGGGAAAAAATACATTTAAGAAAGTGCAAACAGTGGTTTCTTTTTTTGGTGGTATAATCAATTGCTACAAATGTTTTTATATTAACTCCCGCATGTGGCATGTGTTGACATTCATGCACTATATATACAATCTGGTAGCCGTATTTCTCACAGGCTCAGTCATTGCAAAATAATGGTCAGACCTGTTCAGAATATTAAAAAATGAGGAGCTTTCTTTAATATGGTAATTATAACACTGATAAATATTTCGTGAAACACGACTCTGATTGGTTGTAAAACAGAAATCATTGAAATGTGATGGTCATTGACTCCCATTTGGGGCATGAGTTAAATAGTCAACATAAATACATCAAGCAGCAGAATATCTTTACAGGAGACATCGTGCCATCGGAGAATAATCTGGGAACACATAACAAGAAAGAAAAAAGAGAATGAACTTTGGAAGACAACCATGTCTAATGTTATGGATACAGATTAAGAGGGAGGAGACCAAAAATCGCTGAGATACAGACAGAGTAACATACTATTTGAAAAAGTTCAATGACAATAAGAATTGCTTCCTAAATGATTCTTGCATACTCTTTGGAACTCTGATTTTTTTTTTGATACTACATCTACAATCTTTCGTGTGTATATCAGTAGGAGAGTATATGTTATGTCCAGTGAATATATTCATGTGTCTCGTGCAAATTTACTGAATATTAATTTTTTAATTAAATGTGAAATAGGTCATGGTATTAAAATTCCAACTGAGTATTTTCCTAAAAACTGAGGAAAACCACTAAAAAGTTCAGCCTGGCTAAGAAGAAACTACTTGCTGAAGGATGCCCTAGAAGGAATGGTCAACGGAAAAAAAGTTAGAGGCAGAAAAAGACATCAGATGATAGACAATATTAAAATAAATGCTTTGTATGCAGATACAAAAAGGAAAGCTAAGTTAAGGAAAGAGTGGAGAATGCTGAGTTTGCAGTGAAGGACCTGCTCTTGGGCAGAACACTATGAATGAATGAACAACAACAAAAGATCCCAGGTTCAAGCCCCAGTCTGAGCATATAATTTTTCTCTTCAAATATGAACATAGATCATATTTTACATCTCATTTCATATTTTGTTTATGAGGAATAGTTTTGAGAAACTCTCCTCATCTTCAAATGTAAGTTGAAGATGAGAGTTTCTCAGAATTAGTCCAGGAGGGGAAACAAAACATGAGTGCAGTGTAAAATCTAACAAATATTTAATGCAGTATTTTACAGAGTGTTTTTATTAATAAGGCACAAATATTATATTTGAAGAGAAAAATCTTTTTTTCACCTAGACCGAGACTCGAACCTGGGACCTTTGCTTGCCGGGTCAAATGCTCTACCAACTGAGCTACCGAGGCGAGTTACGATCTAGATGCAAATTTTTCTCTTATATACGTTGTAATTCCCTCTTGCCAAATGCTTTTGAAACCATTGATTCTATCTTTGCAAATGGCGGCTTCTTAGTTAAGAAGACATTTATTGGGAATTTAACATTACTTTTTAAAGCTAGTAAGGCTTCTAATGATGTTTTTATTATTGATTTAACATTTCTCACTGAAAGATAAATTATATTTGAAGAGAAAAATTTTATAACTTGCCTCGGTAGCTCAGTTGGTAGAGCATTTGGCTCGGCAAACCAAAGGTCCTGGGTTCGAGTCTCGGTCTAGGCGAAAATTTTTCTCTTCAAATATAATTTATCTTTCAGTGAGAAATGTTAAATCAATAATAAAAACATCACAAATATTATGTTTCAATAAAAAAATGTTACCTTTAAAATTGAAGTTTTATTGGCCTTTATATCATTATAACAACATAATTGCCTTAAAATAATTTTGACTAAGTTTTAGTAAAAATTAATAACAAAATATCCTTTAAGTAAAGGTTGCCTAGATGGACAAAACTAAACACAAAAAAATAATGTATGTTTATATAAATAAAAGGATAATAGTTTTAAAAAATGAGGATAATCTTAAAAAAAAAATCATCAAAATGCCATTAACATAAAGTCCACTGTATTCTTTTTTTAATTGTCTAATAAATTATTGATCTTGATCAACATTGGAAGTAGAAGTCTGGACATGCTGACGATAAAACAGAATTGTTTTGAAACATGTTCAAGAACAAATCAACATTAATATTGAGGTAAGATGATCAGACTGAAAATAATATAATTGGAAGTAGATGTTTGCTGCCAATTCTATGAACTGTGGAAGTCTCAGAATTTGTGCATTACAGAGTCTCTTGATGTCCCAACTCCTTTCAAAAAACGTTAAACTAAAAATATATAAAACTATTATTCTACCAGTTATATTACATGGATGCGAACCATGGATTCTTACTTTAAGGGAGGAAAGGAGACTATGAGTATTTGAGAATAAATTTCTTAGGAAAATTTTTGAACCAAAGAGAGATGAACAGACAGATGAATGGAGAATACTATACATAACAGTGAACTACATGGTCTTTATTGGAAGCCAAATATAATAAAAACAGTTAAGTTTCATAGACTTCGAT
The DNA here is from genome assembly GCA_030220185.1 of Diploptera punctata. Classification (NCBI taxonomy): domain Eukaryota; kingdom Metazoa; phylum Arthropoda; class Insecta; order Blattodea; family Blaberidae; genus Diploptera; species Diploptera punctata. The sequence continues at coordinate 461,843 of JASPKZ010000013.1, forward strand.
GGACAGGACATGTGGCACGAATGGGGAAGGAAAGACGTACAAGGAAGCTTCTTGTAGAAAAACCAGATCCCTCTGGTGGGAGAATAACATTAACTATGATTTGAGGGAAATAGATTATACAGTGAATGGAAAACATTAGCTCAGGATAGGGATGTATGGAGAGCTTATGTCCATGTGGCCATGAACCTAAGGGTTTGATATTGCCAGTGAGTTAGTTAGTTAGTCTATAACCGAGTTAGTGTTGTAGATAATGCATGTGTTTGTTGCAGTAATTCCTATTTTATTGAGATGTTTATTCAAACAGTAATGGCAGTGTATAGTCTGAAGATTTTTGCAGCCATGAAGTGGTCAATAAAATCTGTATCTTCCAATCCAACGACCTAGGATTGATATTCAGCAGAGTTGTGGATTTTAAATCCTTTACTTGGATGTGGGTATGTGTGTCCTGTGCTTGTGTCAGGAAGGGAAAAAGTGGAACAATTATTTGCAATTGGATTTATTATAATGTCAAGTTTTTTAAAATTTTTTTCCCTCCTTTTGCTGTTAATGACAAAGATATATCTTATTCCATCTATGCTGTTTCTTCCAATTTTAAAAGTTGGTATGCTTCTATCTAATAAAAATATGGGGGAGATATCAATAAAAATATTAGGTTTATTAACATCATATATGGAATATTGTTTAGCTGTTTCTTGACTCACCTCATATTTCTTAACTCCCAAGCAGACTCGAATTTCTTCACTTCATTTGTGACATTCTCAATGCTGTATTACGTTCACAACTGATGTCCAACGGCCTCCTCTCCTGCAGATGTCAGTTGTGAACGTAATACAGCATTGAGAATGTTGAACCGAAAGTGCGTTTTTCGGCTCAATACTGCAGCGTCGTTATCCTCCCTAGACTGTAAGATTCATGAACTATGCCAATATTCCTTTCTCTATGCATCTACCCCCACTCTCCCTCTCCTGGTGCGCTGTTCCTACGGCGCATCTCCCCTCTACCTCGGAACCTTCAAATACGTTATGCACAGCGAGAACGTTATCATTCATTCATTCATCTATCCATTCCAGGATGGGATCAGACTTTTAAGTGGACAAGGTCGTCTGGAGCCGCGAGTTGCGGAGTTTATGTTGGTCCTGAAGACCGGGGAAGAAGCCGCCCTGGCTTGGACTCTAGCATGAATGTGGTATGTGGTATGATGTGGTTCTTTGTCATGTAAGAGTATTATTTATTTATTCACTTTCTTTTTCTTTTTGAATGATCAAATGTTTATCTTAGTTATGTTTTTACTTCAGACTTCTTGTTTACATTAAATATCATTTTTATACTTAATGTTCAAAGTGATTTATGTGCATGTAGCTGTTTATATTCCTATACGGAAACTCACTCAGTTAGGAGATCATTCCAGCTCCCTTTATTTTTCTGTATAGCTTTCCTGATTGATTATTATAGTGAAAACATTTATTTTAAGTCACTCTGTTGTTTTGAGAACTATTATTGAGTTATGCTAATACGCTTAGGAAAGGAAGATGAATCAATCCTTGCCTCCTATGGGCCCGGGGCAAGTAGCTTTGTGAATAATAACCTTGGATGTAATCAGATCTACGCTAGTAGAAGCAACAGAAACAAAAGACGATCCCGAACGGCACGAAAGGTAGCGAGTAGCGAGGTGGAATGCTCGCACAAAATGGTTGCGCAGAGCGTGGTTTATTAATAGTAATTAGAACGCCCCCGGTACAATGTCACAAATGAAGTGAAGAAACTCGAGTCTGCTTGGGAGTTAAGAAATATGAGGTGAGTCAAGAAACAACTAAACAATATTAAAATAAACCTCATAGTGTTATTTCCTACCCACATAACTTAATCATATATGGAAGATTAAATTAAATTAAATGCTTCACACCTCACCTCATATGCAGTCTTCGAATTAGACTGCAGTTTAATCCTCAGTAATTTCTCGTTAACTGATTTTATGTCGATCAGAAGAACTATTTCTTCTTCCCTCTGTAGGTGGAAATTCCCATGGATTCTGATTTGATCCGGAGGTTTATCGGTCCACCAACAGAGAGAAGAATTAGTGCTGTTCGACATAACATCAGTCGACAAGAAATTACTGAAGATGAAGCTACCATGGCTTTGAAACAGCAGTCTAATTAGAAAACTGGATATGAGGTGAAGTATGAAGAATTTAATTTAATCTTAAATTAAACCTCAATGTTTTTTCCTATAAAAGTTTAAACTTATATGGAATTCAGATATAAATTTGACTCCAATAATTATGATTAAAAAAAATTACTTTCTTGTTTTAAAAATCAGTCTGTCTCAGTCCCATTCACCATTGAACATAATTTTTATATTGCTATTATTTTAATTAGATTGCAGTTTCCTTGCTACAAATTCATATTAACATTTGAAAACAATCATCATTAATAACTACAATACTTCATTTTTAGTGTTGGTCTTCTATAAGAATTTAATGGAAGATTACAAGAAAAATCTGTATATCAACATAAAAAAAAAGGCAAATAGTTCAAATTACTTTTCTTGTTATTGTAGTTCTGCTTACATATCAGTTTTAACTATCTACAACAAAATAGTTTCCATAACTTATTCGATACACAAACATAATAACAATGATAATGGAAGTTTAGCTTAACACATTCAGTACCAGGCACTGAGCAGGGAATTTAAACCCACAGGCCAGCCATTTAAATACCCCAGCTACCCTTTTTGTGGCACTTCAGAAAATTTTAATTTTGTACATACCTAAAGGAGATATCCTAGTAGGATTTGATGGTGAAATAACTTGGGGTGATTGACATCACATGGTATCAGCGTATCAATTTCAGGAAGTGGAAGTGCATCTTCACTTTCACTTTGTGAATCAGTTCTTCACCTGAATCATCATTATACAAAATATTCACTAATTCTTCTTCAGTGAGATATTTTTCTTTCGCCATGGTTTCATTCACGCACAAACAACAGCGCGATAACAAGAAAGATATACGACTGCATTGGAGCCTGGAGGCAAGTTTGGGTGAACGAATTCCATGTGTTGTTTGTTTTAAAAATAAAAGGGGATTCACCAAGGTTAAACGTGTCAAACGGGAATAGAAAATGTACATTTACATGCCATCTATGACCTCCAAGACATACTAAGCCAACACAAAATTTAGGCCCCGAATATAAACGCGGTTTGTTTGCGCACGATCTAAAACGAGTTAACTGACCGACGGCCTCATGCATGATAGTCTCTTTAAACGCCTTAACTGGTTTACGGTACTGAATGTGTTAAGAGAAAGAACAATTTTTTTCATGTAAAATTTTAAGGGAAATACATTCTCTTCTAAACAAAACTCAAAAGATTGTACTGACCCATGTTTCCGCTCCATAAATTTGTAGGAAAAACATGTATTTATTTACACTTTACCTGCTATAAGAGAAACAAGTGAGGCACTAGTTTCTGGGGAATCCTTGTATTAACATTATTTTGTTCTCATTTACAGAGATGCAAAATTCAGTCTTATTACAACAGTTACAATATTTACACCACTCAAATGAAAACACAACAAAGGGGATCAAACACAACTTTACAACATAAATTTATACAAAGGGCTCAATATTTCTCTGTGTTTGGCAACCCAGGCAGTCATAAGCACAAACGGCCATTAGTTTTAAATTTAAAAATAGTAACTTGCATTTGGTACAATTAAACTGGCTTAATAAAATACAATTCCATAACTTAAACACTTCCAAATTCCTGGCCAGGTCAAAATATTTCTCTATAACAAAACTTGATAAAATAAGGACAATAATTCCACTTGTTTTCCAAAAGTCACCAGATATGTATCAACTGGAATAACAATAATTTAAGAAATTAGAATATTATCCGACACAGTGGGACATTGACCTGCTTCATTTGTGAACTATTGCCCTGTCATCCTGCTTACATCCGCTTCACGTCAGTCTGTGACGTCGAAGATTGCAGTGCATTATCCAAGTAAACTGGATAAGTGCTTCATTTGCTATTCGTTCCTGACTATACATGGTTAGTATCTATGTCAATGCAATGCAGCGACAGTGTTACTATGACTGGAGGTAAATGTTCCACTGTGTTATATAATAAAGATATTCATATTATTCTTCATACAGCTTTACTAAGTTAAATTTGCATGCCAGATAATCTCAGATTAAGTTACAGTTTTGGGGTAAGTTTAATAATGGTTGTTGGACATCTCTTTGGTCATTGACCACTGAATGGATCAGATAATTTAAAGAGAAGTGTTTGGTATTTCCTCCTGCTCTGCTGCTTAACTGAGGAGAGTAGCAAAATTAAAGCATACGAGAGAAAGTGGCTAATTCATTCCTCATCTGTAACCTAAAATTCCTATCATATTTTCCATACGCAAACTTAACTTAGACAAGCTGTACAAAAATTTGTAAAAACATAGCTTCATCTTTTTCATTCTTTGTAAGTAACAATATCAACCTTAGTTTTTAGTAAATAATTACAGCAGACAAATAGCAAAGTGTAATTTGTATCATAACAATAGAGCAAGTGGGCAATTTTGAATGCTATAAGTTATTGTATGTTAAGAGATAATATTTGACTTACGGCTTCTTTCAATGTTTTTATTATTCATTTCATACATCTCACTGATGGATATATCATATTTAAAGAGGACATTTATACGCTCAAACTGGGACTTGAACCTGGGACCCTTGGTTTTCTAAACCAAGTGCTCTACCAACTGAGCTACCAGAGCAAGTACCGATCTAAACGCAAATCTTTCTCTATATATGTTGTAATTCCTGCCCACCAAATGCTATGAAGCCATTGCTTCTATCTTTGCAAACGGCAGCTTCTTTTTCTTCTTCTTCCTTCCCAGTATTAGGCCAAGGCATGTTACGATTCTATAGAAAATTTTCCCAGCATTTCATAGGACGGCCCAGTGATCTTCTTCCTCTTGGTATATAATTATAAACAGCTTTGGGGATCCGATTTGAATTCATTCTTTCAAGATGGTGTTTCCAATTTAGTTGGCACTGTTTTAATATATTCCAAAATTGGCGTAGTCTTCAATTCTTTTAAGATATCAGTGTTCCTTTTCCGATCCCATCTGGTGTAACCCGCTGTTCTGCGCACGAATCTCATTTCACAAGCAGTTATTCTACTTTCATGTTGTCTTTTTAGTGTCCATGCTTCACTACCATAGGTCAACACTGGTCTAGCCAAAGTGTTATATAAACGTAATCTGGTGTTTTTTTGTACAAGGGATGGTTTCATAACTTGATTAATAATTCCTAAACTTTTATTATAACTAGTAATTTTTTCAGGGATATCTTTTTCATCCCAGATAGAGAGATAATATCGAAGATATTTAAATTGATTAGATCTCTCTAAAATTTTATTCTGGAGACAGATTTTACTTTGTATGGAGTCCTTCCCATGAAATGCCATAATTTTAGTTTTGTTAATTGATATTTCCACATTAAATTTGGCACCTATTTTTTGTATATTATAAATTGATTGTTGCAAATCATTTTCAGAAAGTGCCAGAAGAGCTAAATCGTCTGCAAAAAGAATAGCATCGAGTTTGAGATTCCTATTGATGGGTATATTAAGAAGACATATATTTGGGAATTATACATTACATTATAAATGCCAGTACAGCTTCTTTCGATGCTTTTATTATTCATTTCATACATCTCAATGATGCATAAATCATATTTAAAGAGAAAAATTTTAGTTTTGAACCAATTACTTATATTATACCTTTACCCTTTATCATGTAACGTCAAAAAACTAAAGTAAACAACTAATCTCCGTGGTGCAAAAGGCCTTGAGGGCCCTTGACTTACAAGTCAGCAGCTATCCTCGCATCAACATGTTTTAATCTGAGGTTGATAACCATCTAGCCAGTATAGCAATGACATGTAGTCAATATATTAGGCCCCCCTCCATGCCATAATAGCTGGTTTTCTCATCCTGGAGGCATTAATTATCTTATATTATTTTTAGTCTGGACATCTTACCTCAATATTAATGTTGATTTGTTCTTGAACATGATTCAAAACAATTCTGTTTTATCGTCAGCTGACATGTTTTGAAACGTGTTCAAGAACAAATCAACATTAATATTGAGGTAAGATGTCCAGACTAAAAATAATATAATTAAAATAACCTCAAAATATAACTTCCTAAAATTAAATATTAATTATCTTAACTACCCAAATTTCTGGTACTGGATAGGGACTGGTTCCCATATACTGGCTGAAATTCCATAACAAAATTTCTTCACACCATGGGGACTCGAACAAGCATGCATCTCATTGTTCTAAACCAAGGCATAATGACTTAAAAAATGCTCAGACATAGTGCAGGACGCGGGGCACGCCGTAGCGTAGTGGTTAAGGCACTGAGCTACAAGCTGGAGGGTCAAGGGTTCAAGTCCCGTTGGATTTTTAAACTGACCAAAAACCCTCTGGCGGCACTATGGCCCTGGGGTCGACTCAGCCTCTAACTGAAATGAGTACCAGACGCTTGTTCTGGGGTAAAGGCGGCCGTCACGCAGGGCTGACATAAAGTGCCGATTGTCTAGAAAAAGTAGGAGCCTTAACCTCCTACTACCCCAAGGGCCTCCTGAGGCCTGTTGTGGGATCACTTTACCTTTTTAGTGCAGGACGTATAAAAGACATGTTAGTAAGGTTTTGGAATTAAAGTAACAGGTATATATATTTTTTTACAAGCACACATTTAATCATTAATATAAAATATATATGAGTGGCATTGAAATGAACTGAATCTGCACACTCAACTTGGTAGTTTTGTTGCAATGATTAAAATGATTTACTTTAAAACAGAAATTGTCAAATATAAGAATTTCTAACAATCATGATGAAAATAAGCCATAAATTTTCCAGAATTTTAAGTATGAAAAGTTAGTATTATAGCTTTTTAAGGTGAAATGTTGCTGCATGGGTTATTACTTGATTTCTGGGTACACCTTCCAATTTACTTTAGCTCAAATTAGAAAACTCGAGGTGGATATTGACTTTTTTTTTTAATCTGAGAGATAATGTAAAAAAGTTAATTTCAATCAGCAGTATCACTTTCTTTTTCCATTTTAATAAACTTGTTTCATTTAATCAAACTGTAATCAAATGGTAAAGAGAAAAATTTATGCCTGAACCGGGAATCGAACCCCGAACCTTCAGCTTTCCGTGCTGACGCTCTTCAGCATGGAAAGCTGAAGGTTCGGGGTTCGATTCCCGGTTCAGGCATAAATTTTTCTCTTTACCATTTGATTACAATAATTTAGTAGTGTACTTTAATATACTTATTTCAATCATAGTAACAGCTTTAGCTTCTTAATATTAATTTAATAATCAAACTGTGTTTATCAGATAATGATTACATATATATATTTCCAAGTAAAATAGGAAAAATAAAAATCCTTTTCAGACCAGACAAGTTATATGCTTTACTAGCATATAGTGTTTAGTCAGCTTAACTTGGTAGTTAGGTTAAAAGACAGTAGTAAATTTTAATTACTAACTTCATCATAAGTAATGCCACTAGTGATTTCCAATTTATCTAGAGAATTTGGAAATCAAGAGTGGCATTTGTTAGGACTATTTAACGAATAAAATTAAGCTGATTACTCACAAATCATTATTTAAATATAGTTATTTAAAAATATTTATATATGTCCACCACTATGGTCCCGGGGTAGCGTGCTGCATTGTCACGCAGCGGGCCCGGGTTCGATCCCCAGCCGGGACAGTTTTTCTGACAAATGTCAGGAAAACTTTAAGGCCCAAACGGTCCCCGAAATCATATGGCCATCGCAATCATCATCATTCATATTCATCTTAGGTTAGGTTTAGGATTAGGGACTCTCCTGGCGCACATTATCATCATCACCCATCATATCATTGGGGCAACGTAACCCTGCCTTCCAGGTGCCCCAACCTCAGAAGTGGGTTACAAGTACGTCATGCCAGGAATGTCGAAAGACAAGCCTGGGGCATTTGAAAAAAAAAAAAAAATTATATATTTAATGTAAATTGTGATGTTTGAAAACAAATGAGAAATGCTATATTTCACTTGTTTATCACTGTAAACCAGATCATATTATTTATTGCCAAAGGATCACAATATTGTAAGATACACCCTAGTGCACATCAAACTGTATATTAATTAATTTCTGATGTCCTATGATGTAAATATGTCAATTATATTTTTCTGGAACGTTATTACCAGGGAAAAAATATGTTTAAGAAAGTGCAAACAGTGGTCTCTTTTTTTTTTGTGGTATAATCAATTGCTACAAATGTTTTTATATTATCTCCCGCAACCACGATAAGGTTACATTTATGCACTATATATACAATCTGGTAGCCATATGTGATCACTGTAAAATAATGCTATGACCTATTCAGAATGTTAAAAAGAAGGAACTTGATTTTACAGTGATAAAATTAAACTGATAAAATCGAGGTGAAAAATGACTCTGATTGGTTGTAAATAAAAAAATCATTGAAATGTGATTGGTCATTGACTCCCATTTGGGGCATGAGTTAAATAGTCATTTCTAATATTCTAAGGAACCTACAAGATCGTCAACCACAAATTCAACAATGAAATATGAGCTGGTGATAGAAGGCAAGGCTTAAAAAAACTATAATTATGAGGTGAGGTGTCAATTTTTTGATTCAAATTAATATTTTAATACCTCTATTTTACAAAATCACATTCATTATAAATAAAAAATGCACTAAACAAATTATAAAATTCATTAAGATAAATGAAGACAAATGAAGTAAATCTCCAGTTATCTTCATCATTAAGATAAATTCTTTTTGAATAGTAACTTTAAAAAATAGTGTACACAATATACATAAATGTAAACAATTTTTTAAGAGATAGTGATGATTTGTGAAATCTTAGGTAATGTTAGAGATTATATTATTTTTAGTCTGGACATCTTACCTCAATATTAATGTTGATTTGTTCTTGAACATGTTTCAAAACAATTGTTTTATTGCCAGTCTGGGAAAGCTGACGATAAAACAGAATTGTTTTGAAACATGTTCAAGAACAAATCAACATTAATATTGAGGTAAGATGTCCAGACTAAAAATAATATAATTAAAATAACCTCAAAATATAACTTCCTAAAATTAAATATTAATGTTAGAGATATTGCATAGAGGTATCATTGATTTAAAGTTCGCATAGATGATTAAGGTCGCCATATTTAACACCACCAGTAAAAGAGTTTATGTTGCCAACAATGAATTCAGTTTAAGATGTAGAAAAATTTATAAAAAGAACTATCTTATTCATGTATTTTATGTCTTTCGGGCTAAATGGCCGTGGTCTGGTTTAGCCCGAAAGACATAAAATACATGAATCAAAATACCTGCCGTGAAAGTCTACAATTTTACATAAACTATCTTATTATTATCATCCTGCCAATCTTTTTACATCTTAAATTATCAATGCTGATTTATGTATATTCCTAACTTTTCATTAATTTCTTCTATTTATTCTTGCCATCCGTGAATTTTCTGCAATATCTCTATCTTGCATGTAAATTTTAATTTTGTTAACTAGTAACACCTTCCATTATATGTGATAATCTTTCTTCTATTATCTGAAAATTGAATAATACTGAAAAAGGTTTAATGTTATTCTCTAATGACCGAAATATACCAACTGGACTGTGTTACTATTATCTAATGTCAAGAACGAATGGTACACATACAAAATATAGCTAAAAATTTATAATACGAAAATCTAGTATTTAAGTGATATATTTTTAAAATCAGTCAAGTATTATATTGGACAGATGTGGATACTCCTGTAAGATGGAAAGGAAAAAATGAGTTAATTTCAAATACTTTTCTCTGCCTTTCAGGAGCATCTACATGCATTCAATGTTTATTTTACATAATTAATTTGTGTTGTTAACCATTACAATTATTTAGTTAAGTAATAAATTGCATTACACTTATTTTAATTTGTGATACAATTTCCAGTAAGCAGTGACATATTTACATTTGTCAATTTTTTAAAATGATATAATACCTGAGAAATGAGATGAGATGAAGCCCCTATTTGTCTGTGACCGACAAGGATGCTGGTAGACCACACCTCATGCACCATCATAGGGGGATGAACAAAATGAAATGAAATGGATGAGATGAATATGGAGAGATAGTGGAATGAAATCTGTAGCAGGGGAAAACCCCGAGAAAACCTGCCTGAGCTCCGTTTCGTCCACCACAAAACTCACATGGAGTTACTGAGACAAGATCTCAGGACCCCAGCAGTGAGAGGCGCAAGCTTGTGCCACGGAGTCACCTTTGTCAATATATTACTTAACTAAAATTTTAAAATAAAGTTCAAGTACATTTTTAGAAGTTATATATTCTTACCAATATTGATAATTTTGACATCAGCTCTCAGATATAACAGTTTAGCTGTACAGTAACTTCATTTTCCAATCTTGTAGTACCCAGCAGAAAATTGTGTAAATGAGAAATTGTCTTAGCACCAACAGTATGACTACACAAAGTTTCACAATAAGTATCAACATAAAATAAAAAAAAGTTGAAGAGAAGGAGTAACATATACAGAATAATTACAGTGAAACAAAACTCTTCACTAGCTGTAAAAAGTTTCAAAATACGTATATTAAAGCTTTCTATCGATAACAGTTTTTCATATATGCCTCTACACATGAAAAAATCACGTTACAGGAAAATATGAAAAACAGAAATAGAGCAACTAATAAAAACCAGCAACAAAGGATGTGCTAGCAATGCAACCAAATTTAGAAAAAAAAAAATTCAGGTATTAAAATGATTGAAATAAAAATATTAATAACCAACAAGGATCATTATGCATCTGTTTAAAGCGTAAAGGTGAAAGGAATAAAAAATGTCTGGCTACATTAACAACACAACGCAAATATCTTATAGGATTTGTAAAAGCAAAAAAGATAATTTGATTTTTTCTCATTCAAATTATTGTTGTTTGCCCTTAAACAATAACATATGTTTAGTAACATACTTCTACATACGAGTTTCCCCATTTTCTTCATTGTCGCTCTCTCTCTTTAAAACTTGTCACACTTTAAAACTTCTTAAAAATACTATTTCTGCTAAGTGTCTCATTTCTAACTTTACATTACTACTTCTTTCTTTCTAATCCAGATGACTGCAAGATTAACGCTACAATTGCATTACATTAGTTTAATTTGATTGTTATATGTTTGATAACTAATATGAAATAAAACTCATACAAATATAAAAAAATAAATTTACAAGTACTTTCAAAACTATCCCTCAGTTTTCACACAGATTAAAACTTAGCTAAAACTTTAATGCGTCCACAGGAAACCTTGAAATTATAGATCCTGCGATAAAAAATACAGGTTCAGGATATTAATATCAGTTCAAAATTTCCTGCTGTTAAGCATTTTTCTGTATTTTTTCTTTCTTTCTTTTTTTTTTGTTTCTGACAAGGGCTTGCAATGATGATTCAACCATGTGATTCTGTCAAAATGACGTATGAATTAAATAGTTCTTTGTGCTATTTTCACTTGAATTATAAAATGTTTTATGTCCAATTGAACAAGTTACCACTTTTTCTTGTGTTCATCCATCGAGACACCACCTGGTCCCAAATATACAATCATTAAAAGTCCACCAATCACAGAGAGCGTCTGAAACATGAGAAGAATAATATATTATCACTGCTACTAAAAATAGAAATCAGAATGATGATGGAATATTAAGTTCTTCTTCTTCTTCCTTCCAAGTATTAGGCCAAGGCCTGTTATGATCCTATAGAAAATTTTCCCATCATGCATAAATCTACAAAAAGTGGAAAAAAGTACATATTTAGGAACGATGATAAATGTAAATCGGAAAATACAGACTGAAATCAGTAAAATAATAGAGAAAAGTTTAAAATAATATTTAATTTTAGGAAGTTATATTTTGAGGTTATTTTAATTATATTATTTTTGGTCTGGACATCTTACCTCAATATTAATGTTGATTTGTTCTTGGACATGTTTCAAAACAATTCTCTGTTTTATCTTCAGCTTTCCCAGACTGGTTTTATTTATGTTGCATTATGTTGCACCACCTGGATGTCGATGTCAGCTCCATCCTGTGGTTGGCCAAAGAACCTCCAAACAAGGTCACCCTCCATCGGAATATCAAAATTCATAACTCTGTTTCTGTTCTTCTGAATATAAATTTTTTCCCAAATAGTCAGCTCGTTTGTATTTTCTAACTGTTTTAATAATTTAGTGTCTGAATTTATATTATGTTTTTCAGACCAAACATGAGCAGCAACTGCAGATTTTTCAATTTCTCCATTTTTAATATTTCTTATGTGTTCTTTGGTTCTAATTTTTAGGTTTCTTTTTGTTTTCCCTATATATATATATATCTTTTCACAACCCATGCATTCAATTTGATATATTCCTGACTTTTTATTTTTATCAGTTTTTTCATTTTTGTTGGTTTTTATTAGTTTATTTAAACTGTAGTTATTTTTTGGTGCTAATTTAATATTAAACTTCTCAAATATATTTTGAAATTTATTATGTACCCAGGGGTGATATGTGAATTTCCTATATTTTTTCATAGGTGGTTCTTCTTTTTCAAGATTACTTCTGTTTATCATTTTTTGTTTTTTATACTTTTCTATCCTTTTATGTACCATTTTTTTCATCAAACCCATTTTCTCTTGCTACTTTGATTATGTGTTTTATGGTGCAACATAATGCAACATAAATAAAACCAGTCTGGGAAAGCTGAAGATAAAACAGAGAATTGTTTTGAAACATGTCCAAGAACAAATCAACATTAATATTGAGGTAAGATGTCCAGACCAAAAATAATATAAAGTTTAAAAGTCTATAATTTAACTAAACAATTAATCTGGAATAAAGATATACCCACCAAGAGTAAAATGGCAATGTATAAAACTAGTTTCAAACCAGTTCTAACACATGCAGCTGAGACTTGGACATATACAAAGGACTAGAGCAGAATTCAAGCTACAGAAATGAAATTCTTACACGGAATGGTACATAAAACAAGGGGTGATAGAATAAGGAATGACAAAATCAGGGAGACATTAAGTGTAGAAAAATTAACAGACATAGAAAAATGTAGAACAAAATGGTTTGGACATTTATTAGAAAACTTAAAAGTGAGAAATAATTTTAATTTCCAATATGCTTAGGATAAAATTAAAGCGGTCAACAAAAAAATCATCTCCAACACATATAGAATAAAACTAGAGTTATCAGCAAAAAGAAAATAATTTTACCATCAAAAGGGTGGGGTGCTCTATATCAATTAATATATTTTATAATAAACAGATATTGGTAAAAGTAAGCTCTCTAAGAAGAAAATGTAAACATCATAAAAAGCACCCCACGCTTTTGATGGTAAAATTATTTTCTTTTTGTTGATAACTCTAGTTTAATTCTATATGTGTTGGAGATGATTTTTTTGTTGACCACTTTAATTTTATCCCAAGCGTATTGGAAATTAAAATTATTTTTCATTTTTTAGTTTTCTAATAAAGCGTGTTCTTTTAGTTTTTTAAAACTATTTATTTTTTTATTTTTTAGTTTTAATATTTTACAGAATAAGATAAATATGTAAATATCTTTAAATTCGATACTATTGTAGTATGAGCTAAAAGTAATACTCTTCTATAAAAAAACCCTCCCAGCCGGATTTGAACCAGCGACGTATGGATTACTGAAATTATATACCACTAAGAGTTCACTGCTCTACCAACTGAGCTCTTACAACGATTGACTAAAAACTCGACAAGTCCGCAACCTATTATACCAGTTTTCATTTTTTTTGATTTTCGGATGATTCTGGCCAGGATTTTAGAAACAAAATATGAAATTATTGTATTGTCACGGGTCCTCTACACGTATACAAAGTTTCAAGTCGATCCAATGTTTCTAAGTGGGTGAAAATCGCATTGAAAGATTCCGTTACATTGATACAAAAACACTTTTTTTGATTTTCTGATGATTATGGCCAGGATTTTAGAAAATAAATATGAAATTATTGTATTGTCACGGGTCCTCTACAAGTATACAAAGTTTCAAGTCGATCCAATGTTTCTAAGTGGGTGAAAATCGCGTTGAAAGATTCCGTTACATTGATACAAAAACACTTTTTTTTGATTTTCTGATGATTATGGCCAGGATTTTAGAAAATAAATATGAAATTATTGTATTGTCATGGGTCCTCTACAAGTATACAAAGTTTCAAGTCGATCCAATGTTTCTAAGTGGGTGAAAATCGCGTTGAAAGATTTACATTGATACAAAAACACTTTTTTTGATTTTCTGATGATTATGGCCAGGATTTTAGAAAATAAATATGAAATTATTGTATTGTCACGGGTCCTCTACAAGTATACAAAGTTTCAAGCCGATCCAATGATTTTAAGTGGGTGAAAATCGCATTGAAAGATTCCGTTACATAGATAGATAGATAGATACAGATGAAACTAATATAAAGCGTGTAAAAAGAATGGAAAAGGAAAGACTACCACAAAGACTGTTAAATCTCAAGATGCAAGGAAAACTACCACGAGAAAGATGGATTAACCAAGTGAAGAAAAGTCTACAATAGAGAGGATACTTCCCATGCTTTGAAGATAGAGATGGAGGCATATTTGGAATCAATGTTCTTAAAGGTGGACACAATAAGAGGATGATGATGACTAAAAATAAAAAATTTAAGAACGTTAAAAGTAAATTATACTCATGCAAGGAATTAGTTTGGGACAAGCTGAAGATGGAGCAATAGCTTTAAAACGATTATCCAACAAAATAAACATATGAGGTAAGAATGTTAAAAAATACAAACTCAAATATTAAGGCAAAATTACTGAAACAGTTAGAAAAATCTAAGGAACTCACAATTTGGGATAAAATTTACATATGCAAGAATAAAAAGAAAACCATGAATTTTGAAATTCCCGGTGAAAGAGAAGAAAAATTGATTTGGAAGTTCATCGGTCAGCCAACATAGGGTGCGGAAATCAATTTGCAGGAGGGACAACTGCAAGAAAACAGTTGTGACATATCGAGAATGTCACACAGTTAGCGATGAAACTGGTCTGCATAAAAATACACAACTCAAATATAATTTTTTTAAAATGTTAATAGGGAAAACGGATGAACTTATGACATCATCTATTTCAACTACTAAGTTAATTGTAAGGGAATGAACAAATTTTTGTCAGGAATATATTTTCCATGTCCATAGGTTTTCCATGCCATTAACCTCTGAGATGTTAGTAATATATTTTAACTTTAAAAAACCAAGGAAAAAAACTTATGAATTTTTTAATTCCCCAGGATTTTGATTTGATTTAGAGGTTCATCAGTTCACCAACAGCAGGAGTAAGAAGCAGTTCTCCTTAATGACATAACATCAGTCATCAAGGAATTACTGAAGATGAAGCCACCTAGGTTTTGGAATCTGCATAATTACAAGACTGGATATGAGGCAAGCTATAAAGAATTTTAATTTAAATATTAGATTTTAACTTCCTCTCCTTGAATTTTCATTATACCTGAAAAATGTAATCAATTTTGGTTGTGAATAAACCAGCAACCTCCAGGTCTTGAAATGGATGCAATATCCTGTTTCATGTGCCTTTATTCACATCATTTGTTATTAACATTTATGGAGAATAAGAAGTTTTGCCTGTATGATTCTTGCCAGGGCCGACAACTTGGATAAAACTGGTCTATAACTACTAAAGATGAGGCTAACAATTCTTGAAACATATTTATATATTAAATTTGGGAATTTTTAACATTATGAGGCTCAATTAATAAGAATTGAATGAATCGTGATTTCTTCTTACCTCATACCTCTATTTTTTTAAACACAGCACTGCAGTATCAGCAACCCATTGTCACCATCGTCAGCTGTTTTCACGACTGTCAATTTTTTTCTTTTGCCGGTAATTATCCAAACTGCCATCTGATGTTCTTTTGAAGGAATTATTTTCTAAACTGCCATCTGGTGTTCTTTTGAATGAATCATTTTCTAAACTGCCATTTGTTGTATTTTTGAAGAACTTTGTAATCAAGCTCGGTTTGTCCGGAATCTTGAAGTTCATGGTTCTAGTATGGTTTTTTTTTAATATATATCTTTTCCCAAACTGTTAAGGCTTCTAATGATGTTTTTATTATTGATTTAACATTTCTCACTGAAAGATAAATTATATTTGAAGAGAAATTTTTTTTTTTGCCTAGACCGAGACTCGAACCCGGGACCTTTGGCTTGCTGGGCCAAATGCTCTACCAACTGAGCAACTGAGGCGAGTTGCGATCTAGATGCAAATTTTTCTCTTATACACGTTGTAATTCCCTCTTGCCAAATGCTTTTGAAACCATTACTTCTATCTTTGCAAATGGCGGCTTCTTAGCAATGCTTTTGAAACCATTACTTCTATCTTTGCAAATGGCGGCTTCTTAGTTAAGAAGACATTTATTGGGAATTTAACATTACTTTATAAAGCTAGTAAGGCTTCTAATGATGTTAACAGACTAAAAATAACTTGATCTTATTTCAAGTTGAGGTTCTTTCACATGCCGTTGATCTAAAACACTAGACTCATTCATATTCAACCCAAGTAAATTTTTTTCTTCTTCTTAAGCCCATTTCTTCCTTGTGCTGGGATTAGAGTACTCCCTAATGGGAACTCATTGGTGAAGAGAATTTAGTTACACACATTTACCCAAAGATGTCAGTGGCACCTCGATGAGATATCTAATGGATAACTAAAATATTACTGGTTGGGAAATGGTTCATAATTTTGCACAGAGGCCTTTTTATTCAGGCTTGTGGTTCTTTTATAAGCTTGAAAATCTTCAGATTCGGGACCATGCTTAAAGTCCCTCCTGGAGAACTTATCCATTGGATTTTTCCATCCTAAAAAATTCATTGACCACGGTCGAGTTTGAAACCGCATCCCTCGGGACTAGAGGCAAGGAACGTAACCACTAGCCCACCGTGGCTGACTACTTGAATAATTATACTATTTCTGAACGATGAGCCACACTCCTCTTAAAGTTACAAATGTCTTAAAACTTGAAGAATTGGGAGATATTTTAGTCCATTTAGAGGAATTTCTCGTGATCAATAGTCCAAGTGGAACTTTATTTAATATAAAAGATTTGTATATCATCATGTATCAAAAATCTTTTTAGGGAACATTTTTTACAAATTAACATTAGAACATGTATACAAAATTACAAATGTATTGAAGCTTTAGTGAGGAAAGTGTTATATGTCTTCCAAGTTGAAAGAATTAACAATGGATGATATTTCATTGTAATAAATTTTAGAACAGCTATATTGAAGATGGAGGTCCACCGCTGTGGTCTCGGGGTAGCATGCTGCCTTGTCATCCAGCGGGCCCGGGTTCAATCCCTGGTTGGGACAGTTTTTCTGGATGAGGTTTTTATCGGGGTTTTTTCCTTACCTTAAGATAAATGTCAGGAAAACTTTAAGGCCCAAATGGTCCCCGAAATCATATGGCCATCGCTATCATCATCATTCATATTCATCTTAGGATTAGGGACTCTCCTGGCGCACCATTATCATCATCATTACCCATCATATCAATGGGGCAATGTAACCCCGCCTTCCAGGCGCCCCAACCTCAGAAGTGGGTTACAAGTACTCCATGCCAGGAGAGAAACCAGGAATGTCAAAAGAAAACCTGGGGCATTTGAAAAAAAAAAATATTGAAGATGGAAGATGAAAGTAAAGAATAATAATTAAATGTTTATGTTGAAAGGTAATTAAATGAAAATGAACTAGAAATCTAGCTATAGTTTTAATGACAACATTATCTCACCTGGAAGAAATCATACTTCAAAAAGTCCCTGAGTGGTTTATATGCTGGAATGTTCCACCAGGCATTATGGTAAAAGTTTAATAAACTCAGGAGCAGAACCAGAATTAGAGCACTAAGTTTGGTCTTATATCCAACTGTCACAAGTACCATCAATATCGAGCCTAAAATGTCTTGAAAAATCTGAAATCAAAATACATCCATTTATTATCTTAAACAAAAGTAAAGAATATAAATAGATTTAATAGTGAGTGGAGAACATATTTTTAACGACTCACCTCATATAATTTCAAATTTCTTTCACACCGGCGGTTTCAGGCAATATCTTGTCCCTCTTCAGTCATGGCTTCCACTGATGAAATTCTCTGGTTGTTGATTTCTCTAAGGACATCACCTCTTGTCCTTAGAGAAATCAACAACCAGAGAATTTCATCAGTGGGTGATTGTCCTTAGAGAAATCAACAACCAGAGAATTTCATCAGTGGAAGCCATGACTAAAGAGGGACAAGATATTGTCTGAAACCGCCGGTATCAAAGAAATTTGAAATTATATGAGGTGAGTCATTAAAAATATGTTGTCCACTCACTATTAATGCTATAACCTCATAATGTTTACTTCCCAATACTAATTTAAATATATCAATAGATATTAAAATAATATTTTTTCAGCAAACTGCTATATTACTACCTAACCTTCTAAAACACATACAACAAACACACTTGTGCAAACGCTCACACATATTGGTACATAACACACACAATAAATTCTGTATGTTTGAAGAGGAAAATTAGACGTTCAGACTGGGGTTTGAACCCAGAACCTTAAATTTTGTGTGTGTTCAATTTAACTTTTCATACTGTCTCGACTCAGTTTACTCATGTATTCATAAAATACAAAATATGAAGCATAAATACAACAATGAAATATTACACACGAAATAAAGTATCATAAAAAATACACTTTACAAAAATTAGAAATGAAATAATATATGTATTGAAATACTGTTACATCTTAATCTAGCAGTAGCTATATATATATATATATATATATATATATATCATGAAAAGAAAAACAGATGCTTGGACAGTGATTTGAACCTGGACTTGTGAATTGATACTTCAGTGCACTGCCAGTTACGCTATCCAAGAATCCTCGTACAAACATTTATTTTTTCTTTATATATTCTCTATTACGTGATCTCACTGTCCTTTGGTAGCCACTATAATAAATAAGCAAGTTAAAGAGAATTTTTACTTTATAGCAGAGTGATGCTTCTTCAATGTTATAATTAAATTTAATTATAGCATCTACATATATATGATATGAAAAGAAAAATGAATGCTTGAGTCAGGATTGAACCCGAATCTCTAAACTCCATGTGTTTAGCGCTCTAACCAACTGAGCTACTCAAGTATTCCAACACAAACATACATTAAGTTATGTAGATAGGAAATAACACTATGAGGTTTTTTAATATTGTTTATTTTTTATTATTTCACTCACCTCATACTTCATAATTCATAGCAGACCCTGGGTTTCTTCACATATTTTGTGACATTGTCAATGCTGCGTCACGTTCACAACTGACGTCCAACGGCCTTCTATCCTGCAGACTGACCTCCGCGCCATCTGGTGGCCGACCGAAGAATTTCCAAATCAGTCCTCTTTCTTTATAACCGGGTATTTCAAAATTCATAGTTGTATTTTCATTCTTGCATATGGGAAAAAATTTACATATGCAAGAATGAAAATACAACTATGAATTTTGAAATACCCGGTTATAAAGAAAGAGGACTGATTTGGAAATTCTTCGGTCGGCCACCAGATGGCGCGGAGGTCAGTCTGCAGGATAGAGGGCCGTTGGACGTCAGTTGTGAACGTGACGCAGCATTGACAATGTCACAAAATATGTGAAGAAACCCAGGGTCTGCTATGAATTATGAAGTATGAGGTGAGTGAAATAATAAAAAATAAACAATACAAACATACATTTTTCTTATATATGTAAAAAAAAAGAAATAAATGTATGTTTGTGTTGGAATACTTGAGTAGCTCAGTTGGTTAGAGCGCTAAACGTACAGAGTTAAGAGACTCGGGTTCAAATCCCGACTCAAGCATTCATTTTTCTTTTCATATCATATTTGCCTTCATTGACAAATGTCAAACAATACAGATATAACATTATATATATATATATATATATATATATATATAAACACACACACACAGATGAATCTGCTTTATACATAATTCAGTTATGCAAAATTTGGTTTAATACTTAGATGTTTGTAAGTCCCAGCAAAAGTGTAATTGAAAAGTTAGATAATTAAACCTTATTTGTAATAATGCATTTATACATAGTTTGCGGTTATACCTACCAAAGCTCATAAAATGTACCTGAGTTGTACATAATCAACAAATACAAACACTGTATTTTTAAAATGGATGCCAATACCAACATGTGGCGAGTTCGTTAATCACAAGATAACATTGGTTAGATAGCTAAACTCCAGTTACAAAGACAGTAGCAGCAATGTCTTGTCGGCAGTATGTGTGGTTTATTGCAATGTCTTGTCGGCAGTATGTGTGGTTTATTGCAATGTCTTGTCGGCAGTATGTGTGATTTATTTAAAAAGATAAAGCTTGTTGAAGATAGATACATTTGTTTCTAATATGGTATCCACTTCTTTGGAAACAATTGGTTAAATTAGAATATGCAATAAAAAGATCTCCTTAAGTACAAATGTTTCGAACACAAGGTGCATTTTCTTTGAAACAAATGGGAAATTAAAAGTACATAAGGCTAACTCCAAGCACGACAGGCCTAGAAGGCCCTTGGTCTAACAGCCGACTGCCGGCCTCATGTCCACATGTGTTAATCACAGAGGTAGACGATCATAAGCCACTGTAGGGGTGACATGTGGTCAGCATGTCGGGTCAACCCAGCCATTATAGCTGGTCTTCTCAACCTGGAGTTGCTACTTATTGTAGCTACCCAAAATGCCTCATGATGCTGGGTGGGCACCGGTCTCATACTGGCCGTAATTCCATGAGAAAAATTTCTTCCCCCATGGGGACTCAAACCTACGCAAGTCCCGTAGCTCTGTGCCAAGGCTTCTTGCTTAACCACTCAGCTAAGTACATAAGGTAATAAAATTTACTAGTGAAATTTATTTATTCTTGTGTTGTGTACAGAGAGGAATGTAGGATGAGTGTATGCTTTTGTAGTGTAAAGTGTTTTATATGAGGAATAATAATGAAGAGAAGGAAGAAGATGAAACCCAGTGCTGACACATAGTCTAATCCTGTCAAATAGCACCAAGGAGCTGCCAAGTTTTTGTCCCCATCTGATGGACGAATGCTATCAACAATACCACATGCCAGTAAAAATTGTACACCACCACCATTCCAGGCTCGTCCCGTGCTGTAGCTGAGTGGTTAAGGCAAAAAGCCTTGGTGCAGAGCTACGGGACTTGCGCTGGTTCGAGTCTCCATGGGGGAAGAAATTTTCTCATGGTATTTTGGCCAGTATGGGACCGGTGCCCACCCAGCATCGTGATGCATTTGGGTAGCTACAATAAGTAGCGACTCCAGGTTGAGAAAAGCAGCTATAACGGCTGGGGGACTTGACATGCTGACCACATGTCATCTCTGCACTGACTAATTATCATCTACCTCTGTGATTGACACATGTGGATGTGAGGCCAGCAGCCAGCTGGTAGGCTAAGGGCTTTGTAGGCCTGTTGCACCAGGAGTAAAAAACTATTCCAGGCTCGAGATTGAAAATTTTACATTTAAATAAATTTAATTAATTTTACAATTAAAAATTTCAATCCTGCCGGGTATTGATCCTAGGCCTATCGAGAAGCAGGCATGCTACCACCTGAGCTAACATGCTGGGCATGAATCACAATCATATTTGAAGAGAAAAATTATATGCTCAAACTGGGACTTGAACCCCGGATCTTTGGCTTTCTAGACAAGTGCTGTACCGACCGAGCTATCTGGGCAAGTTCCAATCTAAACACAAATTTTTCTTTTGTGTAAGTTGTCAATCATTGAGATGTATGAAATGAATAATAAAAACAATGAATCACAATGTTAATACCTATAACAGAACCATCTGTCTTCAATTAGGATACTCAATCCTTTATTTATTTATATATATATATATATAAAACAACTAAAACATTCATAAAAAAATATCAATGAGTCAAGCTATTAAATAATATCCACACAATTCCCAAGTGATGGTATTGGGATCCCAACTCCTAGCAAAGCTACAATTTACAAATCAACATTCAAAGATGTTTTTTAAATAAAAATTAATGTTTGAACCAGGAATCGAACCATGGATCTCCAACTCCATATGTCGGCATGCAGCCTACTAACACCAATATTTCTGACCATTTATACAATGCTCCAACATCTGAAGGCAGATAACTAGAGCTATTAACAATGCCATCAGACAACTTCTACTATTCAAAGTATTTTTAATGATAATTTTATATTTAATATTTCTTTGTTTTGTAAGCCCATGTTTCCCTTAACAGAGATTTAGGCACTCTCCCCCTACAGGGAAGAATTTTAACCATACTAATTTAGTTACACTTGTTTTCGTATAGATGCCATTTGAGTGGTCCGTGGTCAGCATTCCACCTCATACAGACATCTAGAAACCAAGGTAGTACTAGGACAGGACAATTCGGTAAATTTTGCTTAGAGGCCTTTTCATTCACACTTAAGGATCTTTTACGAGCCTGAAAATCTTCAGACTTGGGACTCATGGCTTAAAGTCCCTCCCGGAGGACTTGCTCCTTGAATTTTTCCATCCTAAAAAAATCCATCGACCCCGGCCGGGTTTGAACCTGTGACCCTCGGGACCACTAGTCCACCGCGGTCGACTATATTTAATTATTATTAATTATTATTACTACCTCATAGTGTTACTTCTTACTAAGTTTAAACACAGATTTTTTTATTTTTAAGTTAAAGTTTAATCTACTTAACTTTAACACTTTAACTTATTCTTGAATTTTAATAAAACTTTTCAATTTATTTTACCAGAAAAACTGTAGTTTCTATCACATATGTCCACGATATTCTTAAAAATATGGGCCTGCATAAATATACGTGTATAATGGACTTAGTGACTTCTGCCAGAAAGACAAAGATATCTAATATTCCAGTTATTGTAGCAATGATTCATGTTTAAACCATAAACTTATCTTTGATTATAATTTGTTTTAAACACTTTCAATGGAATAATAATAAAGATAAAGGTAATTTTGCCATATTTTATTACCTGCATGAAAGAAATTTCAAACCGTAGAAGTGTTACAAACATGAAAGCAAGAAGAACTCTTCCTGTCAGTTGTAAATAATTCTTTGGCCTGTTATCTCCTGAAATAACATTACAGACAGTTACATAATGATGATAATAAGAAATTACTACAAGTATGATTTATCACTATATAGAGATAATGAATGAATATGTTGATTTAGAAGATTTTAAGCTTAGTAAAAAAAAAAAAACTAGTAAATGGAATTAAATATGATTACTTTCACATAAACAGACTTCTCCAGCTCTGATTCAAACAGCTTGGATTCAAAACTTTCCTTCCTCATTAACTCACCTAATGAAGGAACTCCTGCAAACAAGCTTCTTCCTTCTTCTCTACTCTCGGCAAGAACTAACAACAGTGCACCAATAAGAGCTAAATTGCGGAAAAGAAACTGCAAATCCCATAGAATGCTATATGCAAATGTCTGAAAAATAATACAATATAAAATCATATTAGAAATGAAAGAAAATGGCTCAATTTTAAGTTAGGATTATTGTACAATTCCATGAATTATTACTCTTGTAGAATATTATTAGTGACCTGAGGAATATATAATCTTTTAGTAAAAAAAAAAGAGGAGGCCCATGAAAAATAGCATGATAATTATTTAGAAATGGCGATAAAAATAATCTGAAAAATATGATATAAACATATTGGTTTTTATATCTATACATTATGGATCATGCAAAGATAGCTATGAATTATGATAGGAACAGGGCTGCTAACTTAAATGATTCATCTGTCAGCTGGCTGGCTCAATTTCTATCTGTTTCATCTTGAATTCCAATGAGGAATGAATTGATACTTAAGGTAATGTAATGGAAGTTAATGGAAAAACTGCACTTAAACTAGCGTGAAATATTTTCAAAGACCTATAGAACAACAGTGTGCATGCGCCAGACTTTATAGAGCCAACGATAATCCACAATCGAACCACATATCGATTATCATCCTCGATTACTATCCGTCGCTATGGAATTTAAATAACCAATATTTGCAATAAATCCCCAAATCTATGTTAAAAAATATATTATTAATATTAAAATTACCAAACATTTATTAAAAATGGGCGTACACTTACTTATCACTCCCTAACGCTGATCCAACCAGCGATAACCCAAAACACCGATAGAAAAAGCATAGACTAAAGATCGGTTTCACCAACAGAGATAACTGTATTACGCCAGTTTAAGCTATGCATTATACACAGACAAAACTGGCGTAATACAGTTACCTCTGTTAGTGAAATTGACCCTTAGTAATATACTCTGTGGAGAAAATAGCAGTTAGCATCACAATATTGTTTAACAGTGTCATAAAATAGTGTGATTTGCATATGTAGATAAGTAATTAAAAATTGTGTAATAATGTTATAAAAATTGTTTGAAAAAGTTTAAAATATTAAATAGTGTTAGTAAATACAGAAGAAGAGCTATAGTTTACAACAATATAACTGAAAAATCAAGCGCTAGTAGAAGTTCAGTTGAGCCGAAGTTAACCAAACAAACTAACCTAACTAGCCATATTAACGATTTAATAGTCTGAATATATTTGCTGTAATCCTGTGCTCAAAAAATCACATAACTTAATGATGTAGGACAAAGTATCCAATTACAAAGATAGATGTCACAATAGAAAAAAAAAACTGGTTGATCTTTCAAAAAATGGAATACCATACAGCATTCGTATGCCACTCATGCTACTGTTTTCCCTCTCTTTGCAATACACAGAAAAAAAATTCACTACTCTGGTATTATATCCTACATCACTATGTAACATTTTTTAATACATCGTCATCATCCATAAGTCCACCGCTGTGGTCTCGAGGTAGCATGCTGCCTTGTCACACAGCGGGCCTGGGTTCGATTCCCGGTCGGGGCAGTTTTTCTGGGTGAGGCTTTTATCGGGGTTTTTCCTCACCTTTAAGACAAATGTCAGGAAAACTTTAAGGCCCAAACGGTCCCCGAAATCATATGGCCATCATCTTCATCATCATCCTTATCATTATCATCACCACCATCATCCTTCACCGGTGTGGGAAGCAACGGGAAGCTACCACACCTACACAATTCTCTAGTAAAGCATAGCATGTAAATGCTATGATTGCAGTGAAGGACCTGCCTTTGGGCAGAATTACTATGGATACTATGGATGGATCATCCATAAGTGTTAGATCAAATGGTCTGTTATGATTTCATAAAGCAGAAATATTCCTTCCAACCCTCTTTGGGGCATCCCAGAGATTTCTTCCCATGGGGTTGGTAGTGAAGCATTGCTTTTGGGATTCTAGATTACTTCAGCAATTAACATTTAGACTACCACAATGTTATTTTTTATTTCTTTTTTTCTAAAAGAAGCCGTACTGGCTTTACAATGTAAGGCTCAACTGCACTTCTACTAGCGCTTGATTTTTCAGTTATATTGTTGTAAACTCTAGCTCTTCTTCTGCATTTACTAACTTTATTTAATATTTTTAATTTTTTCAAATAATTTTTATAACATTATTAGATAATTTGAAAGTATTTATTTAAATATGCAAACCACAATATTATGACACTATTAGACGATACTGTGATGCTAACTGCTATTTTCTCCACAGAGTATATTACTTAGTCTATGATTTTTCTATCGCTGTTTTGGGTTATCGCTGGTTGGATCAGCGTTAGGGAGTGATAAGTAAGTGTACACCCATTTTTAATAAACGTTTGGTAATTTTAATATTATTATTATATCTTTTTAACATAAATTTGGGGATTTATTGCAAATATAGGTCATTTAAATTTCATAGCGACCGATAGTAATCGAGGATGATAATCGATATGTGGTTCGATTGTGGGTTATCGCTGGCTCTATAAACTCTGATGCATGTGCACTGTTGTTCTATAGGACTTAGAAAATATTTCACACCAGTTTAAGTGCAGTTTTTCCCAATGTAATATAAAATTCCCAAATAAATGTCTTCTTAATTAAGAAATATGACAGAAGCAGACACACAAGACCGGGAAGTGTGGAAGAAAAAATTGTACCGGTATATTTTGGTTGAGGATACCTGTGTAAATAACAGAAACAATCCTGAAATAATAAAAAATAAATAAATAAAGAAGCTACCATTTGCAAAGATAGAAGCAAAGGTTTTATAGCATTTGGTTCATGGGAATTAACAACGTATATAAGAGAAAATTTTGCATTTAGATTGGAACTCACCCAGATAGCTCAGTCGGTAGAGCATTGGTCTAGAAAGCCAAAGGTCCTGGTTCGAGTCCCAGTCAGAGTATAATTTTTCTCTTCAAATATGATTTATCCATAATTGAGATGTATGAAATGAATAATAAATAACATTAATTTGCCCATTTTCTCACCCTAACTTGCCCACTAATGTAAGTGGACTCTTAGGATAAAATCGTCTTATATGTGAGCAAACATGTTTGCAATTTGTTACAGTGGGAACATGTTATCACATTGGCCAACATGATATTAAAAGTCAATTATTCTCTCATCGAATATTCACTGGTGGCATACAATAGCAAAAAATGGTAAAAGAAATGTCACATTTCTAGACAGGGACAGAGGGAATCTCGTTAATCCATTCATGCACGTCACTAATTAGATGATGAGGCATTTGGCTGTAATAAGAATGTTGTATGGAAAAATCATAGAATGTCATATTCTAAAGTTGAACCAAACAATCTCACAATTTTGGGATAATATACGTTAGTACCAAACCAACGAATTAAACAAATAATATGAGTGGTGTATCCGATATTTACAATGAATAATAATATAATCAGCAGATAGGAAAAACTTACTTGTAGTACTACTATGAAGAACAATAATCCACACGCGATTGGAACTCGTAACCTTCCTATTACCATTATACATCCACCGATCTGTCCAATTAAATTAACCAAAACAAATATAGTTGCCAGAAACTTGCCGCAACCCCAAGACATATCCATATATTCTCGTTGTTCAGACCATTGGACCCACATTCGAATGCCATCTTCAAGGAATGTTGAAATGAGACATAATCTTGCTATCGTTGGAAGGACATATTTGCCATGTCTTAATACCTGAAAAAATTATTATTATAAATATATTAAAACAAATTCACATTTTTTGGTTAACTACTAAGTGGGACAAGTGACGTGACGATGTCTGCATGTCCCACAATTATTTTGTAAATATGTACTTAGGACGATTTAACAACAACAAAAAAGGTAAAACAAGTGTTCACATTCTTCATCTACGTTATTTTACAATTACCTGATCTGCTATATCTTCCGCTCTCGAGAGATATTCATTTTGAAAAGCCATATTATAACAGCTGTGCTGTATATGGAATCCGTAAGGAACCGTCAGGAATGATGTGGAGAATGACAACTGAATAACTTCCGTCAAGCTAGATCAAAGTATACCAAAATATAATTTTTGAGAAGATAGAATATTAGTAATTCCGTAATAAATTCTTATATTTTTATACAATATGTTCTTATTATGTATTTTTTCATTTACGTATGAATATAGAAGTTAAAAATGTTTCTTTTGACTTCCTAATAATTAGCAAGTTTGCAGACGATTGTTAATAAATAATTTACCCATGCTTAATTAAATACGTGGTTTATAAAAATTAAAATATATATATATATATATTAAAGTACATGTAAACACAAGAAACCAAAACTGTTTCAATCAGGGATTACGACCCAAACTGTGGTTTCGATGGCTTACTTTTGGTTATAAATAACTTTTTAAACCAAATTATGTTAATGGCTACACTGATTTCCCTTTAAAAAATACTAATCTCCCAGATGTTAACGTTACCAACATTACGCGTGTAGTTACAATACTTTTTTTTTAGAGATTACGGCAAACCAGGGCAAGCAGTATTAAAATTGCGGACGTATTTTGTGATTGTGGGCCACATTATTGTGATAACTTCGTGCATTGTCATTTTTCACGTGGTAGTTGCAGCACAGATTAGGGGTTACAGTTTGCCATTTGATTACCTGATATTGACACCGTGGTATAGCGGTGATTACATCTTTCTCGTAACATTCATTGTTAATGTGAAAGAAACTCATTGTAAAATTAATGATTTCCTGTGTAATTACAATTCTTCGAACATTACATTAATTTCATAATTTAAATCTGGGAAGTTTTGAAGTCAAAGTGATTATAGACAATGCTGGAAGTAACTTGTAACGATCGTCTTGGTAAGAAGGTTCGAGTTAAATGCAATCCAGATGATACAATTGGAGATCTAAAGAAATTAATCGCAGCGCAAACTGGAACGAGATGGGACAAAATTGTGCTGAAAAAATGGTACACAATTTTCAAGGACCACATCAAATTACAAGATTGTATCCTTTTGCCAAGTTTTAACATACCATTATGACTAGGTAAATTAATATAAATGCTTAATATGGGTATCGGTGAGCATGCCACCTTTACAGATTGCGCTATTTGATAATTTCTTGAAAAATAAACGTTTATTCTTGCTGGAAATGTCTTTGCAAATGAGAACACATCCTTTAATTGTGTCTGTTTGTTGGAACTTTCCACACATATACAAACAGGCCCAAGAGCTCCTTTTCTGAAGCTAGAATTGTCAATCAAACTTTGGCATTCATATATATATATATATATATATACATATATATAAAAACACACACACAGTATATAACATTAGCAACTCAGAAAAAAGTCTAGTATTTTTTTATCACAAATGTTTCTAATTTCTACAGAATTGCAGTGTGCAAGCACAAGATGCTCTGATGCTTTAATGTAGCTTCAGGCTCTGAAACTGATGTTACCAACTTTTGCAATATATTCCCAATGGACTGAACTGCACTTCTACTTACCCTTGATTTTTCAGTTTATTGTTGTAAACTATAGTTCTTCTGTATTTACTAACATCTTTTAATATTTTAAACTTTTTCAAACAATTTTTATATTACCCGTTTAAGGAGTATTGACGGAGGGCACTGCAGTCGTGTTTATGCAGGAATAGAGCACGTGACACTGCTATCTACGAGTGCAAAGGGGAATGGGACGTGGGACGCTTACAGTGTACACTGCCTTATATGACGTCACGTGTACTAACAAACAGAGCTTCCTGATTCTTCAGCCTGCAGAGATATTTTGAATGAGTAATAACACTATTAGACAATTTTCAAGTATTTATTTAAATATACAAATCACATTATTATGACACAACAAAACAAACTGCTAAAATTTTGTAAGGTAATGGCAGTTTCCATTGTGACATATGGATCAAAGAATAGGGTCATGAATTGATCAGACAGAAGATTACTAGAAACGTCAGAGATGAGGTTCCTCAGATACGTTGCAGGATATACTCTAAGAGACCACATTCCTAGTGAAACAATTAGGCAAGAACTCTGAATTTTAATCTAAATGAAAAAATACAAAATTATAAACAAAAATGGGAAGGAAGCTTGAATTAGCTCAATGTATAGAGCATCAGCACGGAAAGGTGAAGATTCAGGGTTCGATTCCCGGTTCAGGCATACATTTTTTCTCTTTGTCTTCCTTTGGCCAGCAACCAATCGAAGGGACTATTATGCTTTCAAGTCTTATATGAGAATTTCCCGGAAGCGCTGGAGGGAAAATTTTCTATAGGATCGTAACAGGCCTTGGCCTAATACTTGGAAGGAAGAAGAAGAAGACCATTTGATTACAATAATTTAGTTGTGTACATTAATTTACTTATTTCAATCATAGTAGCAGCTTTAGCTTCTTAATATTAATTTAATAAATAATGCTTTAGCTATGTGGAGTCCCTTCATGTCTTCTTCAGGTAGAAGCCATTCATTGTGTATTTGTGAATGATGATTCATTGCATTTGAATGTGGGACCAAGAGTAAGGTAAAGGAAAAGGATTTATGCTTGGATGGGAAGGAAGCCTGAATTAGCTCAATGGATAGAGCATCAGCACGGAAAGCTGAAGGTTCAGGCATACATTTTTCTCTTTACCATTTGATTATCCAAATCTATGTTAAAACAATACATTAGTAATATTAAAATTACCAAACATTTATTAAAAATGGGTGTACACTTACTTATCACTCCCTAATGCTGATTCAACCAGCGATAACCCAAAACAGCAATAGAAAAATCATAGACTAAGTAATATACTCTGTGGAGAAAATAGCAGTTAGTATTACAATATTGTCTAACGGTGTCATAATATTGTGATTTGCACATTTAAATAAATACTTCAAAATTGTCTAATAATGTTATAAAAATTGTTCGAAAAAGTTTAAAATATTAGATAATGTTAGTAAATGCAGAAGAAGAGCTAGAGTTTACAACAATATAACTGAAAAATCAAGCGCTAGTAGAAGTGCAGTTGAGCCCAATATTTATGTAATTTAAATAAATATTTAAAAATCGTAAGAAATGTTTAAAGAATTGTTCCAAAATGTTTAAAATAGTATGAAACATTATTAATTTTTCAAATGCCCCAGGTTGTCTTTCGACATTCCTGGTTTCTCTCCTGGCATGGCGTACTTGTAACCCACTTCTGAGGTTGGGGCGCCTGGAAGGCAGGGTTACGTTGCCCCGATGATATGATGAATGGTGATGATAGTGGTGCACCAGGAGAGTCTCTAATCCTAAGCTTAACCTAAGATGAATATGAATGATGATTGTGATGGCCATATGATTTCGGGGACCGTTTGGGCCTTAAAGTTTTCCTGACACATGTCTTACAGGTGAGGAAAAACCCGATAAAAACCTCACCCAGAAAAACTGTCCCGACCGGGAATCGAACCCAGGCTCGCTGCGTGACAAGGCAGCACGCTACCCCGAGACCACAGTGGTGGACATTGCAGGTGGGAAAAGTTCATAGTGCAAGTGGCATAAGAATGCTGTATGGAAAGTCATGAATGACAATTACTAGACTTGAGCCACAACTCATATTATACAGTTATGAGTCATCAAATTTTTATTAACATTTTCTTTAACCATGACTTCAGATGAAATCCACGACGGGATGAATTTGGAATTGTACTACCAGTAAAACGTGACTCGCTAAATGGACAGAAGCTTATTATAATTTAACAGTGACTGTTTCTCTTTTGTTTAATCTATTTTTTCATTTAATTGTTTTGCTAGGCTGTAAGCATATCTGTGTATGTTATTCAAGACTAGATTTCTATATGTAAGATAAATTTTTAAATAAATAAGTGGTGAAAACAACAGAAGTGTTATGTTGACAGCATGAATCATCATCAATAATTCAAGTGAATGTTGGTGTCTTAAGTACAATATGTGAAGAGTAATTTAAGAGTATAATGTTTACTTCTTTTAAAAAGTAGAATAATGTTGCATATATTCTACTTTAGTACCCTCATTCCTTGCCCTACCAAGTATCTTATTAACTGTTATTAAACTTAGTTTGACTCTTCTGCTGATGAAGAAAGTAAAAGAACCTGTGGTAGCGTGTAATTTAGTCATATTAGCTGTTATATTTTCATTCTAATGTTAAAGACTGAGCTCCAGGAGCAAGTACAAGTTTGTTAAAAGGTTTTGGTGATGGATCAAACGTATCTGCTTATGGGAGAATATCCAATTCTTGATATAACTGATTATTTCAGATAAAGTTTCCATTAAACTTGGTGAGAAATTTTTCTGAGTCCCAGGCAGACATCACGTGCATGCGCCAACAAACGCAAAGCAGTTTACTCTATGGAATATCGCAATGCAGCCAACATATACACACTAAAAGCTAACCTAATGCAATTTAAGCACTCTAACCTGTGAAAGAATGCAAATAAATTGTAAGTTCTGAAGTATATACCCTATTAAGTTAAGGTAGAATATTTTTATCACTCACCTCATATTGTTCTTCTTATTTGATTATAAACTAGTTTCGGAACATAATTTCTGTTCCATCCTCAGTATCGTCACGACCGTTGTTCTGTCGTCTTGAAGAACTGTCCTTCTCTCCTTCCATTGGCTGACTGAAAAACCTCGAAACCAGGTCATTCTCACCGGGAATTTCAAAGTTCATTAATTTCTTCTTTTCGCTCTTTTGAATGTAGATCTTTTCCCAAACAGTAAGTTCTTTAGGTTTTTATTTGTTTTAATAAAAATTAATTAAAAATTAATATGGCTGCCACGTCTTCGTGTTACATATATATAGTTAAATATCATAGAAAAATATATTGAAATAATCCGTTACAAAAAATGTAAAATTTATTGTAAATGGTGGGAAATAATTTGAAAATAAAACAGTGTTGGCTCATGTGCATGGTGTCTGTCTTGAACTTCGAAAAATTTCTCACTGCGCTTAATGGAAAGTTAAGCCGATTATTTCTTGCAAATCATGGTAAATCGGAGATAGTGAGAATGCTGATGAACTCCATACCGGTGCCTCATGGATTATAATTGACAAAATTGGTGATTTATAGAGTAGTAGGGAACTTTGAGTTGCTAGTTCTGACTTTCTGTTGAGTAATGGATATAGTTATCACCGAATTGAAGCTAGATTGATTTTACATAAATAGGAGCTTCCCATGAAATAATTTGTATCTAGTAGAACTCCAGAGTTATTTGGCAGCTTGATTGATAGGCAGCCATATTATTTTACTGTTAAGACGAAGAAAATGAAGGTTTGTGAATTATAAATATTTTGTTTCCGTTTTCATGGTATTGACTGAAATTTCCAAGTAATGAACCATTGGGATAAACAAATGAGAGCTAATTGTAGAAAACAGAGGATTGAAATTTTTTAAGAAATGGTTAAATATTGATGGTGTTGAACAGCAACTTCATATGTCAAAAAATTCAGTTTCACAGGAGAGTGAAGAAACAATTATCTTAATATCAAACAAATATAGAATTATCATGATTATAATACATTTCATTAATACGATATTAGATGAAAAAAGATTATAGAATGTTTGCAGAAGATCCTGGAAGACTTCTTTTATCGTTATATATGACAGCTGCTGCCGTCTTCCAGAAACCAAATGCCATTCCTCTCTGTCCATCCATTGATCTTGCTCCAATCCTCTGATAATCATAGCCGATTGCGCATATTCTATCCAGGTTTTCTTTGGTCTACCTTTCTTCCTCCTTTCCATTGGGATCCATTCTTTTATAGGGACCAATTAAAAAATCTCCTTTTCATTAATTTTTAACATATGAGGTTGCAAGTTCAACACCACTGATATGTTCTTTACACATCTTCGTCCACCTGTCTTGAGCCTGTTAAGATGTCACTGATGGATTTGTATCCAGTGCTTCCTAAGATGGCCCAGAGATCTCTTTCCTGTTGGACAAGAACAAAGCATGGCTTCGGAACTCTATCTGAACTCATTCATCGCAAATGATTCATCCAGTTCTAGTATTCATATATGTACTTTATGGCTGGTTCTAACTGTATTTCCTTCAAGACACAATTTTACACATCATCATCATCCATCCAAGTATTAGGCCGTGTGGCCTGTTACGGTCTTAAAGAGGAATTTTCCAGCCAGCCCTTTTTTTTTGACGTCCCGGTGATATTTTGCCTTGGGGGCAGTAGCAAAGTATGGCTTTTGGAATTCTATGAGATGGCATTCGTTGAAGATGGGCTTTCCAGTTGTTCTGGTAGTTTTCTATATGGTGAAGAATGGGTTCTATCTTTCGAACCTTTTAATTTCTTTTTGGTTTCAGAAATTGCCGCACATGCAATTCCCTTCTTTGCCAGAATGTCGTCTAATTGGTCCTCTTTATGGGAAATTTCCTGTACATTCCAGGTTACAAATTTTAAAATATTTTCCTTCTTCCATGTCGTATCCTTATTCTCGCCAAGGTCGTCAACAGGTTGATCTGTCTGATTCATCCGAGGCTTGGTTTGAGACTTGAAAGCAAATAAAGGATGGAAATATGTCAAATGTGGTTCTCATGCTGTCTCAAAATCTTCATTCTTATAATTCACGTTTTGAATTATGTTCTCTATAAATCACGTTTTGAATTATGTTCTCTGACTATCTAAATACTACAAAGCATTTTTTTTGACAAGCGCGCACACACACACAAAAAAAGAGCTCTTTTAAGTAACACACAATTTATTTCTATAAACCTATAAATAAAACAAATTTAAATTGCCAACATAATATTGTATACAGTTTTTTTAATAGAGTAAATAAGTTTTTTCTTAATATTAAATAACAGATTAATAATAATTAATATAAAAATAACATAAAATAGTCATAAATCATAATGTAGATCACATACATTGTACAGCAGGGCATTAGGCATTTGTACTTTATACCTCCAAGATGTTTTATTGCTTTTTTTTTAGGATAAAGTACTGCACATAAATGACTAAATATGAATAAGATATGGTATTATATGAAGCAAAATAATGACATATAATATCAGTAATCACACACTCAATAGAAAAGCAATACAAAATAATTACTGTAAAGCATTCACACACATTTTAAATTTAATATGCATAATATAATTATTAATAGCATATTTATTTAAATATTTCTTCAAAATCTATGGAAATGTTTTCAACATGATGATTAAATGATTTATCAGTGATATGTAAATGTTGAAAATTAATATTTTTTAAAAATAAAATTAATGAAGACACTAAAATATAACATGTATTTGTTTCTTTGAGGATGTGGATAGCATTATTAAAAGCTTTAAACCCACAAAAAGAAAAATCTCAAATAAATTTCTCTGCAAAAAAAAATGAAGTTTGAGGCCTTTATGTATCAGGAAATGTCTATCGAGATTTGTTAGCATTAACACTTTTAGGTTTCAATTTTTATCTCTTAAGGGTTGATTTCACCAACATAGGTAACTGTATTACGCCAGTTTAATCTATTGCATTATACACAGGGAAACGGCATAATACAGTTACTTATATGAGACACGTCATCACTAGGTTGGCAGTCCATGGATTCCACCACCTGATATGCAACAACACAAAATTTCATGAAGCAAATATAGACTGTCAATGTACGCTATGCGAAAAATCGTGTGACCGATATCACATTGAGCTATGCACAAAAAGAACAAAAACAATGTGTGAATATGCAAATATGTAAATTTAAAATGTACTCTATTTTAATCCTGGCTATTTGGCTGCAATAAAATTATTAATTATGTTGGTGAAACTGACCCTAAAGTAGAGAATTATACAACGTTGTAGTCAATTTCCTCAGGATCAATTTTTAAATATTTTTGCTAAGTGATGCTTTTGCAAAAGTTTCTTAAATAGGCCTATCTATTTTTATAATACAGTTGTGAATTTTTTACATTATGAGGTTTTCTTAATAAGAATCAAATAAATTGTGAATTCTTCTTACCTCATACATCTATTATGATGTATGAGGTAAGAATTCACGATTCATTTGATTCTTACTATCTATTTTTATTTATACATTTGGTTAATTGTTGTACTTTATAAGAACCAATAATTTAGAATTTTAACAAGATATCATGTTCAAATATTTTGGTTGAATTATGTATAAAATAATAATTTGGTTGGATTTTTATTAATCTTTCAATTCAACTAAGATACTATACATCTTAATTATCATTAACAAATGTTCTCCATTATTGCATGTCATATGAAAAGTTCTGATCTACTCGATATACGTTCCACATGGAGACACAGGTGCTCCCTAGCAGGAGTTTCTTAACCAAGCTAATTTAGTTGCACTTCGATCTGACATAAATTTAACACTTTCACCAAAAGACAAATTTTATTTGAAGAGAAGAATAAATGCCTGAACTGGGATTCGAACCCAATGTATCTAAGATTTCAGGCTTCCGATTCAAACATTATATTATTTCTCTCCTTTATTCACAACTCCAATGTGCCGAGGCTATGAACTTTTTTTTTCTACACCCCACTTAGCTGCTTAACAAGAAAACTTTATTGGGAATTAACATCACATTTATAGCCAGTGGACAAAGAATTTTTATTAATTTTTTAAAATTATGATATAATTTTCCATTTATGAAACTCCGTGATTTTCATGTATTTTTTACTGGATATGAACATGAGATATGAATAAATATTGCAATCTCACACAGTTAATAGTTAATATCAAGTTTGGGACCACTATTATGAATGAAATACATAGCATCACATCTATCAGCCTTAAGATACAAAATCATACAAACCAAGCAAATGTTTTGTGTTTCAGATGATATTACTATAAAGCACTTCAAAATAGTAACTAAAGTTAAAAACTTCATACTAACATACATTTATCAATATGAATATCTCTCAATAGTTTGAAAATAGCTCATATTCTTCTATATTTATTGTTGTAATTAAAATTAAAGAGAAATCCAGTAATTTTTGCATTACATTCATTATCAGGGCCCAGATACTGATGACCTAAAAATAAAAAATGGCTAATAAAATGATTTAAAAAATTCAATAAAAATTACCTAATGATTATAAAATATGACCTAAAATTCATCTATTAAACTACTGTACAAAAGTTATAAATTAAATATTATTGAATTAGTAGGCATACATAATTAATTTGTAACATTTAGAAAATAGAAAACAACAAAAATAAAAAAAAAATTAATTTGTAATTTGAATTGATTAAAAATCTACACTCTCAGCTTCTGTAAAAAATAAATAAATATTTTTAGGTCTTGAAATATTGGATTATAGTAGCCGAAGTAATTTTATTTAAGAGTTTTATATAAACAAAACTTGGATCATACCTTATTCAGCATTGTAGTAGATTACTCTGAACATATGAAATTGGTCGAAAGTAAATGACAATAAAGGAATATTAGCTCTAAAAAGAACTTCACACAAATCCATGAAAAATGGAGAAGATGCAATTATAGTTGTTCAGTTAGCAGCTGAGATGTTGTCTTTCTCGTGTTTTGAATAGTGCATATGAACTTTTATAGGAATAATTCATTATGAGGTTTAATTTAAAATAAAATGGAATGTTTCCTACCTCTCCTCATATTAATCTACTTAGAAGATTAATATGAGGAGAGGTAGGAAACATTTGATTTTATCTTAGTGTATACATGTTTATTGCGGCCATTGTGGTGTTGCACAATGAACCCCTTATCTGCCAATACTTTAATTTCACACACTTAAAATAAAATTTCATACCTATAGAGAATATTTCCTCTCCAAACTCTGGAACAAGTTATTTTAAATGTTATGCTTTGGAAGGTTTAATTTTAACCATAATAATAGCCTTAATATTAAAATGGGTTAGTTTAAAAAATAGTTTATTTTTTAACAATGCCAGTAACTAAGATATTGAGACTGGATTTACAATGAACTCTCTTTACAGAAAACTTTACTGCAATTGGCAGTTTCATATTCATGTCCAAATAATAAGGAATCAGTCTCATTGTGTAGCTAAATTATAAATTTCATTGTTGGCAAGTCTGCCACAAGAGAAAAATATATTACACAGTATTATTTTCACCCATCATATCATAGGGGTAATGTAATTCCACCTTCCAGGTGTCCCAACCTAAAAAAAATGGATCACAATTTCCGCCAATGC
Organism: Diploptera punctata; assembly: GCA_030220185.1. Classification (NCBI taxonomy): domain Eukaryota; kingdom Metazoa; phylum Arthropoda; class Insecta; order Blattodea; family Blaberidae; genus Diploptera; species Diploptera punctata. Next base: position 499,676 of record JASPKZ010000013.1, read on the forward strand.
CAGGGAAGAAAGCAGAAATGTCATAAAAGAAAATTTGGTGGCATTGGACAAGCAAACAAAGCATTTTTTTCTGTTTGTTTCTCCCAATAAACCAGTATAAATATGATATACTATATACACTATATTTTATTTTTTATATTTGATAAACTATAATGCAGAAAGCACATTTCATTTATAAAATCCTGTTAAGGACAAAAATATTGACCCAATACTTTAAATAAGAAATTACATATAACTTAAAAAAACTATCTAAAACCTGAAAATGGCAAAAACTATGACTGAGCTATAAAATTATGGATTTTTAGAATGTGGATATCATAAGTAGGATTTATATATAAACAAGCATCATCTCTGATACAAGGAATAGAAGAATCTGGGCCCTGTTCATTGCAATATTGAGAATAGAGAACATTCAAAGACATTAATAAAATTTAATTTTTTTATATTTAATTAATGTTGGGAAGTAAACATTATGAGGTATAATCATTAAAATTCATCGGAGAACATATTGTTTAAACAACTCACCTCATAGGATTCATGCTTCCATGATATCGCAATTTCAAACATAGTCATGTTCATCAGTCAGTCGGAGTTATGGCTGATGATGAACATGACTATGTTTGAAATCGCAATATCATGGAAGCATGAATCCTATGAGGTGAGTTGTTTAAACAATATGTTCTCCGATGAATTTTAATTTTTTTCTTAATTTTTTTTTTTAAGTTTTCCACACAGAGTGGATTGTATGATGATGACAGACCAATTCTGTGTAAGTGGTCATTCAGACTGTCATGGCCAGTAATTAGACGCAATAGCAGCTTATTGTGTCAATTAATTTACGGTTTTGTGGAATCTGTATCCATTTAGAATTGTTGTTGTTTTCTTGGAAATTGTTTGGTATCTATTAGTTTAATTTAGGTTATTTTTTTACAAACATATTAGCCTTTTCTTTTCTTCCGATGCCGTAAGGCCTGGGATTCATTGTAGTGTTACTTCTTTACCAAATTTGTTAGATCATCTAATGAATTTCTTAATTGTTTCTGTTTTGGGCTGAAGTGCTATTGCTTGAATTGCTGCCCGTTGATTCTGGAAAGTTCATCTTCCAAGAAGATAACTACTTACCACTGAAGCATCAATGTTTATCACTACCTAAACAATGAACTTTCACATTACTGGGTGACTGCATTGTGCAAGTGTCTTAATGCCAAACATTTTTTTTCCTTTGGAAATATATTAAACATCTTATTGAATAACAATCTTGCTCCAGTACTTCAAAGTTTTGGATATTTCCTGTTTAACAACTGTATAATTATAAAATTACAATAGGAACTAACATTATGACATTATGAGGTTCTTAATAATAAGATGAGTCAGTTGTCATCTTACCTCATAGCAGTTGAGTTCTTTTAGGACATGTTTCAAAACAAATCTTCTGTTCTATCTTCAGCTTGTCCAGACTTTATGTTGTCAGCACTGGATGTCGACTCCTTCATCTTTATGTGGTTCTTCTATCCAAGAACAAGGATAGAATCATGAATTTCGAAATTCCCCGGGAGAGACATTTGATATGCAAATTCTTCTACCCAAGAACGAGGATAGAATCATGAATTTTGAAATTCCTGGGGAGTGAGATTTGATATGCAAGTTCTTTGGACCACATAAAGATGAAGTAGGAGTTGACATTTAGGGCCGACAACATAAAATTCAAAGTCTGGACAAACTGGAGATACAACAGAAGATTTGATTTGAAACATGTCCTAAAAGAACTCAACTATTATGAGGTAAGATGACAAGAGACTCAATTTGTTATTAACTATGTAACTACAGAGGCATTCCTCTCAGTGCTTGATGTAGACAAAAATACTGCTCTTGTGAAGGTGTTTTTAAGGCAGTCAGACCCATAATTAATCAATGGCATATGTACAATATTTGTACAGTGCAAGTAAAACATGATGCAGAATCACTTAAACCAAATTGGCTAGGACATGTTTATAAAATGAATGAAAATAGAATGCCCAAAAATATTTTAAGTAGTGTGATGCTTGGAAGTAAAAGAAGAGGTACCAACGGAAAAGAATTAAAGAGTGACCTTGATAAAAAAAAGTTTGGGGATGGAAAAAAAAATGTCATGAAGAGAGATGAATGGAGGATAATTGTGAAGGAAGCCAAACACCACCCTGGCCACAGAGCTGAGAAAGAAGAAATAAAACTTGATGAGTTTATGGCTCTTCATTATATCACTCATTTCTATAGGTGTACTGCTTTTGAAATACAGCGGTTTCAAATCAAATTAATGATTTATAGTAGTCCTGTATATTTTTTATTTAATTTAATTGTTTTATCTCTTACCATACCGTAATGGTACTTTTCACTGAATATATATATATATATATATATACCCTCAGGGGTCCTCATCTAGGGGATATGTGGATGGTAACCACAAGGTGCCCAAGCTGAGCAAAACATTTCTTCCACTTACTTGTGTTTTGCACTCTTTTAACTTTACTATCTAACCTCTCTTGGTTAACTCTTGTTTTTTTCGACCCCGACGCTATTAGGGCATCCGAGGGCTTGGGAGTTTTTCCTTTCTTCCATTTCTTCTTTCCTTTATTTTCTTTTCTTCTCCAGATAAGCCTGACCAGAGGCTATAAGATGGCAGCCCCATCACTGGTCTTGCCTTCCTTTGGCCGGCAACCAATCGAAGGGACTATTATTATGCTTTCAAGTCTTATACGAGAATTTCCCGGAAGGATCAAACTAATGACGACCAAAGCATGAAAAAGGACAACTCTTGGAAGAGAAAAAATATTTTGCTTTTTAGCACATGGAATGTACAAGGGATTAACTATAAAGATGATCAGTTAGATGATATATTGTGCAAAAAGGGGATTTCATTAGCTGTAATATCAGAAACAAAAAAGAAATTACAAGGCACCAAAGAAACTCAAAATTACATTCAGTTTTATAGTGCGTAACAGGCCTTGGCCTAATACTTGGAAGGAAGAAGATATATATATATAAGAAAAAAATTTGAGAGATATCCATGATGAAAAGAGGCATATAGAAATTGTTATAACATCTAGAGTCTAATTATTGCATACACATATACAGTATTATCACAGCATTAAAAAAATTTACACTATTTACATGAGTAAGATATACTATTGTATCAATTAAACAAATATATTCAACAATGAATTAGGAAGAAAATATTATATAGCAGTAAACTGTAACATGTTATCATTTATGTCACTGTATCTACACAATCTACATAAAATATTCATAAGCAAACTATCTCTCATTTTCTTTAAGCAAAATATATATTTATTTGCTAAACTCAATTTGATAAAATATATATTCATTTTTTTATATTTTATTTACACTTACTAGGGTACTATCGGTAAGCCCTTATCAAAACTTAACTGAAACTTCGTAAGAATCCCATCACCAAAAATGTTTTGCAAGTTTTGATTCCAAATTCCTGAATTTAGCCAGAAATACCTCTCTCATTAAATCACTTTCAAATAAGCAAATGGACAACTCGAATATCTGTGCTCAGGTGGGGTGGTCTGCAGTCCTTAACTAAACACTAAAAACTACAGAAACTTAAAAACTGGAATATCATGCTATTAACAAACCTTATATTTCCAAGATTTCAGGAATTTGGACATGTCTAATTAAAACTTGCACACAATGTTTTGTATGTTAGCTTCAGATGATATCAGCAAAATTTCAAGACATATTTTGATATGAACTCACTGACAGATTCTTTACAAATTATACAAGATAATTGCAAGACTTAGCCTCTACTTTCAACATTCAAAATCAACTAATGTGAAGAAATGTTACATAAAATGAAATATATGATTTTATGATAAAGTAAATTTAGCAATGGGCAATGTAACTCTCTTGGGCCAATAATATATGCTTTACATCAATTACATTGTTAATAAGACAATTTTATATTGTTTTACATATAGTACATAAATAATGTTTAATATTCATAATTAAATATGGGAAATAACATTATGAGGTTCTTAATTCATAAATTAATGAGTCATTTTACATCTTACCTCATATTTTATGTTTCTTTAAATATGGGAACTAGTTTTCAAGAGAACCATCTCTCTCATTTTCAACTGACAATCTGGTAGTCATAATGTCAGTTGAAAATGAGAGAGATGGTTCTCTCCCATGTTTAAAGAAACATGAAATATGAGGTAAGATGTAAAAAAATGACTCATTAATTTACGAATGTTTAATATACCTAAAGGAAATTAAATTGAAAGATAACAGAATTCAAGATTAATTTCATTACACATTATGAAGAAAAACCTCCAAAGATATTGATGAAAAATTCACTATAATCTTATAGCCATTTTTACTTCACTTTCATCTGAATAAATCTATTTATATTTATTTTAATATTTAATTTTAGGAAGTAATTAATATTGAGGTAAGATGTCCAGACCAAAAATAATATAATTATATTTATTTTAACTTTTCTATATTATTTTTCTGTATATACACAATTTTTTATGGCTGAGTGAAAGAGGTCTTATGGCCTTAACTTTGCCAATTTAAATAGATCAATAATAGTAATAAAAAATATTAGGATACTGTCACAATCTTAATTTTGTCTCATTTATATTTTATTAACTTTTTAACTGAATTAAGAAAGTAACATCAAGATTATATGTTAAGTTGCATATTTAGGTAGATAATTTAATCTGGATATGACTTTTTCTCATGAAATACCATATGAATAAATCATAATTGCGAATTATTTGTGACTTTGTCAGCTTGTATTGGGAGGCTTGAGAGATGATGACTTAAGCATCAATTCTGGCTATTGGAAAATAAATAAAACATAATTGCTGCATTTTATGACAAAGATAGAGAGCTTTGTGACTGATCTTTAAATTAGACACATTCCAATGAAGTTACTTTTTTTTTACTAGTTATAACATTAATTTGTAACAAATCTCATGATTAGAGTCCCTAACAATAGAACAAAGATTCTGGGCCAATTTCCAATTTTTCAAAATGTAGATTTTTCTATAGAAAGGGGAACTATACTAATTCCATTATGATCTGAAAGTATATGGGGGAAGGGATAAAAAAATGAGATATTTACAACAAATAATGTATCAATATCAATCTGACATTATAAGATTGAAATAACCAAAAGCATCACAGAATAAATATTGTACTGTAAATTTAATTTACAAAGTTAATACTTGGGTGTTTTTATTATTAATTTAACATTTCTCAATGAAAGATAAATTATATTTGAAGAGAAAAATTTTCGCCTAGACCGAGACTCGAACCCCGGGACCTTTGGCTTGCCGGGCCAAATGCTCTACCAACTGAGCTATATAATTTATCTTTCATTGAGAAATGTTAAATTAATAATAAAAACATCATTAGAAGCCTTACTAGCTTTATAAAGTAATGTTAAATTCCCAATAAATGTCTTCTTAACTAAGAAGAGGGAATTACAACGTATATAAGAGAAAAATTTGCATCTAGATTGCAACTCGCCTTGGTAGCTCAGTTGGTAGAGCATTTGGCCCGGCAAGCCAAGGGTCCCGGGTTTGAGTCTCGGTCTAGGCGAACATTTTTCTCTTCAAAAATAAAATTTAATACTTGGTATCCAAAGTATTTCTTGGAGTTTCATAATCATTCTGTCCAAGAAAAATGTATCACAATGTTTTCTCCAAATTTTTGAACAAAATATTTTATTATTTTATAAATTAATTATGGGAAATAACATTATGAGGCTTTCAAGATATTTGAATTCCTTTCAATATCGTATGGTATAATAATGTTATTTTTATATCTTATAAATCTATTTACGATTTTTGTAGGAACCATATTATATATTAACACTACAGTTTTATTTTGTAAGTTCTGGAGAACCACAATATTATTTGTATGATATATTATATAAGACAGAAAGGATGGTTGAAATTGAGAGAAAACATTTAAAGAATGTGGCAAGACAATGGCACACTGTTAATGAGAAATGTCATGTGGCAAGATGAAGGGTTTGTATTAGTGAGATCTTTTTCTTGTATATTTTTAAAATAACTTTATACTGTCATGAATCAGGATTCTGACTTGTCAGCTTTAAGATCTAATCTCAGAGTATGTTTCATTTGGTTTATAAATACACATTGTAACATAATAAACAGAAGGGGAACACTTTTCCTTTTTTACAAATAATTTTTATATCTATAGATTTTTAAACTTAGAGCATGGTTAGATGAGTATTTCCCAAACATTGTCAGGCACAGATTTTGTCAAAATGTAACAGAGCCACACACATACTTGGACCTGCATGAATATATTACAGCCACACGATCAACTTAATCACTGATAATAGAGAGAGGGAATCTATGTTTGATTAGAAGTTCTGGAATTTATTGAAAGTTTTTTAGAAAGAAAAATTAAAGTTCAAATCCTGGATCTCAGACTCTAGTTTTTAAATTTTGGTCATGGTATTCTGCATTAATAATGTCTTATAAATATGCTCTTTGAAATGAGATACCTTTGGAGGACTGCAGGATACACACTACTAGATCACAAAAAAATGAAGACATCTTAGAAGAATTACACATGGAAATTTAGAAAACAAAATTTCTGATCATAAGTCAAGATGGATGCAACATGTTCATTGAATGGAAGATCACAGGATACCCAAACAAATGTTAAGATATCAACCTGCTGGAAGAAGAAGACCAGGACATCCAATCAAAAAACTTCTGGATGGTGTTTCTCTTGAGGCCAAAACAGGTCAACAAATGGCCTAAATTTGTGATGTACTATGATGATGATGAAATATGCTCTTTCTTCAATTTTGTTAGTAAGTTTACTAAAATAAAACTCAAATGAAGTGTGAATTCTTCTTGCCTCATACGTCTATGTTTTTTAACACAGACCTGAAAAATCAGCAATAGTATCACATAGTTTATTAGAGAATTGAAAAAGAAGCTAAACTTTTGAAACATTTATCTAAACCTTTGGAATTATCAGTTTCGGAAAAGATATACATTAAAAAAAAAACCATAAGAGAACCATGAATATTGAGTTTCCGGATGAACCAAATTTGATTACAAAGTTCTTCAAATCAACGCCAGATGGAAGTTTAGAAAATGACTGGCACAATGAAGAATCAACAGTCGTGACAACCGCTGAGGATGGGAATGATGTTTCCCAAGACTGCAGTTCTGTGTTAAAAAACATAGATGTATGAGGTAAGAAGAATTCACGATGCATTTGATTTTTATTAAGAAAACCTCATGTAAAAATTCCCAACTTTATTATATGAAAGCAATTTATTATGTAAATGATTTTTATTCAACAGAGGAGAAAAATACAATTGGAAAGAATGCATATGTGGCCCCTATGTCAACATGAGAATTATGTTACTTTTAATAAAAATTCTAATGGGAAATAAAACTATGAAGTAAATTATCAATAATATATATAAATGAATTGGACACTTTCACATCTTACTTGACTACTAAAACATTAAGACATTTAGAAAAACCAATAGAACTATCAATGTGGGAAAAGACATACATTCAGAAGAACGAGTACAGGTCCTTGAATTTTGAAGTTCCTGATGAGCAAGATTTGATCTCGAAGTTTATTCAATCCACACCAGGTGGCAAGAGGAGTGCTGGAGTTAATGATTCAATTCAAACAATCGGAGTGTAGCTGAGAATGAGAGTGATACCTTTCGTAACTAGTTAGGGGGGGGGAAAGCATATTTTTATATGGTGAAGTGTAAAAATTTCCAATTAATTTATATAATAGCAATATGTTACTGGAATATGTAAGCATGCTTAACTCCATCCATATTAATTCTGCCCAAAGGCAGGTCCTTCACTGCAATCATAGCATTTTCATGCTATGCTTGCAGCTTTACTAGGGAATTGTAAGTGTGGCAGCTTCCCATTGCTTTCCATACCGGTGAAGGATGATGATGGCCATATGATTTTGGGGACCGTTTGGGCCTTAAAGTTTTTCTGACATTTGTCTTACAGGTGAGGAAAAACCCCGATAAAAACCTCACCCAGAAAAACTGCCCTGACCGGGGATCGAACCTGGACCCGCTGTGTGACAAGGCAGCATGCTACCTCGAGACCACAGCGGTGGACGCATGCTTAACTATGTTATGGTAATTTTAATACATCTGTATTTTAAAAATCTATCTAGGTTAATCAGTAATTATGATTATACACAATTTCAAAACAAGACAGGTTCATACAAGATAAAAATACTTGCCTAACCATACTCTTAAAATAATTGATAATGTAAATTATCTATATACAGTAATAATTATAAGCCTTGTTTTCTTGTGAAAAAAAATTATATAAAGCTATTTTTACATATTTTTAAAGATGGAACATTATCTTTAACAATTTAATGAAATTTTAAAATCTTTGCCCACAGTACCATACTTTCCCTTCCACTCTAATATGCAATACTTATATTTTATATCTATCCTTCATTGACAGCTAGAGTTCTTTAAAAAATTGATGCTATATCAAATTAGAGTATTATATATATTTATAAAAACATACTATACTTATGTAAAAAAAAATAACACCTTGGAAATAAAGTATGGAAATCTAACTTACAAACATCTCTTACAATATATGTGACCAATGACTTACAGCCATTTTAAAGAATGATGTACTATACTGTAAATAACACACCATTCTTCAAAATACAACTACAAAATAAAGTGATACTTTTCCCAACAAATTAGTTAAATTAGGACATTGTTTTCATCTTTGTCCTAAAACTAACAATTTATTTTATTCACACCAGTTGCATACATTTTTTTTCTCAATACCTTTGTTAAAAAGTCTGAAGTACACATACAAAAATTACTAATTTTATATTATTATTGTACAGAAATGCAAGGGTGAAATAAATTACTTTTTGCCACTGTAACAGTGAAAAAAGTAAAAGGCATTATGATAGAAAACAATTGAGAAATAGCTTTGTTTAACAAAGATATTGACAAATATTCTCACTTCAGATGATTATCTGTACCCTGTGTTTATAGAAAATTTATTTCCTATATCAGAAATTCTCAAATTATTTGAATGTCGATCCCTTTATGAAAGCTTATACCCACTATCACTCCCAAAATAAGAATAAAATACATAATATCATTGTGAAAATACGTTAATATTATTACTGCTTGATATTAAAATGGTGATGAGGCTAATGAGCGTTAAAAGTGATTGATGAAAGGTTAATAACTTCCATTATGATTGTAATTTTTCAGTCAATAATCCTTAACTGAACTGACAATCCACAGCGGTGGTTGGCAAACAAGTAATCACAAATATTTTCCTAAAAACAATTATGAATTATTGGGGCCTAGAAGTAAATGCCTAATTATAATTTTTGTACTTTTACTTCATTACTTAATAAATGTGCACAAATTATGCAATTTGAGTATAAAAAGAGGCACTATGATCAATAAGAATTAAATGAATCGTTATTTCTTCTTACCTCATACTTCTATGTTTTTTTAAACATAGCACTGCAGTATCGGCAACCCATTGTCACCGATACTGCAGTGCTGTGTTTAAAAAAACATAGAAGTATGAGGTAAGAAGAAATCACGATTCATTTAATTCTTATTAATTGAACCTCATAATGTTAAAAATTCCCAAATTTAATATATGAAACTATGATCAATTTACATAAAATATTTTTTTTATGGTATTGTCCAATTAAATCATATTTCACTGATTGCTTATACAATTTGCTTATAAATAAATATATATACAGATACATACAGGGTGTTGCAAAAAAAATACCGACAATAGCTGTGAGGTAGTATATTGAGATATGTTTTTAATAAGGTATCAATGTCCAGAAATGATGCATTTTCACACCATGGCTACTTAATTATAACTCAATCAGTGTTAGTACGAAGGATTTGAAGACTCATTACTTGACAACACCTCACAGGTACATAACGTGGCTTTGCAACGGAATGTGACTGCAACATGGCGGAGGTCCAGCTCACTTCGATGCCAATGTGAGGAGACATTTGAATACCACATATCCAGGTCGATGAATTGGCAGAGGGGGACAAGTCCCATGGCCTCCAAGATCACCTGATCTTAACGCTCTTGACTACTTTTTGTGGGACGACATGAAAAACAGTCTGTTTATCAGACTCCAGTAGTCATGTATGGATCTTATAGCCCAAATCCATGCTGCTACAGAAATAAATAAAACGAGGCTAGGCCTATTTGAACATGTGTGCCAATCACTACACGCCAATGTACGCTCTGCAATGAGAAGGGAGGTGGATATTTTGAAAATTGATGCAACTGGAACAGTATTGTCAAGTATTGAGTCTTGAAATCTAATGCAACTCTTGAGAAGTTAGCTACTCATAGTGTGAAAACACATCATTTCCATGCATTGGTACCTTATTAAAAATGCTAAACATATCTCAATATACCACCTCACCTCCGTTGTCAGTGTTCTTTTGTAACACCCTGTATGTATGTATGTATGTATATATACTCCATAATCTACAAATTGCTGGAATAGAATCATCATAACTCTTTAGCAGATAGATAAATAATACACTTAATTGAATAACAACAAACGAACACAACTACATTTTAAATGTAGCCTTTAATATTAATTGCTGGTATTTTGATAACAAAGATGACGATATCAATACTTTTGACTTCACATATATGTAAAGTGCCACTATTTTTGCAATGTGCTGAAAATGAACAGCCCATGGGGCAGACTTGAAGCAAGTTATAAGCTGGTAAAGTCTCATATGCATAAACCTTCAATTCAAGATGCAAACATTTTTTTCTTCTTCTTCTTCCTTTCCAGGATTAGGTCAATGCGACCTGTTCCGGTCTCAAGTCCATCGTTTCCTTGGCCGTCCCAAAGATCTTTTTCCATGTGGTTGATCTTTTTGGGTAATCTTGTATTGTCCATTCTGCCTAAATGTTCTTTCCATTGGTATTTGTGCTCGTCTAGTTTATCGAGCATTGAAAATATTTCCAGTTCATTTCTTATTGATTCATTGTGTAATCTATCCATTCGTGTACATCCTTTTACGGATCTTAAAAATTTCATTTCAGTGGCTTGAATGTGTGAGAAATCTTTTTTTTTTGTAAGTACCCGCGATTCAAATCCATATAAAAGAACAGGAACAGCCATAATTTTATAAAACCTCAGCTGAGTTTCTCTTCGAGTCTTTCGGAGGGTTCTTCTTATGGTGCCACACATCATTTGATATCGGTGTAATTTATTGTGTATATCCCAATCATAGCTGTATATCTAAACCAAGATAGTTAAGTGTGCTATCTGTTCTATTATTTCATTATTGATTACTATTTTTGCTCTGACTGGCACATTGCCCTGAAAAGCCATAATTTTAGTTTTTGAAGTTGTGACTTTGAGATTAACATTTTTTCTCAACTTCCAATTATTATAGTTGTCTACTTTTATCGCAGAGGATGTTAAAAATAATGTTCTTATACTTCTGATATTTTTTTAAATAAAGACTGAATTCACATGCATTCTTATGACATTGTAAATTCTAACTTTCCTAGAAGATTTAAATTAAAATTCTTTATACCTCACCTCAAATCCAGTCTTCTAATAAAACTGGTTTAAACCACCATCAGTCCACAACAGATGGAGTAAGAAGCAATTCTCCTGCACGATATAACATCAGTCGAGTTATTACTGAAGATCAAACCATCTAGGTTTTGAAACCAGTTTAATTAGAAGACTACATATGAGATGAGGTATACAGAATTTTTTATTTAAATCTTGAATTAAACCTCATAGTGATTTTTCCTATAGTAAGTTCAATTTTTTAGAATATGTCAGATATGTGTGGCAGTAAAAGGGCATAATTTTTAACACCTTCAGTAACAAAGGTAGAGGATTTTCAAAATATACAGTTAAAGCTCCTTATTCACGAGGAATATGTTCTGTAAATATGCCGTGAATACAGAAACCATGAATATGGAATGGTAATTTGTATGGGAATATAGGGGATACATTCCAAGGCTCCAAAATAAAATTAAAATTATCAAAATAAAATCAATTTAATTAGAGATTTTGAATAATTTCTATTAATTATTAATGTCAGACTTAGGCAAGGACTTAAAGAACTTAATAATTTTTTTTCTGTTTTGCTGCTTTTAAAAGGTCTTTCAATTCAGATTGATATTCATCTGTAAATTCAGCGATAAAATTCCTTGTTTTGTCTTCGATAAAATTCCTTGTTTTGTCTTCAGATTTCTTGATGAATCATAAAGTTGATTCATTAACATTGAACCGACTTGCCAACACGTAAACGGTCAAGCATTTATATTTTTAATTTAAGCGGCAACACTACTTTTTTCCACTTCGGAACTAATTTTTATTTCCTTTTACTCAACATTATAAATTGGGAACAAAACAGTAAAGATACGTGTTATTCAATGAAAATTATTGCAACGAATCACAAGTTGAAACAATAAAACATTGATTGTGGCAAGGGTGGCATTTATCAACGGACATAGCAGCATGTGAAATATGGCAGCGGCAGCTTTTAACAACGAACTTTAGGCTTACTGACAATAATGTTTGTTTTACTTTTATATTTATTTGTCCATTTGGTTGAATCACTCTTTGTAAAAGCCCCTTGGCACGTGCCTGCAGTAAAAATGGATACTAATCCTCCTAATATACCGACTGGATCTGCGAATAAAGACATTTTTAGCCGCAAATACAGGAACTGTGTCACAATTTTTTAACCCTTGAATAACGGAACCGTGGATAAGGAGCTTTTACTGTAATGAAGTTGAGAAATCTGTACACTTGGACTGAGGGTTATATATATAGATATATAATAATAATAAGATGAAACGTTCACCCTAATGGGTATTGATCTATATATATATATATATATATATATATATATATATATATATATATATATATATATGATAACTCTACTGCTGCACATTCTTGGCAAATTGAAAAAAACAATGACACTATACATTTTAATTTATAATGCTCATGATTATCTATTCTTTGAATAAATTGTACTCCTTTTCTTAATGAAAGTGAAACTTCAATAGCACCAAATCTAACTCTACTTCTCCCGCTTACTGTGAAATATTTTTGTTTATACTCATTTTGTGAAAATATAATAATGATTTTAATAAACAAATTGCTAGCTACAATTATTGCCAAGTACATCACAGGAAACCATAATAATAAATTAAAGGGAACTTAGTTTTAAAAGAAACTTTAAAAATGAAGAGAAAAATATATGCCTAAATCGGGATTTGAACCTAATATCTCTGGGACCACTAGATGGCGTTAGTAGAACAAAAAGTTCACAGCTACAGCTGGCACACGGAAATTGTAATAGTATAAGAGAAACATCTATGTTTAAATTGTGATGCCTAATAGCTTAAATTGTTAAAGCACTGGTGTACAAAACCAGAGATATTAGGTTCAAATCCCAATTTAGGCTTATATTTTTTCTCTTCATTTTTAATTTGTCATTGAATGAGAAGTGATACATTTAATATTAAATATTAAAAAGAAACATATATTACAAATACCCAAAGGGCTTTAGTGAATGCAATTCATATTATGAAGCTTCATGAGTCACCATCCCGATTTGTCTGCTAAAGTCCTCTTTTATATGTATATTGCATAAATGACAAATTATTACCGTACAGGCCACATGGCCTAAAACGAATTTGTTCATGATGATGATGATGACAAATTATTAATTTTTATTTAAAATTCATTGTATGAATAAATCTGTGGTTTAGGTAAAAAATTTTATCACTCACCTCATATTATTCTTCTTCTTTAACTATATACTAGTTTCGGAACTTAGTTTCTGTTCCATCCTCAGTATCATCATGACCGTTGTTCTGTCGTCTTGAATAGCCATCATTCGCTCCTTCCAGTGGCAGACTGAAAAACCTCAAAACCAGGTCATTTTTCAGTCTGCCAATGGAAGGAGCGAAGGATGGCTATTCAAGACGACAGAACAACGGTCATGATGATACTGAGGATGGAACAGAAACTATGTTCCGAAACTAGTTTATAGTTAAAGAAGAATAATAATATGAGGTGAGTGATACAAAATTTTACCTAATTGAATACACCTCATAGTGTGTATTCCTAAAATAAGTAAATCTGTAGTGTATTTTAGTTACTTTTGCAATATTTTTATTTGGCTTTAAATCATTTTTAATTTTTGTAAAAGTTAATTTCAAAATGCGAACCAGATCATGAATTTTTACAAGAAGGTTATGATTCTAAATTAGTTTACTATTTCTAAGATGATAAAAAGTGTAACTGTTTAAAGCTATGATCATAGTTAAATTTTTTTTTTTAGATATCAACTGAAAATAGATTTCCCGAAAAAGCTATGCACTTCAATTAAAACACTATTCCATCGGAAGTAAAATATAAAGAAATAATCTTCTGAAGTTTTTTTAATAACACTAAGTGCTGTAAATAATAAAAAAAAAACTAAAACTTTTTGCTAAATAATCCATCCCTGGGTATAAGCCACACCTTTAAAAATTCAATGGAAAGAAAGAATAAAAAAGTTTGATATGAAAATAAGCTGCACACAGACTGAGGGAAGGAAAATTACCATAAACATTTATTTTCTTAAAACTAATAAATTTCAATCTAAAATTCTGTTGAAGTATTAGCCACAATATAAAATACATAACCTATATGCAGTATCATCAACTATTAAAATAACTTTAAAATCATTGAAAAACAATCCACCAACTTCCACTCAAAAATCTTTGGAGGAGGTTTTACAACTTCCTTTGGTCCACTCAGGTGAAATATTCTGGGAACTTGAAAAGGGAATCTACCTGCTTCTACTCATAAAGTTTCAGCCAATTGGCTATATTCAACTCAGACCCTCCCCTTGTCAGTAATGAACAACCTCCTACTTAGGGTCAGTTTCACCAACAGAGGTAACTGTATTACGCCAGTTTTCTCCGTGTATAATGCATAGCTTAAACTGGCATAATACAGTTACCTCTGTTGGTGAAACCGACCCTTAGAATGGGATAATCCTGAAAGGCCTACAATGTTTTAATTTAACTTTTACAGGAATTAATCACTATGAGGTTTAATTTATGGTAAAATCAAATGTTTCCTACCTCTCCTCATACAAATCTTCTAAGTAGATCACGATTTCGAGACCATAATGGTCTCATCTTCAATACTATTTTGGCGACTGATGTTATGTCAATCGGAAGAAACTCTTTTTCTTCCCTCTGTTGGTGGACCAATGAACCTCTGGATCAGGTCAGAATTTGCAGGAATTTCAAAGTTCACAAGTTTTCCTTTGTTTTTCTGAATGTGGATTTTTTTTCCCAAACCGTGAGTTCCTTTTGTTTATCTATTTGTTTAATTAGACTGGCTTTTGATTCAATTAAATGTTTTTCGGACCAAGCATGAGCAGCTACTGCTGATTTTCCACTTCTCCATTTTTGACGTTTCTAAGATGTTATTTCACCCTTGTTTTAAAATTTCTTTTTCTTTTTCCAATATAAATTTTGTCACAATCCCTGCATTTGATCTGATAAATTCCTGATTTGATAGCCTTAATAGGATAATTAAAACCAATAAAAATGAAAGAATTGAAGAAGAACAAATCAGGAATTTATCAGATCAAATGCAGGGATTATGACAAAATTTATATTGGAAAAACAAAAGAAATTTGAAAACAAGGGTGAAAGATATCTTAGAAACGTCAAAAATGGAGAAGTGGAAAAGTCAGCAGTAGGTGCTCATGCTTGATCCGAAAAACATTTAATTGAATCAAAAGCCAGTCTAATTAAACAAATAGATAAACAAAAGGAACTCATGTTTGGGAAAAAATCCACATTCAGAAAAACAAAACTTATGAACTTTGAAATTCCGACCTGATCCAGAGGTTCATCGGTCCACCAACAGAGGGAAGAAGAAGAGTTTCTTCCGATCGACATAACATCAGTCGCCAAAATAGTACTGAAGATGAGACCATTATGGTCTCGAAATCGCGATCTACTTAGAAGATTTGTATGTGGAGAGGTAGGAAACATTTGATTTTACCAATGTTTTAATTATTTGATTAATTGAGGAGAATACATACAAGGTACATCATTTTATATTATAATTTTTTATATTGTGATTTATTTTCTTGTACTTATATCTACGTACTGGTATCTTGCACTTGGGAAAGAACCCTAGCTTCAAGTCCCAGATATTTGCCACATTTTGGTCCCGTGAACAATTTTCTCGTCAAAATTGATTTTTTCCCAATTTTCTTCTGAAGCAACCCAATCAGGCACATGAGATTTATCTAGTCTATACTTTCATCACTTTTCTGTTGGTTGTGATTTTGGCATAATGCTCAACTTCCAAATTTGAATATAAAAAGCCAAGGTAGTAAATATAAGCTGCTGTTTGACTTTTTGCATTTGAAATTTGGATTAAAGGTGTAGCCTATTTTCGGACCAATGCAATATATCTCAATAATACAATTAAAAATAAAAAATTTATCAGAAAAAGCTTAAAAATGTACATACGATAAAATCCTTGGGTAATGAGGCAAGGATCCACACTTCTGCAGCCATCAGGATGACTAGCCCTACAGCAAACTCCTGATTATTATCCATATGTGTATTATCCGGGCATGACTCTTTTTTAGTGTATTTTTTTTTTAAATGAAGATTAAAACTGTACTGTATTTTGTATTGTTATGAAAAAATTTTTTTTTTTAAACGTGCTACTATGAACTGCGATTAGAAACTAGCACAATAGCGTAACCTTCACTCACAACCCCTCCCCTGAGCTTTTAATGGTAGCAACTAACATTCTGAGAATACAATACAATTTTGGAAATTTCCGTTGTGTGAGTCACTGAAAGTTTGTTGTTACAGATTGAAACCACAGATATACTGTGGCAGTGGATTTATCGCTGGTTAGTAGAGTGGTTATCACTGATTATTTGTGTCGTTATCGCTGGTTATAAGTGTGGTTATCAGTTGTTCCTAGTTTAGTTATCGCTGGTTACGATGGCCATTTTGAATAACTGTTGTAACCAGAGTGGTCATGACAGGAAGTAGTCCCACTATTTTTTCATATTTACTAGTAAAATAAATTAATAATAATTACGACTCGCACCTAAATACATTTAATATAACATTGTATGAATATTTGTTGTATTGAAGTAGTGTTAAAGTGGGTAAATGAATTTCTGATCAACTTCCACGGCGCCGAATAACTTCATTGGATTATCCTTGTTTTTCGATTTTCCATGCATATCTTGGTCCCAATTAACATGGATAATTGGGAGTTTGCTGTACATTTTAATTAGTTTTTAAAAAATCTGGTATTCATTTTCAAGAGGCAAAAGAACTAAAACGTCTGTCTAGACACAAATAAATGAAGAAAAACATCCATCACTCCTGTGTCTTGGATAAAAACCGAGGTTAATAAATTACAATCGGAAGTATTAAAAACTATGATATTCAGACATTGATTAAAAACTTAGTGTCTGAGGTATTTGATTCTTATTTTGTGCCGCTTAAATTTGCAAAACAATATATACTATTTTAAATAACATTATGTACATGACATAAACTTCTAGGCCCTACACATCATTGTTTAGGTATCACATACTACCGCTTTTTATGGGAGATGTAATATGTGTTAAATTACTATTACATATACTTGCCAACTACTGACATTTTGGGGAATCCTGTATGAAATAGTAGGTTTTATCTTCAAGAAATAAATTTGCAAATGCCTCTCATTAAAATAAATAATGACTAAAACTTATATGGCACGTGTAACATTGACTTCACTGCAAACTGGTGTAGGACTACCAGATAAAATAATATACTCTGTAATGTACATACCTACATGAATTCTGTACAATATGTAGAATTAGTGGGGGCGGGTGAAATGACCATCAGCTGTATTGACCCGTCTTGAACCATGAACAAGGGGATGGAGATGGTGATGGTGGTACTGACAATTCATCCATTTTCACCCTGTTGTTAAGAAAGTCGCGGATGTGCTGAACTATCAGGTCAATGGCAACTGTAAACACATGACAAGCATGAAATATCCCCTTCTAAAACACATAACTTAAAAAAAAAAAGCTTGGATGCTAAATTTCATAAGTCCCACATTATGAAATCAGATACAGAAAAAAAAAAGTATGTTAACACAATGCGATGGGCAGGACATGTGGCACGAATGGTGAATGAAAGACGCGCATGGAAGCTTCTTGTAGGAAAACCAGAGGGAAAATGCCCAGTTGGTAGACCAAGAATGAGGTGGGAGAATAACATTAACTATGATTTGAGGGAAGTAGATTATACAGGGGATGATTGGAAAACATTGGCTCAGGATAGGGATATATGGAGAGCTTATGTCCGCGCGGCCATGAACCTACGGGTTCGATAGTGCCAGTGAGTTAGTTATGTTAACACAATGTTCTGAACACACAAAAAAATAAAATAAATTGAATTGTTATTTACTACTTACCTCATATTTTGCTCTCTCACCTGGGGTAATTACTTCATTTTCAGCCAAAACCTGACTGTTGACATGATCATTGGAAGTCTTGTGTATATATATATCATTTGTTTTTTGGCGGAAAATGAAGGAAATGTTCTTTCAAACATGTCCCAGCCGAGATAGAAAAATATGAGGTGAGACGTAAAAAAACTTAAATTTATTTTATAAAATACTTCATAGAGTTATTTCCCATCAATTTTGTGTTTAGATGCCCAATTTGATACTTGATGCTAGAAGCTTTTTTTCTCTCTCTATCGTCGGGTTTTTACAGCTGCTGCCGTCTTCCCGTGCCAAACCTCCAAAGCCTACGGTCTTGGGCATCTTCGATGCTTAGCCCTCTAGCTTGCATTACTGTCTTCATGTTTTCCTTCCATGTTAACCTTGGTCTTCCTCTTTTCTTCTTTCTGTTAGGATGCCATTCATATAGTTGCTTCGGCCATCGCTCATCTTCCATTCTTAAAACATGTCCTAACCACTTTAATTCCTTTTCCTCAATTCTTTCAATTATGCTTTCTTCTGCTTCCATTATGTTTCTAATTTCCTTATTTGTGACACGTTCTAATTTAGACTTTCTGGCACTTCTTCGTAAATAATCCATTTCTAGAGCTATTAGTCTATTCTTGTAGTACTTATTGATTGTCCATACCTCATAGAAGCTTTTTTTGTTTACTAATACAACATTTTAGTTACTAGTATGTTCATCAGGGATTACAATGGGAATGAAACAATTAATCAATTTAATTATAGATGTGGTAAAATAAAAAAGATGCTAAAAAAGAAAAAAAAAATTGTATATTGTATAAGACAATGGCTGTTACCATGCAGAATTTTGGGTATTAAATATATTGAAAGAAAACTATAAAAAATAATTTATGAGAAGTGTTGCAGGATTATATGCTTTTTAATAAAAAAACAAACTAATAATATTTCAATACAGATAAAAATGGAAGGACCATGTGGAATGAATTAAAGATCACTGCACTCCACAAAATTGTTATTAAATTACAAATCCATGGGTATAAGGAATATTGGCAGGCGTAGAAAGTTATGGATACAGCAGTTATAAGCATAATACTGGAACAAACCTCCATGTTAATTATACCACATGTCTCTAAAGGATGTCACATTTTGATAAACTTATTATTCCATCACTATCACATCTGATGATTGATGGTTCATATCATATGATGAACTGGTTATTACCTTTTTTGTGAGCATTGTATTACAATGTCTCGATGTAGTCACCGTGTGTAATGTGACTAACACTGATGTAGCAGTTAAATATGGGAAATAACATTATGAGGTTTTAATTTGTAAATTAATGAGTAATTTTTTAACATCTTACCTCATATTTTATGTTTCTTCAAATACGGGAACTAGTTTTCGAGAGAAGGATCTCTCTCATTTTCAACCGACTACCGGATTTTCGTTGGAATCTCCATCAATAACGTTGCCATCTGGTGTTGATTTGATGAACTTTGAGATGAGGTCACGTTCATCAGAAATCTTGAAATTCATGGATCTAAATTTGTTCTCCCATATTGTCAATTCTAAAGGTTTTTCCAAATGTTTTATTAAAAATGGTGAAATTGAAAAATCAGCTATTGCAGCACATAATTTATTGGAGAATCATAAAATTGAAAAAGATGCCCTACTTTTAAAACATTTGGAAAAACCTTTAGAATTGACAATTTGGGAGAAGATATATATTCAGAAGAACAAATTTAGATCCATGAATTTTGAAATTCCTGATGAACATGACCTCATCTCAAAGTTCATCAAATCAACACCAGATGGCAACGTTAATGATGGAGATTCCAATGACTATTTAACTCATGCCCCAAATGGGAGTCAATGACCAATCACGTTTCAATGATTTCTGTTTTACAACCAATCAGAATCGTGTTTCACCAAATATTTATCAGTGTTATGATTACCATATTAAAGAAAGCTCCTCCTTACAATATTGCGTTCCTTTGGCAATAAATAGTATGATCTGGTTGCAGTGATAAACAAATGAAGCAGTAGAAGCGTACCTATCGTTTCTCATTTGTTTTCAAACATCGCCGTTTACATTAAATATATAAATATTTTAAAATAACTATAGTTAAATAATGATTTGTGAGTAAACAGCTTAATTTTATTCGTTAAATAGTCCTAACAAATGCCACTCTTGATTTCCAAATTCTCTAGATAAATTCACTCCTCACTTCGTGAGTCGTGAATTTATCAATAATTTGGAAATCACTCGTGGCATTACTTATGAAAATCCGGTAGTCATAATGTCGGTAGAAAATGAGAGAGATCCTTCTCTCGAAAACTAGTTCCTGTGTTTGAAGAAACATAAAATATGAGGTAAGATGTTAAAAAATGACTCATTAATTTACTGATGTAGTAGTCCAACAATCCAGGGTTCAAGTCTCGGTTCGAGCATTAATTTCTTAAATAAAAGCCCAACTCTTGCTTGACTTTTAACATGTCAGATGTGATTGGTGATTGTAGCTGCGTCTTCTTCAATCCTTACTTTTAAGTTCATGTAGGTCGTGTGGTAGAGAAGGGATGTGAACACTGTGCTTCATGTAACCCCACAGAAAAAAATCTCATGGGGTTAAATCTGGGGGATTGTGGAGACTATTAATAAATTACAATTGGAGGTATTCAGATTTTAATAGCAAAAACAGAGGACGAATTACAAAGAATGCTATATAAACTAAATGAAATATCAAAAAGATACAACATGGAAATATCCTCACAAAAATAAAAAACAATGGCCTTCAAAGGCGCTCATCCAGTTCGGACAAAGATAACATTAGAAAATAAACCAATAGAACAAGTGGTAAGATATAACTTCCAGGTTGTGAAATTTCATACACAGCGGAAACAGATATAAATAACAAACTAAATAAGTTTAATTATATAACAGGAACACTAAAAAGAACTTTGAAAAATAAAGCCAGGAAAGACTCTATAATGAAATTATACAAGACAATGAATTTTATTAGTACTGATTATACAAGACAATGGCAGTGCTTATGGATCCGAAACATGGACAGTGACAACACAACAATCTGCCGGAATATAAGCTGCTGAAATGAGATTCCTTACACCAATAGCGGGATATCAAAGAACAGACAAAAAAACACAGAAATAAGACAACTAAAAGTAGAGGAATTAAACACAACAGTAGAGAAATACAGAACAAACTGGGAAGAACACTTGGCAAGGATGACTGAGAATAGAATACCAAAAGCAGTATACAACTATTCACCACGAGGAAGAAGTAGTTTGGGAAGACCAAGGAAAAGATGGAAAGAGCAGCAATTTGGAACCGGAACAGGCTAGAAAATAAGCCTAAACTATGAAGAAGAAGAAGAAGAAGAAGGACAACTGGAGGTATTCGTTGAAGTTGGGCTTTCCAGTTGTTCTGGTAATTTTGTATATGGTGAAGAATGGGTTCTACATCCAACTCTTCCATAATTTCATTTCTTTTATGGTCCCACTTTGTGTAGCCTGCTGTACGGTGCATAAATCGCATCTCATTTGCTGTTATTCGGCTTTCATCTCTTCTTCGTATGTTTGTGACTTGAAAGCAAATGTAAATTTTTTCGCCCAATGAGTTGCTGGCCCAGAGGGGTATTATTGTGGGGGTTCCCACTAATGTAGCATTTCCTCATACATCTTCAACGAATGCCGTCTCATAGAATTCCAAAATCCATACTTCGCTACTGCCCCCAGGGCAAAAGATCGCTGGGACGTCCAAAAAAGCGCTGGATGGAAAATTCCTCTTTGAGACCGTAACAGGACACACAGCCTAATACTTGCATGGATGATGATGATAATTGGAGGTAACATTATGAGGTTCTTAATAAATAAGGTGAATTCAGAGTCATTTTATCTCATAAATTGTTGAGTTCTATTTCAACATGTTTTGATATGCCATGCATACCTTCATCCATACGGTTTTACCTTATTTATAAGAAGAACTTCATAATTCATAGTTAAATATGGGAAATAACATTATGAGGTTCTTGATTCGTAAATTAACAAGTCATTTTTTAACATCTTACCTCATATTTTATGTTTCTTCAAACACTGGAACTAGTTTTCGAGAGAAGGATCTCTCTCATTTTCAATCGACATTATGACTACCGGATTTTCGTTGGAATCTCCATCAATAACTTTGCCATCTGCTGATGGAGATTCCAACGAAAATCCGGTAGTCATACTGTCGGTTGAAAATGAGAGAGATCCTTCTCTCGAAAGCTAGTTCCTGTGTTTGAAGAAACATAAAATATGAGGTAAGATGTTAAAAAAATGACTCATTAATTTAAGAACTTCCTAATGTTACTTCCTATTGTAGAATATTTGAGTCACAGGAGAAAAAAAGAATGATGATACCATCATGACATATAAAAAAATGTTCAAATAGAACAAGACAATTTATGAAGTAGGATGACTCTGGATTCACCTTATTTATTGTGGAGGCTATTTTATAAGAGCACTGTCAATGCTTTGGAAGCACCCGATTAGATGGTCATGAATCTGACAGTGCTCCATTTTGCTGGAATAGATAATCATCTGAATCCTCTTCAGTTGTAGCATTAAGCAAAGTTCGAGCAAATCAGGGTACAATATGCCATCAATTGTGTCAGTCATAAAGAAACACGGGCTATACAGCTTGTAATGTGACATGGCACAGCAAACACTCAGCTTGGGTGAATTTTATTCATACTCTTATGATTCTGGGTGGATTCTCAATCCCCCAAATTTGGCAGTTATGACAATTCACTTTTCAACTTTCATGAAATGTGTCTCATTACTGAAAATTATGTGCTCCATAAAACCAACATTCTCAACAACTCT
Source organism: Diploptera punctata (assembly GCA_030220185.1). Classification (NCBI taxonomy): domain Eukaryota; kingdom Metazoa; phylum Arthropoda; class Insecta; order Blattodea; family Blaberidae; genus Diploptera; species Diploptera punctata. The sequence continues at coordinate 523,178 of JASPKZ010000013.1, forward strand.
CGAAGATGACATGCAAAGCAAAATTTTTAATTTCTATCCAGATCCTTAAGCTTCTGATGCAGTTAGAATTTGTATGGTTTCACATCCAACTCTTTTCTCAATGCACTGCTGGTGTGTTATTCCTAGCTTACGAGAAGCTCTATGCAAGGAATTTTGAGGGCTACATTGGAAGATCTCTCTTACATGCTCGACATGTTTATCAGAGAATGCTGAATATCCAGATATTTTCTCTGGAAATAAACTATCAGTTGTGACAAAATTGGTAATGCCATTTCTCTATTGACCTCCTGGAGGGATCTTCTTTTCATAGTCCAAAATGAATGTTTGACTTGCATAGCACAATGATTTCTATTAAATTCCAGAACAGAAAGTTTTTTTCATCACTAGAAAATACCATTATTGTGTATAGCAAAACATACAGCCAACTTCAATGTAAAAGAAAAATAAATGTCCTTAATGTCCAGTGTGTAACATGAGCCACCAGATGCCAGCTTAGTATTTGAATTATAAATTTATAGAAATGTGACTTTCTTTAGACACACAGTATATATACAGGTTCAGAATTAGCTGTGAAAGTAAGGACTTTAAGACTACAATAGTTTTGAGGCATATAAATAAGATAGATTATAATAGAATGGTAATGTTAAATATAAAGGCAAACAAATAAAGGTGACAAGAATTGATTGTAAAATAAATATGTAAAAATCTCATACCAAGGCCGGGTAGTAGGCCCTTGGTGCAGAACTACAGGATTCAAGTTGGTTTGAGTTCTCATGAGTGAATACATTTTCTCGTGGAACTTTGGCCAATATATGGGATCAGTCTCCACCCATTACCATGATGAATTTGGGTATATATATAAGTATTTCAGAATAAAATGCTTAGGTAAATTGTTGGATCAAAGAGAAACAACCAGAGGTGAATGGAGAAAATTACACAATAGTGAGTCCCATGATCTCTACAAGAAACAGATTTAATAAGAATAGGTAAGTCTGCAATGGCATAACATTTGGTAAAATGTGAAATGAAAGAGGAACAACACAGCCAATTCTTGTAGGAAAGCTAGAGAGAAAATTCCTAATAGGCAGGGTAAGAATAAAGTGAGAAAATAACATTAACCATGATTTGTGGAAAATTATACAGGGAATGATTGGAAAATATTAGCTAAGGATAAAGATGTATGGAGAGCTTATGTCCAATTACACACAACCTTTAAATCTATGTTCAATAGTGCCAATGAGTTCGTTGAAGTAGCAGCTACAGGTTAAGAAAACAATTGGGGACCCAACATGCTAAATCCAGTCACCCTACACTGACTAGATGATCTCTGTGAATCACACAAGTGGATGTGATGCTAGCAGCCAGCTGGTATGACAAGAACCATCTAGGAATTCATCCTTTGGAGTAGTATGTGGAAGGGAAAAGTAAAATTATTGTCTGTCCAACAAATCTGTGCCCTTATAAGATATGCGAACTAAAGCCTATTCCTTTTCTGCCTCGGCAAATCATTTCCCTCCCTGCATTCCTATCTCTCTCTTGCACTTGCACTCCAGTGTTGTCAACTTGACTCCAACCTTGCAATATTCATTCAAGAGCCATGACACTGGGGGGAAGTTTGACAACATCCCTACTCGGTAAGTTACTGTGACTGCTGTTTGACGTAGTGGGAGGGGAGTGTGGTGAAATGGTGAGAGTATTGACATGTACTTTTCTAAGAACGATGCCAGCGCTATAGGGGCACAAATCCATTGATCCGAGTATAGTTAACCTTGGCTAAGATGTCAGAAGTACTTGGGAATGATGAATGTAAAGGAATGTTTGGGGAAGAAGTAAGAAACAGATAAAAATAAGGTATAGTTTTAAGGAAAAGACTATAGTGCTGTTGCTATTGATTGTGAGATGTTTTAACAAAACAAGGAAATAAAAACCCTTCATACATTATTGGAGTGCAAGAGAGTGAATGATTTCATTATCAAGTGCTCGACAATAGATACCAACCAACCAACCAACCAACATTAATTTCAAAATTAAATATAAAATTAACTTACCTTATTCATTTGTCTGCTTTTGTTTTGTTTCAAATTCAGTTTACATACTGAATTTTGAACTGAAACACTTACAAAATGACATAATACCTTTTTAGACATGGCAATTTGATTAAGATTGCATTAAACATAAAATGTATGTGTGTATATATATATATTTGCTAATTACAAACTTATTCTTCATTTTTAATAAACTGTATTTTAAAACTTTAATACAAAGTACTGATATATAATTTATTTTTCTTTGTACTTTTATAAAATTGTAAGTAAGAACCATTCTTTATATTATCTCCCAAGAGCCTTTTCTTGTTATGATTGCTTCTGTCATAAGTAAAAATAACAAACTGATTCTAACATGCAAGCATTATCAATATGAAGTTAGAAATTGTACTCAGGATATCTGTCACAAACTATTTCGTACCAAACTAATTAGTTTCAGAATATTTGTACCATGGGAAAATCCCCCAAGCCAGTTCACTATTCTCACTCGAAACGAAGTACAAATACCACAACTACAAAATACAAGAAACTATTTTCTTTGTATTATAGAATAGGACTAGAGACTTGATAACCCTCATTAATGCAAAATATTTTCCACAGTTCTTATATTTATCTTAGTAAACGAAGGTTTTATTCCAGAGATCAAAGTCAGAATTAATTGAGAATGGGGATGATGCTTGCTTGAGGTGGAGCATGATGCAGTGGGATAGCATCCTGATTCGATTTTTTAAATTACTTAATATCATCCCATTACTTCTTAGCATCATCAACACCATTCTGAAATATTTTCTTTCAACACTTTTGAAATTCATATTAAAGCACTGTTGAGGTTATGTTATTTATAAAGTTGGTACCTGGTAAGTCAGTCGTCCTCGACTAAATTATTAAACTTCATCAAGTTGTCTTACTCTACTGGTCCCACATTCAATTGCAATGAATCATCATTCACAAATACACAATGAATGGCTTCTACCTGAAGAAGACACGAAGGGACTCCACACAGCTATAGCATTATTTATTAAATTAATATTGAGAAGCTAAAGCTATTACTATGATAGAAATAATGAACACAAATTATTGTAAATCAATTCCCAGTTCAGGCAAAAATTTTTCTCTTTACCATTGATTTACAATAATTTAATTGTGTTCATTAATTTACTTATTTCTATCATAGTAATAGCTTTAGATTCTCAATATTAATTTAATTCATCAAGTTATTCCAATATGGAGGCCTTTACAAACAATGTAGAAGATGAGAAGCAAAGAATAAAGACCTACTCAAAGAGAACATACCCGCAGACATAAATCCATTATACAACTTATACAACATCATCAGTACCAGTTAAAATGCAGAAGATGAAACATTGTTTTTGAAAGGCCTCCATATTGGAATAACTTGATGAAGTATAATAATTTAGTTGAGGATGACTGACTTACCAGGTACCAACTTTATAATTAAAATTAACATTTTCTTTGTATTATTGACTTGTAGTTTATAGACATGTTGATATAAAACATTTTTTTTGATTTCATACTCCTCAAATGAAATATAATTGGGTCATCTATTACAATGTTCTATTTGAAAAAAAAAATTGGGAGCTTGAACTTTATAGGAGCTTCCATAAAAAAAAGATACAAGCTATATACTATATATATATATATATATATATATATATATATAGAGTTTTTAAAGAGATTTTATAAAAAAAAATTTACAATGTACAGATCCATCCATAGTAATTCTGCTCGAGAGCAGGTCTTTCACTGCAATCATAGCATTTCCATGCTATGCTTTGCAGCTTTACTAGGGAATTATAGGTGTGGTAGCTTTCCGTTGCTTTCCACATATGTACAGATAATTTTGCCATTTTTTTTGTAAATGCCCCAGGTTGTCTTTCGACATTCCTGGTGTTCTCTTCTGGCATGGCATACTTGTAACCCACTTCTGAAGTTGGGGCGCCTGGAAGGAGGTTTACGTTGCCCCAATGATATGATGGGTGATGATGATGATAGTGGTGCACCAGGAGAGTCCCTAATCCTAAGCTTAATTTAAGATGAATATGAATGATGATGATTGCGATGGCCATATGATTTCAGGGACCGTTTGGGCCTTAAAGTTTTCCTGACATATGTCTCACAGGTGAGGAAAAACCCCGATAAAAATATCACCCAGAAAAAACTGTCCCAACCAGGGATCGAACCCAGGCCCGCTGCGTGACAAGGCAGCACGCTACCTCGAGACCACAGCAGTGGACAATTTTGCCAATATTACTATAGTAAAATTATAAGGAAATAGACTTCACAAAAAATCAATAGTAATGAGAATTTTAATTTAAAACTTAATAGGAAGTAACACTGTGAGTGTTGACAATTTAATATTAAAAATAGGACAGAAAAAATTTCTGGCTGAACCAGGAATTGAACCCTGAATCTTCAGCTTTATCCAAACTCTTCTCTTTACTATTGATTGCAATAGTTTCACTGTGTATATTAATTTACTCATTACAACATTGTAATAGCTTAGCTGCTTAATATTAATTTACTTAATTGTTCTCAAAAAAATTATCACAAATATTTGGGAAGATTGCCATCTCCCTGAATTCCCTACTAAAGCACTGGTCTATTATCATAATCATTTTACTTCAGACTTTTTGTTACTTATGTGGCATGGTACAACTTCAACCATCCTGGTTCTTTTTTTCATTCCACCTAAAGCACGAGGATGATGAACAAAACATGACCATATAAGAGGATCATCTTTTATAAGATGATGTGTAAACATTCCAAATAATGGTTTAAGTTAAAATTAAAACTTCATAGTGATTTTTTCTTATAAAAGTTCAATCCCAATTCATGTTTTTATTCTATTGATATTTACCTCATAGTGTCAGTTCCCATGATTTTTTTAACATTATTTTTTTTGATAAACTAAGCATTAATTTTAATTTGAGTTGATGATCTAAGAATATTTGGAATATTGATGTTTTTATTATTGATTTAACACTTCTCACTGAAGGATAAATTATATTTGACGAGAAAAATGTTCACCTAAATTTTTGCCTAGAGAAAAATTTTCTCTTCAAATATAACTTATCCTTCAGAGAGAAGTGTTAAATCAATAATAAAAACATCAATAGAAGCCCTACTGGCTTTATAAAGTAGTGTTAAATTCCCAATAAATGTCTTCTTAACTAAGAAGCTGCCATAGATAGAAGCAAAGGTTTCAAAGCATTTGGTACGAGGGAATTACAATGTATATAAGAGAAAAATTTGCGTCTGGATCGCAACTCACCTCGGTAGCTCAGTTGGTAGAGCATTTGGCCTGGAAAGTCAAAGGTTCCGGGTTCGGGTCTCGGTCTAGGCAAAAAATTTTCCCTTCAAATATATTTGGAATATGTTGAGACTATTAAGATTCTCTTGATAGTTGAAATGTTCAGGATATTCAGACAATACACATGATGGGAACAGAAAGGATTATCTTCACATGCCCACTTTTGTTTTGAGTAGGATGTTGGTAAAGGAAAGGATAGGGAAGGAGTATCTAACCTTAAATTGACTATGCTACTTATACAACTAATAGATTTGAGCGTATGTTGTTAAAAAATTCATGGGAGCTCTTGTTACTGATACGAGGATGGATCAAATATAAACCGGAATTTGTATCTGGAGGATCTGGTAGCAAACTGCTAAGTTTGCGATTTGGAGGGGAAGTTGGTGGGGGTGTCTGGAGCAGGGATCTTGATGTGTCGCACTCCGAAGAGTGGCCGCTTGCTTCAGTACACCATGAGCGAGCAAGAGGTACACACGTCTGTTGCGCAACGCATTGTTATTAAGTTTTTGACGAAAGAAGGCACTAAACCTTCTGAAATTTTGAGAAGGCTCCATGCGCAGTTCGGGGAAGCAACCCTTTCGAAGGTGCAGGTGTATGATTGGTGCAAAAAAGTTTTAGCGGGCCGGGATTCAATGGAAAATGAGCCCCACCAAAGACGGCGATGAACAAGCATCACTGCAGACAACATTCGTGCTGTACGGGACCTTATTGAGGAGGATCGACGCTTCACACGTTGGAATAAGCTTCGGAAGTGTTCAAGCCATCATCAGTGATGAACTCAAATTCCGAAAATTGTCTGCCAGGTGGGTTCCTCGGCTCCTCAGCCAGGAAGAGAAAAAAATGCATTGGACACCTCTGGGACATCCTCTTTATAGTCCAGATTTGTCACCCTGTGACTATCATTTGTTTGGGCCACTGAAAGAAGATCTGGGAGGAAGGTGGTTTGGTGACAATGCAGCGGTAGAGGAGTTCGTGCACAACTGGCTGACTAAACGTCATCCCTCATTCTTCAAGGACGGCATCAAAAAGTTGCCAACTCGATGGGAAAAGTGTGTTGGAAATGCAGGAGACTATGTAGAAAAATGAGGTGGTGGTTTTGTATTTTTTTGTTAATTCAATAAAATTGTAAACAATAATTCCGGTTTATATTTGATTCACCCTCGTACATGAGACTCTCATGGCCACACTACCTTTCAGTCACTAAAACTTATGAGAGCGAGCGAGAGTAAGACAGAGTTTGGCCACCTTTACTGGTCACCCTACAGTCCTGTGATGGACAATGGGTTTGAAATTTGTGTAGTTCAGGTCAAAATAAGAGATTGAATTACATGTATTTAAAAAAAACATACTAATTAACTTTTTCAAACAAACTGGTCTCCTCATAAAGATATATCAAGCTTTCTTATTGGTTGAAGAGGTGTTGCCATGACAACGAGGAGCAGTTTATCTGTATTGCCTACTGGAAGACTGCAACATCATCTGTTCACTAGTATCCAGGCTGATAGGTTTGGTGGCACTTTTTTGTCACTAGTGAAATGAAGAACTTCTCCTAGATTACCGAGCCTGGACATTTTCATCTAACTTATGAAAGATGGAATGAATATTGAGATTTTATTAGTATTCTGATAAAGTGTTACAGATATGGAGGTCTGGGCTCCTCTGAAAAACGACCAGTGCTACAATGAATGATTGTTTTAATACTACTATCTTGACATTGCCAACATTACCAATCACTTCAACTATTTAAAGGGCAGAAAAGATTTCTTACCACTGGGAAGGGCTTATTTCATGAACTATAAAGGGTCATCGAAAAAGGTTGCAGCAATTTCAAACAATCATAGCTCAGGAACTATTTGAGATATTAAAACGAGTATTTTTGTTAAATTCGCCAACTCAAAAGTTTTTTCTTACCTTAGAATGTTCCTATGTTCGCTCCGTTCATTGCTCTGCAAACATCCAGCCGATAGTCTATTTTGGCCCAACAGTGCTGGATCATCTCAGGCATGATTGTTGCAACAGCACCGGTGATCCTTTGCCTTAAATGTTGCAGATCTCTGATTGGTTCACTGTACACAATATTTTTCATGTATCCCCATAAAAAAGTCTAGGGGTGTGAAACCGGTGCTTCTAGGAGGCTATTGAATAGGACCGGACCTACAGATCATCGATCACGGAATCTTGTATGCAGAGCATTTCAAACTTGTTGGGAAAAGTATGGGGCACGCCGCCTTGTTGAAAAAATGTTACGTTATTTTCTTCTTCAATTTGGTCTACTTGTGGGAAAACAAACTGTTCTAGCACATCTAAGTAAACATCTCTGGTCCTATTCAATGGCCTCCTAGAAGTCCCAACTTGACATCCCTAGACTTTTTTTATGGCGACACATAAAAAGCATTGTGTACAGTGAACCAATCAGAGATATTGCAACATTTAAGGCAAAGGATCACCGGTGCTGTTGCAACAATCACACCTGCAATGATCCAGCACTCTTGGGCCGAAATCAACTGGATGTTTGCAGAGCACACATAGAAACATTCTAAGGTTAAAAAAAAACTTTTTTTGAGTTGTGGATTTAATAAAAAAAAATATTTGTTTTAATATCTCAAATAGTTCCTGAGCTATGATTGTTTGAAATTGCTGCAACCTTTTTCGATGACCCTGTACTTTAGGACATGTAAAATACAGAATACATACAATGTACAATGCAACTTATAAACTTTCTCCCGTGCAAACAGGAAGATATTCTAAACCAGTGTTTCTAAAACTGGGAGTCATGGTGGGAAATAAAAGGGTGCAAAACAAAATTATAGAAAACATATTCTATAATTAGTATTATTATTATACAGCGAATCCATTTTAAGTGGAAACCTTTTTACAGCATTGCAGCGGCTCTCACTTTGCCCGCTATTGTGCTTGCACTGGTGGGGAGTGTGTTCCGTTACTACTGGCAAATGAAGACCGAAGATACAAATAACTCAACTAGTTAGATTATTATAAAAAATAGGTCTACACATACAGGCTTATTATTCACCATTTATTTGAAATTTTATTTATTTGAGAAATTTCAGCAGTCTGGTTGCAGCAGCAGAATGATGCGAGGTTTCCTCTTAAAATGGATTTCCTGTATTACTATTACTGAATTTTTTTCTAGGAAATCACAAAACATTAATTTTATTTATTTTAAGTTCTATATTATTATAGAGCAAGAATGTTGTGAGAAACACTACTCTAAACCAATAAGTCAGCATATATGGTGGGCAGAGTCAAAGGAAGGGAATGGAGAATAAAATATTAACTTAATTCACAATACATACAGTATTTCACTATTTTATTACATTTTTTACTTTTTTTAAATTTTCTTTCCACAAAAATTGATCATGCACAAGAAATTCTGCAAACTGGATAACACCCAGATGAATAACTGAAACTAATTATTGACATAAATTAAACTATGAGCAATTTAGTGATATACTCATATTTTGTATAAAGAGTGAAAAACTCAACTGATCTTATAGTGGAAGGCTCAGAATCATTAATTGGCACTATGAGGACGTATATATTAATAATCCCTGCAGAATATTTAAATGTTGATACAAAACTCGAGCATGAATGAAGTAAACACATTAGAGGGCAAAAAATTCTTTTGCAATTTTGACTATTTGTCAGTTCTACAATATATAAATACCATATTTTACTGTGAATGCTAACACATTTTTTTTTTAATGTATCTCAAATAAAACTATATTGACTCCACCTAAACTATCCTTTATAATCATCTAAAATGGAAGGATCATAAATATGAAACATGAAATTTGACATAACTTGCTTTAAGTGATAGAATATATTTCCATCTTCAATGGTGGTGATAATAGCCCTTGGTTTTAAAGTAATTATACTATATAGTGCTCCTCATTGCATTCTTTGGTGTGTTTGCCTTGCAGTTAAAATATACTAAATTGCATGGAAATGTGCATTCTAATCCAGTTTAGGTAAAATTTCTTAAGGAATAATAATACTTTCAATTTATTTACATAAATTCCCTTGTTCAATTTCATTAAATTAATTTGTATAGTGGATTCACTTTTAGGTTGCAGTAATATATTATTTTGCTACAACAAATTGAAATGAAAGGCACTGTTTGAAAACAAATATTTCAATGAGCTGACAAATAGATCTTGGCATACACATATATGTACCATATAATAGCTATCTAATAACATGTTGATTCCTTTTAACAAATTGACATATCATCTCTATCAATGAAAAACATTTGTCTTTTTTTTTGACAGGTTATAGCACTTGTGTTTTTGAACTGATTAATACAGCCAAGTTTTAATTTATTCATCACTTTGGAATACCACTTTACTTAGATGATATATATTTGTATTGTGGATAGAGAGGAGTTTAGGACTGTAATGTTTTAAGTGTATGTGTATAATGCATGTATGCTGTATCAAAGATGATGATGAAAAGAAGAGAGAAGGTAAAACCTGGTCCCGGACACATAGCGTACTCCTCTCAAAAAGCACTAAATGGGTCTCCATAACTAACGTGCCTATCCGACGAATGAATTGCCATTTTCTTCTTAACATACATACTGCAGAGAGTTTAGTAATTTAATCCAGGCATCTGATGAACATCGATGTTTTCATTATTCATTTAATACATCTCAATGAAAGATAAATTATATTTTGAAGAGAAAAATATATGTTCAGACTAGGGTTTGAACCCAGGACCTTTGGCTTTCTACATGAATGCCCTACTAACTGAGCTACCTGAGCATTCCAATCTAAATGCAAATTTTTATCTTATATACACTGTTAATTTGGCGCTTGGGAATTAACAGTGTATATAAAAGAAAAATTTGCTTTTAGATTAGAGTGCTCAAATAGCTAGTCAGTAGAGCATTCGCATAGAAAACAAAAGGTCCTGAGTTCAAACTCCAGTTTGAGCATATATTTTTCTCTTCAAATATAATCTGGAGTATAACCTAGCAATTAAATATTATACACTACTCCTCTTAACCCTGAGAATGAAATTTATACAATTAAAATTTCCAACCCAGCTGAGTATCGAATCCAAGTACTCAGAAAACATGCATGCTACCACCTGAGCTAATGTGACAAACTCAATATTAATGTATGGACAACTTTTTAAATGTGAGGACAGTTTATACTAATAACCATGGCTAGGATTTATATGTAATAAAAATGCCTAAATGTATGTACATTCAATGGACTAAAGATTCTCAAAATATGGAGTAAAATATCGACTAAAACAATGATGCAAACGTTTTCTGGCACTACAAAAATTACTTTGCCATTTGTTTGTTGATGGAGCTTCATTCAGAAAGTCAATCACATACAATCGTAATTTTACAAATGACAGTTTACAATCTGGTGGTATTTCAATTATTATTTAAGATTAATATTTAATTTTAGGAAGTTATATTTTGAGGTTATTTTAATTATATTATTTTTAGTCTGGACATCATACCTCAATATTAATGTTGATTTGTTCTTGGACATGTTTCAAAACAATTCTGTTTTATTGTTAGCTTTCCCAGACTGGTTTTATTTATGTTGCACAACCTGGATGTCGATGTCAGCTCCATCCTGTGGTTGGCCAAAGAACCTCCAAACAAGGTCACGCTCCATCGGAATATCAAAATTCATAACTCTGTTTCTGTTCTTCTGAATATAAATTTTTTCCCAAATAGTCAGCTCTTTTGTATTTTCTAACTGTTTTAATAATTTAGTGTCTGAATTTATATTATGTTTTTCAAACCAAACATGAGCAGCAACTGCAGATTTTTCAATTTCTCCATTTTTAATATTTCTTATGTGTTCTTTGGTTCTAATTTTTAGGTTTCTTTTTGTTTTTCCTGTATATATCTTTTCACAACCCATGCATTCAATTTGATATATTCCTGACTTTTTATTTTTTTCATTTTTGTTGGTTTTTATTAGTTTATTTAAACTGTAGTTATTTTTCGGTGCTAATTTAATATTAAACTTCTCAAATATATTTTGAAATTTATTATGTACCCAAGGGTGATATGTGAATTTCCTATATTTTTTCATAGGTGGTTCTTCTTTTTCAAGATTACTTCTGTTTATCATTTTTTGTTTTTTATACTTTTCTAATAATAATAAATTTCAAAATATATTTGAGAAGTTTAATATTAAATTAGCACCAAAAAATAACTACAGTTTAAATAAACTAATAAAAACCAACAAAAATGAAAAAACTGATAAAAATAAAGTCAGGAATATATCAAATTGAATGTATGGGTTGTGAAAAGATATATATAGGAAAAACAAAAAGAAACCTAAAAATTAGAACCAAAGAACACATAAGAAATATTAAAAATGGAGAAATTGAAAAATCTGCAGTTGCTGCTCATGTTTGGTCTGAAACACATAATATAAATTCAGACACTAAATTATTAAAACAGTTAGAAAATACAAAAGAGCTGACATTTGGGAAAAAATTTATATTCAGAAGAACAGAAACAGAGTTATGAATTTTGACATTCCAATGGAGTGTGACCTTGTTTGGAGGTTCTTTGGCCAACCACAGGATGGAGCTGACATCGACATCCAGGTTGTGCAACATAAATAAAACCAGTCTGGGAAAGCTGACGATAAAACAGAATTGTTTTGAAACATGTCCAAGAACAAATCAACATTAATATTGAGGTAAGATGTCCAGACTAAAAATAATATAATTATTTAAGATACTAAATGAAAAAATATATAAACCGCACTGAAGATGCATTCGAACATCATACACGATTGAGTTTGTGTACTGAATAAAAACATGTTAAGCAAAATCTTTTGAGTCCTGTGGTCGACTTATAGTGGATCTACTAATTGTCAGGAGGAGACCTCCTATGGACAGGTATAGAAATTCTATTGTCACAGGGGATTAATTGACGAGACTAATCAATGAAGAAAAACAAGCTTATTTTTCAAAATCCCATAAATTACAAATATCCAGTTTCACTAGTAAAATAAATATAAAGTATCATCTTACAAAAAAATTTTCAAAACTATTAAATATGGAACATATTTAAAATAAAATATTCAGTTGAGTAAAGATATGTATGTTTTCTGAAATAATGTATGTAAAAATATGTACTGTACCCTAAATTATGGAAAAACAAATGTGTCTTAAACCATTCCAAGTACTTTAATTCGTAAGCATAAAACAAAATTTTAATCTTAACTAATGTAAAAACAAAATATCTATTTACATAGAAATCCTAGCTCTGATAATCACTAATCAGTTTGTGGGTTTCAGACATTCTGTTATTTATTGCAACCTAAAAGGGTAGTGGGAATCACAGGCTTGTAAATTTGCTGTTAGTGTATGTTCAAAAATTTAGAGCTGCAGCTATATCAAATGTGTCTTAAAGATATAGAAGCAGGAACCAAATAAAAATAGTTTTCCTATAAATCTACGATTGGAATTAAAACATTATGTATACTGGAATATTAAGTCTCAATGGTCTTTAACTGGAAAATTAAGTCAAAGAATGTTATAACTGCATGCCAGTTGAGTGTAACTACAGCACTGATTTCAATATTTCTAAACATAATTTTGTTGTCACACTGTAATTAGCTACGTAATTGTCCCTAAAAGGCTAATTGGTTGTAATATTCTCAGAAAATAAATCCATGATGATATTTTGATGTGATATATCATTATGACAATTAAATAGTTATTAAATATATTTGGCATTTTTATTTTACAGAAGTTGGCTATTATCAAATCTGGGGCTTGCAATTTCAGAGCACAGGATTTAGAAAGCATCTAACATCTAACACAATTCTCAACAGAAAGCAATCGACTATCATGCTTACCTGTTAATATTCTAATTCTCAAAGATATTAGTTATGGCCACATCTAAGTTTTTACAAATTATCAATTCATTTATACGAGAGAATTTTTTTTATTTCTCACTATATCAACAAAATGATATACATTGAGATCGATGATACAACAGGTGTAAATTCTACTTTTAATTATCTTACAGGATACAAGTACCTAATTAAAAACTGTCTTTTCAAATATTTTTTAAACAAAACTATTAAATTTAAATCCAAAAAATAAACTTATTCATCTATTACATATAAAAATCTATCCTAAAAATGCAATATTACAAAATGCTCTAAAACTTATCAATATAACAAATGGAAAATGGTAAAGGCTTTTATTTTATGCCATGGTTTTATGGAAGACAGCTGTTTTGCTTATTTGTATCTATTTTTACTTATTTTTATTTCACGTTTTGTAGCTCTTCACGAAACAGTAATTGATTCCTAATTCTTTCTTCTAAAAGAAAGAACTGGTTTTTATACATCAAAGATTAAAAAATTGAGCTTAGTTTACAAATTGTTTATTTTCCCCCTATTTTAACAAAATATTAAAAAATATAGAGCTTTATAAAAAAATAAATAATTATTTATAAAACTACTGAATAAATAGATACTTTTCAATACATGAACAACCCAAAGCCACGAATGTAAACACTTTGCACACAAATTGATTGTATCTAGATACCATAACAAAAAAATATATTTCCTAAAGTTAACAACTGCTCGGTCACAATTGAGCATCATACCAGATAATGAAAATATGATTATGTATGTGAACACAATTAATACGAACCACCAATAAAGCTTAAGTTCATAGTTGGATGGCATTTTCCAGGCTAGTTGCTGTGGCCCCAAGGCTTGAAGTTCTTTGCAAGAGATTGCATCCAACATCCTCAAAGATTGTGTTGAGACTCAAGCCAATCTTTGAGGATGCTAGACACAGTCTCTCAAATCAACCCTTGAGGATACCAATTGCAGTCTCTGGTAAAACGTTGAGGAACTTTAGGTCTTGTGACTATGGCCAACTAGCTCAGAAGACATCATCCAACTATGACACAAAAGTCGGCCGTGAAAGCCTCAATACAAAGCATAAGCTGTTTCTTGGATGTGAATTAAAACAAAAACAATATTTGCTTTTATTTTGATACACTGCTTTATAAAAAACATTTTATAAAGCTGCCCTTATACAAATATCAATACAGAAATGAAGTGCAAGAGCAAATAATTTACTTTCAGATGTATTTTTACATACAGATTATTTCACATAAATTTGCTATTTGACTGCATTATAATCCCGTTTGATATTAACAAAAACATAAAATAATGAAAGTGAATAAAAAAATTCATATTAACAATTAATATTTTGCTCATTTTAAAAATGTAATGTGGCACAATGTGTAAAAGATATCAAGGAACATAAAAAATGCAAATACAGTAATCATTTTGTCTCTACTGCATGCTTCCTGATAAAGAAAAAGAGATCATACATACGCTAAGAAAAAGAGAGATCATACAAACACTAAGAAACTCCTTTATGGTTTAGTTGTTTCTTATAGTTAATTAATTGGTGAATATGAAGGATTTAATGTACTAGATCATTCCATAGGCCATTAAGAATTTATATTATGCCTGCTAATTTATACATTTAAGCTTTCCACAATTTTTTTCACCCAGTGAATGAATGAAACATATTCCTTACTAACTCCTTAGACTTCATGGGCAGTAATTTGTGTTGTTACCATTGTCAGGACAATATTGTGAAATGGAGAAAATTCATTATTCAGATTTTAAATTTACAATTAATGCTCAAAAGTTTTATTTCCTTCTGTAATAAGTAACTCCAACTCCAAGTGTGACAGGCCTAGAAGGCCCTTGTCCTACCAGCCAGCTGCTGGCTTCACATCAAGCTCATGTAGGGGTAACATGTAGTCAGCATGTTGGGTCCCCCAGCTGTTATAGCTGGTCTTCTCAACCTGGAGTCACTACTTATTGTAGCTATCCAAATGCCTCATGATGCTGGGAGGATACTGGTCCCATATTGGCCAAAATTCCATGAGAAAATTTCTTCCCCCATGGGGACTCAAACCAGTACAAGTCCCATAGCTCTGCACCAAGGGTCATGCCTTAACCACTCGACTACGGCGTGGAACGTAATAAATAACTAAACGATAAAATGTTGTATGTGTACAACAGGCATTACATGATGATTAAACTCGATCAAGTGACTTACAAACCTCAGCTTAGTGAGCTATCATCCTTGGGGCATAATCCTCAACAAGATGGCCAAATAATAATAAAATTAAAAGATTCCAAACAAATGTTAAGCTATCAACCTTCAAGAAGAAGAAGAAGACTAGAACGTCCACACAAAAGACTTTTGGATGGTGTTTCCCTCGAGACCAAAACAGGTCAACAAATGGCTTAAGTTCATGAATGAAGTATGATGATGATGATGAAATTAAAAGTAACCTCATGTTTCTAAATACTAACTCTAACTGCAACCTCCTCTTTCTAAGGAAGTTAAAATTCATGATACAATCATCCTATAACTAATTGTAAGTAATCATAACATTTAACAAAATAAACAACTTTATCTCAATACAAAATGCTATCATAAAAAATAATTATACAAACCTACCAAATTTTTAAGGTGCCCATTAAATTAAAATCTTTAAAAAAACTATTAACCTGAAAATTTTATAAAGGTCTTTTCCATTTTCCATTGTTTACAAAATATTATTTAAATACAATTCCAAAATACTGTAAAGTGACCTAAGTTTGTGGAATATTTTATAACATATGGCAGATTAGTCTCAAGATATATTCATAAAAGTATCGCAGATCCACTGCATACTGCATAGAGATACAAATATTATTATAATTATTAACACTACAAACATAAAATATTAATAAAATTGTTTTAAATAATATGTATATTTCATCTAATGGATTTGAGGATAATTTCAGCCTGGTGGCTTTAATGTAAGTACAAAGAATTATGTCTTACAATAAAAATTATTAATATTATGCCAATATGCATCTCATCAGTGTTACTATTTGTACAAAAAATTGAGTTAACAAAATAATTCTATTATAAAATATCTAAGTTGGCAACAGCTTAATATAATTTTACGTCAACAATAATTTGAGGATTGAAAAAAAAAATCTATGGATGGGTTCAACATCTGTGAACAAGTGGAAAAACAAGCACAACTACTGCATTATTATCAGAGATATAATTTCAGGATGTCCGAAACATGGTTCTGAACATTCTTATAAATTCTAATAAAATCTACTATGGGAATTAACATTATGAGGCAATTCAAAATTTACATAAGTGAATGATGATACATTTTTACATCTTATCTCACAAAATTCCAAATCTTATAGGACCGGTTTCTTGAAGCTGTTGCTTCTATGCTCAGCCAAAACTAAAACTGTTGGAACTTTGGCCATCACCATCAACTTTCAAACTTGATCCACTAAGTTCCCCAGGAGCAGGATTTGATCTCAAAGTTCATCACATCAGCACCAGATGGTAGTTTGCAAGTTGATGGTGACAGCGGAAAATTTAACAGTCGGAGTTTTGGCTGAGGATAGAAGCACAACTTCAGAAACCAGTCTTGTAAGAATCAGAGTTTTATGAAGTGAGATGTAAAAATGTATTTTCGACTCACTTATATGAATTATTATAAATGTTAATTTTCTTGAAAAAGAAAAGAAAATTCAACTTTTTTTTCCTCTCTTATTAATGTTTAAAGAACTCTTTCGTCCGAAGTACTCTCAAAAAATGTTCAATTGAAAATATATAAAACTGTTATTCTCCCAGTTACATGGATGCAAAACATGGACTTTAAAAAAAAACTCCTGGCACGACAGGCCTACAAGGCCCTTAGCCTACCAGCCGGCTGCTGGCCTCACATCCACATGTGTCAATCACAGAGGTAGATGATAATCAGCCAGTGTAGGGGTGACATATGGTCAGCATGTCGAGTCCCCCAGCCGTTATAGCTGGTTGCTCAACCTGGAGCCGCTACTTATTGTAGCTACCCAAATGCATCACGATGCTGGGTGGGCACTGGTCCCATACTGGCCGAAATACCATGAGAAAATTTCTTCCCTCATGGAGACTCGAATCAGCGCAAGTCCCGTAGCTCTGCGCCAAGGCGTCCTGCCTTAACCACGCGGCTACGGTGCGGGACACATGGACTTTAAGGGAGGAGAAAAGATTACCAGTATTTGAGAAGAAAATTCTTTGGAAAATTTTTGAGCCAAAGAGAGATGAACAGACAGGTGAATGGAGAAGACTTCATAACAGTGAGCTACATGATCTTTATAGAAAACCAGATATAATAGCCTCATAGACTATGATGAGCAGGACATGTGGCATGAATGGGGAATGAAAGAGGGACATGGATGCTTCTTGTAGGAAAATCAGAGGGAAACTCCTAGTTGGTAGACCAAGAATGAGATGGGAAAATAACATTAACGATGATGAGGGAAGTATTCCTTGAATTATTTTCTTAAACTAAAGTATTAATATGATATTGGGTGGCTTCATTGCACAAGTGGTTAGTCACTTCCTTTCACCTCTGGGTCCTGAGTTCATATTCGATGGATAAATCAGAACCAGGGCAGAGTTTCCTCAGGATTTCTCCCTTTTCCACTTCTCCACACTCATTTCATTCACTTTGTTTAATTTATTTTCATCTGCTCCTATGATGGTGAAACAAGCCTGGTTAGCCAGCATCCATATATATCGAAAATCTTTAATAATAGGGGCTTCATCTCATCCTTTGCCCTGGTATTACACCAGACATAAATAGAGCTGTAAATTAGCGTATTACTAGAATTAGTATATTATTATTATTAGATTATTTTTAATATCCATTTTTACATGTTATGCACAAGTTTATCAAAATCCAGCACAAAGAGACTTTATGCAGTATGCAGTAGATCCTGTAGATATATGGACAGAGTGACTATTTTATTTATTTATTCAGATTCACTTTTACAATGATGGACAAAAATATTGCCTGTTATAAATCTAAATACTCTTCCAGCCTGACAACATTTTTGTCCATCACCGTAAACACTGATCATAGTTTAAAAAATAACATTCAATGCATGCAATTTTTTTACAACAATAAAAGTTTCCTTCACTTCAAATAAAACCTCATTTACACATGTATAGTTCTTTTCCAAGCTTTCAGAATAATCTAGCTGGATATTTAATATATGCATTAATTCACAATTAACTATAATCATCATCATTTCATGTGTTAAGCCTTTAAGACTCGTTCAAGTCTCATAAATATCAATTGAAAAATTGGATCCATCTCATCTTCAGCCTACCCACATTTCTTCTACTTTCTACCCTACAATCTAAAATAATTTTTGGTATTTGGTCTGCTTTCAATTGTGTGAACATGCCCCCCCCCCAATATAGTTCTTATTTTTATCTTTTTTATCCATCATTTTAAATAATAAGGAAATGTATTTATCAACTGTTCTAAAATGGAATTCTATAAAATTTTAAAAGAAACAATATACAGTTCTCTTTATTAATAAAATAGTTTTTATACATTTAAAACATTTTATATTTTTGAATAAGTTTGACTTTTCCTATTAAATTTTGTTTTAATTTAACATGTTTCTGCCCAACTTATGGGAATATGCTGAAACCTAAAAGAATGATCCACTTCAGTCTTAAACTATGAAAAGCTTCACCAGATATCAGCTAAACTGGAAGGAACATGTCTCAAGAATGGCTAGATCCAGTATCCCCAAGGCAATAATGAACTACTGTCCAAATGGGAAACGGTCACTTGGTCGACCTATGAAAAGATGACACGAAAACCGCTTTCTCAGGCCGTAACAGTTCTTCTAGGACTAATACCTGGCAGGATGATGATGATGATGACTATGAAAAGCTAAACAACCTAACTCTTTTTTTTTTTAGTTGTTTCTTGACTCACCTCATACTTCTTAACTCCCTCGCATATCTAGATTTCGTCACTGTATTTGTGACATTCTAATTGCTGTTCACGTTCACAACTGACGTCCAATGGTCTCTTTTCCTGCAGACTGACTTCTGCACCATCTGATGGCTGACCGACGAACTTCCAAATCAAATCCAAATCAAATTTGGAAGTTCGTCGGTCAGCCGTCAGGTGCAGGTGCGGAGGTCAGTCTGCAGGAGAGGAGAACATTGGATGTCAGTTGTGAACATGAACAGCATTGAGAATGTCACAAATACAGTGATGAAATCTAGATATGCGAGGGAGTTAGGAAGTCTGAGGTGAGTCAAGAAACAACTAAACAAAATTAAAATAAACCTCATAGTATTATTTCCTACCTACATAACTTAACCTAACTCATATTGAACTTTTTAATTTAATCTTAACCTAACTCATAACTAATCTCATATTTGTCCATTGAATAGCATATGTTATTTTTAAGTGTTATTATGCATTGGGGGGGGAGGGGAATCACATGAAGGAAGTATATGGCAGAAACACGAATAAACATGTCTCTATATGAATAAGCGAAGTTATTTGAGAAATATCAATATAGTTAGTATTTAGTTAGACACTTGTTTTACTGCAAGATTAATAGATAGTATTTACACTACAATAGTCATTCCTTTTTTACACAGTTTCTTTGGCAACCATTTCATGTTCATGCAAAATGGTACTTGACGACACCATGCATTCTACAAATATTATAGCAATAGTTTTTTGCTTTATATTATCCTCAATAATAGGGTAGATTGGATTGGCCACAATGTCTTCATATGATTTCTTTCTTTGTTTTTTTACCTCAAAAACAGTCTGTACTGGAATCAAATATCAACAACAGACAGAATCTATGGACAACAATCCAAGATGATATTGATACAAAGATTTGACAAAAAGTAACCTCAAAATCTGTGAGATTGCCAAGGCAAAAATTTGAAAATGTTGTTCATTAAATGACAGAACATCACAAATACATGATACATGTTTCATTATGTTGTATAATGGTTCAAGATAGCTTCTTGTAGGAAAACAGAGGGAAAATGCCCAGTTGGTTGACTAAGAACCAGATGGGAGAATAACATTAACCATGATTTAAGGGAAGTAGATTATACAGGGAATGATTGGAAAACATTGGCTCAGTTTGGTGAGCTTATGTCAGCACAGCCATGAACCTACGGGTTCAACAGTGCCAGTAAGTTAGTCAGTTAGTTAGTTAATGGTTCAAGATATATGGTTACTTGAAATTGGTAATTCATTTTTGGACCCTTAATCTTTAAGTAACTCATTTAAATTGATTGGAGGACATTTTTTGAAAACTCACCTCATAAATTTCATGCTTTTCACGAAACCGGGGTTTCAAGCGTAATCACGCCAACCTCAGTCACAACTCCGACTCATTTATTACATCCTACTCTCTGTTATCTACAGATTCATTATTCTCATGATGATTACTGAAAATATCTTTAAAATGTTATACAAGCATCTCATTGTCAATGGTGAACTAAGAATTATGAGTTTTATGTCATCACTGTTTCTCCAAAACCTCGTAACTCCACTGGCAGTTAAATTTAAGATTTTGAGTCATGTGAATCCAAATATTCAATCCTCAACTGTGTACAAAATCTTAATGAACAATGTGCAATATATTTTGTTCATTACGATTTCATACACAATTCAGGATCGAGGTTTTGGAGTAACAGCAACAATATATGTATATGTGTGTATGTGTGAGAGAGAGAGAGAGAGAGAGATAGGGGATATTAAAGTATATGCATGCTCCTACTAAATATAATATCCAATTCCCATTATGCTTTCAAATTCCATAAAACTGTAAATTGCAATATTGCAGAAAAAAGAATATTTTGGAGCATTAATTTTGAAATGAATAAATGCTCACAAGGTGTTTAAATAATACATTTTGTAAATATCATATAAAATATGACATTGTTTATAAATAAAGATGAAAATATTGACAATAATGAAAATAAAGAGGAATGTGAATGCAAGAATTTGTATATCCTCCATTAATGGCATACAAAAACACTTTAAAGAATGATGGGCCTGAATTAACTCCCACATATGTTTCTTGTAATTTTAATTTTAAGAAGACTAGGAAATGTCCCAAATAAGTTTGGACATAAACAATTTAAGAAAATAAACTACTCTCGGTTGCCTGGGATCAAATCCAAATTGCCCACTCAATAGCAAAAATGGTAACAAAACTCTGCAGTTTGAGTTTGAAGCCATGACACCTAATGACTAGTCAGAAAAAATTAAGAAAAATATTCCTTTTCAGCCAGGGTTCAAATTCAAGATTCCCAGATAATAGAATAAATTAAGAAAAATAAACTTCTCTCTGCAGTCTGACTTGAGCCCAAGATGCCCACTCAATTGTCAGAACAAATTAAGAAAAACCTCTCTATGCTGCCTGGGTTCAAACTAAAAAAAAAAATAAATAAGAAAAATAAACCATTATCTGTACTCAAACCCAAGAAACACAGTCTACTGTCAGAATATAAGAAAAATATTTCTCTACTGCACAGGTTCAAAATCAAGCAGTCTAGTTAATAAATAAATTAAGAAAAGTAAGTGTCTCTCTACTGTCTGGGTTTGAACAAATCATCCAGTAAATAGTTGAACAAATTAAGAAAAATAAATTTTCTGTTGGCCAGAGTCAACCCCAAGATACCCAGTCTATTGTCAGAATAAAATAAGAATGTAGTACTAGAACAAATTAAGAAATATAAACTTCTCTCTATTGTCTGGTTTTGAACCTAAATAATCCAGCGAGTAGTCAGAACAAATTAAGAAAAATAAACCTCTCTGCTGCCTGGGTTCAACCTCTACTGTCACAACAAATTAAGAATCTAGTCAATAGAACAAATTAAGGAAAATTAACTTTTGCTACTGCCTGGGTTTGAACCCAAGTAATCCAGCAAGAAGTCAGAACAAATTAAGAAAAATAAACTTCTCTCTGTTGCCCAAATTCAACCCCGAGATACCCAATACATTGTCCGAATAAATGAAGAATCTACTCAATAAAATAGATTAAGAAAAATAAACATCTCTGTGCTGCCTGGGTTTGAACCGAAGTGACCTTATCGATAAAACAAATTCTTTGTGCTGTCAGGGTTTAAACTTGAAGCATCAGTTAATAGTCAGAAAAAATTAAGAAAAATAAACTTATCTCTGATAGTCAGGTTAACCTACGTCATCCAGTCAACAGCCAGAACAAATCAATAAAATAAATATTTCTCCAATCTAAGTTCGAAATTGAGTTATCCAGTCAATAGTCAGAACAAATTAAGAAAAAATAAACTACTCACTGCTACTTTGGATTGAAACCTAGCCAATAATCAAAACACATTTTTGTCTGAAATATCTGGCTCTTACTAATTGTAAATAATACTGATTGTATTACAAATATCAAAGGTTAATAAAATAATAATGAAAATCAACTATACATATGTAAATGAGGCTTAATGATTTAAAATAATTTATTTTATCTGTTTAAAATATGTACTTCGTAATGACTTTTTCATTTTAAGGTTTCATCATGGCATAATCAATTACTTCATTTAACACTATGTATAAAACAATGTTACATTTCATTAAGTGCATCTCCATATGGCTAAATCTACAGTACTTATTTCATTGTGCATTATAATTAAAAGTGCAAATATAGGTTCTTCCACCAATAAATTGTATGTTTCCAAAAAAATAAAATAATATTAATTACTGCTGTATGTCAAGATTTTTCTGTTAAAACTAAAAACATTATGATACTTCTGCTGGTTTCAGGGCAAATTTATTCAATATCTACAAGAGTTTTCATTTGGCTTTGTAATTTATCTCCCAAGAAATAAATTAAAAGATGAGTGAAAGTAAACTTAACACTTTCTTAGTAGAATGAGGCATTTTATATTTATTTGTCCACCATACCTGTACCTGAGGATTACATTGTATTCCACAAATTTGAATTGATAAAATGTCATTCCACATTAGAAAAAAAAAAGGGGGGGGGATTGGAATAATCAATCAAATTAACAAGAAAAATACTGGTATCCATTCAATGCTTTGTAAATTTTCCCTTCAATCAAAACTGACGTTAATTGCAAAGGGTAACCTGAATATGAACACTGAAAAACAAAATTTAAATTGTAATGGGATAATTTTGTACAATTTTATATTTATATATTTACTCAATAACATAAGAAAATAAATTAAAGTAAAAAACACAAGGAAATTAAACTGTTTTATATGTTGAAAGTTAATTAATACTAGTACTATCAATTAGTTTTATGCTGATTTTTTAGGTTGTATTTTCAATTTTAATTAACTTCTGAAATTGACCTATTATGCAAAAGCTAATAAAAGTACATATTAAGCTTATTTTAATGACTTTTTTATTGTAAAAAATTATAAGATGTTAAATATTTTATCATTTATCAATGTTATATGATATGGAAAAAAATCCAAAAAAGTTTTAGTAACTAAATTTACAGAAACTTTCATAAGATTTAAAACTATTTAATTAATGAAGAGTTAGGAGTTAATGAAATAACTAATTCCTTTCATGAATATAGTCCTAAAATTCAGCAGATGTATCTTTGCATTCAAAAAAAAAATTTTACAACTTTAAAAAATCAAAAGTAAGTTTCATACATTATAGTGAGTAGCTATAACTGGGTAAAACAGATTCTTCTTGTGTAACATACAATATAAATGCATCACCTCAGACTCATAACTTACCAAACCCGACCCACCCTCTACCTGCTAAGAGTGTCAGAGCTAGTGCTACCGCGGCGAACAAACTTGTGACTCACTGCTCCATGCAAAATATCCCTGATGTGATGCACTATCAGGTCAATCGCCACTGCAACGCAACACAAAGCAGCCCATTAAAACCTAATAGTGCATTCTCACATATATCATTACATATACCCAGAAAATGCTACAGAAAACTCCCATCTACCTGGGTCATTAGGGACCTAACATTATTCAGATAAATGGCAAATACAAATAATAAACACAAATCATTTTAATTAATAAATAATGAGTTGTGAATATCTCACGTCATAAACTCCTTGTTCTTCAAGCACAGTACTCCGGTTTCAGGGTGCATCCCTCCTATCTTCAGCCATCTTCATGAGTCATAAAGATGGCTGAAGATAGGAGGGATGCTTCCTAAAACCATGGTCCTGTGCTTGAAGAACACGGAGTTTATGAGGTGAGATATTCACGACTCATTATTCATTTATTAACTTAAAAGCCTCATAATGTTATTTCCCATAATAAATTTATGAAACAAATAATTTTACCTGAAACTGATACAATTGTTTTAAAAATACATGCAGATATTGAAAGAGTTATCATACAGTGTAGTATACAACATAACCTAACTTAGTTTGTCTTCTTGAAACACTCAGCACAGGCCACGGTAACCAAGGTAACTATAAAATTCTCCAAGAGGGACAGGAAGATGTTTTCAAAAGGGCAGATATTTGAAGAGATGGATTAAAAATAAAATAAGTTAAAATATACCTTCTTAGGTAAGATCCGTCGTCCTCAACTTATAAAATATGTATTCTTTATGCCTGTAGGCCTTTCAGAACATCCGTTCCATCTTCAGCAGGTCCTTCTTCGCTACAATATCTAGTATGATGGTTGATGCTGCTGGTCCTAATGTGGTGACATTAGGACATTAGGACCAGCAGCATCAACCATCATACTAGATATTGTAGCGAAGAAGGACCTGCTGAAGATGGAACGGATGTTCTGAAAGGCCTACAGGCATAAAGAATACATATTTTATAAGTTGAGGACGATGGATCTTACCTAAGAAGGTATATTTTAACTTATTTTATTTTATGACTCTCCACCTCAACGGTTTTAACAATGAATTTTATTAGTATGGATTTAAAAATATTGAGATCTATATACAGAAGTGTGTTTGACATTCTATTACTTTTTTCCAAGCTATGTTCACAAAAATTAATTACAGGTATATAGAAAATCTACAGAACAGGATAATACACACAGGAATAATTGAGAATTTGGTTATAATCTACCTGGCCAATCTTTGATTCCTAAATAGCAATATTGCAATTTTTCCATCAGCACTGGATTATCTAGTTATATTTAATAATTGGTGTGGAATTGTTGCTGACAACATAAACCCTTTTATTGCTACGGCTAAATGTGGCAAATGTTAGATATTCAGATTAGATTAGAACAATAGATTGTTTCAGTGCTTCAGGTGGGCGGCATACCATCCTGGTTCTTTTTTAAATGGCTTAAAAAATATCCCATTACTTCTTAGCACCATTACCAATATTGTTTTCTCCATGCTATTAATTTATAGATGTTTCAATTTCAAAATATATTTTTTTATTTCATACCACTCAAATGAAACATAATTGGGTTGTCTGTTATCAGAATTTAACAGCTTTTGGCTGCTTATGCCAGCATGGTTCAAATTTAATTTTCGTATTCTTAATACCTTTTTTTATTTATTCTGGGTTTTACAGTGTTTATAACATCTTCCTGTGCCCATTTCAAGATTCTATAGCCAATCTCCATTCCAATGAGGAGGCTACTATCTCCAATAAACCAACTGTTTATTTCTATTGTTGATATCACATCTAAGTTGTTACTTATTGAAAATTAATTTGTTTGGAATAACAGTCGGCAAACTATAAATACAGATGACAGGTATAGCTGTATTCTTACACCTGGAAAATCTTGTAAAATGATATGAAAAAGCCCATCCCATTTAAGCGACGGATTAGATTGCTATTAGTTTTATTTTAGAAAGAAAAATTAACGTTCGGACCAGGATTCGAATCCCGGATCTCTGACTATGCACATCAGTATGATACTGATTATAACATCCCAACTCTGATACAAACGTCAACAATTCTTTCCATTTACATAATTCTCTTTCATCAGAAGGCCAGTAGCCGTTGCTACCAACAATGCCATCTGAAGATTTCTGTTTGAAGTATTTTTATTGACAATTAATACATTACTTTTAAGCGGCAAAGCTTCACATTTTTAATTCATTTTTAACTATGTCCAATTCTGGAACAAGTTAATTTAAAATATAACATCAAAATAGATTACTATTGTTGATGACACATCTCAGCAGTTTTGTTCTAGTTCAACCAATGGGAATTTGGCCAGAAATGTTAATGGGATTCTTTGATTTTGGTCTTTGCTACAAAGACAAACTGCACAAACTGTTATTAAGTTTTAATTTATCGGTGAATAGAGAAAAGCATGTGTGACTTTATTCTACTGCATGCTATTTTTAAACTAATGTAATATGTTTGTAGTCGATAAAACAAAGACTATACATCTCATGGTATACTTTCGTAATTATGTCTATATATTAAATGGGGAAAACTAGTCTGGTTCCTTTTTCATCCCTCCTCAAGCACGTTCAGTTGAAACTCCAATGATCTAATAATGGCTTAATTTTCATAATCTTCATAAATAAACATAGTTATTTGTCTTATTTAATCATATATAATATTTTAGAAGTTATATTTTTTGTTTAAACTAATGTTATAATAATTTAAGATTTAATATACGCTGATATAAATTATTTTGTAATAGAAAGTACTGTAAATTGCACAACTTTTTAAAAATTGTTATGTGAAATGACAGATTTCATACCAATAGCAGCAGTTCCTGGCATCTTTAAAAATCCATGAACCAAAATTAGGCTAAGTAGGCTTATTTTAAGGGAGGAGAAAAGATTACAAGTATGTGAGCATAAAGTTCTTTGGAGAGTTTTTGGATCAAAGATAGATGAACAGACAGGTGAATAGAGATTACATAACAGTGAACTACATGATTTTTATGGGAAACCAGATATAATGAGAAGAATTAAGTCTTGTAGACCGCGATGGGCAGGACATGTGGCACAAGTGAGGAATGAAAAAGGGGCATGGAAATTTCTTGTAGGAAAATCAGAGGAAAAGCACCCAGTAGGCAGGCCAAGAATGATGTGGGAGAATAATATTAACCATGATTTGAGGGAAGTAGATTATACATAGGATGATTGGAAAGCAGTAGTTCATGATAGGGATATATGAAGAGCTTATGTCTGAGGGGTCATGAACCTATGGGTTTGATAGTGCCAGTGAGTTAGTTAGTTACACTATATCACAAGCTAGTTTGTCTAAAACAGTCCAACAGAAACTTCATAAGAATCAATACTTGACAGATCCTTTGGCCAGCAACCAATCGAAGGGATATTATTATGCTTTCAAGTCTTATATGAGAATTTCCAGGAAGGATCAAAGGACGAAGATCACTGGGTCGTCCAATGAAACGCTGGAGGGAAAATTTTCTATAGGATCGTAACAGGCCTTGGCCTAATACTTGGAAGGAAGAAGAAGAAGTTCCATAAGGAGAAAGGAACTTGAGGGAATTTTGGAAGTCCTACTTCAATAAAGGCTCAATGAAGGGGTATCTTCAATAAAAGCTCGAGAAGAAGCAGGACTTCAAAAGAAACTCCAAAATAAGCTATGCTTGAAGAGAAGTACCAGAAGATTTTCTTTGAGAAACATTTCAAAATATGCCAATTCCAGAGAAAGTCTCACTTCAACATAGCGTAGGTTTTCTATAAGTAGGTTCAGGAGACAGCTGGATCATAACAACAAGGATTCATAAATATTGTATCATTCAAAAAGCTCAATTATAAAGTATCCTCAGATCAAAATATAATCTCAAATCATATGCATAATGGTCTATAAAATACACACAATCCAAAAACCCAAAAACTGAATTTAAAAGATGCACACGTTCCAATAAAACAGTCAATTACACAGAAATATCAAGCCACCCTTACCCAAAATGTATTTCCTTAATCTTTACTGTGATTTTAAGACAATGGAATATCCATCCTCCATAGTAATTCTGCCCAAGGGCAGATCTTTCACTGCAATCATGGCATTTTCTTACTAGAGAACTATAGGTGTAGAAGCTTCCCATTGCTTTCCACACCAGTAAAGGGTGATGATGATGGCCGGATGATTTTCGGGGATTGTTGGGCCCTAAGCTTCCTGACATTTGTCACACAGGCAAATGTATTATCTGCTGTGGTTAATAAGTGTTGCCAGGTTGAGGAATTTATACTACAGTGCATGGAATTCTTAACCAAAAGGGAGTGAGACATTTTTTTTTGTAGAATGCAGGGATTTCTTCTTTTAAGATAAAATCAAATGTTTCATACCTCTCCTCACATTAATCTTCTAAGTAGATCGCGATTTCGGGTTCATGGCGAACCCAAAAACGCAATCTACTTAGAAGATTAATATGAGGAGGGGTATGAAACATTTGATTTTATCTTAAATTAAATCTCACAGTGATTTATTCCTATAAAAGTTGAATTTCTTCTTTTCTTATTTCAAACATAGTTATTTAATGACATTTAATTAAAAATATAATCATCAGCAGCAGCAATACAGCCCGATTCAAGTCTCGGCTTCCGGGCATCTCTGTCTCTAGCAACCAGATATTCTCAGCTTCCTCAGATCCTTCAAAATACCATCCATCCAACACAGTCTTGATCATCCCATATTCCATAATTTTTTTTTTTTTCCCCAAATTTACATTCCATGATTTTCTTTGGTATCTCATGTTCAGTCAGTTTTTATACTTGCCCTGCCCATCGCAATTTTGAAACTTTAATTGATGTAACCACATCAGAAGACTCATACAACTGATAGAGTTCAGAGTTATATTTTATATACCATTCGCCATTGTTGCATATTGGACCATATTTAAAAAAAAAATCTTTTCAAATGAACTCAGTCTTGATGTAAATTAAAAGTATATAGTATTTTTTTATGCTTCCACTAATCATCATCATCATCCATGCAGGTATTAGGCGGTGTGGCATGTTATGGTCTCAAAGAGGAATTTTCCATCCAGTGCTTTTTTGGACGCCCCAGCAATCTTTTGCCTTGGGGGCAGTAGCGAAGTATGGCTTTTGGAATTCTACGAGACGGCATTGGTTGAAGATGGGCTTTCCAGTTGTTCTGGTAGTTTTGTAGTTGGTGAAGAATGGGTTCTACATCCAACTCTTCCATAATTTCCTCATTTCTTTTATGGTCCCACCTTTGTGTAGCCTGCTGTACGGCGCATACATCACATCTCATTTGATGTTATTCTGCTTTCATCTCTTCTTTGTATTGTCCATGCTTCACTACCATATCTTAATACTGGTCTTGCCAGAACCTTATAAAGCCATAATCTTGTCTAATAATGTCATTAAATAGAGGTTTCTGCATTATTGATTACAGGTAAAATAATTATTTTTCCATTGTCTGATACTCTGAGTCATTAAGTTAAAAAATCAAGTGCATTGATCAAAAAGTGCACTTAATCTCTTTGGCTGCTAGACGGCTTAATTATAAAGCATATGAATAGATTGGAAGCAGCTGAGATGCAATTTTTAAGAAATATAGCAGGACATACTCTGCTGGATAAGAAAAGAAATGAAGATATAAGAAAGGAACTAAATATTTTCAAACTTACAGACCGAATAATTAAATATAGGAACGACTGGAAAGAACATATTGATAGAATGCCAGAAGGAAGATTTCCAAAATTATTGCTAAATTATAAACCGTGCAAAAGGAGAAATGTTGGTCACTCACATAGAAGATGGTCTGAACAATTTTAACAATTCTAGCTTTCATGAAACCGGAACGAGCCAACAGGCTTAATCCCTGGAAGATGATGATGATAAATGTATTGTATCATATGTTTATTTATTTTACCTGGTGGAGTTAAGACCATAAGGTCTTCTCTTCTACTTCACCAGGGTTTAATTATACATACAATAAGAATTATGATAAATGATACCTAAAAGATAATTATAAAATACATGTTGGCTAACGTAAGTTAATGACAGTCCCTCCCCACATTTTCAAACCACCAGCCTTCACTGATAATAACTAAAAGAAGAGAGAAGATAAAACTGGGATCCAATAAATTAGTATTTTTATCAATAAGCACTAGGGGAATCCAATCTATTCCCATTTGTCCCACTGCAGGTCATGGGTGCTTCCCTAGTGGGAAGTTTCTTAACCATATTGATCTAGTTATTTCACTACAAATGTCAGCGAGGGACATGTGGTTAATACATCACTTTGAGATGATATTTAATAGGAAAATAAAGTATTACTTGGATGGATGAAGGTTGGTTAAATTTTGCATAGTGGCCTTTATTCAGGCTTGCAGTTCTGTTCTTTTAGACTTGGGACCCATGAAAAGTCCCTCCTGGAGGACCTGTCCCTTAGATTTTTCCATATGAAAATCCATTGACACTAACTGACACTAGACCACCATGGCTGACACTAGGGGAATCACCAAACTTAATTTCCTCAGTCAAATGGACAAAGGAGTTTGAAATTTTATTTATGTTCTCGGTGCAAAACTAACAAAAATTGTATATTTTACTGCTCATCTAAACAATTTATAATTAACTCAGGTAGCTCAGTGGTAGAGCATTGGCCTATAAAGCCAAAGGTCCTGGATTCAAACACCAGTCTGAGCATATAATTTTTCTCTTCAAATATAATTTATCCTTCAGTGAGAAGTGTTAAATTAATAATAGAAACATCAAAAGAAGCCCTATTGGCTTTATAAAGTAGTGTTTAAATTCCCAATAAATGTCTTCTTAAACAAGAAGCTGCCTTTTGTGTGATTGAGCAAATGCTCGTAGCATTCAGTGATCGGGAATTAACAATGCATAAGAGAAAAATTTGCATTTAGATTGGAGTTAATCAGGTAACTCAGTGGTAGAGCATTGGCCTAGAAAGCCAAAGGTCCTGGGTTCAAACTCCAGTCTGAGCGTATAATATTTCTCTTCAAATATAATCTTCGAGAATGTTGGGTAATTAATGAAGGCAAACATGTCTTAATTAATACTAATAAAATTCATTGTTAAAACCATTGAGGTGGAGAGTCATAAAATAAAATAAGTTAAAATATATACCTTCTTAGGTAAAATCCGTCATCCTTAACTTATAAAACATGTGATCTTTATGCTTGTAGGCATAAAGAACGGATGTTCTGAAAGGCCTACAGGTATAGAGATTACATATTTTATAAGTTGAGGATGACGGATTTTACCCAAGAAGGTATATATTTTAACTTATTTTATTTTATATCTTAATTAACAGACAGCTAAATTCCAAAAGATCATACAAGTACATAATATTTCTCATTTTCATTATATTCAGCAATGAATGAATATTAGCTAATACTGCATATTTCTATTTCTATTTCTATTATGACAACCGAAAAGACTCCAGAGGGAAATATATAACATATTAACAAAAAGCTTAATTCTGTATGAATAATAAGCTATGTACATAAAATTTCTCATTTTCGTCAGATTTATCTGTGAATGAATATCTTTTTTTATTCTTTTCACATTCCTCTCATCTAAAATTGTTTCTATTCATATGAAAGTCTGATTAATTCTTATCAAGAAATACGTTACAAGTGTCACAGAGAGATCATTATTTTCAGATAATATGCAATAAAATTTTAAGGTATAATATCAGCTGTTCTCAGTTTATTAACAGATAGTGTGGTCTCTTATGCTCCTCTAGCTTCATAATCATGTCATACTCAGTAAGTCAAAACTTTATATATAAAAACAAGTACGGTAAACTGGGATAATACCAAACAGACTGAATGGCTAGTGTAATGAGCAGGTAAACAACAACAATGTCTTCTCCAATAGTCTGCTGTTTGGAATTATTTATCCCAGTTTATGGTACAAAATTCAGTTGGAATGAAACAAAGACTAGTTTCCATAATTTAAAAGAAGGAAAAAATGCACCTTAAAAAAATAAACACAAAGATTTAAATACTTATAAACACCCAGTTAATGTCAAGTAATCAGCTAGTTCAGGCATGGGGAACTGGCAAATGAGGGGTAGTATGACATCTTCCTCATTCCACCTTTCATTGAGCTCAAGACTGTTATTGTCATCTCGGTGTACCATGCAGTATCAATGGCGGCGCAACCTATACAACCTAAAACATATGCACTAATCCCTTCCATTCGTACGTACTTTACCTATATCTGTGAAAATGATTGAAGGTCGCGTAGTGGACCGCTGACACTAATTTATCTACGTCAGGCTGATGGTACTCATAGAGAGACGTAATACTAAGACAAGGGTGGCATCGTTTAATCTGGAGAGTGTTTTAGATTTGATATGATTTCTCAGCAATCAATTTTGAAATCCAGTAACTAGCACGTACTGCATTTTCTGAAAGTGGTTGTCTGCTATCGTTTTGGAGTGTTTGCTGCTTTAGATTATTCAAAAATCTCATCCTGTCATCCCCTGTGTAAACAAAACACACAATGTCCCCTATGTCTATTATATTTAATTTATGAATTTGAACTCCATGCATATTAACTAACGTACTTTAAAAGTATATATCATTAATATGTCCCTGTGAAAATATAGTTACATATTTCTAATCCGTATTGATTTGCATGTGAATATCTGAAATGTCATGGGATATTATAGTGTTTCACATGACGGAACCGAATAGAACACAATAAACAAACAACTTTCGTGTCATTCTGAATGCAAAAATAATAATTTACCCAGTCCGTATTAAAATATTGGTGTTTAGAATTTGCCCCACTCAGGCTGGATTGAACGCCACTGACTCTCATTGTGTATTGTCAATCACTGTGTACCTGCGTCTCCAGTGCAGGTACAAATGAGTGGAATGGGTATTGGCAGGGAGGTTTGTTATGAGCTCTCGGAGCCCAAGCTCCCCATGCCTGAGCTAGTTAAATATGATTTGATGATTGATTAATAGCATAGCCCATTGTTGAGCCATAGCCTCTCTTTTATCAGGAGATTATAGACCAAATTCATTTTTAATTACCTTATTTGTCCAAAAATGTCATGAGTGGCATGAGGTCAACACACCAACTCAATGAGACAAGGAAACTAAGGTATTACCAGGATGTTTGAGATCGGTTGGTGAATTTTGTTTAGAGGCCTCTTTGTTCAGGCTTAAGGATCTTTTACGAGCCTGAAAATCTTCAGACTCGAGACCCATGGCTTAAAGTCCCTCCCGGAGGACATGCTCATTGGATTTTTCTACCCTAAAAAAAATCATTGACAACGGCCGGGTTTGAACCCACAACCATTGGAACCAGAGGCTAGGAGTATAACCACTAGCCCACTGCAGCGACAGTTAAATATGAAATTGTAAAAATTATGATAATGAAATATCTGTATTGACTGTGTAAAACAACAACAAAAAAAGTAAAAATTGATTGCTTAAGTATTTGAACAGATGGTCTCATGATTTTCATTTTATTTTCTAATGTTTTTTTTTTGTTCAATGCCACTTGTTTGTCATTCGACATTTCAGGTATTCACTCCTGACATTGGCACATTGTAACCCACTTCTGGGGTTGGGGCGCCTGGAAGGCAGGGTTATGCTGCTCCATTATTTTCTAATGTTTTCCTATAATAAAATTGTCACAAATCTCAGTAAGTGACGAACTGTAATAACGGCGATTAAATTTCGTGGGTGACGCGAGAATAATGATCTCACATGGGTAGAAATAGATTCGTGAATCGCTGACTCATGAATCGAAAGACCCATGCAGATCATGGATGCATCTAGAACTCTGTTCCAGAGGCTTCTCCAAGCCTCATCCCTCACTGTCACGAAGTTTCTATGCCAGAAATTTCTATACTGGATAAGTCTTGATTAGAGATCAAGAAATTTTCGTTCCCTGCCTATATAATCTGATGCAAGGGACGAGAGCAAGTCAGTTGTTAAGTAACAGTGATAAGTGACTGCAATTGTAAGAAACTTTGACAAGTGAAAGCGAACAGCAATTTAGCAAAATAGATAAAACATTGACAATAATACACAAAGAAAACAGCAAACAAAAGATTAATAAGTACAAAAATACAAGAGAAATTGTAGGTTGAAACAAACTGAAAAATCGTCTGTAGCCAAACATATAGTGAATAACAAAGAACATGCCATAAAATTTGAACAAACACAAGTTTTGTCCAAAACACAACATTACTACACCAGACTTCACAGAGAGGTTATTGAAATTTACAAACGCAAAAATTCCTTTAACAAGAAAGAAGAAACTATGAAGATTACTAAATTTTGGATTCTGGCATTATATAACACGAGAATAAAACCTATGACTTACGCCAGTGACAACCAATCAAAAAATAGCTCCAAAGTAATGGACTGTATAGAAAACATCACCACACAATACTCAACTATAAATAAGGACACGATTTCCAATGCACAGCCAGTCTGCAGCCAACATTTGAAGAGTTAGGAGGTCTAAGAGCATGCAGAATCTCCTGAGGATGTCTACCGCGGTAGTAGATGAAACGTTGAGTGTTAATAAAACCAAACCACAGCCATTTAGCCCGAAATACATAAAATACACGAATCAAAACACCTGCCGCGAAAGTCTACAATTTTACATGAAAGATTAATATTTTGGAAGAAATTGAAATCATCAAAGAAGCAGAGAATAAAAATGTATTAAATGAAAATACACCTATCAACCAAAGCTCCCTATATAAAATATATAAATCATTTCAATGTCAGGAAGATTCCTGAAAATGAAGTCAAGACTTTGAAAAGCTTAGAAATGTAATGATGTAACGAAGATTGTGACATGGATTATTGTAGTTGAGGACGATAGAGTAAAAACAATTTTATAATTAAAACTATATAATAAAATATTTATATCAATGCATCAAAATGCTGTAATTCTGACATCATAAATGTTTTAATATCTTATCTTTAGATGCAAGCTTTAAAATGTCCACACTGAAGTATGTAAAAATGTGGGTTTAATGGGATTTTATTATATAAACAAGTATGATAAATCATTATTTCATGTTACATAAGAAATACCTTTGTCAACAGATATATGTTATACTGGAATATTAAAAAAATAAGATAATTGGTATAGAATAAAATAGAAAACAATACAAGTAATTAAACAAAACTCAAGGAGCTTAATCAAACATAAGCCATCTGCTAAGGTTCAATTTAAGATTTGATTTGTTATGGTATAAGCACTTAAAACATGTATGAATTCATAAGATATATGTGTTTTTAAAGAATCAATTGTTCCCAGTGAAATGTTGACTTGCATCACATATGCTAGCAACAAATGTCAACAAATTAACTCCTCTTGCATTCACTCTATTTATTTCTTGGATATAAAAAGTAGGCACATGATATAGTTGCACTGACATAAGGTCTCCGTATACCCTTATCCTGAACTGAATTTTAAAGATTTAACTGTTGTCCAGGTGAACTGGAGTAAGAAGCAGTTTTCATGGACGACAGAACATTGGTCGTGAAATTACTGTTGTTGAAACTGTCTAGGTTTTGAAACCAGTTTAATTAAAAGAATGGATATGAGGTGAGGTGTAAAGAATTTTAATTTAAATCTTAAATTAAACATCATAGAGATTAAGTTATGTAGGTAGGAAATAACACTATGAGGTTTATTTTAATTTTGTTTAGTTGTTTCTCGACTCACCTCATACTTCTTAACTCCCTCGCATATCTAGATTTCGTAACTGTATTTGTGACATTCTCTATATTGTTCATGTTCACAACTCAATGTGAACATGAACAGCATTGAGAATGTCAGAAATACAGTGACGAAATCTAGATATGCAAGGGAGTTAAGAAGTATGAGGTGAGTCAAGAAACAACTGAACAAAAAGTCATAGAGATTTTTCCTATAATAGTTCAAATCACATTTTCTATTCATTTTTTATGTCAAATATTAATATAAATTTTAAATTATGCCACTTCTTGCTATATAAAGTGTATGAAAACACAACTTCCATCTTAATTTATAAATCCACCCACAGTATATCTACCCGAGGGCAGATCTTTCACTGCAATCATAGCATTTTCATGCTATGCTTTGCAGCTTTACTAGGGAATTATAGGTGTGGTAGTTTTCCACATCTGTGAAGGATGAGGATGATGATGGCCAGATGATTTTTCGGGGATATTTGCCCCGAAAAGAAAACCTCGCCCAGGAGCCTGTCCTGACCAGGAATCGAACCTGGGCCCACTGCGTGACAAGGCAGTGTGCTACCTCGAGACCACAGTGGTGGACAATTATAATTAAAAAGTGCAAAATTAATGATTAAGTATGTAATCTCTCTATCAAATTTGGGAATTTTTAACATTATGAGGTTCAATTCATAAGACCCATCAGTCTCTTATAATGTCACACTTCGACTACTGCGACATATTACTGACTAATCTGACAACTGATCTATCTGACAGACTACAGCGTGCTCATAATGCGTGCATTCGATTTATATTCAATCTCCGTCGTTATAACCACGTGTCTCCTTCATTTCAGGCCTTATCATGGCTACGCCTAAATGACAGAAGAACTTTACATTCACATTCCTTACAATTCCAAATTCTGCACACATATTTACCAACTTATTTAACAACACGTTTTCAACATTTATCGGCTCATCACAATTTAGGAACAAGATCACAAGACTCTTCTTTACTTTTGATACCACAACACAGGACCTGCCTGTACTCTGAATCTTACACAATATCTATGGCTAGAGCATGGAACTCACTTCCCAGTCATGTCAGGGACTGTCAATCGCTATCATTATTTAAATCCAAATTAACTGATATCTTAAGTTCGACACAATGAAAACATTAACTACATAACAACTATATAGAGCATTCTATTAATAATCATGTAGGAAGCTACTAACTTTATTTTATATAATTTTAATTTTATTATATTCTATGTTTTTGTTAGCATTAGCTAGTATTAGATCCATCATCATTGTATTTTGTTTAGTCTGTATTTTAATATCTTAAAATTGTAATATGTACGTAATTTTTGTATAATTTTACTATTCGCTGGTTGAGTGGAAGAGAAGGCCTTATGGCCTTAACTCTGCCAGCTAAAATAAATCATTATTATTATTATCAGCGACCCATTGTCACCATCGTCAGCTGTTTTCACGACTGAAAACAGCTGATGATGGTGACAATGGGTCGCTGATACTGCAGTGCTGTGTTTAAAAAAACATAGAAGTATGAGGTAAGAAGAAATCAAGATTCATTTAATTCTTATGTAATCTCTCTCTAAAAAAATATAAAATAGTGATTTTCCTAGTTATACTATATGAATGTGAAACATAATCTCTTATTTTAAAGAAGAAGGAAAGAATTTGACAACAAAGTGCTTAGGAAATTTTTTGGATCAGAGAGAGATGAATGAAGAAAACAACATAATATTTTCGACTCACTTACATAAAATAATAGTGAGCAACGTTTTCTTTATGGGAAACCAGATGTAATAAGAAGAGTTAAGTCTCGTAAACTATGAGAGGAGAACATGTGGCACAAATGAGAAACAAAAAGGAGCAAGGAAATCAAGAGAAGGCACCTAATAGGTAGGCCAAGAGTTAAGGTGGGTGAATAACATTAACCACAATTTGAGAGAGGTGAACTATACAGGGAATTTATTTAGCTTTCACAGGAAAAGGATATGAGGTGGAGGTAATAAAAACATTAGTTTAATTCTTATACAGGGAATGTTTGGAAAATATTGGCTTAAGATAAGAATATATGGAGAATTTATATAAAAAATTTGGGAATTTTTAACATTATGAGGTTCATATTTAATTAATGTTGGGAAGTAAACATTATGAGATATAATCATTAAAATTCATCGGAGAACATATTGTTTAAACAACTCACCTCATAGGATTCATGCTTCCATGAAATCGCGATTTCAAACATAATCATGTTCATCGTCAGCCATAACTCCGACTGATGAAATTCTTCGGCCGTCAACTATTCTATTGTCGCCATCTTCAGTGCTGCCATCTATGGTTGAATTTATGAACTTCGAAATCAATATAATTTCGTTAGGGATATCAAAATTCATTGATCTATTTTTGTTTTTCTGAATGTATATTTTTTCCCAAACTGTCAATTCCAAAGGTTTCTCTACTTGTTTTAACGAAATTACATTGATTTCGAAGATTAAAACAAGTAGAGAAACCTTTGGAATTGACAGTTTGGGAAAAAATATACATTCAGAAAAACAAAAATAGATCAATGAATTTTGATATCCCTAACGAAATTACATTGATTTCGAAGTTCATAAATTCAACCATAGATGGCAGCACTGAAGATGGCGACAATAGAATAGTTGACGGCCGAAGAATTTCATCAGTCGGAGTTATGGCTGACGATGAACATGATTATGTTTGAAATCGCGATTTCATGGAAGCATGAATCCTATGAGGTGAGTTGTTTAAACAATATGTTCTCAGATGAATTTTAATTATAAGGTTCAATTCATAAGGATTGAATGAATTGTGATTTCTTCTTACCTCATACTTCTATGCTTTTTAAAACACAGCACTGCAGTATCAGCGACCATTGTCACCATTTCAGCTGTTTTCACGACTGTCAATTTTTTCTTTTGTTGGTAATTATCCAAACTGCCATCTGGTGTTCTTTTGAAGGAATTATTTTCTAAACTGCCATCTCTGGTGTTCTTTTGAATGAATCATTTTCTAAACTGCCATCTGTCGTATTTTTGAAGAACCGAGCTTGATTACAAAGTTCTTCAAAAATACAAGAGATGGCAGTTTAGAAAATGATTCAGTCAAAAGAACACCAGATGGCAGTTTAGAAAATAATTCCTTCGAAAGAACACCAGATGGCAGTTTGGATAATTACCAGCAGAAGAAAAAACTGACAGTCGTGAAAACAGCTAAAGATGGTGACAATGGTTGCTGATACTGCAGTGCTGTGTTTTTAAAAACATAGAAGTATGAGGTAAGAAGAAATCACGATTCATTTAATTCTTATACATGGAGGACTTATGTATTCGGACATGAACATCTTCTGGGTTCAATAGTGCCAATTAGTAATTTAGTTATATGTAAGCTATGCAGATAACTACATATAATTTATTTGACTATTTATTATCACAATTATTAACTATGATTTGAGGGAAGTAGATTATACAGGGGATCATTAGAAAACATTAGCTCAGTATAGGGATGCATGGAGAGCTTATGTCCGCGTGGCCATGAACCTACAAGTTCGATGGTGCCAGTGAGTTAGTTATTTATTATCACAATTAATAAAAATAAGTAAGATCTGTAAATAAATATAAATTTTCTTGACATTCCTCATTAATTAATAAATTCAATAACAAAAGAAGTCATGAAGATGAAGCTATGACTTCGAAAAGCTTTACGAAGATTATAATGAATTATTGAAGTTGAGGATGACGGTATATATATATATATAAAAGGTATAAAAGTTGTATAATTATAATTCCTCATTAAATGTTATAAAGAATGGTTCCACATTTAATGTACATAATTGAAAATAATGCCATGTCTATATTGAATTCATAAAAAGGGATGTTTACTCAGTTGACATCTCCATTCTCAAGCATCTTTCTCATGAAAACATCTGCTGGCTGCATATTTTATTTACATTGAAAATTATACAATTCAAATTCTAAAACATGCTCCCTATTATGGAATTACAACTTTGTCTGTATACTGTAATCAGTTAAATTTTAGTGTGAAACAAATAGAAATAGTACAAAGAGTATTTAAAAAATTATACACTCAGATTGGGGTTTTCTATGCCAATGCTCTACCGACTGAGCTACCTGAGCACTCCAATTTCCTAAATGCAAAAAAAGTCCTGGGTTCAAACCCCAGTCTGAGCATATAATTTTTCTCTTAAAAATATACATATAAAAAAGAGTATTATTAAAAATAAATTCTACAACACTACTGATTCACATATATATGAATTGGAAATTGTACACTTCACCTCTTAAAATAATATCTTCTTACCAGGATATATTTCGGAGATCTCAAACTCATTTACAACTGCATTCCAACTATTTAAATTGAGACACTAATTCAGCAGCCGATGGCACAGTTGATTTAGTTGAAAAACCCTATAGAAAACTACACAGATTCTTCCATTTGTCCAATTGAATTTGATTACAGATTCACATGTTGGTCAAACTGAATTTTTAGAACAAATTTATTTATTTTACAGGAAAGTTGCAATTCCATATTTTAAAGCAAATAGAAATAAAATATAATTCACTCACCCGTATTGTCTGCTCCTCTTGGAATTATGACATCTGCATACTTCTTTGTCTGAAAGGAAACAAGTTAAATTTTAACAAATTCTGCATTCTTATAAACACATCTGAAAAGGAATACTAAATTATTTCAAATCTTGAACTTTATGGCTTTCACAAAAATGTACAATACAAGATTATATACTAAAATCAAATCTACTTTCAGATTTTTTTAAAAATCTTTGTGACTTAAAAATGTCCACTACATTGTTATTGATTTCTCATCATTCAAATTCTGCATTTAGGGTCATAATAAGAAGTACTGTACAAGAACTTAATATTGAAAATATCACCTTGGCTCATATTTTGTCTTTTTTTTAAACCGGTTTTCGAATAATTATTCAATCAGTATTTTCATTATTGTTGTTCTGTCATGGTAATGCACTGCTTTTCCTCCATCTATAGGTAAAAGATGAATCTCTAAATGAAATCACAGGAATTTTGAAATTCGTTAGCTTTTCCATTTTATATTTTTAATGTAGGTTTTTTTTCCCAAACTGAGAGAAATTTATGTTTTTCTATTTGTTTTTATTATTTTAGCCTTTGTTTCAAATTTATGTTTTCTAACCAAACATGAACGGCTCCTGCAGATTTTTCTACTTCCCTATTTTTAACATGTACCTTCTCTCTGGATTTCACTCCTGTCCCTATTTTCAGCCAATCTATTTATGGAAAAATCTGAATAAAATATAATTAATAGACACCCTTTAATTTTGAAACTTTGGTGTATATATGTTGATGATACAATTGGTATTGTGAATTACAAACATGTAGATGATACTTCAAAACTGTTGAACATTCAGAGTCAAACTATAAATTATATTTGAAGAAAAATATATGCTCAGACCATAAAGTTTACAATGGAAACTGAAATCAACAGGCAAACACAATTTTTAGGTCTAAATTTATTAAGAAATGAAGAAAACAATAATATAGAATCTGGAATATAGTGAAGACATACACACAGATAATTATATTAAAACTTTTGGATTTAATCATATTGCTCACAAAGAGGGAGTTTTCAATAGCCTGGCGCATATAGCAAACATACCCATGAACACAAAGAATTACGATAAAAAAAATTAATACATAATTAACATAGCAATAGAGAATGGGTTTGAAGAAAGTACAATACTCAAGAAAATAAATAAGTCCAAAAGACAAAAGTTATTCAATAAAGCACACTTCAAAAAGAAAAAAAATATAAAATTCAAGAAGTTTACATTTCAGGAAACATCACGAGTTAAAAAAATTTCAAAAAGTTCAACATAAGATTGGCACCAAAAAAATTACATTAGCCTCAATAGAATAATAAAATACAACAAGAATGGGAAAATGGAAGAAGAAAATAAATCAAGAGATTTATCAGATAAAATGTGGGGATTGTGATAAAAATCTACATCAGGAAAACAAAATAAATTTGAAAACCAAAGTGAGGGAAAATCTTAGGAATGTAAGAAATGGGGAAATATAAAATTATGTAGTATCTGATCACAAACCAGAGGGAAAACACCCAGTTGGTAGACCAAGAATGAAGTGGGAGAATAACATTAACTATGATTTGAGGGAAGTAGATTATACAGGGGATGATTGGAAAACATTGGCTCAGGATAGGGATGTATGGAGAGCTTATGTCCGTGCAGCCATGAACCTACGGGTTTGATAGTGCCAGTAAGTTAGTGAGTTAGTTAGTACCTGATCACATTTGATCAGAAAAACTTTGAATTGAAAGGAAGGGTAAAGTAATAAAACAAACAGAAAAACTGAAAGAGCACATGGTTTGAGAAAATAACATACAGTAAAAGTTCCTTATTTGCAGGGGATATGTTCCGCAAATATGCCGTGAATATGGAATGGTAATTTGTATGGGTATATAGGGGATACGTTCCAAGGCCCCAAAATAAAATAAAAATTATCAAAATAAAATCAATCAAAAAGAGATTTTGAACAATTTTTATTAATTATTACTGTCAGCTTAGGCAAGGGCTTAAAGAACTTGTAATTTCCCCCCCCCCCATTTTGACACTTTTAAAAGGTCTTTCAATTAAGACTGATATTCAGCTGTGAATTCAGCGATAGAATTCCTTATTTTGTCTTTGGATTTCTTGATGAATCGTACAGTTGATTCATTAACATTGAAATAGCGTGATATAGAAGAATACAACTTGCCAATGCGTAACGGTCAAGCATTTCTATTTTTACTTTGAGTGGCAACACTACTTTTCTTAGCTTCGGAACTAATTTTCTTTCCTTTTGACTCGACATTATAAACTGGCAACAATGCTGAAGAGACACGTGTTATTCAATCAAAATTATTGCAATGAATGACAAGTTGAAACAATAAAACATTGTTCGTGGCGAGGGCGCCATTTAGTGACAAAAAAGGTATATTTTACTATGATATTTATTTGTCCATTTGGTTTGAATCGCTCTTTGTAAAAGCTGTCTTGGCAATGCCTGCAGTAAAAAAAAAAGTTGCCAATGTGTTAAATAAAGGATGCTAATCCTTCTAATATACCGACTGAATCCGTGAATAAAGAAATTTTTAGCTGCGAATACAGGAACTGTGTCACAATTTTTTAACCTGCAAATAAGGAGCTTTTACTGTACTTTAAAAAAAATGGGGAAATTTATGAATTTTGAAATTTCTGGGAGATGTTATTTGATTTGGAGGTCTTACCAACAGATGGAAGAAAAATCAGTGCATCACCACAACACAATAATGGTCATGAAAATAATAGTGGCTGAATAATTATTCCAAAAATTGTCCAAAAGGAGACAAAATATGAGGTGTGGTGATATTTTCAATAGACGGTAAAACTTGCTCAAAGCAGAATCACATGAGACCATTTTTTTTATCTGCATTAGACAAAATTCCACATTATAAAAAAAAACTAAAAGTTATTAATAATCTTGGATTATAGAGTACCGTATGTCTTTTTTTACATATCTTGGATTAATTTATTGTAGTTCCGCTCTGTTGAAGAGTGGAATATAGCATATAAGATCAACTTCGATGGCAAAGCACAAAAAAAGTCCCATTTCGTCAGAGTTAAAAATGTCTCTTAGTTGCATATCCTGAAATTGAAATATGCAGTTTCGGTTTCCCTCACTAACTACACTTTTGTCCACATCCTTTTTTTTGGCCACAAATTTTATTCCACACTATACTGTGTCAT
This sequence comes from Diploptera punctata, assembly GCA_030220185.1. Lineage (NCBI taxonomy): Eukaryota > Metazoa > Arthropoda > Insecta > Blattodea > Blaberidae > Diploptera > Diploptera punctata. Next base: position 566,898 of record JASPKZ010000013.1, read on the forward strand.
CTTTTAAAACTGTCCAGCCAACCCAGTTTTTTTTGGCTAACGGGTATTCAATGAAGTGGAGCAATTTATTTCTCTCTGTCTTTCCGCTTTATATTTTTTGTTCATGAATTGTGTAGAAATATCCTTCCGTTTCGGCGTTGGACAGATTCTGTTTTTGCAAAATAAATACAGGTAAAATTACTATTATTTCGCCAGGACCAATAAATTTGTTCACACTGGACATATTTCCACATTATTCATGTTCCGGATTAAACAAGTTTTACTGTATTATTAATATCTCACAGTATTACTTCCTAATAAGTTTAAACTGTACAAGAAATTGATCACTGGTCATGTTTCTAGAAATTCTCACACCTAGCAGTATGTGTAGCAGTTGAATACAATATTGAACGGTGCAAGGAACATCAGTAATAAACGTCGAACTAACTGACACTACTGAACCTGTAGGTTTAGACCTCACATCCATATCCTGATTTAATATTTTCCAACATCCATATCCTGATTTAATATTTTCCAATCATCCCCTGTACAATCCACCTCTTTTAAATATTTGTTAATGTTATTTTCCCACCTCATTATTGGCCTGCCTACTACACGTTTTCCCTCAGGTTTTCCTACAAGGCACGTTTCCCTTGGATTTTCTTACAAGGAGTTTCCATGTCCATCTTTCAACCATGTGACATGTCTTGCCCAACGCAGTCTACAAGACTTAACTATTCTTATTATATCTGGTTTCCCATAAAGATAATGTAGCTAACTGTTAAGTAGACTTCTCCATTTGCCCGTCTGTTCAACTGTCTCTGGTCCAAAAATTTTCCAAAGAACTTTATTCTCAAATACTTGTAATCTTTTCTCCTCCCTTAACACATTCAGTACCAGGCATTGAGCAGGGCACATTTAAACCCAGGCCAGCCATTTAAATACCCCAGCTACCCTTTTCGTGGCACTTCAGAAAATAGACCATTATTCACAAACTATTAGTCCTAGAAAATTCAAATTTTGTACATACCTAAAGGAGATATCCTAGTAGGATTTGATAGTGAAATAACTTGGATGATTGACATAACATGGTATCGGCATAACAATTTCAGGAAATGGAAGTTCATCTTCACTTTCACTTTGTGAATCTTCTAATTCAGGAATCAGTTCATCACCTGAATCATCATTATACAAAATATTCACTAATTCTTCTTCAGTGATCTACTTTTCTTTCGCCATGGTTTCACTCACGCACAAACAACAGCGCGATAACGAGAAACATATATGACTGCATTGGAGCCTGGAGTCAAGTTTGGGTGAACAAATTCCATGTGTTGTTTGTTTTAAAAATAAAAGGGGATTCACCAAGGTTAAATGTGTCAAACGGGAATACAAAATGTATATTTACATTCCATCTATGATCTCCAGGACATACTAAGCCAACACAATATTTAGGCGCCGAATATAAACACGGTTTGTTCGCGCCTGCTCTAAAACGAGTTAACTGACCGACGGCCGCATACACGATAGTCTCTTTAAACGCCTTAACTGGTTTACGGTACTGAATGTGTTAAAGTAAGAGTCCATATTTTGCATCCACATAATACAACTGGGAGCGTAAGATTTATATATTTTCAGTTTAATGTTTTTTAAGAGAAGTTGGGACAACAAGATTTGCTGTAATGCACATATCATGAATTTTCAGAATTGAGCCTATGTTTAATTTCTTTCTACACCTCATTCCTGTTTATAATTATTGTTCATAGATATTTGAATTCAGCCACTTCTTCAAAATTTCTCTCATTTCTCACTGACTGTCTTTTAACACTGTATAATATATTTCTATGTGTGACTGATCATATATTAGTTTTGTTTGTATTTACTTCCAGTCCCAATTTCTTTGTGTTACTCAGTAGTGTGTTCATGTTGGCCTTTAGTATTTCTCTGCTATTTTTTTTTTGTATTTAAATGTAACATATGTTTGTCCTGGTGAGTGGAAGAGAAGGCCACATGGCCTTAACTCCACCAAGCTAAATAAATATATTCTATTCTATTCTCACAGTCATAATACATCATAAGCATAAACTAACATATTATTTACACCATCAAGTTGATGGCCTTCTTCATCCCCTAAAGATTTGATGGCATGTTCTAGTACAAGACTGAACAGTAGAGGAGATAATGCATCTCTTGTTTTAACCCACAGTGAATTTCAAAAGTATCTGAAAACGGTTTGATTACATGTACCCTACTCCTTGTGCCATTTAGACACAAAGTGAGGTGCGAGGTATGAAACATTTTAATTTTGTCTTACATTCGAATAAGTCTAACTAGCTTTTTTAAATTCCCAACTCCAGCATGATACTATATAATAGAATTCTAAGCCATTTTGAAGTCTATATACAGGGCAAGTCAAAATGTTGTGCAGGTTTTCAGAAATTTATTATGTGAAATGTAATGAACATATAATATTGTGAGACATATTGTATGAAAGGTAAACTCTCAAAGTTTTTTTTAAATATTCACAGATGTTCTATGTGAGCGCCTTTTGTTACACGACAGATGTCAAGCCGATATTCAATCTCCTGCCAAACTTTCTGTAGCAGTCCGCGGTCGATATCAGCAATGGCTGCTGTGATGCGGGCACGCAGTTCATGCAGTGTTGTTGGAAGTGGTGGTACGTAAACATGATCCTTTACAAGACCCCACATGAAGAAATCACACGGGGTTAGATCTGGTGAACGAGGTGGCCAATGAATGAGTTGTTGATCACCCTGAGATGCACGGCCTATCCAGCGTTGTGGTAAAGCCGTATTCAAATGGTCTCGAACACTGCCATGGTAATGTGGAGGGGCACCATCCAACTGCAGAATGAAATCTGGACTATCCGCTTCAAGCTGCGGAAGGAGCCATTGTTGTAGCATATCAAGGAAAACATGTCCGTTCACAGTACGTTCATGAAAGAAAAAGGGCCCATAAACCTTTGCATGGGAAATGGCACAAAAGACATTCACTTTCGGAGAATCGCGTTGATGTTCCAGAGTTGCATGGGGGTTACCAGTTCCCCAAATCCTTACATTGTGTCTATTCACTTTTCCTGAAAGGTGGAAAGTCGCTTCATCACTGTAAACTACCCTCTCATGGAACTCATTCTCTTCCATTAATGCGAGAAAATCAACACAGAAGGACGCTCGCAAAGCATAATCGGCGGGTTTTTAAAGGCTTGAACCAGTTGCAAGTGGTAGGGTTTCATCTGTAAACGTTTCCGGAGAATCCGCCATACAGTTTTTTGTGGTAGTTGAAGTTCTGTCGCTCCCCGGTAGGTGTGATTTCTGTGGACTCCGCACGAAGCATGTGCGAACGCGTTCGACTGTCTCTTCACTCGTCGACGGACTGCCAGTCGATTTTCGTTTACAGATACAGCCTGAATCCCTAAATTGTGTGTACCACTTACGAATGGATCTCCCATCCGGCGGGTCTTTATCGTATCTGGTACGGAAATGTCGTTGAACACTAGTCACAGAGTTGTTTACATGGTAATCAAGCACACAGAAAGACTTCTGATCCCCAGTCAACGCCATTTTCCTTTACTGCTCTGCTGTTGACATCTTGCGGGTGAACGCGGAACTTTAGAAGTGGACAACTAAACTTTGAGAGTTTACCTTTCATACAATATGTCTCACGATATTATATGTTCATTACATTTCACATAATAAATTTCTGAAAACCTGCACAACATTTTGACTTGCCCTGTATATAGTTAATGCATAATGCCATTATATTCCTATTTCTTTTCTAAAATCTGACTTATACTAAAAAATGTGATCTTTTGTAGATCTATTTTTAAAATTAACATTGATGATCACCTATTACGTTGTCAATATAGGAAGTCTGGATACTAGTATATTGTTAGAATTTTGCTCAAAGTTAAAAGAAATGGATTGATCTGTACTTCTTGCTATTAGTTTTAATCTCCTTTCTTATAGATTAGTACAATAACTTAATCTTTCCATTAATTTGAAAAAGCCTCTTTTTCCCAAATCATACTTAACAACTGACATAATATTATCTTGTCCATCAATTTTTCTCCCCCTGATTTTATCAGTTCGAAATAAACTTCTGACACAATGAAAAATTACTCTTCAATAAGATATCATATACCATGAAATTCTTATATTAAAACACTCAGCCAACAAGTTTGACAGTATACTTTGTTCTACATTACATACAGTTTGTTAACAATGTTATATTGAACAACATTAAATGAATCAGATTTTACATCTCACCTCTTATTTTCTATATTTTCCAGGACTAGTTTCAAAGAATATTGCATTATATAAATCATACTTACAATTTTTTCTTCTTCACACAAGGTGTTAAATGATGGCTAAACTTTTAAAAACTAATAAGAATCAAATAAATTGTGAATTCTTCTTAATGTTATTATTCGTTTTTAAACATCTTAATGATGGACAAATTATATTTGAAAAGAAAAGTATACGCCTAGACTGGGGTTTGAACCCAGGACCTTTGACTCTCTATGTCAATGCTCTTCCAAGTGAGCTAACTAGGCCTCCAATTTAAATACATATTTTTCTTAATTAAATAAAAATAAAACATAGTTTTATTTTTCATTTTATTCAGTGACAGCTGTTTCGATACACTGTACCTTCTTTAGACATGTTAACAAATTATGAATTGTGTTCCAACTGATCTAAGCAACATATTTTTCTGTTATACATAGTTAATTCCCTAACCCCAAATGCTACAAGTCATTGCTACGATTTTTGCATCTTTCACTGGCCTTCCTACATTCTTATGTATAAAAGAAAAATACACATTTAGATTGGAGGCCTAGGTAGCTCACTTGGATGAGTATTGACATAGAGAGTCAAAGGTCCTGGGTTCAAATCTCAGTCTAGGCGTATATATTTCTTTTCAAATATAGTGAATTCTTCTTACCTCATACATCTATGTTTTTAACACAGAAGTGCTGTATCAGAAAACATATCATTCTCATCTTCAGCTGTTTTAAAAACTATGTTAAGGCATAAATATCTTGATTATGGCTTCCAACAGAAGGGAAGAGAAGTCATGGGATCTGTCTTAGAAATAAAGTATATAAAGAAACTCAGGCCTAAAATAGTAATTCTGACAACGTTTTCATTATAATTTAATATTTAAAGGAGGTGAGAAAAATTTGCATTCAGATTGGAGACCTAAGAAGCTCAATGGCAAGAGCATTAGTGTATAAAGCTAAAAGTCCAAGTTTAAACCCCAGTCTAGGCGTATATTTTTCCAACTGTTGAAATTCTATGTTGGAGTCATGAAAATAAACTGAAGATGAATGAAAAATTCATTCGAAACCAATGGTCTTAAATCAATTAAATTTGAAATTGTATGAGGTGAGTTATTAAAAATATGTTCTCCACTCAATATTAATGATATAACCTCATAATATAAAATTGTAGACTTTCACGGCAGGTGTTTTGATTCATGTATTTTATGTCTTTCGGGCTAAATGGCCATGGTTCGATTTTATTATCACTCAATGTTTCGTCTACTACTGCGGTAGACATCCTCAGGAGATGTTGCGTGCTCTTTGACCTCCTAACTCTTCAAATGTAGGCTGCAGACTGGCTGTGCGATCGAAATCGTGTCCTTATTTATAGTTGAGTATTGTGTGGTGATGTTTTCTATACGGTCCGTTACTTTGGAGCTGTTTTTTGATTGGTTGTCACTGGCGTAAGTCATAGGTTTTATTTTCGTGTTATATAATGCCGGGATCCAAATTTTATTAATCTTCATAGTTTCTTCTTTTTTGTTAAAGGAATTTTTGTGTTTGTAAATTTCAATAGCCTCTCTGTGAAGTCTGGTGTAGTAATGTTGTAAACATATAACGAAAATAAAACCTATGACTTACGACAGTGACAACCAATCAAAAAATAGCTCCAAAGTAACGGACTGAATAATAGAAAACACCACCACACAATACTCAACTATAAATAAGGACACGATTTCCAACGCACAGCCAGTCTACAGCCGACATTTGAAGAGTTAGGAGGTCAAAGAGCACACAGAATCTCCTGAGAATGTCTACCGCAGTAGTAGATGAAACGTTGAGTGATAATAAAACCAAACCACGGCCATTTAGCCCGAAAGACATAAAATACATTAATCAAAACCTCATAAAGTTTACTTCCCAACATTAATTTTAATACAGTATATTTTTCTTTTCAAATTTAATGCTTCTAAGTCAGCCTTTCAGGTCTGAATTGCAACACTGATGATCTAAGGTAATAAATATGGTCTTTAATAAAGAAGAGTACTACAGTTAATTAACGGTGTTGAAATATTAAATGAATGTAATAGTGCATGTCTTCAAAACATTGGGGGAAAAAACCTGATCTATGAGAAAATAAAAGACTAAATTGGTTTAAATCAAAATTAAAGTGGGAAGCAAGACTATGAGACATTTTTAATTTATGAAAGAGTGGAGAAAATATTTTAAATATCTCACCTCTTAAACCAATACTGGTTTCAAAAGTATTTTTTACTTTCATCTTCAGTCAATGTCAAACTCCAACTATCGAAATTGGTGTTTATCATATAATTATAGAGGATATTTATTTCTAATTAAATTTTTTAAGAGAAAAATTTTAAAACACATTTATCAATCAACCTCAGTGTATAAATTTCTATTTTGATGCATATATCTTACCGGAGAGCAAAATTCTTCAAATGCAGGTTTTACAAAGTTCATATACTGGTTTAATACTTGGTCCAGGTCCCTTCCTCTCTCTTTAATATCTCTTGGCACTGTAAATTAAAATATATGTATAATTATGCAACCATTATCTAACATTTTTTAAACTTCTGATCAATTAAGTAAATTAATGTTTATATTATTAATTTCATACATTTCAATGATGGATAAATCATATTTCAAGAGGAAAATTATAAGCTCAGACTGGGGCTTGAACCCAGGACCTTTGGCTTTCTAGGCCAATATTCTATCGACTGAGCTACCTGAGCAAGTTCCAATCTAAACGCAAAACCGACTGAGCTACGTGAGCAAGTTCCAATCTAAATGCAAAGATTTGGATTTACATTGGAACTTGCTCAAGTAGCTCAGTCAGTAGAGTATTGGCCTAGAAAGCCAAAGGTCCTGGGTTCAAGCCCCAGTCTGAGTGTAAAATTTTTCTCTTCAAATATGAAGTATATTAATATTATGCTGCTAATAACTAGGAAGTAGTTATTGTCAATTAATTAACTTATAATTTACATTCTTAATATAATATAATGAAGTATGAGGTGAGTGAAATAATAAAAAATAAACAATATTAAAAAACCTCATAATGTTATTTCCTATCTTCTTCTTCTTCTTCTTCTTCTTCTTCTTCTTCTTCTTCCTTTCAAGTATTAGGCCAAGGCCTGTTACGATTAAGATGGAATAATTGTTTTATTCTCATAACCATTCAAAAAATTGCTCCATTAATATAAATTCTCATATAAGACTTGAAAGCATAATAATAGTCCCTTCGATTGGTTGCTGGCCAAAGGAAGGCAAGACCAGTGATGGGGCTGCCATCTTATAGCCTCTGGTCAGGCTTTCTGGAGAAGAAAAGAAAATAAAGGAAAGAAGAAATGGAAGAAAGGAAGGACTCCCTAGCCCTCGGATGCCCTAATAGCGTCGGGGTCGAAAAAACAAGAGTTAACCAAGAGAGGTTAGATAGTAAAGTTAAAAGAGTGCAAAACACAAGTTATTTCCACATAACTTAATAATGTTTTATTATTTGAAGATACATTATATTTAATATTTGAAGGAAGTAATACCATGAGGTCTCTTAATTATTATGAGTTAGGGTTTTAGACTTATTAGTCATTCAAAATATCTCTGCAGGCGGAAGAATTCCAAAGCTCTGTTTGTTGCTATACGTGACATCATATAAGGCATTGTACACTATCAGCATCCCATGCCCCTGTGCACTCATAGATAGCAGTGTCACGTGTTCTATTCCTGCATAAACACGACTGCAGTGCCCTCCGTCAACAACTGCGCTTACTCCTTAAACGGGTAATACCACATATATCTTTTTTTATATTTCTTATAGATTAGTTTCTTCATTGAACATTTGTAGGAATATAGAATGTATGGAGGATGGGGTCGCCAAGATCTTGAAATCGCGATCTACTGAGAAGTCAACACTTTTAAAATTCATATTAAAGCACCGTTGAGGTTATGTAATAAGATGTTAAATATGGTTGGTTGGTATCTAATGCCCAGCGCTTGATAATGAAATCATTCGCTCTCTTGCACTCCAATATTTAGCAGATGTTAAATATAAAATTGGTTAAGTTATGTAGGTAGGAAATAACACTATGAGGTTTATTTTAATTAATTTTGAGTAGTTTTTTTTTTATGAGGCGAGTCAAAAAACAACTCAAAATTAATTAATATGTTATTGTTGTTTTCAAATGCTGGGCCTTGGCAATGAAGCCATTAGCGTTCTTGTTCTCCAATATTTCTCTATGGTGGATCCAACAGGTAATACTTCACAGTTTTGTAGATGTTCTTCGTTCATTTCTTCATCTTTGTTGCATAGAAGACAATTTGGATGCGTGTAGATTCCTATATTCCATTTTTTGTCTTTGGCTTTATTACATAGGTCTTGGTTTTGTTTGATTTTATATTTGTTTTTAATTATTCTAAAAATTAATTAATATAAAATTGGTAATAATTAAATGAATCGTGATTTTTTCTTACCTCATACATCTATGTTTCTTTAAACACAGCACTGCAGTATCGGCGACACTTTGTCGTCATCGTCAGCTGTTTTCACGACTGTCCAATTTTTTCTCCTTTTTGCCGGTAATTATCTAGACTGCCTTCTGGTGTTCTTTTGAAGGAATTCCTCTTCAAACTGCCATCTGGTGTTATTTTGAATGTAAAAAAAAAAGGAGAAAAAATTGACAGTTGTGAAAACAGCTGACGATGATGACAAAGTGTCGCCGATACTGCAGTGCTGTGTTTAAAGAAATATAGATGTATGAGGTAAGAAAAAATCACGATTCATTTAATTATTATTAATTGAACCTCATAATGTTAAAAATTCCCAAATTTAATATATAAATAAAATTGGTATCTGGTAAGTCAGTTGTCCTCAACTAAATTATTATATTATTTTAAAATCATTAGGAAGTAAAAATCAGTTTGTGACAAGCTGAAGATGGAGCAATAAGCTTTGAAACGATTGTCCAACAAAACAAACATATGAGGTAAGAATGTTAAAAAATACAAACTCAATTATTAAATTATTATACTTCATCCAGAAATTCCAATATGGAGAAGGCCTCCATATTGTAATTTCTGGATGAAGTATAATAATTTAGTTGAGGATGACTGACTTACCAGGTATCAATTTTATATTGTTTATTTTTTATTATTTCACTCACCTCATACTTCATAATTCATAGCAGACCCTGGGTTTCTTCACATCTTTTGTGACATTCTCAATGCTGCATCACGTTCACAACTGACGTCCAACGGCCTTCTATCCTGCAGACTGACCTCCGCGCCATCTGGTGGCCGACCGAAGAATTTCCAAATCAGTCCTCTTTCTTTATAACCGGGTATTTCAAAATTCATAGTTGTATTTTCATTCTTGCATATGTAAATTTTTTCCCAAATTGTGAGTTCCTTCGGTTTTTCCAATTGTTTAAGTAATTTTGTTTTGGTTTCTATTCTATGTTTTTCTGACCAGGCATGTGCAGCTATTGCAGATTTTTCGGTTTCTCCATTTTTAACATTTCTGAGGTGTTCTTTTAATCTTATATTTAGATTCCTTTTTGTTTTTCCTATGTATATCTTTTCACAATCTTTACAATTAATTTTGATAAATTCCCGATTTTTTGCAGTCTTCAATCTTATACATAACTTAATCAATTTTATATTTAACATCTTACTACTTAGAAGATTGATTATGAGGAGAGGTATGAAACATTTTAACTTATCTTAGTTTCTTCATACTTGTGTGACATTGTCATAGCCTTCCAACTGCCAAATTTGCAGTTGTCAATCCTGTATGTTGATTTCCACTCCCTGTGTTGGCTGACAGATGAATTTCCAATCAATTTTTTTTTTCTCCCACAAATTTCAAAATTCATTGTTTTCCTTTTATCGAATAGGTAGGCGATGAAACTCCCAATCAAATCATGTTCCTCAGGAATTTCAAAATTCATCAATTGTTCCTTCTTTTTCTGAATATAGATCTTTTCGCAAACTGTGAATTCGTTAGGTTTATCTGTTTAATTAATTTTCCCGTTTTTTTTTTTTCAATTTAATATTTTTCTGACCAAGTATGAGCAGCTACTGCAGATTTTTCTATTTCCCCATTTTTTATGTTCCTAAGGTGTCCTTTCACTCTGATTTTCAAATTTATTTTTATTTTCCCTATGTACATTTTATCACATTTCCATTTTATCTGATAAATACCTGATATATTTTCTTCTTCCATTTTCTCATTTTTGTTGGATTTTATTATTTTATTGAGGCCAAAATCATTTTTCGGGTGAGTTGTAATTTTAATAATATTTAATTAACCAAGCTGAGCAAAACATTTCTTCCACTTACTTGTGTTTTGCACCCTTTTAACTTTACTACCTAACCTCTCATGGTTAACTCTTGTTTTTTTCGACCCCAATGCTATTAGGGCATCCGAGGGCTAGGGAGGTCTTTCCTTTCTTCCATTTCTTCTTTCCTTTATTTTCTTTTCTTCTCCAGAAAAGCCAGACTAGAGGCTATAAGATGGCAGTCCCATCACTGGTCTTGCCTTCCTTTGGCCAGCAACCAATCGAAGGGACTATTATTATGCTTTAAGGTCTTACACGAGAATTTCCCGAAAGGATCGGAAAATTTTCTATAGGATCGTAACAGACCTTGGCCTAATACTTGGAAGGAAGAAGAAGAAGAATTATTTTAATTATATTAATACATCATAGTGTTACTTCCTATAAATTTTGGAAATAAAAAGATTTCATTGTTCTAGTATGATTAGATTCTGAGAAAATATTTACATTATAAGCTGTACTTTAACACTGATTTTCACATGATTATGAAATGTATTTATGTTTAGTTACCTCTTCTTGCAAGTCGTGTGTCAGAGTCAGTGTCCACAAATAGTTTCATGTGGAACAATTCCCTTATCTCCGGGAAATAAAACACTAAAATCCCTTCAAACAGTACAACATCTGCAGGATAAATTGTTGTGAACTGATTATCACATCTGAAACAACAGTACAGTATACAATAAGTTATTTACAACAAATACTAGTATTTTATGAACATATCTCATAAAATCTTGGCAATTTGAAATTTAGTATCTTGTACAATGATTGCAATTTTAAACAAATCTTATCACGTAATTTTTTTAATGCCACAAGTTTGTCATTTCAACAATTCTGGTATTCTATCCTGATGTTGGCGTATTGTAACCCACTTCTGAGGTTAGGGCACCTAGAAGGCGGGGTTACACTGCCCCAATGATATGATGGATGATGATGGTATCCAGGAGATTCAAAACGGCAGCCTATCTCTATAATTTGGAGAACTTATTAGTTCTTTCCACTCAGGAGCATTATCCTGAAGGAATGCTTGTGTTCCAACAGGATAACTATCTGGTCAACCATGCTTTTCAGGTTAAAAGATGGTTTTGGGAGACCTGTGATATCCATCTCTTGGATCACCCTCAGATGCAACCTGATACGAAGCCGATACACTATGTATGGGCAACAGTGAAGGCAACTTCATGTTCCAAATGAGCAGGACCACACTGTCACCAGGACATAGTGTGGAATAGAGTTGTTGATATATGGCAAAAAGTGGAATTGGATCAAGAACTTTTCCAGAACCTCATGGACTCCACTGCCGCGGTGAATATGTGCTGTGACAAATGCACATGATTAGTGGATTAAGTATTAGTTTCATTTATTGATTTAATTTTTTCGTCTATTTTTTTGTGTTCCACTTCCAAATACGACATTTTCACTATATTGGCCAAGTCCAGTCTCGTAATAGTCCTCAGATGTAGGGTAATAAACTATTCCACATAACCAAAATTCTTTCATCTTTAAAAAGGACAAATATAAGCAAATAGGAAAGACAAGAAAAAATATTGACTGTAGATCGAACCCTAGACCTCACGTATAAGAAGCAAGCACTCTGCACTCAACCAAAGGTTTTGCTATTGTAGCGTCATTAAATTGGTATATTTCACTGAAAAACAACAGCATAATATTAAGTGTCTTGTCATATAGGGCCGCATGCAAACACATTAGTCTCTACTCAAATTACTTCCAATCACTGGTGAGCTGACTCACCGTGAGCAAGTGCAAAGATCGAATTAGCTACCCACAAACTGGTCATGCATGAAAGTCGTCGTTTTCGTAATATTGGCAAAAAATTACCCAGAATTCTCAGCGATAAAACCACTTCCGTTATTTTCGTCTGCTAGAGGAACGCATTTTTACGCTTGCATCCCGCAAATAATACCGTATACAACGACGTCTGCATTGTGCAATATTACACCGATTCTCCTGTTCTTCCAGTTGAATTATTTGGTAGACTCTATCAAATTCCTCTTCTCCGCATATACCACCGAAAACATTGATCGAAGTCTTCAAGGTCCGACATCTTGGATAAAGCAGCAAGGTACGCGGCAAGGTTTCAAACTACATCGGTTACCATCAGTTCCCTTCGGGATTCTCACGATTCGTCTCTCTCTTAAGTTACCTCGTCAGGTAGCTTACGAATTTCAACAATTATTATCGCATGAACAGATTTCTGAGTAAGCAAAATCGTATTAGGATACAACTTTCTCAGCAGAGAACGCCTTTTTATGGTCTAATGCGTTCATAGATTTGACCCATACAATTTGTACTCTTGTGAACCGTGCACTAAAACTTGTGTATTTTAACAATCAAAAGTCCACTCTATTTTGAGCGGCAGTGTACAAATTAGTAATCTCTCAATTAAGAGATGACATGTCATCAAAATTTGATTCAGATCATAACTATGGTGAAAATTTTATATATATACAAAGACAGCAATATTATAAAACTAACGAACTCCAGAACATTTTACAATGTCACTATGTCTTTCATGTCCACCGCTGTGGTCTCGAGGTAGCATGCTGCCTTGTCATGCAGAGGGCCCGGGTTCAATTCCCGGTCGGGACAGGCTCCTGTTTTTTTCGGAGTTTTTCCTCACCTGTAAGACAAATGTCAGGAAGCTTAGGGCCCAATGGTCCCTGAAAATCATCATCCTTCACCAGTGTGGAAAACAACGGGAAGCTACCACACCTATAATTCCCTAGTAAAGCTGCAAAGCATAGCATAAAACTGCTATGATTGTAGTGAAAGACCTGCCCTAGGGCAGAATTACTATGGATGGATGGATGAATAGATGTCTTTCATAAGAATAATGGAGTGTGTGACAATAGGGATGGTGTTTTGTAAGAGTATATGTCAAGAGAGATTATTTTTTCCTAACGGTACGTTAAGAGGATGACTTTTGTTAAGAGGTGCAGATTTTCCAACTTTCAGAAGTTTGGGCCCCACTTACATGGTTAAATGTAAATGTATGCACATAATGAATTTACTTAAAATTAAGGTAGAATATTTTTATCACTCACCTCATATTGTTCTTCTTATTTGATTATAAACTAGTTTCGGAACATAGTTTCTGTTCCATCCTCAGTATCGTCACGACCGTTGTTCTGTCGTCTTGAAGAGCTGTCCTTCTCTCCTTCCATTGGCTGACTGAAAAACCTCGAAACCAGGTCATTCTCACCGGGAATTTCAAAGTTCATTAATTTCTTCTTTTTGCTCTTTTGAATGTAGATCTTTTCCCAAACAGTAAGTTCTTTAGGTTTTTCTATTTGTTTTAATAATTTAGCTTCTTTCTCGATAAGATGTTTTTCAGACCATGCATGGGCAGCCACTGCAGATTTTTCTACTTCCCCTTTCTTGACATTCCTGAGATGTTCTTTCACTCTAGTTTTCAAATTTCTTTTAGTTTTTCCTATGTAGAATTTCTCACATTCTTCACATTTAATTTGATAAATCCCTGATTTGTTTTCTTCTTTAATTTTCTCATTCTTATTAATTTTCTCATTTAATTTTCTCATTAGACCTAATAAGAATGAGAAAATTAAAGAAGAAAACAAATCAGGGATTTATCAAATTAAATTTGAAGAATGTGAGAAATTCTACATAGGAAAAACTAAAAGAAATTTGAAAACTAGAGTGAAAGAACATCTCAGGAATGTCAAGAAAGGGGAAGTAGAAAAATCTGCAGTGGCTGCCCATGCATGGTCTGAAAAACATCTTATCGAGAAAGAAGCTAAATTATTAAAACAAATAGAAAAACCTAAAGAACTTACTGTTTGGGAAAAGATCTACATTCAAAAGAGCAAAAAGAAGAAATTAATGAACTTTGAAATTCCCGGTAAGAATGACCTGGTTTCGAGGTTTTTCAGTCAGCCAATAGAAGGAGAGAAGGACAGCTCTTCAAGACGACAGAACAACGGTCGTGACGATACTGAGGATGGAACAGAAACTATGTTCCGAAACTAGTTTATAATCAAATAAGAAGAACAATATGAGGTGAGTGATAAAAATATTCTACCTTAATGAATATACCTCATAGTGAGAATTCCTAAAATAAGTAGTTATTTAAAATTATTCAATTTAACAAAAATAATAATCCTTCATATAACTATACATATATTATCATTTCACCCAATGCTTCAAATGAAATTGTATCAAATCTTATTACTTTAAAACATCAAAATGTACCTGGAATTGGTCCTGTAGTCATACACTGGAATTTCACACTTCTTTCCAGAAAGAATGTCACGCATAGTTTGAAGTATTAGCTCATCGTTGAAAGCATCTAAATAAGAAAAAAATCTATGGTTATGGAAAATGCACTATGAATGTTACAAAGAACAAAAGGCCATTAACTATACGGCCACAGGTTGTAAACTATATCAAGTAGTATTTGAAAAGAAAAATTATACTGGGGTTTGAACCCAGGACCTTTGTTTTCTAGACCAATGCTCTTCCCCTGAGCTACCTGAACATACAAATCTAAATGCAAATTTTTCTCTTATATGCATCTGTTAATTCCCGAGCGCCAAATGCTACGAAACCGTTGCTTTGATCTTGCCAATGGTGGCTTCTTTATTAAGAAAACCATTTATTGGGAATTTTACATTACATTATTAAGCCAGTACAGTCTCTTCCTATGTTTTTTTTATTATTCATTTCGTACATCTCAATGATGGATAATTATATTTGAAGAGAAAAATTATATGCTCAGACTGGGGTTTGAACCCATGATCTTTGGCTTTCTAAGCCAATGCTCTTCCCCTGAGCTACCTGAGCACTGCAATCTAAACAATTTTTTTATCTCTTATATGCACCGTCAATTATATCAAATGGTATCGATTACATTACTAACAAGGGAAATCTCAACCACTGCATTCCGAAACCTATCTTGAAATTTCTCCCAGAGATGCAAGACTGTGTCCCAAAAATTATCTGCTACTTTTAACTGCAAGGCACTAAAATCCAGCACTAAATCTCTTATTTAAACTACAGGAAAGTAATACAACTCCCCACTATATAGATTGGATAACCTTCATTACCTGCCGTCCAAGTTGAACCCACCTCATTCCACACCACTCTAAGTCTAGCAGGGACGTCCAACTTCTATGCACAGCAAGTTGCCATTGCTGGATTCTGGCTTCAATTTCTGTGCCTTGCAGTTAAAAATAGCAGATAATATTTTTGGATTCTTGGTACATCACAACGCTTCTCTGGGAGAAATTTCAAGGTAGATTTCAGCATGCAATGGTTGACAGTTCCCTTGTAAGTATGTTTGTGGTACCAACATTTTTTTTAAATTGTGATATATAACATCATCTGATGCTATGTCCTACATTGGGTAAGTTAGATTAGGAATATGGATAGGTGAGCTATATTTAGTTTACATTACAAAATTTATCTTAATCTTAAATGCTATAGCTTTTTTCTTACTCTTTAGACTGTTTGGATAGACTTTGTGCCAACACACTGCATCTCAGTGGAATTAGAGACAATGATACTGAGTGAGGCAACATGACCGGTCCATATGAGATTGACAATTCTGTTTTTCTTATGATTCATAGCTATCTTTGCATATCCATATTGTTTATAACACTATTTTTAGCTTATTTTTATGTCAAACTCTATATCATTTTTTCCTTATTTTCCATATTTTTTCCTCACTAAGAATAAATTACACACACACCTCAGGTTGTTAATTACATTAATTAATTTTTTTATTTAGGTAATAATATATCACAGTTTCATAATCAAAAAGATGTGGAAACAAATTTAGAAAAATATAACAGACTAAATGGTGTAATTAGGAGAAATTTTGGAAAACAAATGAGGAAAGAAATCCAATTGAGATTTCATAAGGCCATAGGCAAACCTGCTCTATCATACGGAAGTGAATGCTGGACACTTCAAGCAAAAGATAAATCCCGCATTAATAGTTCACAAATGAGATTCCTCCAATCACTAACTGGTGTAACTTTAAGGGATAGAATGAAGAGTGATGAGATAATGATGCAGTGGAATAGTAGGGAAATGGCTGAACATATACAAAATTATCAGATTAAATGGTTACAACATGTCCAGAGAATGTCAAATTCCCGTTTACCAAAGATGATTTACCACCTCAACCCTAAAGGGAAAAGAGACCTCGGAAGACCCTTTAACCAATGGAAAGATCAGTTTTTGTAGTCACAGAACGGGCATCATCACCCAATACTGCGTACGGAAGAAGAAGAATTTTTCCCTTATTTTCCACACTTTTTTTCTCACTAAGAATCACACACGCACACACACACACACACACACACACACACACACACACACACACACACACACACCTTGGGTTGTTAATTACATTATACAACAGTTATCTGTCCATTTCTTTTGGTATTCTTCTAAATTATGGTAGCGCAACATTTCTCTAATAATCCCTATAAAAAAATCATTCTAATTTATATATTTCACTTGCTGTTCTTATTTAAAAACAGCTGTAAATACACCTAAAGAATTAATCCTTCCTCGGTATTAGAAAAGCAATCTTAAATTTCTCGCTTTCACTTCATACCTTCTTTTTGAGTGTCTTTTCTTTATAACTTTTTTATTTATTTTCCATCATTATCTTACATAATACCCAAAAACAGTCTGGCTCAAAAGTTATTCAATTATACATCACAGAGTATGTAAGTCATATGATGACTAAGAAAGCGAAGGAAAGATCAATGGAAAACACCAAGAGACCTATGAGTCAGCAATACCCAGAATGCAAAATTTGATAACTTCTCTATTGGCCATAACTGAGTACACATGATTTAATTAACAAAGTACAGATATACACCGTAAATCAGCAAAACTGGAATAAAAATTCAACATAACTGACAAATCAGCTTCGTTCACACAGCTCATGAATTTACATGAATACAATGATCAGAGAATTTAAACTTACACAACATGATTATATAAATTATTTACATTTAGATACATAGATACACTAATCTTTGGAGATGCCTTAATACTTTTAGCATCTATGGAAGATGATTTTCAGAGATTAGTGCATAATTCGAAATTAATAGACAAGTTATTTATGGAAGTTCTATAAATTCTCTGAGAAAGACCCTGAACCAGGCAAAATTTGTATCAATAATTGATCAGATATTAGAAGGAGCACTTTTTAGTGCTGGTCCCAAAATCACCTTTACCTGGAAGAAGTAGACCTTCAGCTAATAAAAGAATTGGAATAAAACATTTTTCCAAAAAAAAAAAAGCTGGCTGAAATTGTAGTGTTTGAGAATCATTCTGATGGGGAGGTTTCAAATTCCAATGACAACGAACCTGACAGATTTTTTTTTACAATTTTTCTTAAATGCTGTTGAAATTTCATTGTAACAATCCTTTTAATCACTCATCATTTGAAGGGCTTGGTGGAAGAAGGGCCAATCCCACAATTTTGTGATTTGGAGAAAAATACAATCAAAGTGTTTTTGCGGTAGAAACAAATCTAATTAACTTTGGTATTTGAATTTTTAGGATCAGATAGAGAACACTATTAGAAATATTCCTGCAAATTTACAATACAAATGGGCAACAGGTATTGAAGAAATAAATTACACAAACTCACAACTTTTTTTTCTATCAGTCAATATTAATAAAATTCATTGTTAAAACCATTGAGGTGGAGAGTCATAAAATAAAATTAAGTTAAAATATACCTTCTTAGGTAAAATCCGTCGTCCTCAACTTATAAAATATGTAATCTTTATGCCTGTAGGCCTTTCAGAACATCCGTTCCATCTTCAGCAGTTCATTCTTCGCTACAGCATCCAGTATGATGTTTGATGCTGCTGGTCCTAATGTGGCTTTGTCATTAGGACCAGCAGCATCAAACATCATACTGGATGCTGTAGCGAAGAATGAACTGCTGAAGATGGAACGGATGTTCTGAAAGGCCTACAGGCATAAAGATTACATATTTTACAAGTTGAGGATGACGGATTTTACTTAAGAAGGTATATTTTAACTTGTTTTATTTTCTATCAGACCAAAATCGGCATCGCAGGGAAGAAATATGTATCCTGGAACTAGAAAGCGATGCTCAATTTCTTCAAACCACTGCAGCTGGACCATGTAGATGAAAAGACTCATAATAACAAAGTGTTTGTTTTATCCAGCACACGAATCACTAACTTTCTTGTTTACAACTTTGCCTTCTCTGTTCGCATATTCTTGTCCTTGAGCCTTCAAAACCTTTCTTTTATTATCTTTCCATTCTTTAATACTCTTTCATTTTTTCGACTTTCCTTCATTCAAAGAGCTATATTTATTATAAATATCACTATTATTTTCCATATTACTTATAGAATCACCATTCAAGTCAGCCACTTAGAAAATAAACATGTAATTGGAGCTAAACAACAAGATGGCGACTACATGGCCAATCAGAATAAGGCTTACAACCCTCTTAGGTTAACTGAGAAGGCATTGAGGGATTGGCCCTACTTCCACCAAGAAGCTGCACAGTTCATTCTCCATCACTTTTTATGTTTAAATTTACATGGTGTTAGGCATATCCCACAATCAATTTAGTTCAAGGAGTAAACACTAGACGGCACTAGCTTACACATTAGTCACAAAACTCATTTTTCATGGAGGAGTGGGATTGGCCCTTCTTCCACCAAGCCCTTCATTTCACATTTAATTAAAAATTAATGTTCGGTGAATTTTCAAAAAAGCATATTAATACGTAGATCCTACCGGTGTACACTGAAGATCCTAGACAAGTCATAATATGACTAATGATGTTGAAGCATCTTAAAATAAAATTTAAAAGATATGCTTACCTGGGTGATCAAAATTAAACAATCCTTTCTCTGCCTTTAGTTTCTCTGCTGGTGTCAGTTCTCTATAAAAGCTGTCTTGACTGATGGATACCACCTGCCTTTCTGTGTGGTCCATGTCAACCTGGCCAAGTTTCTCCATGATACGCTTACATACTGTTGACTGTAACCACATAACAGTAAATAATTTAATTATTAAATTAATTAATTAATTGTTCGCATGTGTGCAATAAGGTTAAAAAAAGAAAGGAAACTTGTTAATTTTTCTCCATGGCACATCAGGCCTAGAAGGCCCTTTGTCTACCAGCTGGTCTCACATCCTCATATGCATTTACAGGATGGATTATCCAGCCAGTAAAAAGGTGACATGTTGTCAGTATGTCGGGTCTCTCAAGCCATTACTTTTTGTAGCTACCCAAATTCCTCACAATGCTGGGCACGCATTAGTACCTTACTGTCTGAAATTACATGAATAAATGAGGCGCTTAGAATAATAATGGCAGATCCCAACCAAAGTTCATTTTAAGATGTCATTTTCTGTTTTCCCAAAACGTGGAAAGTAGTTAACATTACAACTTGATATTTTCTGGGTATTTAAATTAAAGGATTTCAAGTCTATGTGCAAATTCTTGAACCATTGTGATTATTAGTTTTCCTGACTTTGTGTTGTTTATTAGAACAAAAAGTATACAAAACAGGAAAAAATTGGTGTAAAATTGACTTTTCTTTCATATCTTGAAATATCTAATCCAGCTCTATTTCAAAATCTTCACATTTATCGTCATCAACACCATCATAAAGAAGACTGTTATAAAAATCATGATAGATGGGTGGTATATATTTTAATAATTTCATCATGTCATTGTATTTAGCTGCACTGCGCTACAAGCCGGAAGGTCGAGAGTTCAAGTCCCAGTGGGGTCAGGATTTTTAAACTGACCCAAACCTTCCGGTGGCACCATGGCCCTGGGGTCGACTTAGCCTCTAACGAAAATGAGTACCAGACGCTTGTTCTGGGGGTAAAGACAACAGTCATGCAGGGCTGACAACCCGGCTGACATCAAGTGCCGATTGTCCAGAATAAGTGGGAGCCTTAACCTCCCACTACCCCAAGGGCCTCCTGAGGCCTGTAGTGGGAATACTTTACTTTACATTGTATTTAGCTTTCTTTATATTTCTCTGTGGGGCACGCCGTAGCGTAGTGGTTAAGGCACTGAGCTACAAGCCGGAGGGTCGAGGGTTCAAGTCCCGTTGGGGTCAGGAATTTTAAACTGACCCAAACCCTCTGGCGGCACTATGGCCCTGGGGCCGACTCAGCCTCTAACTGAAATGAGTACCAGATGCTTGTTCTGGGGTAAAGGCGGCCGTCATGCAGGGCTGACAACCCGGCTGACATAAAGTGCTGATTGTCTAGAAAAAGTGGGAGCCTTAACCTCCTACTACCCCAAGGGCCTCCTGAGGCCTGTAGTGGGATCACAAAAAAAAATATATATTTCTCTGTGTTCACTGTACTTCTGCTGTAACTTAAACAATGAAATATGTGAACTTTTACCTCTTTTCCTACAAGGCAATGAATGTGTAGCAGACATAAAGTAAAGCACTCATAGTTGGGATATGTCATTTTTATGCTGAGAATGTGTTTGTTTTCACTATGGACAAATTTTAAAGGTGGAAATTAGGAGCTTTGACATATCCCAATTAGTTTGATACTTCATCACATAAAAGGTAGATTGCAGCTGTGCACGGTCATGCTCCTATCTCAAAATTCGACTTCAGTTGGGATCTGCTGTTATTATTCTGAGCGCCTCATGTTCCCCATGGAGACTCTAACCAGCTCATGTCCCATAACTCTAAACCAAGCCATGATGCCTTAGACTGCACAGCTAAAGCACAAGATATTCTTATTCATTTTATGTGTATAAATATATTGAATGGTTCAATGTTTAAATGATTTCACTTGGAGGTACTACTGTGATTGTTAATTACTCTTGAGGCTTAGATACTCGTATGTCTGTAATCAACCCTTCATTTAATTTCATTAAAGATATGAGACTAATTAACTCATTGGCACTATCAAACCCATGGTTTCATGGCCACATGGACATAAGCTCTCCATACATCCCTCTCCTATGCTAATGTTTTCTAATCATTCCCTGTATAATCTACTTCCCTCAAATCAGGATAGGGATGTATGGAGAGCTTATATAGTGCAGCCATGAACATACAGGTTCATTAATGCCAGTGATTTAGTCTCATATTTTTAATGAAATTAAATGAATGAGACACATTTAATAATTGTTTAATTATGGATGGAGAATGTTCTGATTCTGAGCTATACAATTTAATTGATAAAAAGGATTTAGGGAAATTTGTTAAAACCCCTCTCCTGAGCTAATGTTTTCTAATCATTCACTGTATAATCTACTTCCCTCAAATCAGGATAGGGATGTATGGAGAACTTATATAGTGCAGCCATGAACATACAGGTTCATTAATGCCAGTGATTTAGTCTCATATTTTTAATGAAATTAAATGAATGAGACCCATTTAATAATTGTTTAATTATGGATGGAGAATGTTCTGATTCTGAGCTATACAATTTAATTGATAAAAAGGATTTAGGGAAATTTGTTAAAACCCAATGTGCTGTAGGGTGGTTAGGACAAATGAATAGAATGTCAGATACATGCATACTATTAAAAATGTTTAAAGGATGGATTTATAATAGGAGAAGGAAATGATGTCCTAAAATGATATGAATGGATGGGGTAACCAAGAATCTTGAAATACTTAAACCAGAGGCTGGAACAGTTTGATGTTACATAAAGATGGAAAGCTAATGTCAAAAGTGGACAGGATTGTAGTGCTTGGAGATGATAAATTATGTGTTACCTAATAATCTGGATTTTGAACGAGCGTACACAATGTTCAATTTCTGGAACTGTTAATTTTTAACCTTATTCCACATAAGACATTAAAAAAAGAGATATAGGGTCGTTAATATATAAAGCAATCCAGGACATTCTCTACAGTGTTTAGTGGCAAGCGGGTCTGGCATCAGTAAAAAGGGACCACATAGAAGAATATTTAAGAATTTACAACAATTCTTCGTATCTGCCAATACTTCGGTTATCAATTGCAACCAATGTTCTACACAGCTGCCCGTTGGGTTCTGGGTTTGATGAGTCGTAGTTCTCGACACGCTCTGGAGTGAATTTATTTCTTTTGCAGAGAGAAAGATAAGAAAAAATTAAGATGTAAAACCAGGACATTAGTTATCAGCCAGTATGTGGGTCTGAAGTGAAATCCATGATCACACATGCCTTGAGTGCTTGATAGATACCATGAATTTCCAGCCTCCTCTAGTTATAATTTATCAGCGACAAGTCAAGCTGCCTCAGTCTGAGATTAGACTTTGGAATGAATTGTGTATTATTAATTTTACGCATGTTTATACTACCTTATGTTTGTATACGCATTATGCAAACATGTGTACATTTTAAAAACAATTTTAAGAAATGAGAATTTGTGTGGAAAAACTGTGGCAAATTTTAGATTATATTTAGTTACCTTCTCTTTCTTTTTTAAGACATTTTCAGGATTTTTTAAAATTCTTATATACAGTGGACACTTTTTAATTTGAACTCAAGGGGGGATTTTCAAAACTTTGAATTATCGAAACTTCGAATTAACAAAAGACATTTTATTTTACACTTTTTTTACTGTACCTTGAAATAAATTTATTTAATGCAACAAATACTGCAATTAACATGCTCTGTAACTCACCATTATAATTTCCATATTTTGTCATAAAATGTGTAGTCCTATTAGTTAGTTTGACACAAGTTCAAAGCTCTTCAGTATGAGATAGATTTATCAATAGAAAAGAAAATATAGTATCACTAAAAAATACACTGATAGTACTGTTCTGTACATGATCATTATGCACGTAAAAATTCTCACATAAAGAAATGAGTAACCTTAGTTTGTTTAGATTTATTAAATTTAGCATGATAGATAAAATCTTCAATTTCATTTATCGATTGAAACAAATACTCGTTCACATTTGGTTGAGCCTCAATAAATCTTCTTAAACCTTCCGTCATTTTAGTCTTTTTTTTTTCTGATCCCACAACAGGTCCTGAGGCCCTTGGGGTAGTAGGAGGTTAAGGCTCCCACATTTTCTAGACAATCGGCACTTTATGTCAGCCGGGTTGTCAGCCCTGCGTGACGGCCGCCTTTACCCCCAGAACAAGAGTCTGGTACTCATTTCTGTTAGAGGCTGAGTCGATCCCAGGGCCATTATGCTGCCAGAGGGTTTGGGTCAGTTTAAAAATCCTGACCCCAACGGGACTTGAACCCTCGACCCTCCAGCTTGTAGCTCAGTGCCTTAACTACTACGCTACGGCATGCCCCCCGTCATTTTAGTACAAGAAATCAAACAGAAATTGCAACTTCCATATTCAAAAGAAAATATGCAGATGAGAAACAACCCTCTAGAATTTTTGGAAATTGAATATAACCTTCATTAACAGAAGACATCAAGAAATCTGAAACTCCCCATATATTTTAAAACAAATGTCACTGGAAATAATCTAAGATACCCTGCTCCTGAATGGATACATATTTTTACAGATGGCTCCAGCCTACCAAATAACGGTGGCACTGGTGCTGGTGCAGTATGTCCACTTTTTTTTCTTTTATTGTAAACTAAACACAAATTCAACAAACTTTGATGGTGAAATTCCAGCAATTTTCTTAAGTTTACAAAATCTTTTATATCACATCCAAAAATTTACAAAAGTTGTAATTCTATGTGACCCCAAAGCAGCCATTCTCGCTATAACACGAGACACAACACCCAAAAGCATCAAAATTATCGAATGTCACAAAATGATAAAACAGTTATCCTGTCTACATAAAAAAGTTGTACTTCAATGGTGGATTCCGGCCCATTGTGGAGTGACAGGCAATGAAATAGCCGATTTTCTGGCCAAGAAGGGTAGCAAAATTGTTTCAAACCCAACTTCTACTCCAGTTTCCTTTCACTCTATCAAAAGAATTATCTCAAATAAATACATCAATAAACTTAGAGAAGAATACACCACCAAAACATCTGGAAAGGAATGGGAAAATCTACAAGCTTATGACATTACTACATTACAAAGAAAATCTGCAGTAGCAACATTCAGACTGCTAACGGGACATGACTGCCTGAATAAACCACCTACACAGACTTGGTATAACAGATTCACCTAAATGCCCTTTTTGCAATTTAAATGAAGATATGGAAAGAAACCATCTCCTCCGTTGTCCTGCTTTTGTAGAAGAGACCAGCCTTTCTGCTAAATATTGGAGTGCAAGAGAGTGAATGACTTCATTATCAAGTGCTCGACATTAGATACCAACCAACCAACCAACCTTCCATCATTTTGATTGCTTCAGAAGGTGATGGTACAGGCTCTTGTGTTGTGGGATCCTCGTCGTCATTACCATCATTCTCATCAGATGAAATGTGATTTTTAGCCACTTCTTGTAAAATTTCCTCTTCCGTCAGCTCTCCACATACAGCAACCCCATCGTCAAAATTTACATATGTTTCGTAACTAACATCAGGTGCTATTTCTTGCCAATGCTCAGAGATAGGTTCATCTGGTGCTTCTGTTACAATTTCGTTATTTACTTCTGGATCGTTAAAACCAGCCTTACGGAAACAGTTTGCAATTGTTTGTGCACACCTGCTTCCAAGCTTTGTGCAACATTCTACTGGCATCCAGTAGGTTGATTCTGCATTTTCCAATGTCTTCGTTTATGAACTTTAGAACCACTTGTCATCGGTACATGTGCTTTAGGTTATGTATAACCCTTGGGGAAAAACTGCACTTAAACTAACGTGAAATATTTTCAAAGTCCTATAGAACAACAGTGCACATGCACCCAAGTTTATAGAGCCAGTGATAACCCACAATCGAACTACATATCAATTATCATCCTCGATTACTATCCGTCGCTATGAAATTTAAATGACCAATATCTGCAATAAATCTGCAACTGTGTTAAAAAAATATATTAATAATATCAAAATTACCAAACATTTGATAGTTGAATGCAGGCTTTCACGGCCGGTAATCATAATGTTGAGTGATTCCGGGTTATGTGGCCATGGTCCATAGTTGGTGTTGATACCAGACGTTTCGCCCTCAACTGCGGAGGGCATCTTCAGTGGCGAGTGCTTCTAGGCGTGTTTCCTGGTCGGAAGATCTACTGAGAGTGAGCGCTGCGGACGTAGAGGACATTGTATTAGTGGAGGGTGCAGGGTGAGTGGGCGTGGCTCTTGCTGATTGGCTAATGGTCGTCTCCTTGTTGTCTCCACAGTAGATCTTCCGACCAGTTGAGGGCGAAACGTCTGGTATCAACACCAACTATGGACCACGGCCACATAACCCGGAATCACTCAACATTACCAAACATTTATTAAAAAATGGGTGTACACTTACTTATCACTCCCTCACTCCCTAATGCTGATCCAACCAGCGATAGAAAAATCACAGACTAATATACTCTGTGGAGAAAATAGCAGTTACCATCACAATATTGTTTAAGTGTCATAATATTGTGATTTGCATATTTGAATAAATACTTCAAAATTGTCTAATAATGTTATAAAAATTGTTTGAAAAGTTTAAAATGTTAGTAAATACAGAAGAGCTATAGTTTACAACAATATAACTGAAAAATCAAGCGCTAGTAGAAGTGCAGTTGAGCCACCCTTGGTCCATAGGCTGCAGCACTGATGTCATATTGGGTGGAAAGTATATTATTTTCATGTTCTTTAGTTTGGGAATTTTATTGTGGGCCGTGCGATTATCAATAAACAATAAAATGTTCCTATTAACCCTGTACGTTTTTTTGTCTAGTGTCATGAGCCAATTTTCAAAAATTTCGCCAGTCATCCAGGCTTTTTTCTTAGCCTCATATTGTACAGGAAGACTTTTCACAGATTTAAAACATATTAGTTTTATAGCTTTCCCTATCATTAGCAATGGCAACTTTTCAGATCCATCCATGTTAGCACCTGCTAGCACCATTCCTCTTTGCTGTTTTTTCCACTGCTGCACTGCTCCCCTTTAAATATGAATGTTTTGTTAGGCATACACTTGAAAAAAAGTCCAGTTTCATCCACATTAAAGATGTCTTTTGATTTATAATTCCTTATGAGTTCAGGTAATCCACTAATCCACTTATTTAGTTGTTTCCTTATTAACTAAAGCACTCTCACCGCACATGTTTTTAAATGAAATGCCATTTCTTTCCTCAAAACCACTGAAACAACCTCCACTTGCTTTAAAATTTTTAACACCCAACTTTTCTACATATTCTTCGGCCTTGGCATGCACTAATGGGCCACTCAATGGTATGTTAAGATCATACAATTGTTTTGAACCATTTGAACTCACACTCATCAACTTTAGGAAATTCACCTCCTCTTATGCATTTCCTACTTCCACTACTTTGTAGGTTCCAATTCTCCATTATTTTTTCTTTATTCTTTATGTACGTGGATAAAGTGTTCGGCAATATTCCATATTCCTTGGCAATATCACACTTCTTTATTCCTTTTTCTACTTCCCTGAGCACTTCAACTTTTTTTGCTAATGTTAAACTGGTGTACACTCCGCATTTCGGCATTGTGAATCGAGTCACTTAGCACATTCATACTGACTGAAGTTTTTAACTGTATTACTGTATGGGTACTTGTACTACCTATACTGTAAAAGTAAGGAAAGGTACATGCATTATTCTCAGTTTTTTGGCTATGAGCACAAAGCTCTAGACAATATGGTTCAGTTCGCTTACCATCTAACAGGACTTTAACAATAAGCAACTAGGAATGCGGGTACTAGTGACTAGATGAATTCTTGGAATTTTTCAACCATATTTCACTTTTATAGAATTCAGATTATTTTTTTCCATTATCAATAAATTGAATTCTGGCTTCAAATTATCCAAATGTTGACTTCAAAAGTCAAATTAAACATGGATTTTGCAGCAGGCTTAGGAGGCACGAAGGTCTCTTCAGGACAAGTTTTAGATTAAGCTTATTTCTGGGTTCTACTGGTGTGAAGGACAAGGAATTCGATAATCAATAACAATGAGTTGTGTAATTAATTAAAAAGGGTTTAGTTTGTTAACTTCTTATGAAAAACACAATACACAACAAATTAATAATATCTTGTAGGCTACTTGAGCAAATCTAGACTTCCCTAGTATATTTTACGTACGATAGATTGATTCACACTTCTAGGTAATAATATGGTAGCAACAGGCTCCTCTGAATACTCGTAATATGATAAACTAGCCCACTGTTTTCGTAAGGGAGCTACTAGCTCCTCTCTGTATGTACTCGTATGGGAGTTACTGGCCACACACTGTTTTAACAATAAAATTTCTTGGCCTTTTATATTCATTTTCCAAGGAAGTTTTAAAATTGGCTAAAGTATTCCTTTTAACAAAATTTATTGTTTTGCAAATCTGACCATATTCAACACGTCAATCAAATTTACACTTTTATAATAAACATTAGTTTCGCTTCGCTAGGTACATGTACCTGCCAACCCTTGAGTTACCATTAACCACTGTATAACAACAGCTTATTGTGTGGTCCCAACTAAATTTGAATTCTAGAAAGTACCCCTGCTACAATATTTTAACATAATTTTAAATAGGAGTTTCAAGGGGATTGTACTTATATTCGAAGTACCCAATTATTTGAATTATCGAATGTTGAATTAACCTGTGTCCACTGTATTTACTTTGCTCAAGGAGTTTTGTCTTGAAAATAATAGAGGTGATCATCAATCCAAGAATCCCTATTTGTAATAATAGGAAATGCTAGTAGAAATGGAAAAGTAAATAGTACAACAGTGTCATATGTATGTTGTATGGTATAGCAAGATATAATTCAGTCAAGCACCGATTGTCTAGAAAATGTGGGAGCCTTAACCTCCTACTACCCCAAGGGCCTCCTGAGGTCTGTTGTGGGATCACTTTACTTTACTTTACCCTTTATTCTAATATGTGGGTTAGATTATAATAGGAAGGTACTCAGCAACGTTAGTTTTTTTGTTAGCATGTTTCTCATAGGTTAGATGTTTGGGGATTCTAGGCAACATGCCAGTTCGAACCAGTTTAAAAAGGGAATTCTCACACAATTACCTCTGAATCCAATATATTGTAGCTGATAACCAGGATTTTTCCTTCTGTGTAATTTTGGCATAAATAAGCACACAGAATTTATTTAAAATTTCATTAAACACTTTATTATTTCTACAATTTTCAACAAACTACTGTTCACAATTACAAATAATCTTCTTTTAATCTTTTATTACAGTCACAACTATTTTCTAGTCACTGCTGAATAAGTTTGCCACAATTTCTTGTTCACTTAACTTCACACTATCCACCACGATACTAACTGGGGTCTCGCCTCCGGTCCCTCTTTTATAGATGCAAGGAAATCTCTAGAAACAGCTTCGAGATATTTTGAAGCCTAGAATCCTCTTGCCATGTATATTTCTCGAAAGGGGAGGGAGACACTGGTACAAATATCTGGTAAGACATTCTAAACACTTCGGCCGGTTTGTGTGGGTCCTCTAATTTGCCATAGGCAACTCACCCACATAATTCAAATGTCGCTATGCGACACGTAACAATACATATAACTGAAGAGTACACAAATATGCATAATAGTAAGTTTAAAATATGCACAAATGTGTACACACTCCTCTCTACTATTAACTATCAGTAAGCTTGGCATAGTTAATTGATCTGATCCTCTCACACACAGTTCTATATTACAGTGAGATCAGTTTAGTAGTGGAAAGCAGATGCG
The DNA here is from genome assembly GCA_030220185.1 of Diploptera punctata. Taxonomy (NCBI): domain Eukaryota; kingdom Metazoa; phylum Arthropoda; class Insecta; order Blattodea; family Blaberidae; genus Diploptera; species Diploptera punctata. The sequence continues at coordinate 596,265 of JASPKZ010000013.1, forward strand.
GGGATTTCACTGTACACTGCTGACGCACTCGCGGCGGGGAACAGACAGCGTGGGATCACGCTGATACAACCACACATATTTTCGTAACTATTTTACAAATTGTCGTACTTACCAACTTTATTGAAGCAGGTGTTTGAAACTGTTCAGCTTCGTTGTCCATATATTTTTGACACCTCTTTATAAAATTTGTTGTACATATTATGGACTATTGAACATGATAGAATTTTTACACCCAGGAATCGTGTTTCAAAATGTCTTCATACTTGGCTGGCAGACTGAGTTAATAAATATTCTTCATAAATAAATACATGTTGTTCAGTAGAAAAATTATCCATTATACAGTTTACACTCATATACACGTGATTCACTTTACACTTATGTTTTATAAGATCCAAATTTTAAAATTGAAAATACTTATACACATGTCATTCAGTTTACATTATGGACACGTCATTCAGTTCACAAGGAAAAGCGGCCAAGCAAGTCGAGGTACACTATCTAACTGTGGCCGTGAACTCGTAAACTGCTGAATCAGCGCACATTTCTGGTCCCGTGCCTGCACGTGCAAGCCTTCGTTATGGCACAGCACAAACCCCGCGCCTGCCTTCCACTACTAAACTGATCTCACTGTATAATCCTCCAATATTTGCCACATTTTTCATACACACAACTCAAAGTAGACTTGTGTTTAGTTTTGATTGCACACAATTGGCGCTGAAAACCACAGACAAACTAGTCAGAATGTTCATGTGAAAAAATTACTCATTAATTTACGAATAGTCAGAATGTGCTATGAAGCAAGTACAAAGAGTTTAAATAGCACGAGTTTGCAAAAATATTTTAAAAAATTGGGCTCAACTGCACTTCTACTAGCGCTTGATTTTTCAGTTATATTGTTGTAAACTATGGCTCTTCTTCTGTATTTACTAAAATTATTTAATATTTTAAACTTTTTCAAACAATTTTTATAGCATTACTTGACAATTTTGAAGTATTTATTTAAATATGCAAATCACAATATTATGACACTGTTAGACAATATTGTGATGCTAACTGCTATTTTCTCCTTACTTACTCACTGGCACTATCGAACCCGTAGGTTCATGGCCGCATGGACATAAGCTCTCCATACATCCCTATCCTGAGCTAATGCTTTCCAATCATTCCCTGTATAATCTACTTCCCTCAAATCATAGTTAATGTTATTCTCCCACCTCATTCTTGGTCTACCAACTGGGCGTTTTCCTTCTGGCTTTCCTACAAGAAGCTTCCATGCAAGTCTTTCATTCCCCATACGTGCAACATGTCCTGCCCATCGCAGTCTACGAGACTTAACTGTTCTTATTATATCTGGCTTCCTATAAAGACCATGTAGTTCATTGTTATGTAGTCTTCTCCATTCACCTGTCTGTTCATCTCTCTTTGGTCCAAAAATTTTCCTAAGTACTTTATTCTCAAATACTTGTAATCTCCTTTCCTCCCTTAAAGTAAGAGTCCATTTTTCGCACCCATATAATATAACTGGTAGAATAATAGTTTTATATATTTTCAGTTTAACGTTTTTTGAAAGGAGTTGGGACATCAAAAGTCTCTGCAATGCATAATAGCATGCATTTCCAGAATTGAGCCTATGTTTAATTTCTTTGTGCATCTCATTCCTATTTGTGATTATTGTTCCTAGGTATTTGAATTCAGCCATTTCCTCAAAATTTCCCTCATTTGTCATTAGCTGTCCATTTCCATTATATAATGTATTTCTACGTGTGACCATATATTTAGTTTTATTGATATTTACTTCCAGTCCTAATTTCTTAGTGTTACTCAATAGTGTGTGCGTGTTGTCCTTTAGTATCTCCTCGCTATCGGCCAGTAATACTACATCATCAGCATAAACTAACAGCTTATTAATACCATTCAGTTGTAAGCCTTCCTCATTCTCTAAAGATTTAATGGCATGCTCTAGTACAAAATTAAATAGTAGAGGAGATAGTGCATCTCCTTGCTTCAACCCATTCTGGATTTCAAAAGTGTCCGAAAACTCTTTGCCTACACGCACCCTACTCTTTGTGCCATTTAGACACATTCGTATAAGTCTAACTAACTTTTTAGGAATTCCGAACTCCAGCAGGATACTATATAACTTCTCCCTCTTAATTGAATCATATGCTTTTTTGAAGTCTACATATAGTTGATGTACAGTACCATTATATTCCCATTTCTTTTCTAAAATCTGTCTTATACTAAAAATCTGATCTGTTGTAGACCTGTTTCTTCTAAATGCACATTGATGATCTCCTAGAATGTCATCAATATAGGGAGTAAGTCTGCTTACTAATATATTTGTTAGAATTTTGTACGAAGTTGAAAGTAATGAGATGCCCCTGTAGTTGTTGCAATCAGTTTTATCTCCTTTCTTATAAATTGGTATGATAATTGATTCTTTCCATTCATCTGGAAGAGCTTCTTTTTCCCAAATCATACTAAGCAACCAGCGTATCTTGTCCATCAATTTTTCTCCCCCTGATTTTATCAGTTCTGCTGGGATCTCATCTGAACCTGATGCTTTATACATCTTCAATTTTTCAATCGCCATTTCAACCTCTAATGCACTTGGCTCTGCGACTAGCATTTCTGCTGTCTGTAAATTATCCTCCTCAATGTCCTGTTCTGTATGTACATTTAATAGCTGATTAAAGTAACTTTTCCATCTATTTAATATACTCCTGGAATCTGCAATCATATCCCCATTTTCATTCCGAATTATGTTTGTTCTAGCCTGAAACCCTTTCTTCTCTATACTAATTCCCTGATATAATTCTCTAATGTTCCTATTTTTTGCATTCATTTCAAGATCATTAATCTTCTCTCTCAAATATTCCCTCTTTTTACTCTTTAGTAACTTGGTGGTTTCCCGTCTAACACTACCCAATTGCTCTAAATTTACCTCATTTGGCTCGTGTAACCATTTCATTTTTGCTAGCTTTCTTTTCTTTACAATGTCGGCACATTCCTCATCAAACCATTTCTTGTTTTGCCTCTTTTTTAAACAACCAATGCTTTCTGATGCTGACAATTTAATAGTATCTCTTATAGCCGCCCATTCTTTATTTATATCAGTTTCTTCTTTGTTTGCCACATTGTCATCTGAAGATTCCAGTACTTCAAATCTATTAGCAATTTTGATTTGGTATTCATTTTTCAAGTTTTTTAATTCAAATTTTACAGAATCATCTTTAGCGTTTGTTTCTCACATAAGCAATAGCTGTTGTCTGATTTTCACTCTGACCAGATGATGATCCGAATTGCAGTCTGTCCCTCTAACTGATCTAACATCGATGATGCTACTGTGCCAGCATTTGTCCACTAATACATGATCTATTTGGTTCCGATTTTTGCCATCTGGAGACGTCCAGGTGTATTTATGAATATCCTTATGCTGAAATGTTGTGCTCTTAACAATGAGATTCTTTGATGTGACGAAGGTGACTAATCTAACCCCATTGTCATTACTATCTTCATGAAGACTGAATTTGCCTATTGTTGGTTCGAATATATCTTCCCCCCCACTTTTGCATTAAAATCTCCTAAGACAATTTTCATATGATATCATGAGAGGCTATCAAATATGCATTCTAATTCTTCATAGAACTCATCCTTGATCTTGTCATCTTTATCTTCTGGTGGGGACATGTACATTTACAATTATAAAATCATGTTGTTTACCCTTTAGAATTATGTATGATATCCTATCACTGGCAAACTTAATATCTCGGATAGCAGATAGGATCCTCCTTCTGACTAAATACCCGTTCCAAATGCAGGTCTTTCTGCACCCCCATAGTATAATACAAAGCTTCCTGATTCCTGACTACCTACTCCTGGCCACCTAACTTCCTGTAAAGCAACTATATCCAAGGGCGATTTATCTAATTCCCGCGTTAATATCTCTAGTGCCCCGCTATTGTATAAAGTCCTAACATTCCATGTTCCTAGGAACATGTCCCTGTGTTTGAGCCTTTGGCATGGGTTCCCTAAAGTAGTCCCCACCCGGAGAACCGAATGGGGGACTATTTGACCTCCAGAAAATTTTACCCCAGTTGAACCCATGTCTGCATTTCTTGACGGTTGAATTTTTACGATGAAAGATCATCACTCTTTCGACCAAGGTACTTTCTGGCTTATCACCTTCGACTAGTCCGGCATGGGTTACCCTATCGGCAGCAATGTTACTGCCGGCATAGCTCTCAGGATCATTTAAGCACGCAAGCCACTCCACCACGACAAGGTAAAGATACCATGGATTCTCCACAGAGTATATTACTTAGTCTATGATTTTTCTATCGCTGTTTCAGGTTATCGCTGGCTGGAACAGCGTTAGGGAGTGATAAGTAAGTGTACACCCATTTTAATAAATGTTTGGTAATTTTAATATTATTAATATATTTTTTAACATAGATTTGCAAATATTGGTCTTTCAAATTTGATAGCGACGGATAGTAATCGAGGATGATAATCGATATGTGGTTCGATTGTGGGTTATCACTGGCTCTATAAACTCTGGTGCATGTGCATTATTGTTCTATAGGACTTCGAAAATATCTCACGCTAGTTTAAGTGCAGTTTTTCCAAAAATTGTATAAAGCAGCTAGATAAGGTTTAATGGATAATCTTTCCATTAAGTGCAGTGAGAATTTTTTCTAAGTCCCAGAGAGACACCACACGCATGCACCAACAAACGTGAAGCGGTTTACTCTACATGGAATATCGTAATGCAGCCAACATTATACATGCTATTTAACAAACCTAAAAGCTAACCTTATCCAATTTAAGTACTATAACCTGTGAAAGACCAACCTAAACGCTAACCTAACTCAATTTAAGCACTCTAACCTGTAAAGAATGCAACGCCCAAAAATAAATAGTAAGTTCTCAATTCAGAAGTACATAAACTAAGTTGGCTGCACTGTTGTTGTATAGAATATTCTTTAAAATCAATATGGCTGCCACGTCTTCATGTTACGTATATAGTTAAATATCATAGAAAAATATGTTCAAATAATCATTAGAAAAATATAAATTTATTGTAAATCTTTGGAAATAATTTCAAAATAAAACCTTGTTGGTGCATGCGCATGATGTCTGCCTGGGACTTCGAAAAATTTCTTACTGTGCTTAATGGAAACATCAGCCAGTCTCAACGCGTGTGTAAAAAAAATGTATACTTGGAAGGTGCAAATAGGTAGTGAGAGAATCCAAGTTGGATATGCAACACTTTGGGTCACACAAAAATTTTTCTAAGTTCTATAGAATCGCAGTGTGCATGCGCTAGTGCTCCAATTATCCCAGGTAGATAAATGCAACCTCCAGCAGTTGCCGGTATATGTATGAGAAATCAGTATGACCAACATTGACACAAAATTCCCAGAACTTGTCTAAAAATGTATATAATTAACACGAAATGAACTAGTGGAAATATGATTTTACGTGGTAACCGTCCGATATTTTGAATTTTTCATAGAATAACAGATATGAAGAGGTAACTTATTTTACGTATCACATTTAAAAAGCAAGGAACCTAAAAGCTAACCAAACCTAAATCAATTACTGTAACACAAATCAATTACTCTAACGTAGGTGAAATCCAGGGAACGTGGAATCACATTTAAAAAGCAAGGAACCTAAAAGCTAACCAAACCTAAATCAATTACTGTAACACAAATCAATTACTCTAACGTAGGGGAAATCCAGGGAATGTGGAATCACATTTAAAAAGCAAGGAACCTAAAAAGCTAACCAAACCTAAATCAATTACTGTAACACAAATCAATTACTCTAACGTAGGTGAAATCCAGGGAACGTGGAAATGGTTGGCAACATCTGGAGTATTTTGGGTTGTTGATGGTGGCAACGCTGGAACAACATAGGAAGAGGAGGGAAAATAGCAGTAAGTAATGTAGCACGACCATGTTTTACGTAAATATATAAATATAAAAAAAAGATTGTTGCAACATTGGAAGATGTTTAAAATGTGTTTAAAAGTGTTGCAAAATGTTGCAAAATGTTTTAAACGTGTTTAAAAGTGTTTAGTGCATCAGTAGAATAAGATATTAAATTGAAAAATTTTTGCGACCTGAAGTGTACAACAGCCTCCAAGTTTTTTGCATAAGAAAATATTCAGGTTTCTTTTTAAAAAGTTCACAGGGACCATTAGGTAGGGGCATAGTCTTAGAGAAAACAAAAATAATAAGGTTTTCCGAAACGATTGCGCTACTTAACCAGAATGGACGAATACAAAAAGCATGCCCAATCCACAAGGACACCGAAGTGAATATGTTACCAATGAATGTAGAAAACACAGGAACTGCAAATCAATGCAAAACATGCAAGAAAATAGTAAAGCACAAGGAATTATCCAAACAAAGTAACAATGTGATGGGCGTGAGATATTTGCATCATAAGGATTTCACAGGAATGACGGAATTCAAAATGCTAAGAAAAAAAAAAGGAAACTAATTTGGTTCTGCATAAACTGCAAAACAGAACTCCTATAAAAGAAAGAGGAAGAATAGCAGAAAACGTAGAAGAAACTGAGAAGGCAAATAGTACAACAATATCATATGAATATTGCATGTTGTAGCATTATGAGAACTAATCTATAATTGAGCCGGTTCCATTAACCCATAAATTACATAATTTTCAACATGCTCAACGTTTAATTAAGTCTATCTTACCTTCCCGCTTGCTGTGCCACCAGCAACTCCTATTAAAAAGGGTGTCTTGCCTTCTATGCCATTAATTTTACCGGTGAAACGAATTCCAGTGTCATTGGATTTTCTCCCTTCTGTTGTGTTTTCAGCCATTGTTATTTCCTTATATCTTCCTAGTTTCACTTGTAGCGATAAACTCTTAATAAATCTACAATGTTGACATTCTAAATGTAATTACACCAAAAATGTCTTAAAATCTTATGTGCAATTTCCGAGTTTCCGACGGATTCTTCACAATTACATAGAACACGTAGCAAAAGTAGCAGAACACTATTTTGTTAGTGGATTATCGGCATATATATCGGTGGATTATCGCCGCTGATTTTTGATGGGATATCGGTGATACCAACTTATAGACGTATGTACGCTATTGCTTTACCATGCTGCCAATTTTTTTATTTGAAAGTTCTATTTGTCAGCTGTTCAAATTAAATGTCATTATAGCCAATAAAATACTCATTTAATTTATCGATCAGCTGCGTTTTGTAATAAATAACTTCATTTGCTGAGACAAAGATATGCCTGGCCAGTGGAGCTTTCTGTCATCCTGCTTTCTGTAATAGTCGATAAACAAATTTGCAAACGTTTGAAAAAATATACCTTTCGAATAACAGTAATCTGTTTCAAAATAATGCCAAGAATTTTGATAATAGATATATTAGAACTAACAATGAAGATTAACTTCTGCAAATTCAATTTGTTCCCGATAATTTAAATGTTTTAATTTATATACCATACAGTATCCGAAATCGTTATTTGAACAAGCATTCCTTAGATCAGGTTGGCGAAATTGATATACAGAGAAATTTATTCATAAGCATACACGCACAGAGTTTCTCTATGGCATACACGTACATGACATGACATATGCAAACATGTATGCAAATGTATGCAAATGCACGAATTTATATCAAAGTATGCTACTCCATATGATTGTATTGGAACGCTCGAATTTTTCAATACATAATTTTGATACAATTATGCTTTAAATGAACCTGTTAAATGTGGAATGAGATATGTACAAATAAATAAGTTTTAACAACATAACACCCTTCTCCTAAAGTTGAAGGTCGTGACTTGTAAATCATGCATTGAATTGTGTATTTGACCCGTGACTTTGCGTCAGCTATCGTAACGTTATTGAAGATTTTTATTTTTTTTATTTATGTGTTGTTTGATATCTGTAAAATGATTGATAGATTAGTTATGGGAGCATTATTTCGTAGATTCAAAATGGTATTTGGTGACTATTCATCAGGAGTAACATCTGTTTGTCAAATATCTGTAAAAGCTTCTAGTAATTCTTATAATTATGAGGTAAGATGGTATTACCTAAGAAACAAATTTATGGAATTCTGATAAATTTGTATATCGATAAACCACGAATATTTATTTTATAAATTACAAATTAAATCAGTTGGCATACTGTATTTTATTAGGTAATGTTGGTCATGTAGTTCCTGTAATTCAAGGGCAGACTAATTTGAATCATGAATTTATAAGAAAACATATTTTGACGACAGAATTATCTATTATTATATAAAGTTGTTAATATCCTGTTATGTAAGGGGCAGTTTTTTCTTCGGAACAATATTAAATTTTATTTAGAACTGTCTAAAAGAAAACATGGATTATAAGGTATATTACATTTATGTTTAACCATGTGCTATTAGTTTGATACTTCAGTTATTGTCATTAAATTACTATACAGAAATACAGTACAAAATATGGTATGTTTCATTTTGTTATTGCTGCATTTCTGGAATAATTATAGGCCAATTTTGTAACTGACAGGCTGCTTATATAGAGCATTAGTAAGATAAGCAGTAATATCCTAAATATTAAAAAAATATATATATTTATATTGCTAAGTCATCTAAAGCACAAATAATTTACCAAATTATATAATTAGTTAAGAATATATTGATTGTAATTTCCAAATCATGTCGACTTAAGTGTAATAGCTTAACTAACTCACCGACACTATTGAACCCATAGGTTCATGGCCGCACGAACATAAGCTCTCCATACATCCCTATCCTGAGCTAATGTTTTCCAATCATTCCCTGTATAATCTGCTTCCCTCAAATCATAGTTAATGTTATTCTCCCACCTCATTCTTGGTCTACCAACTGGGCATTTTTCCTCTGGTTTTCCTACAAGAAGCTTCCATGCATATTGTTCATGTCACATGTCCTGCCCATCGGAGCCTATGAGACTTAACTGTTCTTATCATATCTGGCTTCCTATAAAGACCATGAAGTTCACTGTTATGTAGTTTTCTCCATTCTTCATCTCTCTTTGGTCCAAAAATTTTCCTAAGAACCTTATTCTCAAATACTCGTAATCTCCTTTCCTCCCTTAAAGTAAGAGTCCATGTTTCGCATTCATATAATATAACTGGTAGAATAATAGTTTTATATTTTTAGTGTAACGTTTTTTGAAAGGAGTTGGGACGTCTAGAGTCTCTGTAATGCATAATAGCACGCATTTCCAGAATTGAGCCTATATTATTGTAATAGCATACCTTAATTTTTTTATAGCATGTCTTTTGAAATAGTTCTTTTCATCTATTACGAGAAGAAAGATTTGCAATTAGGTTTCTTTCAATGTACCAAGTAAATCTAAAGTAGAAAATCTGATAGTACCTTTAGAATTAGTATTTTTATTCCCAATACTAGTGAAATTCATATCAGTTTCCGTTGAGGTGAAGTCATATCATGAAAGTTAAAAATTAAATTGTACCTGTTGGTAGGTGCCGTCATCCTCAACTTTGTTAATATATTGTATATAAAATTAACTGGAGCACTTTCAGAAATTATCTTCCATTTTCTGCAGGTTGAGTTTCCGTTACGTGTTGTTGTTGTGTACGGTGATGTATACTCCAACTGTTTGTAGCAGCAGTACATCACCGTACACAACAACAACATGTAATGGAAACTCAACCTGCAGAAGATGGAAGGTAGCTTCCGAAAGCGCTCCAGTAAATTTTATATACAATATATTAAAAAAGTTGAGGACAACGGCACCTACCAACAGGTAAAATTTAATTTTTAATTTTTATTCTATCTTAGAAATTCTAAATTTAACAAAACATTACATCTGTAAAAATTATTTTAGTTTTGTGAATGTCAAATTTATTACAGGATGCAGTAAAAATGCTGAATTCTCTCCAAACAAATGCATCAGTTCTACAGGAAATTAAGAAGCGTAACCAAGCACATTCCTTTCAAGTGAAAAATATTGAAGAAACTGTAAAATATTTAGTTAGGTTTGTATGAACAGTCACCTAATGACTAAGGGGAAAAAAACACCATACTGTATAGGTGCAAATTTGTTATTAATAGAGTCTGGATTTTTATGTAATAAAAGATAAGATTGCAATACAGATAGTATATATTTTTCAACTGTTTGTGTTTGAAACCAAAATAAAAGATAGTCAGGAGTCTTCCTTCTCATTATACTATTCAACTATTTGTGTGTGGAACCAAAACAAAAGAGAGTCATAAGTCTAACTTCTCATTATACTATGTTGTAATCTTACATTTTATTACATAAAAATCCAGAATCTAGTCAATAAAAATTGTCTCAATTGTTATCAGTGTGAAGTACAGTTTAAAAACAATGTACAGTATATTTTTAAGTCCTGCAAATTTACAAACTCAACTGTACTTAGGATAAACCTGTGATGCAGTAAAAGCTTAGTATCAGCATGAATATTTAATTTTTTTGGGAATTGTAGTGCAATGATGGATTACCATAATTTAAGAAAGAACTAGTGGTTATGCTCCTTGCCTCTGGTCCCAAGGGTCGTGAGTTCAAACCCGGCTGGGGTTGATGGATTTTTTAGGATGGAAAAATCCAAGGAGCAAGTCCTCCGGGAGGGACTTTAAGCCATGGGTCCCGAGTCTGAAGATTTTCAGGCTCATAAAAAATCCTTAAGCCTGAATGAAAAGGCCTCTAAGCAAAATTTACCAAATTTTCCCGTCCTAGTACTACCTTGGTTTCCTAGATGTCTGTATGAGGCGGAACGCTGACCACGGACCACTCAAAATGACATCTATATGAATACAAGTGTAACTAAATTAGTATGGTTCAAATTCTTCCCTGTAGGGGGAGAGCGCCTAAATCTCTGTTAAGGGAAAACATGGGCTTACAATACAATACAATACCAAACAGTGGACAAACTATTGTTGTACACTGCTCAAAACAATTAGAGGAACACTTGTAATAAATTGAATAAGTAATTGTTTTTTAAAGCTGTGATGCTGAAAGTTGGACAATATATAAATTGAATTATTAATTTTATCATTTGATACAAATTTTAAAGATCCATGGCCTAAATACAGAGAAATTACCTCAAATAACAAATATAGAGAAATTTTTTATTTTGGAAGGCACTGGCCACTTCTAATTGGTAAGCTTCCTGATGTTGCTATAGTGACGAATGTTGATTATTGCCTTGTTTATTGAAGTCTCTGACAAAATGAGGCATTTAAATGAGTTTGAAGTGTATCATGCTCTACATCTTTTACGACAAGGTCAATCTCTGCGACAAGTGGCTAGAGAGCTTGGGGTTTCTCCTTCCGTGGTGTCCAGGTTACACAACAGGTACAGAGAGACAGGTCAGTAAATTTAAAACAAGCCCCCAGGATGACAGATACATTGTTCTTTCTGCTCTTCGACCGCATACAAAAACTGCAAAAGACCTGCAGAATGACCTTCATATGGCTTCCGGAATCCGGGTTTCAGACCAAACCATAAGGAACAGATTAAGGAAAGAAAATATTCGTCCAAAAAGGCCTGTTAAAAACCACGCTTAACAAATGGGCATAAGGCAGCAAGACGTACGTATGCTGAAAACCATTGTGATGGGAACCTGAACCAGTGGGAGTCTGTGCTCTTCTAGGACGAATCCAGGTATTGTCTTACACGTTGTGATGGTCGATTGAGGGTGTTGGGATGGCCAGAAGAAAGATTTTCTGCAGAGGCTGTACAGGAAATTGATAGATTCGGAGGAGGTTCCATAATGGTGTGGGCCGGAGTTATATGTACAACAATCGTACGGACCTTGTACTTGTTCCCCAAGTGACTGAATGCTGTCCGGTATATCGAGCACGTTCTGGAAGAGCATGTAGTACCTGCTGCCATTGGAGTAGGCCCTGGATTTCTGTTTATGCAGGATAATGCCAGGGCACATTCTACGGCTGTCACCAGGGATTTCCTGAGGAGGAATGAAATTGAGGTAATGGAGTGGCCAGTGGTCAGCCCAGACCTCAACCCTATTGAACACTTGTGGGATCTTCTAGACAGGAAGGTCAGGAACCGACATCAAGCTCCACAAACTCTGCAGCAACTTGGAGATGCTCTGAAGGAGGAATGGGAGAATATCCCACAAGAGGAAATCCAGAATCTTATTGGGAGCATGCCATGAAGTTGCCAAACTGTCATCGAATATCGTGGAGGCCATACACGATACTAACTCTATATAACGAGTGTTTAACTTTGAAAAATAAGCACAAGATTCAATTGCTTACATAGCGGAATTATTTGAAAAGTTAATTGTCAGCGTTATTCATTTGTTTTACTGACATGAGCAATAAATAAATAACCACAAATAATGTACTTTATTAATTTCATGTTTGTACCTTTATCCAATGAAAAAATATTTGCATATTTCATAATGTTCCTCTAATTGTTTTGAGCAGTGTATATCAGTAATGTGATTAGTGGCCTGAAGATTATATATATATTTCTTGGTCAGAAAAATATATATATATAATATATTTTTTTGGTCAGAAAAATCTGAAATAAATTAATATTCGATATAAACATAGCATAAAAATTGTGATATGAACATTAAGGATCCTGCAAAGGTAGCTATAAAAAACTCCACAGTGCAATGGGCCTAGATGGCCATTAGTCTACCAGCTGCTTATTGGCCTCACATCCACAAGTTAGTCACAAGTGGACAATCATCTAGCCAGTGTAGGGATGACATGGGCAGCTTGTCTGATCCCCCAGCCATTATAGTTAGTTTTTTTTCACTAGTTGATAGCTATTAATAATGGTTAAAAACTGAGTTCCAACTTATGGAAATATTCATGTTAGTGGCTAGTCATGTTGTCGCACTGTGTTGCTGTCTCCAGTTACACTATTGAAGAAAACATACCTAACTTTGATGTTTTGTAAACATAAGCTAAATATAGCTGATCTAATGACACTAATATAACATAACCAAAACTAACAAAAAAAAATTAGATTTGAAGAGAAAAATTTGCGCCTAGACCGAGACTCGAACCCGGGACCCTTGGCTTTATGGACCAAGTGCTCTACCAACTGAGCTACCAAGGTGAGTTGCGATCTAGATGCAAATTTTACTCTTATATACGTTGTAATTCCCTCGTGCCAAATGCTTGAAATCTTTGCAAATGAGAAAAATTTGTGTCTAGATCGCAACTCGCCTCGGTAGCTCAGTTGGTAGAGCACTTGGCCTGGAAAGTCAAGGGTCCCGGGTTCGAGTATGATGAAAATTTTTCTCTTCAAATACAATTTATCCTTCAGTGAGAAGTGTTAAATTAATAATAAAAATGCCAATAGAAGCCCTACTGGCTTTATAAAGCAGAGTTAAATTCCCAATAAATGTCTTCTTAACTAAGAAGCCGTCATTTGCAAAGATAGAAGCAAAGGTTTCAAGCATTTGGCACGAGGGAATTACAACATATATAAGAGAAAAATTTGCATTTAGATCGCAACTTGCCTCGGTAGCTAAGTTGGTAGAGCACTTGACCTGGAAAGCCAAGGGTCCCGGGTTCGAGTCTCGGTCTAGGCAAAAATTTTTCTCTTCAAATATAATTTATCCTTCAGTGAGAGTGTTAAATTAATAATAAAAACATTTTAAAAAATTAGGTTATCTACCGGTACTGTAATTTTAAAAAATCAATGTATGATGTATGACATAGTAGTAAACAATGTCAATAGATGTGACAATAAGAAAAATGTTAACACCATGGGACATTTTGATGTTATATTTTAAATTAACACTTTCCAGAATTGGATATAGATTTATTTTAGAAAGAAAACCATGGGACATTATTGGAGATGTAAATAAAGATACTGATAGTGATCGGTATAATTTATAACCTGTGGCTTCTTCTAATGTTCAGTATTTGTGCTCTAATAGTCATTTTCTATTGTTAATTAAAACTAATTCACCTGGCTCTATCAAACCCATAGGTTCATGGTCGTGTGAACATAAGCTCTACATACATCTCAATCCTGTGCTAATGTTTTCCAATCATCTCCTGTATAATCTACTTCCTCAAATCACAGTTAATGTTATTCTCCATTGGTCAACCAACTGGACATTTTCCCTCTAGTTTTCCTACAAGAAGCTTCCGTGTCTCTCTTTCATTTCCCACTCGTGCCACAGGTCTGCCATCGCAGATAAGAGACTTAACTGTTCTTATTATATCTTTTCCATTTGCCTGTCTGTTCAACCCTTTTTGGTCCAAAAATTTTTCCAAATCCTCGTAATCTTTTCTCCTGCCTTAAAGTAAGAGTCCATATTTCACATCTATGTAATATGCCTGGGATAATAACAATTTTATGTATTAAGGTAGAATATGTTTATCACTCACCTCATAAGTAATTTTATGTATTTTCAGTTTCATATTTGCATCTCATTCCTATTTGTAATTATTGTTCCTAGGTATTTGAATTCAGCCACTTCTTCAAAAATTTACCTCATTTATCATTAACTGACCATTTCTATTATATAATGTATTTCTATGTGTGACCATATATTTAGTTTTATTTATGTCTACTTCCAATCTCAATTTTTTAGTGTTACTTGATAGTGTGTGTGAATTAACTCCTTTAAGTACCTAGGTACAATACTAAACGATAATAATACTGTTGAAGAAGAGATCAAAACAAGAATATCGCAAGGGAATAAAGCATATTTTGCTAATTTCGATATATTCAAAAGCAAATTAATATCAAAAAATGTTAAATTCAAATTATATACAGCAATAATAAGACCAATCATATGTTATGGAGCTGAAACCTGGGTACTAAAAGAAGCAGATAAACAAAGACTATTAACGTTTGAGAGGAAAATATTTAGAAGAGTGCTAGGTCCAGTAAAGGAAAATGGAAATTGGAGGTTGAGAAGGAATGACGAATTATACCTCAAGAATAATAAAGAAAATATAGTTAGTTTCATCAAATCCAAAAGATTACAATGGTTTGGACATACACTAAGAATGCCAAAGGGAAGATTGCCGAATGATATTTTGAATTGGAAGCCACAAGGAACAAGACCAAGGGAAGACCCAAGGATCGATGGGAAGATGACGTAATTGAAGATTTGAGAGAGATGGGGATTTTTGATTTGAAATCCACTGCACAAGATAGGAAGAAGTGGCGTAAACTGGTTGAGAAGGCCAAGACATTCCACTGGAAGTCGTAGAGCCTGACGAAGAAGAAGAAGAAGATAGTGTGTGTGTGTGTTGGCCCTTAGTATCTCCTTGCTATCGCCTGATAATATTACATCATCAGCATAAACTAATAGTTTATTTATACCATTGAGATGTATGCCTTCTTCATCCTCTAAAGATTTGATGGCATGCTCTAGTACAAAATTGAATAGTAGAGGAGATAGTGCATCTCCTTGCTTTAACCCATTGTGAATTTCAAAAGTATCCGAAAACTGTTTGCCTATATGCACCCTACTCTTTGTGTCATTTAGACACATTCAAATAAGTCTAAATAACTGTTTAGGAATTCCAAACTCCAGCAGGATATTATACTGTATAACTTCTGTCTCTTAATTGAATCATATGCCTTTTTAGTCTACATACAGTTGATGCACAGTGCCATTATATTTCCATTCTTTTTTTAAAATCTGTCTTACACTAAAAATCTGATCTGTTTCTTCTAAATCCACATCAATGATTTTCTATTATGTCATCGATATAGGGAGTAAGTCTGCTAATGATATATTTGTTAGAATTTTGTACGAAGTTGAAAGTAATAAGATGCCCATGTAATTGTTGCAATCAGTTTTATCTCCTTTCTTATAGATTGGTATGATAATCAATTCTTTTATTCATTTGGAAGAGCCACTTTTTCCCAATCATATTAAGCAGCCGACATATCTTCTCCATCAATTTTCCTCCCCCAATTTAATCAATTTTGCTGGGATCCATTTTTATTAATATTTAATTTTAGGAAGTTATATTTTGAGGTTATTTTAATTATATTATTTTTGGTCTGGACATCTTACCTCAATATTAATATTGAGGTAAGATGTCCAGACCAAAAATAATATAATCCATTTTTATTGTTACTCAAAATAATAACAAATGTCTTATAATTAAAAAAAAAACTTGACTGTGCAATAGGACCTCACATTGACATACGTCAATTGCAGATATGGATGATCATACAGCCAACATTGGATTTCCCAGGCATTATATTTGGTTTTCTCAACCTGAAACTGCTACTTATCAAAATTCCTCATAGTTCTGGGTGAGGAGCACCATTCCCTTACATTGACCAAAATTGCATTTCTTTTCTCGTGGGGGATTTGAACTAGTGTATGTTCTGTAGCTTTGCACCAATGGATGATGCCTTAGACCAGTTGGCCAGAGTGCAGGACGTAACTTATACGGTATAATAAATTCAAAATATATTACATATTACAGATCAGGTGTGAGCTTAGAAAAAATTGATGATCTCTCTATAATTCATGTATCTGGTACTAAGGGCAAAGGTTCGACATGTGCATTCTGCGAATCCATACTGCGTCACCATGGCTACAAGACAGGATTCTACTCTTCACCTCATCTCGTAGCTGTCCGGGAAAGAATCAGGATAAATGGTCAGCCCTTGAGTCAAAATGACTTCACCAAATATTTCTGGAAGCTTTACAACAAATTAAATACATTTAAGGTACTTTATCGGTTTTATTATTTTAAAGATAATTTTAATAAATATAGGCCTACTTAGCAATTTGGGCAAGAACAAATATTTTAGAATTTTTTCAACTAACCTTACAAAATAACTAGAAACATCTTTTAACTCTTTGTTATGCATCTGTGCTAGTATGTCAAGATTTTAAGCTGAATTTTATACAACCATTAAATATTCTGGTATTTATAGAGATTATCACTAACTGTCATTACAATAAATATACATAAACAGAAGCAATTATAGAATTACTTCTTGACTTACTTTTGCTGGATTAAACATTTTTATTTAATTTATAAGGAAGTAACCCTAATATATACTACTAATGATTAAAAAAAATATTGTGCCTTCTAGCTCAAGTTTAGAATACCTGTACCTTCAATTTGCATACAACATTCTTGTAATGCTGTTACTCTATGCACTTTTTCCATTTTTACTAACATTTTGTACTATTTTAAACGTTTTGCAACAATCCTTATAATTTTTTTACAATTATTAATATTTATATATGCAATGATTTCTTCAAAGTTCTGCAGAATCATTGAGTGCATGTGCAAATGTTTTAAGAAACTGCTAGATGGCGGAGATATCTATGAAATCGGCATGACTAACATTCAAAAATATATTTTAATAAATGAATGTTCCCTCATTTCATTTTGTTAGGTTCTGATGGAACAAGTTAGTAACGAATGGATTAGTTTATCCTCCAAACTCCAAGCATGACAGGCCTAGAAAGCCCTTGGCCTACCAGCCAGCTGCTGGCCTCATGTCCACATGTGTTAATCATGAGGTAGACGATCATAAGCCAGGGTAGAGGTGACATGTGATCAACATGTCAAATCCCCCAGCTGTTATATCTGGTCTTCTGAACCAGGAGTCGCTACTTATTAAAGCTACCCAAATGCCTCACAATGCTGGGTGGGCACTGGTCCCATACTGGCTGAAATTCCATGAAAAAATTTTCTTCTCCCATAGGGACTCAAACCAGTGTAAGTCTCGTAGCTCTGCGCCAAGGAATCTTGCCTTAACACTTCATTAAATAATATGAATGTAATTTATCCATCTTGAAAGAATGAGTTCAAATCGGATCCCCAAAGCTGTTTATAATTATATATCAAGAGGACGAAGATCACTGGGCCGTCCTATAAAATGCTGGAGGGAAAATTTTCTATAGGATCGAAACAGGCCTTGGCCTAATACTTGGAAGGAAGAAGAAGAAGAATGTAATTTATTTTGTTAGGTTAGGAAGCAGGAAGTTGGTGTAAATCCATTTCTTACAAACTTTAAGAATTTATTGCAAGGTTGGTCATACCAATTTTACACATATGTCCGCCATCTAGCGGAAGTTTCTTTAAGTGTTCGCGCATGCACACTATGATTCTGTAGAACTTAGAAAAATTCTTGGTAAATGTAAAGCTAAACTTTTTCCTTGTTTAAATTTAAGTTTTAGATTTATTTTCTATTTCAGGAAAATGAAAATGACATGCCACCATACTTCAAATTTCTAACAGTATTGGCATTTAATGTGTTCTTGGCAGAGAAAGTGGATGTTGCCATTATAGAAGTTGGTATAGGTGGTGAATATGACTGTACAAATATTTTAGGTATGAAACTTTTCAATGCAATACATTCTCAACTAAGTGTTATATAGAACAATTTATGACATTCTCTATTTTACTCGCTGGCAAGCAGGCCTGGCATCAGCACTTATCATTCCAGAGAACAGGGTCTACTGCAGTCGCATGCTACAGTCTACCTTCCTCTTTCTCTCTCTTTCCCTGACTTTAGGTTAGTAAACAATATGAATATATAATTTTTATTGCTGACTAGTGGATCCCGTTCACTGGAAAAGACAAGTGATGATTCTGGACTCTTTTGCTGCCAAGTGCCATAGAGAATGTATTAAATATTGTTAAATGTAAATTAATTATAAATGTACTATGCTTATTTATGTCTACTGCTAATAGATGTTATAATAGTTTTGCTTATTTTCATTTCATGACTGAAAAAGATTTTACAATTATTTATAATTGCAGTGCTTGTAATTTAAAAAAGGTTATGTTGCAAAAATTTGACTTATGAAATTTACTTTCTCAATTAAATTTTCTCATTTGGACTTATTTAAAATATTGTATTATCATCTCCATTACAGTTTTCTTTTGCAAAGATAATTATTTCCATTATCAATTTGTTTTTGGAAAACACATCCAGGTGAGAACATTTAGTTACGAAGTACAATTCCATTGATCTAACTTTGCCCTCTTTAAAGAAGGTATTTTGTTTTACAACCAATTGCACTTTTTTATATTAAAATTCCATATAATCAAAATGGATAGTTTTTATTATTCATTCCATACATTTCAATGATGGATCAATTATATTTTAAGAGAAAAATTTTATGATATATGAAATGAATAATAAAAACATCAAAAGAAGCCGTACTGGCTTTATAATATAATGTAAAATTCCCAACAAAAGGTCTTCTTAATAAAAGAAGCAACCACTTGCAAGATAAAAGCAACGGCTTCATAGCATTTGGTGCGCAGGAATTAACAGCGTATATAAGAGAAGAATATTTGCATTTACATTGGAGTTTCTCAGATAGCTCAGTTGTAGAGCATTTCAAAGTTAAAATTGGCCAAAGTTAGCATTTGCCTAGAGTGTGAAAGGTCCTGGGTTCAAACCTCAGTTGAGCATATAATTTTTCTCTTCAAATATAAAATGGATAGTGTTAGATAGAAAGATCTCCAGAAATGTAAAGAGTTTTTATAAATAATTAATGGGAAGTGACTTTATGAGGTAAACATCAATAAATTAACAATATGAATTGAAAAATTGTCATCTCATAAAATATGATCCACTCTTCTGGATATGTTCTGGAGACCATAGGCCTAACCTTTAGTTGAAATTGGGGATGATGGTATGCAAAACATATCCAGGTAAGAAGACTACATTTTATGAAGTGAGATGTAAATTTTTTGAGTTCATACTCGTAATATATTATTTAAAAAAAACTTTTCAGTAATAGGTCTATGTTAGAGGACTATCACATTGTGAAACAAGGAGAAAAATGATATTTATTAATTAAATTATGGTACTATTAAATAATCGTAGCGTGCTGCCTTGTCATGCAGCAGGCCCGGGTTCAATCCCCAGTCGGGGCAGTTTTTCTGGGTGAGGTTTTTATCAGGGTTTTTCCACCTGTAAGACAAATGTCAGAAAAACTTTAAGACCCAAATGGTCCCCGAAATCATATGGCCATCACAATCATTATCATTCATATTCATCTTATCATCATCATCCATCACTGGTGTGGAAAGCAACGGGAAGCTACCAAATCTACATTTCCCTAGTAAAGCTGCAAGTATAGCATGAAAATGCTATGATTGCAGTGAAAGACTGCCCTCGGGCAGAATTACTATGGATGGATGGATTAAATAATCAGGATGCTAATGCTGTCCACCGCTGTGGTCTCGAGGTAGCGTGCTGCCTTGTCACGCAGCAGGCCCGGGTTCGATCCCCGGTCGGGGCAGTTTTTCTGGGTGAGGTTTTTATCGGGGTTTTTCCTCACCTGTAAGACAAATGTCAGAAAAACTTTAAGGCCCAAACAGTCCCCGAAATCATATGACCATCATCATCATAATCATCATCATCCTTATCATTACCATTACCATTATCATCATCATCACCCTTCACAGGTGTGGAAAGCAACGGGAAGCTACCACATCTACACAATTCCCTAGTAAAGCTGCAAGCATAGCATGAAAATGAAAATTTTTTGAGGAAATGGTTAAGTTCTCTAAATATTAAAAATGAAATAATAGAGGAATATATAATTCTTACTAAGCTATGTGTCAGTAATTCTTATTTTACCTATAATGGAAAATTTTACCAACAGGTTTGTCAATGGGCAATCTGCTCTCACCATTTTTAGCTGATTTGTTCATGGGTTACTTGGAGTGTCAAATCACTAAAGCATACTCATGGATGTTTAAGACTTGGTTCAGATATGTGGATGATATTTTTGCAATAATAAATTCTAAAGATATTGAAGATGCTCTTAAATTATTGAACCTTCAGGATGAATCAGTAAAGTTTAGCGTTGAATTAGAAAAGAAAACAAAATTCCATTTTTGGATTTATGTATAATTAGGAATGATCAAACACTGAAAATTGAATTTGATATATTTAGGAAAGGAACTCATACAGATAATTACATTAAATCATCAGGCTTCAATCACATTGCTCATAAGCATGCAATATTCAATAGCTTAATTTACAGATTGACAAATGTACCCTTAAACGAAGAAAATTTCAACAAAGAGTTTAAACATATCTTAAACACTGCTAGATTAAATGGTTTTGATAAAGAATTAATTATAAATAAGTTGAAGAAATTCAAACACAAAAAAAAGACTTAATGAATATACTACTCTACAAAATTGCAAAGAAAAGAAAAAATACAAGAAAATTACTTACCATCCTGAAATGCATAGAAAATTTCAAAAAATTTTTGACAAATACAACATTTCTTTGGCACCGATAAATAAATTTAGTCTGGGTAATCTTCTAAGTACCAATAAAAAAGTCAATGTTTCAGACAGTAAGAAATCTGGAATTTATCAAATAAATTGTGAAGATTGCAATAAAGTTTATATAGGAAAAACAAAAAGGAATTTGGAAATTCAGACAAAAGAACATTTCAGAAATATTAAAAATTGTGAAATTGAAAAATCTGCAATTGCTGCACATAGTTTATTAGAACATCATAAAATTGGAAGAGAAGCTAAACTTTTAAAACAAGTAGAGAAACCTTTGGAATTGACAGTTTGGGAAAAAATATACATTCAGAAAAACAAAAATAGATCAATGAATTTTGATATCCCTAACGAAATTACATTGATTTCGAAGTTCATAAATTCAACCATAGATGGCAGCACTGAAGATGGCGACATTAGACTAGTTGACGGCCGAAGAATTTCATCAGTTGGAGTTATGGCTGAAGATGAACATGACTATGTTTGAAATTGCGATATCATGGAACCATGAATCCTATGAGGTGAGTTGTTTAAACAATATGTTCTCCGATGAATTTTAATGATTATACCTCATAATTAAGTTATGTAGATAGGAAATAACACTATGAGGTTTTTTAATATTGTTTATTTTTTATTAGCCGTTGGACGTCAGTTGTGAACGTGACACAGCATTGAGAATGTCACAAAAGATGTGAAGAAACCCTGGGTCTGCTATGAATTATGAAGTATGAGGTGAGTGAAATAATAAAAAATAAACAATACCGCATAATGTTTACTTCCCAACATTAATTTAATATAAGCTTAAATTATTATCGCATGAATAGATTTCTGAGTAAGCAAAATGTATTAGGATAAAACTTTCTCAGCAGAGAACACCTTTTACGGTCTAATGCGTTTATCAATTCGACCCTAAGTATATTGTCTGGCAGGTAATGGACAGAAACATCAGAGCCGATCTAATCGACTCACAGCACCTAAAGGGTTAAAATAACAGTATTGGAAAATGTTAAATGAACTAAATTAATTGTAAATAGACAGATGAAACATTTTACTTGATTGTTGTAGGAAAGTATCAACAGTAGGAATTACTTCACTGGGCTTGGATCATACAAGTTTATTGGGCAACACAATTGAGGAGATAGCATGGCAGAAAGCTGGTATCATGAAGCCTGGCAGTGTTGCCATAACAGTGGAACAGCCACCACAAGCACTCCAAGTGCTACAGCAGCGAGCGGCTGAAAGAAAAGTAATGTTACTTCTCTTGTATTTTTAATTACATGTGCAAATTAAATTCATTTCTCTCAATAATGTTCTGAAGAGATAAGGTGCAATGTTGGTTAGCTGATATCTCCATTAACCGATAATGTAATTTACTCTATTACTTTCCAATGCTCTATTACTTTCCAATATTCAGAAGTGAGATTTGTAAATTGAATGAAGGATGAAGAGAAGTTCTACATTCTCATTAAGATTAAAGAAAGGACGAATGGGAGATACAGTTACATAAATTCTATAGATTAGATGTTCTTATTATTAATTTCATACATCTCAATGATGGATAAATCATATTTGAAGAGAAAAATTATACGCTCAGACCGGGACTTGAACCCGGGACCCTTGGTTTTCTAGTCCAAGTGCTCTACCACCTGAGCTACCTGAGCAAGTACTGATCTAAACGCAAATTTTTTCTCTATATACGTTGTAATTCCCGCCCACCAAATGCTTTGAAGCCTTTGCTTCTATCTTTGCAAATGGCGGCTCCTATATTAAGAAGACATATTTGGGAATTATACATTACATTATAAATGCCAGTACGGCTTTTTTAGATGTTCTTATTATTAATTTCATACATCTCAATGATGGATAAATCATATTGAAGAGAAAAATTATACGCTCAGACCGGGACTTGAACCCGGGACCCTTGGTTTTCTAGTCCAAGTGCTCTACCACCTGAGCTACCTGAGCAAGTACCGATCTAAACGCAAATTTTTCTCTATATACTTGTAATTTATTTAAGATTTAAATTAAAATATACCAGACACTTTTAACTTTACTATCTAACCTCTCTTGGTTAACTCTTGTTTTTTCGACCCTGACGCTATTAGGGCATCCGAGGGCTAGGGAATCTTTCCTTTCTTCCATTTCTTCTTTCCTTTATTTTCTTTTCTTCTCCAGAAAAGCCTGAACAGAGGCTATAAGATGGCAGTCCCATCACTGGTCTTGTCTTCCTTTGGCCAGCAACCAATCGAAGGGACTATTATTATGCTTTCAAGTCTTATACGAGAATTTTCCCGGAAGAACACTGAAGGGAAAATTTTCTATAGGATCGTTACAGGCCTTGGCCTAATACTTGGAAGGAAGAAGAAGATTAAAATTCTTTATACCTCACCTCATATCCAATCTTCTAATTATACTGGTTTCAAAGCCTAGTGGCTTCATCTTCAGTAATTTCTTGTCGACTGTCGTTATGCCGTTCAGGAGAACTGCTTCTTACTCCTCCTGTTGGTGGACCGATGAACCTCTGGATCAAATCAGAATCCCCAAGAATTAAAAAATTCATAAGGTTTTCTTTCTTGTTTTTTTATGTGGATTTTTTCCCAAACCATGAGTTCTTTTTGTTTTTATTATTTGTTTTATTGAACTAGCTTTTGTATCAATTAGGTGTTTTTCAGACCAAGCATGAGCAGCTAATGCTGTCTTTTCCACTTCACCATTTTTTACTTTCTAAGATGTTCTTTCACCCTTGTTTTCAAATTCTTTTCATATATAAATTTTGTCACAATCTCTGCACTTGATTTGATAAATTCCAGATTTGTTTTCTTCTTCAATTTGTTTTTTTTCATTTTTGTTGCTTTTAATTATCCTACTGAAGTTGTAATTATTCTTCAGTGCCAATCTTTTGTTAAACTTTTTAAAAAAAATTTGAAACTTGTGGTGATTATTATATTTACCTGTAGGGTTTAAGATCATCAGACCTGTTCCCTTTTACATGGTTAATATAGAAAGTATAAAAATACAGTTGTGTGTAAAAAGGTAAAATTTCTTTAACTTCTCACGAGTTTAAACAAAAATTCTAAATTCTTTTTACTTCCTTCACAATTATTCACTGCACAAGCATATGAGTTTTTCTGCTATGCACTGTTGTCTTCTAGTTTATCTATTAATGCTCACAAAAACTCCATCTTGTAGCACTTTCTTGTCTTCACTATTCAGATCACTTCACGGTCCACTTCCTGGACATAACTAGTTGACCACTGACTTGCATCCTTGTTTATATGTGAGAATTTGAATTATTTTGAAGCTCAGTCTTGATCTTTGTCAAATGGAAACATCAAGAGGAGGATTCTTCTAGAAAGTAATGCATAGATATACCTAGAAAGCTCCCAGCAGGCCCCTCTGACTCATGAGTTGCCAACTTACAAATACCTTTCTACTTTATAAGGCAAGACTCTACTTCCACTGCCACCCGCAAAATTCAAAAGCCTACCCAACATTGTGTTATTATACAATTAAAATATAAATTCAAAAATTTTAAATGCTATTAAATATGATTAAATAACAACTATTATTTATTTAACTTTCACAGGGAAAGAACAGTGTGAGGTTTAATTTAAGAATTAAATTAATGTTTTTATTACTTCACCTCATATCCTTTTTTCTTCTATACTGCAGTTTCGGAGTTTATTTCCATCGTCAGTAGCCTCTGGTCGACCGGTGTTATGTCGTTTCTTGGCGGGTTTCTTCTTACTTCTATCGGTGGACCGATGAACCTCTGGATCAGGTCAAAATTTGCGGGAGTTTCGAAATTCATGAGTTTATCTTTCTTGTTTTTTGTCTGGGAAAAAATCCACATCCAAAAAAAAAAACAAAGATAAACTCATGAATTTCAAAACTCCCACAAATTTTGACCTGATCCAGAGGTTCATCGGTCCACCGATAGAAGTAAGAAGAAAACCACCAAGAAACATAACACCGGTCGACCAGAGGCTACTAACGATGGAGATAAGCTCCGAAACTGCGGTATAGAAGAAAAAAGGATATGAGGTGAGGTAATAAAAAACATTAATTTAATTCTTAACAACTATTTTGTTTTTATTATTCATTTTATACATCTCAATTATGGATAAATTATATTTGAAGAGAAAAATTATACATTAAGACTGGGACATAGTCTGGGCCCCAGTCTGAGCGTATCATTTTTCTCTTCAAATATTACAACTATTGTAACTGAAAATAAATGTGATTAAAATTAGCTGTAACTGGGCTATTTAACTTATACAACACATATAAATAAACTAACAAATGAAAACAAAAAGAAAAAAGAAATGAACAAAAAACAATAGATAAATTCATATGTAAATATGTATTAAACATTAAAATAAAAATTATATAATGAAAAAATTACTCTACCATGGTATTATAATTCTTTAGTGATAGATTCTAGAGGTAATTATGTAACTGACTTTTAAACATATTTATTTTCTGACAGTCCTTGACATTTATTGACGTGTTCAAAAGTCAAGTAGCAGCTGTGTTGAAAGATGATGTATGACATGTGATAAAACAGAATTGAATGCTGTTACATAGCATGAGTGGGTATATAAGGTATTGGAATTGCTAATGCAACTAACTTGGGTTGGTCCTGATGGACTAGTGGTAACCATGCTTACCTCCAAGTAATTTTTTTTCAAGGTTTGTGGGTTCAAACCCAGCTGGGGTCAATAGATTTTTCAGGATGTAAAAATTGTGAGCATGGGTTCTTTCGAAGGGAACTAAAACCATGGGTCCCATGTTGTAGATTTATAGAATGTAAAATAACCTTAAGCCCAGAAAAAGAGGTCCCTGAACAAAATTGTCAGCTCTATCATGTCCAGGTTTGAATGGGTTTCCGTAAACTTTAATAAGAAGTATGGTTGGTTGGTTGGTATCTAATGTCGAGCACTTGATAATGAAATCATTCACTCTCTTGCACTCCCAATATTTAGCAGAAAGGCTGGTCTCTTCCACAAAAGCTGGATAATGGAGGAGATGGTTTCTTTCCATATCTTCATTTAAAGACTACTGTCTTTAACAGGGAGCAGACCTTTTAATTCCTTCCATCAAAGGCTTATAGGAACCGACCTGGACAGTAACCTAGTGTCCAATCCCTCACCTTCTCGTGGTGCAGCTGTTAGTAATCATG
Organism: Diploptera punctata; assembly: GCA_030220185.1. Taxonomy (NCBI): domain Eukaryota; kingdom Metazoa; phylum Arthropoda; class Insecta; order Blattodea; family Blaberidae; genus Diploptera; species Diploptera punctata. Next base: position 622,727 of record JASPKZ010000013.1, read on the forward strand.
CTTATACATGATGAACGAAAGGGAAGGGCTACTCACCAATAAGCACTGGTCATCTTGGTGAGTTTTTCTATCCAGTCTCCCTTGACTGACCTCTTGTTTCTTTCGACCCTGATGGTATTAGAGTATTCAAGGCCTAGGGGTTCATTTCTCCTTCCTTCCTATAGCTACTTTCTCTCTATGGGTGACGTAACCACCACATGTAGTGCCTGCTACTAAACGGTTACAACTGGTTTATTATTATTATTATTATTATTATTATTATTATTATTATTATTATTATTATTATTATTATTATTATTATTATTAATAAGAAGTATATATTTTCTGAAAGAGAGCAAAAAAATTAGGAATTATGGTGTAAACAGTATGTTTCTGTGACAAGTAGTTACGAAGAAAAACAAGTTTCAAATTTAGTTTACAAATCAACACCTGCTGTGTTGTTACAGCAGACGAGCCTGTGATGTCAACTCATAAGCACTAATGTTTACACATAGATTTGATGTTTTTATTATTGATTTAACATTTCTCAATGAAAGATAAATTATATTTGAAGAGAAAAATTTTCGCCTAGACCGGGACTTGAACCCGGGACCCTTGGCTTTCCGGGCCAAGTGCTCTACCAACTGAGCTACCGAGGCGAGTTACAATCTAGACGCAAATTTTTCTCTTATATACGTTGTAATTCCCTATTGCCAAATGCTTTTGAAACCATTGCTTCTATCTTTGCAAATGGCGGCTTCTTAGTTAAGAAGACATTTATTGGGAATTTAACATTACTTTATAAAGCTAGTAATGCTTCTAATGATTTGCAAAGATAGAAGCAATGGTTTCAAAAGCATTTGGCGATAGGGAATTACAACGTATATAAGAGAAAAATTTGCATCTAGATCGTAACTCGCCTCGGTAGCTCAGTTGGTAGAGCACTTAGCCCAGAAAGCCAAGGGTCCCGGGTTCGAGTCCCGGTCTAGGCGAAAAATTTTCTCTTCAAATATAACATAGCTTTGACTTAGGTTTAGTGTTTGAAATAATGTTAACTATGTATTTGCAATAGTTGATTAGTGAATTGGCTGTTCAATAAGTTCTACTTTAATGTGAAATGTCTGCTGAGAGAAGAAAACTTGCTGCGAATTGTGCTTAGTTTATGCAGTTCCTGAATGATGGACTTTTTTTATATTTATAGAAACAATAAAAATTTGTAAAGCTGTGATCATGTTCATACTTTGTTTTTTCAGTCAACTGATATTGTTTTATCAGAGTTCTACATTTGAGTAATTAATTTGATGCTACAAGAACAGGACTGCACATTATTGGATAGTAAAGGAAGGCAATTGTATAAATCTCCAAAGTTGACCATTGGAAGAATTAGAATGTATTTGTGTTATATTTGAGTTCTGTGTTTTTGACTCACCTCATATTTCTTGATTTTATGCAGACTGGTTTTGTCGCTAACTGTGTGACATTCTCGATGCTTCACAACTGTTGTCTTGCGGTTGTCCCTCCTGTAAATTCATTTCTGCGCCCTCTGTTGGCTGACCGATGAACTTCCAAATCAATTTTTTTTTTTTTTCACTTTCACTGGGAATTTCAAAATTCATGGTTTTCTTTTGATTCTTGCATAAATTGTGAGTTCATTAGATTTTTCTAACTGTTTAAGTAATTTTGCCTTAATAAATTAATGAGTCATTTTAACATCTTACCTCTTATTTCATGTTTTTCAAACACGGTAACTATAGTTTTCAAATGATCTTGTCATTCATTTTCAACCGCCATTATGACTACTGGATATTCGTTGGAATCTCCCTCTATAACGTTGCCATCTGGTGTTGATTTGACGAACTTCGAGATATCGTTGCCATCTGGTGTTGATTCGATGAACTTTGAGATGAGGTCACGTTCATCCGGAATGTCGAAATTCATAGATTTAAATTTCGACATTCCGGATGAACGTGACCTCATCTCGAAGTTCATCGAATCAACACCAGATGGCAACAATATCTCGAAGTTTGTCAAATCAACACCAGATGGCAACGTTATAGAGGGAGATTCCAACGAATATCCGGTAGTCATAATGGCGGTTGAAAATGAATGACAAGATCATTTGAAAACTATAGTTACCGTGTTTGAAAAACATGAAATATAAGGTAAGATGTTAAAATGACTCATTAATTTATTAATTAAGAACCTCATAATGTGTTTCCCAATTTTAACTTTGAAAATTTTGCCTTAGTTTCAATTTTGTGTTTTTCTGACCATGCTTCTTCTTCTTCTTCTTCGTCAGGCTCTACGACTTCCAGTGGAATGTCTTGGCCTTCTCAACCAGTTTACGCCACTTCTTCCTATCTTGTGCAGTGGATTTCAAATAAAAAATCCCCATCTCTCTCAAATCTTCAATTACATCATCTTCCCATCGATCCTTGGGTCTTCCCCTTGGTTTTCTGACCATGCATGTGCAGCTATTGCAGATTTTTTCTATTTCTCCATTTTTAATATTTCTAAGGTGTTCTTTCAATTTTAAAAGTGGAGAAATAGAAAAATGTGCAATAGATGCATGATCAGAAAAACACAAAATTGAAACTAAGTTAGAAAAAACAGTTAGAAAAATGAAAGGAACTCACAATTTGGTAGAAAATATACATATGCAAAAATCAAAAGAAGACCATGAATTTCGAAATTCCCAGTGAAAGTGAAAAAAAAAAATTGATTTGGAAGTTCATCGGTCAGCCAACAGAGGGTGCAGAAATCAATTTACAGGAGGGACAACTGCAAGACAACAGTTGTGAAGCATTGAGAATGTTGCGCGATGAAACCAGTCTGCATAAAATCAAGAAATATGAGGTGAGTCAAAATACACAACTTAAATATAATTAAAATAAACCTCATAGTGTTATTTCCTACATATATTCAATAATGTATTTGTGTATTTAGTTATAAAATATGTTACAGAGCACGTTGCTGATGGCTCCTTCCCTGGATTTATATAAGTGGGACTGCTTCATCCCCCAGCTAAACGCTCTGGCAGACGTTCAGTTGCTTAATGCATCACTAGCGGTGCAACTAGCACACACATGGATGTATACTAGTAATAATGGTTAGTGCATCCACATTTTTACCACAGGGTCTTCATTTTATGACACAATCCTAGCGCCTGGCAACTGCTCGTTGCACGGATCTTGTATGGTCATCATCATCATCCTCTTATCATGTCCTCCTTTCGGAAGGTTGATTCCAAATCTCGTATGGTAATTCACCAAATAAATCTAAGTAGCTGTGAAAATGATTAGAGATTGCAATGGATTAAATCAATTTTTGTAGTTCATTCCTTACCTAATGACAAAAGATTTTCAAAATTATCTCCTTCAGCTTCAATACAATGTGTTCAAACTGGAGAAGAAGATTTTGAAACACGCTGTCCAGTTCCTGCCTTGAAATATTCGAGTTTACAGTTCAAATGTTTTCTCTTTAAATTCCTCTAATGTTTGAGGATTTAAAATCATGACTTAATTTGGGACAGTTGCATTAAAGAATTGACAACAAATTTACTGTGACAATTTAGAAAAAAATGTAAATAGAAGCTGCTTTGCTGCCTGCCCCCCAATTCACTGACTGGGAAATGGGAGAGCTTTGACAACTTCGCTTGCCTGCTGGCTGCCAGGTGCTTAGGGTTGCAACTTAATCTGAAGGCACTGTACTTCCCATATTATCTACTTTACTAGAGTAAGTTCACAATATTTTGATAATGGAAGTAAACAGATGTCATATGATTGACTGTCCTTTTATTGGTTAAGAGCACCAAACACGCCTCTATGTTGGGTTCGCATGTAACTGTTCTGGTAAAGTTAGAAGGTTAAAGAAAACATGACAAGCACCACCAGAAATTAAAAACTAACCATTCTATATTTTTTCTCACTCATGACTTTTTAATGAAAAAGCATCCTGTAAACCATGCATATCCCTTGAGTTTTGTTTGTTCACTTACACTACCAGCACTTTGTGAATTTAGTATAGGTTCTTTTTCTTCTTTATTGTAAATATCTAAAAATAATATAGCAAAAATTCTAATTATCTATGACTCGAGAGCCAGTCTTGGTGGACTAGTGATTATCATGCTTGCCTCTAGTTCTAAGGTTCACAAGGCTCAAACTTGGGCTAGTGGATTTTAAGGGGTAAAATTTTTGAGAATTGCTTTCTTCAGAAGGGAAGTATTGGTGATATCTGTAGATTTACAGTACATAGAACCTCAAGGCCGAAATAAGTGGTTTTTAAGCAAAATTTGATGGGTTTTCACATTAGATTTAAATTGCAATGCTAAAGACTCAAGCTGTCAAAGAGCATTGTTAAAATACATAACTAGAGAAAACAAATTTTACCTGAGTCAATATTTGAACCAACAATCTCAGCTTTATTACTAGTGCTCTATCATGAAGCTACTTATGCATACCTCCCAGTATTTCATATTTAACTGATGTTTTAATGAAACATAACATAAGGCTTCTTGTAATAGAAGCAATCCCATTAAGTTATGTGAAAATAGGTTCACTACTTATGTAGGAATCAGGGATAAAAATAGAGAGGAATTTGTGCTTGCTCTGAGATGTGTGGCTAAGTAGCCCAATGGTAGAGAACCAGCACATACAACTGAGCATATGGGGTTCAAATCCTGGCTCAGATGCAAATGAATAAATAAAAATGTTTTTAAATAATCAATTGAGTTGGTGTTTACTTGATGAAAATCCATATTTGTTAATTAAATAAAAATAAAACTTAGTTTTATTTATTAAGATATAATTCAGTGACAGCTGTTTCGGTACACTGTACCTTCTTCAGACATGTTAAACAAATTATGAATTGTGTTATTATAGTACATATCAACTGATCTAAGCAACAATAAAACAATATTTATTTAAATTCTTAAATTTAATAAATCCCCTTTGTTAAATTAAAAAAATCAAATAAATATTGTTATATTGTTGCTTAGATCAGTTGATATGTACTATAATAACACAATTCATTATTTATTTAACATGTCTGAAGAAGGTACAGTGTACCGAAACAGCTGTCACTGAATTATATCTTAATAAATATGAAAATCAAATAAAACTTAGTTTTATTTTTATTTAATTAATAAAAATGTTTTTTTATGAAAATACAACATTATGAGGTTCTATTTAATAAATAAGTTTGGTCTGACTTCATCTTACCTCATATACATTGTTTCTTGTAAGACATGTTTTAAAGATCCAGGACCGACAACTTGGAAAGAATAAGTCTGTACCAACTGAAGATGAAGCGAAAATGCTTTGAAACATATGTCTTACAAGAAACAATGTATATGAGGTAAGATGAAGACAAACCTAACTCATTTATTAAAAATTTTTCTTTTTATAAGTGTAGGCTTTTATGATCGATGTCTTCATTCTTGTTGAAATCATATTCCAGAATAAATGGTCACAGTCTAGTTTCATCTTACTGCTGTGTAGACATCTTCAGAAAACTATTACAATTTATATATTAAATTTGGGAATTTTTAACATTATGAGGTTCAAATTCATAAGAATTAAATTAATCGTAATTATTTCATACCTCATACTTCTATATTTCTTTAAATACAGCACTGCAATATCGGCAATTTCTTATCACCATCATCAGCTGTTTTCACGATTGTTCAATTTTTACTTTTGTTGATAATTATCCAAACATCAGATGGCAGTTTGGATAATTATCAACAAAAGTAAAAATTGACAATCGTGAAAACAGCTGATGATGGTGATAAGAAATTGCCGATACTGCAGTGCTGTATTTAAAGAAATATAGAAGTATGAGGTATGAAATAATCACGATTAATTTTTTCCGATTGAGGGTCTTTCCACTTTTCAGCGGTTACCCTTTTACCAGCCGGCTGCTGGCCCTTCACATCCACATGTGTCAATCACAGAGGTAGATGATCAACAGCCAGTGTAGGGGTGACATGTGGTTAGCATGTCGAGTCCCCCAGCCGTTATAGCTGGTTCCTCAACCTGGAGTCGCTACTTATTGTAGCTACCCAATTGCCTCACGATGCTGGGTGGGCACCGGTCCCATACTGGCGGAAATACCATGAGAAAATTTCTTCCCCCATGGAGACTCGAACCAGCGCAAGTCCTGTAGCTCTGCGCCAAGGCTTCCTACCTTAACCGCTCGGCTACGGCGCGGGACACGATTAATTTAATTCTTATAAACTATTACAACCCTAGATAAAAATGTAGAATATTGCTGATACTAGACTACAGTCATTTAGACCAGAAAATTTCATAAAGAATATTTCGTATGTGAATAATAAAAACAGAATATTTCTTCTATTTGTCTTCTTCTTCTTCTTCCTTCCAAGTATTAGGCCAAGGCCTGTTACGATCCTATAGAAAATTTTCCCTCCAGCGTTTCATAGGACGGCCCAGTGATCTTCGTCCTCTTGGTATATAATTATAAACAGCTTTGGGGATCCGATTTGAACTCATTCTTTCAAGATGGTGTTTACAATTTAGTTTAATATATTCCAAAATTGGCGTAGTCTTCAATTCTTTTAAGATATCGGTGTTCCTTTTCTGATCCCATCTGGTGTAACCCGCTGTTCTGCGCATGAATCTCATTTCACAAGCCGTTATTCTGCTTTCATGTTGTTTTCTTAGTGTCCATGCTTCACTACCATAGGTCAACACTGGTCTAGCCAAAGTGTTATATAAACGTAATCTGGTGTTTTTTTGTACAAGGGATGGTTTCATAATTTGATTAATAATTCCTAAACTTTTATTATAACTAGTAACTTTTTCAGGGATATCCTTTTCATCCCAGATAGAGAGATAATATCCAAGATATTTAAATTGATTAGATCTCTCTAAAATTTTATTCTGGAGACCTTCCGGGAAATTCTCGTATAAGACTTGAAAGCATAATAATAGTCCCTTCGATTGGTTGCCGGCCAAAGGAAGGCAAGACCAGTGATGGGGCTGCCATCTTATAGCCTCTGGTCAGGCTTTTCTGGAGAAGAAAAGAAAATAAAGGAAAGAAGAAATGGAAGAAAGGAAAGACTCCCTAGCCCTCGGATGCCCTAATAGCGTTGGGGTCGAAAAAAACAAGAGTTAACCAAGAGAGGTTAGATAGCAAAGTTAAAAGAGTGCAAAACACAAGTAAGTGGAAGAAATGTTTTGCTCAGCTTGGGCACCTTGTGGTCGCCATCCACATATCCCCTAGATGAGGACCCCTGAGGGTCTTCTATTTGTAAAATCTTTTAAATGCACTAAGAATCTATTAAATATTATTTTCGTGTATCTTCCTATTTTAACATGAAAATGAATTTGACAGGTACAAGTAAATGTGCTAAGTTTGAAGAAATGGTGATAAATAGACAAGATGGTTTCTTGGTGAAACGCCATATACCTTTAGCACCATTGTTTCCATTGAGTTCTACAATGGCTTCTGGACTGACAAACTGCATGTGGCCTGGTAGAAATCAGATCATCAGTGATGACAGAATTCAATACTTTCTGGATGGAGCCCATACCAAAGAAAGCCTTGAGTTGTGCGCTCAATGGTTTGTGCACCACTCTGAACAAATCACTAACAAGTGAGTAATATTTACTTCACAAGTTATCTGCAAATATAGTAATACATTATATTATCATATTTAAAGAGAAAAATTATACGCTCAGACCGGGACTTGAACCTGGGACCCGGGTCTGAGCGTATAATTTTTCTCTTTAAATATGATTTATCCATCATTGAGATGTATGAAATTAATAATAAAAACATCGACATTATATTATATTTAGTCTGATCATCTTACCTCAATATTAATGTTGATTTGTTCTTAAACATGTTTCAAAGCAATTCTGTTTTATCGTCAGCTTGTCCAGACTGGTTTGATTTATGTTGCATTATGTTTCAAAACAATTCTGTTTTATCGTCAGCTTGTCCAGACTGGTTTGATTTATGTTGCATTATGTTGCAACATAAATCAAACCAGTCTGGACAAGCTGACAATAAAACAGAATTGTTTTGAAATATGTTTAAGAACAAATCAACATTAATATTGAGATAAGATGATCAGACTAAATATAATATAATTAAAATAACCTCAAAATATCACTTCCTAAAATTAAATAGTAATACATTTTGTTTATTAAGTTATGTAGATAGGAAATAACACTATGAGGTTTTTTAATATTGTTTATTTTTTATTATTTCACTCACCTCATACTTCATAACTCTTCGCAAACCCAGGGTTTCTTCACATCATTTGTGACATTCTCAATGCTGTGTCACGTTCACAACTGTGAGAATGTCACAAATGATGTGAAGAAACCCTGGGTTTGCGAGGAGTTATGTATGAGGTGAGTGAAATAATAAAAAATAAACAACATTTTGTTTAGTTGTTTCTTGGCTCACCTCTTACTTCTTAACTCCCTTGCATATCTAGATTTCATCACTGTATTTGTGACATTCTCAATGCTGTTCACATTCACAAGTTGTAAACATGAACAGCATTGAGAATGTCACTAATACAGTGACGAAATCTAGATATGCTAGGGAGTTAAGAAGTATGAGATGAGTCAAGAAACAACTAAACAAAATTAAAATAAACCTCATAGTGTTATTCCTACCACATAACTTAATAGTAATACATTACTTATTTTAGGAATTCACACTATGAGGTATATTCATTTACTTAGAATTTTTTTATCACTTACCTCATATTCAACAATATGAGGTGAGTGATAAAAAAATTTTAACTAAATAGTAATACATGTTAAATAAATTTTAATTTTAGATTGATTATTTGGACAAATTATGACCAGCAATATAGTTTGGATATTCAATTATTCAGCTAATCAAACATAAAAATGACAAGAAAGGCTACTAAAGTATGTAATAACTAACTCACTGGCACTATCGAAACTATAGGTTCATAGCCACATGGACTTAAGCTCTTCGTACATCCCTATCCTGAGCTAATGTTTTCCAATCATCCCCTGCATAATTTTACTTCTCTCAAATCATGGTTAATGTTATTTCTCTCACCTCATTCTTGGCCTACTTACTGGGTGCTTTCCTCTCTGGTTTTCCTACAAAGAGTTTCTTGTCAGCTGCAATATTCATTAATGTATATTGGAGAGAAATATGTACTGTCCTACATTTAAAAAGGGGCATGTCTTAGTATAGTTGTTTAAGACAATACACTACAAGCTAGAAGGTTGAAGGTTTTAATCCTGATTTTTAAACTGGCCTAAATCTTCTGGTTTAAACTTTGGCCCTGGGGTGACGACTCAGCCTCTAATGGAATGAGTATCAGACATATGTTCTGGTGGTAAAGATGACTGACACAACCTAGCTGACATCTCATGCCAATTGTATAGAAAGGAGGGAACCTCAACCTCCTTATAATCCAAGGGCCTCCTAAGGCCTGTGGATGGAATTATTTTACCGTAACTACATTTATAAAAAAGAACATAAAAATATGAATCAGATGTCTTAATTTTCTTCCCAAAATTGATAGGAAATAACTCTGTGAGATATTTTATCAAATACATTTAATCAGTTATTATACACCTCACCTCGTATTTTACTTAAAAAAAGAAGCCCTACTGGCTTCATAAAGTAATGTTTAAATTCCCAATAAAAGTCTTCTTAAAAAAGTAGCCGCCATTTGCATGATGGAGCAATGGTCCGTAGCATTTGGTACTGGGAATTAACAATGTATAAGAGAAAAACGTAAATTTAGAATGGAGTGCTCAGGTAGCTCAGTGTATAAAGCATTGGCATAGAAAGCCAAAGGTCCTGGGTTCAAACCCCAGTCTGAGTATATATTTTTCTCTTCAAATATAAAAAATGTATAATAATCAATTCAATTTATTTTATGTCCAGATAAACAATGTGTACTGTTGTTTTTATTATTGATTTAACATTTCTCACTGAAAGATAAATTATATTTGAAGAGAAAAATTTTCGCCTAGACCGAGACACGAAGCCCGGCAAGCCAAAGGTCCCGGGTTCGTGTCTCGGTCTAGGCAAAAATTTTTCTCTTCAAATATAATGTGTACTGTACTAATTTGTATCTTAATTTTTAATGCAATTATTTGTTTTGAATAGGAATGTTCCTGTCCGGGTATTGATTTTCAACTGTACTGGGAACAGAGACTCTAAAACTCTTCTCCTACCTCTTGTTGAATGTCACTTTGATTTGGTGATCTTCTGTCCTAATAACATCACAACTACTACAGATATAACCTCAGGTAATCAAATTATTAATATTTTTATGATATAACAATTTTATCCAGTAATCTGATTCTGTCCTAATAACATCACAACTACTACAGATATAACCTCAGGTAATCAAATTATTAATATTTTTATGATATAACAATTTTATCCAGTAATCTGATGCATACTATAGTCATCTCTGAGTATGAGATTTATTGTTTCAAATCTTTTTGCAAAAAATGGTTCTTTTATGACCTAAAAATACTGAGTATGCTTCTTTTAAAATTAATGTAAAATCATGATTTCCATATTTGAGGCCCATAAAAAATTTCAAACCAGAAATAAAAGAGTTCCCAATCCTTTTCTTCATTACAGTTTGTATTGTCCAGGTGTCACTGCATCCGATAGATTTCAACTAACATTCCAGCATCATGTCATGGCTTTCTTCAGAGCTGATTATGAATCTGTATTGATAAATATATCATTATATATATATATATATATATATATATATGTGCTGCCTCAAATTTCCTTATCTCATTACCAGCATTCGTTGGCATATGCTGGCCAATGGGAGTTAGTCATCTAGTTAATAATTAAAACATGTTGTCTGTTCATTCTTACCTCTTAGAGTTGTTTTTGTTGAACATATGTTTCAGAGCTTCTTAGCCCCATCGTCAACGATTACAGATGATGGGGCTAAGAAGCTCTGAAACGTATGTTCAACAAAAACAACTGTAAGAGGTAAGAATGGACAGACAACATGTTTTAATTATTAAACAGACCTCTTAATAATTAAATTAATGTTTTTATTACCTCTTAATGTTAATATTATTCGTTTTTAAACACCTTAATGATGGACAAATTATATTTGAAAAGAAAAATATACGCCTAGACTGGGGTTTGAACCCAGGACCTTTGACTTTCTATGTCAATGCTCAGATGGAAGAGCATTGACATAGAAAGTCAAAGGTCCTGGGTTCAAACCCCAGTCTAGGCATATATTTTTCATTTCAAATATAATAAGACCTCTTAATGTTACTTCCTATTGTATTTTTAAATTTAAAAAAGTCATCTAGTTACTGATTCCAGACCTTGTGGAGAACTGCAAATTTAGAAAATATTTCCAAATGTTTTCTAGAATAAAGCTCTCTTCTCTATTGAAATTGTTCAGAGTTTTTCAAATTCTACTCCTCTTATTCAGCGATGTCTTGTTTTTCACTTCAGGAGAGACTAGTTTTATCAAATAAAATCTTGAGGTTCATGAAGAAGCCCTGACATGATGGCAGAAACATTAGTTGAAAACCACAGCAAACACCTGAACAATACTAACTCTAATAAAAATTAATTTTTTTTTTAATTTGTATTTTATAAAAATATTTATAATCTTGACTAATAACTATATATTTTGGAGGAAGAGTTATTGTGAAATTTACTTATTCACAGATCAAGCCAACTTCATGACCACTACAGCACAACAATTAGAACGATGTGAGAAGAATCAGGAAGCGTGGCAAGAAATTCAGAAAGAAAATAAAACTAGTGCTGAAATAAAATTTTTCCCATGTGTATCTGATACTCTTACTTTCGTGCAGAAGAGATGCATGGATGAAGATATAGATTATCATGTATTTGTCACAGGATCTCTCCATCTGGTTGGATCAGTGATGAGCATGTTGGATCCTGAGCTCAAGCTAGCTAAATCACAGATAACTGGAGTTATGGACCACAAAGAAATCATACAGACATATGGCAGTTAACATTAGTACAATATCTAGTACTTATAAGCGTAAAAACACAAAATATTAGAAGAAAATATTTGTCATGAATAAGATCAAAATGCACTAAAGCAGCTTATTTTTATAAAATATTCTAATGATGTGTAAATACAGGGTTTTGCTTATTTTAAGATTTGTGATAAGTATCAGAAAGTAATTATATTATTTTTAGTCTGATCATCTTACCTCGATATTAATGTTGATTTGTTCTTGGACATGTTTCAAAACAATTCATATGTGTAAAATTACTTTCTAAAATAAAATTATATTCAATCCTGGAAAGTGTTAATTTAAAATATAACAGGAAAATTACTTTCTGATATTTAATTTTAGGAAGTGATATTTTGAGGTTATTTTAATTATATTATTTTAAGTCTGACCCTTTCTGTATGAAGTGATTCATTTATTATCCTAATTTAAGAGAATCTATTTTTGTATTTGTAAATCAAACTTCTAATTAAGTAAGCGAGAATTGTTCAATTAAGAATTAAATTAATATTTATGTTGTTACGATATAACACCGGTCGATGAGAGGCTACTGAGGATGGAGATATAGGTCTGAAACTGCAGTCTAGAAGTATAAAGGATATGAGGTGAGGTAATAAAGTATTATTAAGGTAGAATTTTTTATCACTCACCTCATATTGTTCTTCTTATTTGACTATAAACTAGTTTTGGAACATAGTTTCTGTTCCATCCTCAGTATTGTCATGACCGTTGTTCTGTCGTCTTGAAGAGCTGTTCTTCGCTCCTTCCATTGGCTGACTGAAAAACCTTCAAACCAGGTAATTCTCACCGGGAATTTCAAAGTTCATCAATTTCTCCTTTTCGCTCTTTTGAATGTAGATCTTTTCTCAAACAGTAAGTCCTTTTGGTTTTTCTATTTGTTTTAATAATTTAGCTTCTTTCTCAATAAGATGTTTTTCAGAAAGTATTAATTTAATTCTTAAATGAAAGCTCATAGTGTTTTTTCCCTGTGAAAGTTAAATAAATTGTCGAATTAGCTTAAAAAAATATAACTGTGCAGATTTCCTTTGTCCAAGATGAGTTAATAACTTCCTGAAACTTACTTAATATGCTTAACAACTTTTGCATCACCTAGATAGGGATGGGAGTGTTAATATTTAAATAACGGCTATTCATATTTCACTCCAACAATTACTATACAGAATAAATAAATTTCAAAATGCGGTCATACTCTCTGATTCTAAGGCAGCAATATATGCAATAAATTCACACAAAATGAAGTCAATACAAATTAAAGAGTGCTACAAAATGATTCAACAACTCCAAAAACTACAGAAAAGAATTCAATTGCAATGGATACCTGCACATTGTGGAATTGCTGGAAATGACACTGCTGATTTTCTTGCCAAAAAGGCTCCAATTTAATTCAGAATACTACAAAAGCTTACCTTTCACATCCATAAAAAGAATAGTTAAAAACAAATATAAAATCAAACAAAACCAAGACCTATGTAATAAAGCCAAAGACAAAAAATGGAATATTTTAGTAAAGAAGCCAGATATTATTCCAGAATTTCCACGTAAAACTACAGTAGCAACATTTAGACTGCTTACAGAACATGACTATTTAGCCAAACATTTATATAAAATAGGAATCTACACGAATCCAAATTGTCCTCTATGCAATAAAGACGAAGAAATGAATGAAGAACACCTACAAACCTGTGAAGTATTACCTGTTGGATCCACAATAGAGAAATATTGGAGAGCAAGAACGCTAATGGCTTCGGTGCCAAGGCCCAGCATTTGAAAACAACAACAACACAACATATTTAAATTAATATTGGGAAGTAAACATTATGAGGTTATATCATTAATAGTGAGTGGAGAACATATTTTTATCGACTCACCTCATATAAATACAAATATCTTTGATACCGACGGTTTCACACAATATCATGTCCGTCTTCAGTCATGGCTTCCACTGATGAAATTTTGTGATTGTTGATTTCTCTAATGACATCACCTCTTGTGCTGCCATCTTTCGTTGGTATTATAAACTTTGTAATTAAATTTTTATCCACCGGAATATCGAAATTCATAGATCGATATTTATTCTTCTGAATGAATATCATTTCCCAAATTGTCAATTCCAACGGTTTATCCAATTGTTTCAAAAGTTTTGCCTCTTTTTCAATTTTATGATGTTCTAGCAAACTATGTGCAGCAATTGCTGATTTTTCAATTTAATATTAAAAATTGTGAAATTGAAAAATCAGCAATTGCTGCACATAATTTGCTAGAACATCATAAAATTGTCCACCGCTGTGGTCTCGAGGTAGCATGCTGCCTTGTCATGCAGCGGGCCTGGGTTCGATCCCGGTCGGGGCAGTTTTTCTGGGTGAGGTTTTTATCTTGGTTTTTCCTCACCTGTAAGACAAATGTCAGGAAAACTTTAAGGCCCAAACGGTCCCCGAACATCATATGGCCATCATAATCATCATCATCCTTATCATTATCATCTTCATCATCATCCATAATTGGTGTGGAAAGCAACGGGAAGCTACCACACCTACAATTCCCTAGTAAAGCTGGAAGCATAGCATGAAAATGCTATGATTGCAGTGAAGGACCTGCCTTCGGGCAGAATTACTATGGATGGATGGATCATAAAATTGAAAAAGAGGCAAAACTTTTGAAACAATTGGATTAACCGTTGGAATTGACAATTTGGGAAATGATATTCATTCAGAAGAATAAATATCGATCTATGAATTTCAATATTCCGGTGGATAAAAATTTAATTACAAAGTTTATAATCCCAACAAAGATGGCAGCACAAGAGGTGATGTCATTAGAGAAATCAACAATCACAGAATTTCATCAGTGGAAGCCATGACTGAAGAGGGACATGATATTGTGTGAAACCGTCGGTATCAAAGATATTTGTATTTATATGAGGTGAGTCGATAAAAATATGTTCTACTCTCACTATTAATGGGAATGTTAAGCCTGGCAATTTTTGAGAATAAAAAGCTACTTGATAGCACGGTTTCACGTTTTTTCCTTCTCTTCATCATCATCCCTTACACTATTCACAAACATTATTTTTTAACACATAATTGAAATTTATTAACTTAAACATATACTTATCTCTGTACTTAATACAAAATACATATAATCTCCTTAAAGTGGTATGCCAAAGTAGTGCATAAATTGAAAATAGACCCATGCCATTCAGCTTGGTTTTATTTTTTACTCTACAAGTCCCCATGGGGGAAGAAATTTTCTTACGGAATTTCATCCATTATGGAACTGGTGTCCACCCAGAATTATGTGGAATTTGGGTAGCTACAATAAATAGTGGCTCCAAATTAAGGGAACTCAACAATGCTTGACTATTGCCACTGCTGTATGGCTGGATGATTGTTCACTTCTGTAAATAGCATGTGTGAATGTGAGGCCAAGGACCTTCTAGACCTGTCACACCATGGGATTTTAGAGTAAATTTAGATAAGTCTGAAACTATAATTTTAATTAATAAAGAGAATATTCACACCTCACCTCATATTTGTAGATTTATTTAAGCCGGTTTCGATATGTTACGTATCATTCTCAATTTCTTCCAACTGTTGAATTGGTGGTTGGTGATCCTATATGTTGATTTCTGCTCCCTCTATTGGCTAACCGATGAATTTCCAAATAAATTATATGTAACTATAATTTTAATTTAGCAGGATTATGCTTGTGCATGCTGTTTGCATCATGGCAACAAACTTTTTTATATATCTATAATGGCATAGCCCAATGTTGAGCCATAGCCCCTCCCTTGTGACGAGTCTCTAGACCAAGTTAATTTAGTTACCTTATTTGCCCATAGATGTCATGAATGGTATTGAAGTCAACACATCAACTCAATGAGACATATAGCAGGCAATCGAGGTATTACTAGGAGTTGAGATAGGTAAATTTTGCTTGGAGGCCTCTTTATTCAGGCTTAAGAATCTTTTACAAGCCTGAAAATCTTCAGAACCGGGACCCACGGCTTAAAGTCTCTCCCAGAGGACTTGCTCCTTGGATTCTTCCATCCTAAAAGAATCCATCGGGACCAGAGACAAGGAACGTAACCACTAGTCCACCTATATATATATATATATTAGGGTTATAACTTTTTGGACTTTTGTGAAATAAAATATTTCCTGTGCAATGAATGGGTGTAAAATATATTCTATGCAATGAATGGGTGAACTTTTACATAAAACTATTGAAAAATGCCTTCATTCACTGAGCTTCAAGATAAGGTCACTCCCAAATATATTTATATATCAATATTTAATATTAATTTGGGGGTGACCCTTTTCTTGAAGCTCAGTGAAATGAAGACCTTTTCAATGGTTTTAAGTAAAAGTTCACCCATTCATTGCACAGGAAATATTTTATTTCACAAAAATCCAAAAAGTTATAACCCTAATATATATATATATATATATATATATATGATATGAAAGAAAAATGAATGCTTTGAGTCGGGTTTTGAACCCGAGTCTCTAAACTCTGTACGTTTAGTGCTCTAACCAACTGATCTACTCAAGTATTCCAACACAAACATACATTTTTCTTATATATGTAGTATTTTCAATTCACACAAGAGGTTGCAGGAAATTGTTCCGACTGATATCTAGTGGCCAACATAACAGTTAAGCAATTTTTAAAGAGAATATTTACTTTATAGCAGTAACGCTTGTATATTTACATGTTATAACTATATTTTTGACATTTGGCAATGTTATATATATAATCATCATCATCCTGCCAGGTATTAGTCCTAGAAGAACTGTTACGGCCTGAGAAAGCGGTTTTTGTGCCATCTTTTCATAGGTCGACCAAGTGACTGTTTCCCATTTGGACAGTAGTTCATTATTGCCTTGGGGATCCTGGGTCTAGCCATTCTTGAGACATGTTCCTTCCAGTTTAGCTGATATCTGGAGATGTAGTCCAGTATTGGTGACACATTAAGTTCTTGAAGGATTTTCACATTTTTCTTTCGATCCCATTTGGTGTAGCCAGCTGTTCGGCGCATAAATCTCATCTCACAAGCTGTTAGTCTGCTTTCATCTCTCATCCTTATAGTCCACGCTTCACTCCCATAACATAGGACTGGTCGAGCCATTATTTGATAAAGATGAGTACGAGTTGATTTTTGCACTAATGAAGGTTTTAAAACTCTATTAATGATTCCCATTGATTTGTTGAATTTCACAATTTTCTCTGATAAATCCAAATTTTCAACAAAAGAGAGTTTATATCCCAAATAAGTAAACTCATTAACTTTGTTATTTAAACAAATTTTGCTTGGTATTGGGGATTTTCCACAAAAGGCCATTATTTTAGTTTTATTGGTAGATATTTCCATTGAATATTTCTGGGCGATCAAATTTAAATTATGTACTGACCATTGTAAATCATCTTCAGATGTTGCTAGTAAAACAAGATCATCTGCAAACATTATTATATCTAATTTTAAATTTCTTTTGATAGTGATACTTCCATGTTTTGTTTCTCTAAAGTCTTTTACAATGGCTTTCATATATATGTTAAAAAGTAGAGGGGAGAGGCCACAACCTTGTCTGACTCCTGAGTTTATTTCTTTCCACTGAGTTATTTTTTTCTTTTATTTTTATTGCAATGAGAGTTGACTTATAAATTTTATATATATATATGTGTTGTGTGTGTGTAAAATTATCCCACTAATATATATATATATATTATACATGTTATGAATACGTTTCAATTCATGTACTACACTGTCATTAATACCTGTCAATAAGATGTAAACAATTTTCAAAAGGAGGTTCCAACGACAGTTATCACAATAATTATTTTGGGAAAAGTCGGAAGAAAATTTCTGAACCTATTTACAAAATGCATTATATAAAGTACCTTATTTAACATTCGTTTCATTTTGATTTTAAAATTATTATAGGTGTGATCTTGTGCACATACAAATTTATTTGCTCAATGTAAATAGTGCTAAAATCCACAGATGCCTTGTACAGGCAAACACTGTTTTTCTTTTGGTGTCGGTATTACATACAATTGACTGTGTTGAATTGTTACACATTTAAAAATTAGAAATTAATGCGTGTGGATAGACAAACAGATTAAGTTCAGAAGAGCGTGAAATTGACACGCACAAGCGACATGGAAATTCAATTCTGCCAACTGTAACGTTCAATATCATCTAGTATTTCAATATAATACATAATAACGTGTTATGTTACGCTGTTCCTTCATAAAGGGCAATCAAAGTTTAATGACAAAATGGAAACTTGTAAGCAAAGCTCAATTTATTATTCCGAGTATGTAACGTTACAAGACTCCTAAATGGACATGTAATAATTTAATATTTGAGTTTGTATTCTTTAACATAAAATAAAATGTAATAATTTATTTACTTAGCATGTTTTACAGTGTTTCATAACATCTTCCTGCGCCCTTTTAATCTACCATCATTCTCCTCTACATCTTCTCTGCCATTTCCAAGACTCTATCATTCAATCCTTTTCCCTCATGCTGCTCAAAATACAATTAATCCATGTTATTTTTGGCTGTCCTCTTGATACCTATTCTAGTATTCTTCTTGGAAATCTGTCTTCTGTCATTCTTTTTACATGACCACTGTTCATATGTTTAAATACAGGGCTATTCATAAAGAAGGAATAGATTTCAAACATTATTTCTTCCAAACTACAACAAATAGAAACAGAATTCCAATATTCCTGGAAAGAGAGAAGTTCAAATTTCACTATTTTATGCATTCAATATGAGCACCACGTGTTACATGACAAATATCAAAATGGTGACTCATTTTTTGCCACACACAATTCAGCTGGTCTCTGGTTACTGAATTCACAGCTTCAACAATTTGATGTCACAGATTTTCAAGAGTGTCAGGCATAGGGGGATAAAAAAACGGTTTTTTCATAACCCCACAGATAAAAATCACACGGGGTTAAGTCTGGTGACCTGGGAGGCCATCAGCGATGAAATTGATCATCTGCTCTCTCTCTTTCAATCCAATATCTTGAAATGATGTTATTCAGGAAACGTCGGATGTGGTTAGAGAAATGCAGTCGTGATCGGAACTTCAAACTTTTCTCTTTCCAGGAACGTTGGAATTGTGTTTCTATTTTTTGTAGTTTGGAAGAAGAAATAAATGTTTGAAGTCTGTTCCTTCTTTTGAATAGCCCTGTATTTGGGCTCAAAAATTACTTGTAAGAATGAGAAGCATAATATAAATTCAAAAACACATAATAGCTGCAAACAGATGTTTCTTTGAATTTAGAAAATATCTAACTTAATAACAAAGAAAACTGATTTATTAAAACTCTTATAAGACCAGTAATTACATATGCATCAGAAACTTGGACTCTTTTAAAGTCAGAAGAGAAATCTCTGGCTACTTTTGAAATAAAGATATTAAGAGCTATTTTTGGGGCTGTGAAAGAAGGTGATATTTAGAGAAGAAGGAGAAATTGAAAATTGTATGAATTATATAAAGACTCCGATTAAGTGAAGTATATAAAATATAATAGATTGGTCTGGGCTGGGCATTTGAAACGTGTGGACAATAATAAACTGTAAAATGTATATATATATAAATATATAATCGCACAACCATTACAAACCAGGAAAAGTTGGAAGACCAAAGTTAATATGGAAGGATGTCTTTGCAGAATATTAGAATTAGTATTATTAGAAATTGGAAGAATTTAGCAGAAAATATAGAAGTCTGGAAGGACGTTCTGAGGAAGGTTAGGGCCCAAAATGGGCTGTCATACCATATGATTATATCATTTTTAATTATTTATTTTTATGAAATCCACAATTGAAATTTGAACATTAATCTTTGTTTATATACATTGTTTCTTATTTTATCTCTTCCAGAAATTCCAGCTGAAGGCCTCCAAAAATCCATTTCTGCAGAATGTAATTTAATATTGTTCTATATTTTAAACCCAATGTTTCTGCATCATATGCCATTTTACTTCTTATTATTGTATTAAATGTTTTTGTTTTAGAACTTATATTGTGATTCCATAAAACTGATGCCCTTTCCGCATACATATTACACTAACATACATATTACACTAGGACAATTTATGAACCTAAAATGTTGTGGTTTTATGATAAAGCTTTACCTTGTAGAGACATTTATTTATGAAGGAACATTGGAAATTAAAGGGGCGATTCTAACGGTTGAGCGTTTAGTGCCACATTTTAGCAGCTCACATAGCGACCAAGCGTATTTTGCATATTTTGTGGCATAGTTACCTCTCGCCTCAGACATCCCAATTATTCACGGGTAGTTTAGTGAGGGCTGCCCTTTGTCTTTACCAAAATCACAACGTCATGAAGAATTCACTAATTATAAAGAATTTGTTCATACAATATAGTTAATCACCAGAACCTAGATGTTATAATTACGCCTACATTTTTTATACTGTGCGAATTGAATAGGGTAAAATATAGCCTTTTTTAAGGGGTGGCTAGAGCGCGCAGCTGACCCAACTGGGATGCCAGGTTCGAATCCTGACGGTTCCAGAGGGGTATTGCCCATGAATCGTACTGAGATTTTTCGGCTTTTTCTCGGGGGTTTCTGTTGCTCCAATTTCATCCCACCAACATACTCCATTCCCCTCTGAAATTTCACTAAAATAATATTTTATTTATGTATTGTTTATTTTGCGAATGAGTCCATATAGGACTACTGCAACGTATTCATATGCGTTTCCTTTTACTTCATAAATGTCCCCCTCATTTTTCGACTATGGGCTTTCTTCCTCTCTTCTGTCCATGGTGTTCCTGTTTTTTTTCTTCTTGGGTTTGTTCACTTGGTCAACATGCCACTTGTATACCTTAATTCTAAAGATAGCTATCTTTGTTTATGATAACTTCTTGAGTAACTCCTGCCAATTTTAAGTTCCTTTTTACTTCACCAATCCACTTCATAGCATCCACTTGTGCTTTACTTGCATTTTCGTAGAATTATAATATTTGTTTAGAAAATCTGTTTGAGTCCATTCGTTTAAAATGTCGATAACATTTTAATCTTCGTTTTATAATAACAGTATGAATGTCTGTATATAATTTTATTTCCTTTATACTTTTAAACCTATTATTATAATTATAATTATAATTAGAGCTAGGAATTTTAGGTGCAAAATTATGGCGAAAGAGGTGCTTTAATTTAGCAGAAAAAAGGTGCAATTTTTTTAAAATATAAGGTGCAAATTCCCCATGTAAATAATCATTAAAGAGTACCAAAACCAATTACATCAAATAACTAATGACACAAAATTCACTCATGTTTTCATGTCTTAAAAGTCTGTTATTAAAATCGCACATCAAGAAACTGTTAAAGTATATATTATTAACAGGAAACCCCGAGAAAAAACCGAAAAATCTCAGTATGGTTCACCACCAATACCTCTCTGGAACCGTCAGGATTCGAACCTGGCATCCCAGTCGGGTCAGCCATTCGCTCTAGCCACCCCTTAAAAAAAGCTACATTTTACCCTATTCAATTCGCACAGTATAAAAAATGTAGGCGTAATTATAACATCTAGGTTCTGGTGATTAACTATATTGTATGAACAAATTCTTTATAATTAGTGAATTCTTCATGACGTTGTGATTTTGATAAAGACAAAGGGCAGCCCTCACTAAACTACCCGTGAATAATTGGGATGTCTGAGGCGAGAGGTAACTATGCCACAAAATACGCTTGGTCGCTATGTGAGCTGCTAAAATGTGGCACTAAATGCTCAACCGTTAGAATCGCCCCTTTAATTTCCAATGTTCCTTCATAAATAAATGTCTCTACAAGGTAAAGCTTTATTCACTCATGTTTTCATGTCTTAAAAGTCTGTTATTAAAATCGCACGTCAAGAAACTGTTAAAGTATATATTATTTAACAAGTCAATATTTTTTTTTCAGTGAGGCTGCACCTTCGGTCACTAAGTAAACACTTTGTTGAAAAGGAACGTTCCACGCCAACAAATGTAAGTAGTGAACATTTTGTTAGTAGTCTTTAATTAAAATCCTTGTTCATTGCGACATCTTCCACATCATAATTGGCTAATCTCTGCTCTAGCTTCTGCTTTTCAATCCCCCCCCCAGTGCGTCTTGACATCTATCGAAATAACCCATTATGAATCTTTCTCAGACACTGCTCCTCCAATCTTGTAATAGCAGTTGTCTGCTAGTTCTCTGGCCTTTTTACAGCCGAAGAATCATTTGGTATTTGATATAATAAATCGAATATAGCCTTAAAATTGTTACAAATAAACACTGCAGTCTTCAGCCAAGTACCCAACTAGTGAGAACCCCTGAAATTGGAAGAGGAAGTCCGGTAACTTCTACATACTTTTGTATCCTAGCAGGAGCCTTTTTTAGCAATTTCTTAATGCAAGACAAACATTCATTTGCATACGAATATTCATCTTTTATTGCCTCATAAACTTGATGCAATGCAGATAAAATGTTTAAGTTTAAAGTACACAGGTTTAAGGTTAGCAATGGTCAATAACATGTAATGTGCTTGGTCTGTAAGTACTAGCCACACTCGATCATATTGGATTTCCTCCATGTCACAGCACAAAACACGCATTGTTTGAACTTTGCATCACGCTGGCATGCTGTCGGTTTTCTTCAGAAATAGGTTTTCAACAACATAGTTACTCACTTTCCATTTAGGGGTTGCTACTAAAATATTTAGAAACTAAAATATATTGACAATTTCACCTACTGTTTAATTTCTCTTCAATAGAGGTTGAAGGTATGATTTTCAATCAGGTATTCTCATCTGGGACAGGCTTCCCAGTATATTTCTGCAAATATGCCTTTCATAATAGAGCTGTTAAAGCTTGGAAAGAGGAATACCACATGCCACAACATGGTCCTTTTTTGTATCATTAAAAATTTCAATTTTATTTGATTGTGCCTTAAGAAGCTAGTGCCCAAACACCATAAACTGTTGTTCCACTACACATTTACAGCTTTGTAGTTCCTGATTTTTCACATATTTCCTTTACCTATATGCTACGTAACAAGATTGCGTTAGTGTTTTTCATCAATTGATATTACACAAAGAAAGCACCTCATGACAGATCCGTCACTATGAATTCCATCTGCACTAAATTGTTTAACAATATTACGTAGTTTTTAGGAGTTCACTTTCGGTTTCGGCATACTGTATACTGATAACTAAGGAAAATAGCAGATTGCACTAGTCAAATATTATTTTGAACTAAAACATTGTTCATGCACTCAACAACCTTTCTTGCTCATACAATAGCTTTCGCATAATGTGGTGCAATGAGGTGAGAACTAATTTAAAAGGAACAGCCTAACGGGACTGCACTGAAGTGGAAGTAATGTGATGTGGATTGATATCACATATCGTTACCAACCCTTGAAAGCGTATTTGAAGAAATGTAAAAGAAATATATTATTTTTTAAACATTATTTTGAGCATAAAATGCTGCAAAGGAGACAAAAAAGGTTTGAAAAAGTGCAAAATGTGCTTGCATTGAAAGAAAGGTGCAAAAAAGTGCTAGCATTGAAAAAAAGGTGCAACTAAAACACAGCTAGCGGCATTTATTTAATGTTTTCTTTGCAAGACAAGTTAATTTGAGCATTGTAGTAACAAAAAACGAATAAGGTGCAGCACCTAAAATTCCTAGCTCTAATTATAACAATTATATTATTATTATTTCATGCTTATGTTCATAGAGGACAATATTTTTGCTAAAAAGTAGGACTAGAATATTTGTTTACAGACTTTTATTACTATGTTTATTATTGATATTATTTAATGTTAAGTTTATCTTTAGAGCGAAATAGGCCTAAAATATTAAATATCGTTTTGATATCACTTATGGAACTTTTTTTTTTTTTTGCCATCATAATGCTTCACGGAATTAGGAACTCACTCACGGTGCGCCGTGGCGTGGCATTAGGATGTATTTAGGAGCCACATCACGTATTTAGGAATCCTTGTCTTGGAGAAAAGAATGAGACATTCCTGGACAACTGCACATCGGTTTGGAGTGAATTCGATAAATAATCTAATAAAAGGTTCATACTGTGTTCCTATATTCATATTTTGTCACCATTATCTAAAATAAAATATTTTTTATATTTATCTAAAATGTTACTTTTGCACAAAAATGTAAAAAAAAAAAAAAGACAACCTCACCCTACTTTTAGACTTTTCCTGTGATTTACGTATTAAAGAGAATGTATCACTGTGCATGGTGTTCAGTTTGGAAGTCGATTAAATTATTATATCCAAACAAAGAAACTCTCGTGTTCTTTTGTTGTGTTACATATTCATCTGTTAAACTTTTTACAACTTCATCCGCAAGATGGGAATACTTCCTCTTGATCAATATACTCTATTCGCCAACTTTCAAGACCTTCTTCAAGAAACTTCGCTGCGTACCTGCAGTCGTGGCCCATAACGAATATCACAATAAGATCTCAAGAGCCGTCTAGACTAAAAACAGATGTTTGCCAAGGGACATCCTTCTTTAACGAAATACATAAGATCGTTATAAGGTTTGACAAATTAAGATAACATTTCTGTCTTCAAATGTAATTTATTTATGTAAGCCAATGCTCACATTTTGTGGAACAATTGCCATTTGTCTTCTTGCTTCCCAGCATGTCTGTCCATTTATCCCTTTTAAAATTTTTGGAGTTCACTTCATTTTCTCAGGTGTTCAAAGTTCATGGCACTGCTGTTATTACACAGCATGCAGTTTGGAGATTTTTATATATGCATGCAGTGGCGCCAACTTTTTAAAAATAATGGGTGGGCTCAAAGTGAAATGAATATAAAATTGAATTCCATCCATCCATAGTAATTCTGCAGGTATTTTCATGCTATGATTGGCAGCTTTACTAGGGAATTGTAGGGGTGATAAAGATAAGGATGACGATGATGGCCATATGATTTCGGGGACCGTTTGGGCCTTAAAGTGTTCCTGACATTTATCTCACAGGCGAGGAAAAACCCTGATAAAAACCTCACCCAGAAAACTGCCCCGACCGGGGATCGAACCCGGGCCCGCTGCGTGACAAGGCAGCACGCTACCTCGAGACCATAGCGGTGGACAAAATGAATTAAGAAAATAAAATATACAATCAATCATATTAGATAATACTGTATATACCTATTCACTTATAAAAATGTTTAAACGATGTACGAAGGATGTAATAAATTTACACTAGAAAATTTCGGTGATTCAGTGGTCACTTTTAATCTCTATTAACACATTCAGTACCGCAAACCAGTTAAGGCGTTTAAAGAGACTATCGTGTATGCGGCCATCGGTCAGTTAACTCATTTTAGAGCGGGCGCAAACAAGCCGCGTTTATATTCGGCGCCTAAATATTGTGTTGGCTTAGTATGTCTTGGAGATCATAGATGGCATGTAAATGTACATTTTCTATTCCCGTTTGACACGTTTAACCTTGGTGAATCCCCTTTTATTTTTTAAAACAAACAACACATGGAATTCGTTCGCCCAAACTTGCCTCCAGGCTCCAATGCAGTCATATATGTTTCTCGTTATCGCGCTGTTGTTTGTGCGTGAGTGAAACCATGGCGAAAGAAAAATATCTCACTGAAGAAGAATGAGTGAATATTTTGTATAATGATGATTTAGGTTATGAACTGATTCCTGAATTAGAATATTCACAAAGTGAAAGTGAAGATGAACTTCCACTTCCTGAAATTGATATGCTGATACCATGTGATGTCAATCACCCAAGTTATTTCACCATCAAATACTACTAGGATATCTCCTTTAGGTTATTTACAAAATTTGAACTTTCTAGGACTAATAGTTTGTGAATAATGGTCCATTTTCTGAAGTGCCACGAAAAGGGTAGCTGGGGTATTTAAATGGCTGGCCTGTGGGTTTAAATGCCCTGCTCAGTGCCTGGTACTGAATGTGTTAAAAATGCTGCTTCAATTTTAATAATTGTGAATTAATTTTGTTAAACTTGTATTGATTAGGGCCTACAGAACTAATATAACCACTACTACAGTGTAATTATTACTCATCATTAAACAGCGCGACGTCTAGCTGCGCTTCTTCCTATAAACTCATCACAGACTTCTTCTAAATCCAAACTTTCAACGCGGTTCTTGTGCACATGTAATATGGCCATGTAAAGGTAAAGTGATCCCACAACAGGCCTCAGGAGGCCCTTGGGTTAGTAGGAGGTTAAGGCTCCCACTTTTTCTAGACAATCGGCACTTTTATGTTAGCCGGGTTGTCAGCCCTGCGTGACGGCCGCCTTTACCCCAGAACAAGCGTCTGGTACTCATTTCAGTTAGAGGCTGAGTCGACCCCAGGGCCATAGTGCCGCCAGAGGGTTTGGGTCAGTTTAAAAATCCTGACCCCAACGGGACTTGAACCCTCGACCCTCCGGCTTGTAGCTCAGTGCCTTAACCACTACGCTACGGCGTGCCATGTGATTAAGTATTTTTTGTGACATTGTTGAACGCAAAAATGTTTTTAGTCTTTTCAAAGCAGAAAATGATCTTTTGGCAGTGGCCGTGGAAACGGGCATTGTTAGAGTGAGACGTATGAATTTCATAAACTCGGGAACAATACAGGAAATAACATTAGTTTTCAAAAATTCTACTACATCTCCGAAACATTTAAAACTCATATTCAGTAATGCAGCACTTTCAAAGACTATATTTCTCTGCGCTCGCAAAGATTTCATAGTCATAAATGTCATTCTAGAAAACACATGTAACATCGTCTGTTTTATTGATAACGAAGTCTTCTATTCTGGTTAATAGCTCGTTTTCTTGGAAGCGTCTCTTAACGGATACAATGGCAAAATCTACAACTTAGTAAAATTTACTCTAAAAAAATGTTTTCGCATTGGTAAATGCATGCTGTGTGTGTTTGTCTGTGATCCAGGCGTCGAGGCTCCTTCCTTTGCCTGGGAATCTGTGGCTCTGCTAAATTCAGATCGCATGCTCTCTTTGTCGTTTGCTCCCCGAACGTTTCAAAGTTATTACGAATTGCATGTAGTGTCTGTAGCAAATATTGTATGTGACATGTTGCTTTATGCAAGTGAAGGTTCACGCTTTGAAGTCGTGTACTTGTCGCGTCCATGGGGGTAAAAATTCTTGCCAACATGTTTAGGTATGCGAAGTGTTCAAACGTTTCCATCAATGATAAATATCCGCAGGCTTTGGTATCAGCATCACCTTTATCGTTCTCAAAAAATTCTGAAAGGAAGGAAAGTACATCCTGGTAGTTATCTATTACGGATCTCAAACTAAGTGCTCTGACAGTGAATCGAGTTGCGCATATGGGTCTCAGGTTTTGCTTTGGTTTATGTTATTCCGTTTTCTTAATGGCATTAAACCAATTCAATCTCTTTGGAGACTCCCTGATCATATTGATTAAGTCTTTCACTATATTCAACACATTTTGTACATTGTCTGCAATGTGTCTTATGTTATATTGCGGCCGCTAATATACAACGAGGCCATTATGAAACAATTGCAGATTGCCTCGACCTGTTTCTCAGGACCCTCTAAAACTTCTCGCCTCTCAACACTGTATGTTTACTCTCACCGGTTAAGTTTGCAGCTCCTTCATAACATTGCCCCCGGCAATATTTTATATCGAGTCCCAACCTTAACAAAACGTCACATACAATGTTGAATAGAGTTGCCGCATCTGTTGCTGAAGTTTCATAAACCCTACGAAATACTCGCGAATTTCAAGTTCTTGAGAAACAGTACGGAAATATATCGAAATTTGTTCTTTCACTGCCATGTGAGTTGTTTCGTCCAAAAGCAGGCCAAAATAAAACTGCATTCTGAATTTCACTAGCTAGCGAACGAAGCACTTTGTGTGCCATAATTTCAAGCATTTCATTTTCCGCATCGTGCGGCACCAACTTATATGATTATCTTTCAAAATAGCGCTTAAAATACTGGATGACGATATATATATAAAGAAAAAATATTTGTGTTAGAATACCTGGATAGCACAGGTGGTAGTGCACTAACGTATCAAGTTTGAGATCCTGCGTTCAAATCCCGGTTCACGCATTTATTTTTCTTTTCATGGAATATATATATATATATATATATATATATATATATATATATAAATCCCGGTTCAGAGATTTATTTTTATTTTAATGTCACACACACATATATATGCATGAACCGGGATTTGAACCCGAGATCTCTAACTTTATACGTTAGTGACATAACCACAGTCCACGGCACCTACCACAACATTTATTTTTCCTTCCTTCTATATATGATTCTCAATCATGACAGGCAACGAGGCATAAGTCTCACTGGTAAATAAGCCTAAACCGTGATGAAGAAGAAGAAAGTCTTCAGACTCGGGACCCACGGCTTAAAGTCCTTCCCGGATGACTTTCTCCTTGGATTTGTTCGTCCTGAAAAATAATCCCAAACCCGACCCGCGACCCTCGGGACCATAGGCAAGGAGCACAACTACTACTCCACCGCAGCCGACAATGGAAGGATATAAAGGTGACAGAACTAGAGTAAGATGTATCTAGTGCACAAATCCTAAGATAAGGATAGAAAACTTCAGATATAAGATTGTTACACCAAAGTTTGTGTTCTCTTTTCTTTTAATTGAGGGATTTTCTTTGAGATAAACGGTTATAGTCGGAGAACACAAGGAAGAAGAGAATGGTGTGATGTACTGACTTGCCAACAGATTAGACAATGTAATTTGTTCTCACAAGAAGAATAGAACATTGCATTGAAACCAACACTTTTTCTGTCGCCTGACAATTTCACTTACATTTACATCTTATTTATGAACACTTCTACTTATTCCTTTTGCCCTTTTATTACTCTTTAGGGAAATCATTCTCTCTTCTTCTTGCATTCAAGGATTAAGTCATAAGCCGCCTGTATCGAACTCAAAATTCTCGCTCTATCCTTTCCTTGGTCTGCCTTTTGATCTTCTTCCTGTTGGTTTGCACTCAAAAGCAATCTTAGATAAACTGTTTGGATCCACTCTTTCTACGTTCTGTCCATTTTTTCAATTATGTTTTTAATTTTAAATTTACCTATAATGGCCATGTTTCTTAACTTCATAAATGTTGTGTATCCAATCAAAGGACTCAGAATTCTCATTTCTGCAGCTTCTATTTTTTTTATACTTTGTTACTCGTGGACAAGTTTAATTTCCGAATCAAACGTGTAAATACTCAGTATGATAATTTTTGTGTACAGTTTTCGATCCCTTAATTTATTTAAGTGTTTATTTATATTACATGGTGGAATTAAGACCATAAGGTCTTCTCTTCTACTTCTATCTGGGCGAGTTCCAATTTAAAAACAAATTTGTCCGTTATATCCAGCCAAAGGTCCTGGGTTCCGCTTCTCCAGTGGAATTCACAATTATGAATTATCTACAGGAATCAGTATTGAACTATTTAAAAATGCAAATCCTCTGTTTTTAGACAGATTTCTAACATTCTTAAATAAACTATGGGAAGGGAGAGACATTCCTGTAAGTTGGGCAAAATCTATTGTAATACCAATATTTAAAAAAGGAGACAAGAAAAACTGTGAAAAATACAGAGGCATCAGCTTATTAAATACTGGATACAAAATTTATGCCAATATAAATAAGAACAAATTATACAAACATCTTAACAGCCTCCTCAGCGAAGAACAGAATGGCTTTCTTGAAGGTCGATCCTGCTGTGATGGTTATTTCTCCATGAAATTATTAATAGAAAAACACAGGGAGTTCAACGCAGAAACACATTTGACTTTTGTGGACTTCAAAAAAGCCTTCGACAAAATCAATAGAAATGTTGGAAATTTTAGCTGACAACAATCTACCACAACAGCATATTTTAAATGTATACAAATCTATAAAACAAATTTGATTTTAGTTCGAATCAATAACACACAAACAGAATGGACCGAAATTAATAGGGGCGTAAGACAAGGATGTGGCCTCTCGCCCTTGCTCTTTATCATATACATGGATAGAATACTCCAAGATTGGCGACAGATGAGACACGGTTCTATCCAAATTAATAGAAACCATAAAATAGATTATATTATTATTATTATTATTATTATTATATTATTATATTATTATTATTATTATTATTATTATTATTATTATTATTATTATTATATCATTATTATTATTATCATCATCATCATCATCATCATAGTCCATTCACGAAGTTAGGCCATTTGTTGACCTGTTTCGGCCTCAAGATAAACACCATCCAAAAGTCTTTTGAGTGGACGTCCTGGTCTTCTTCTTTCTGCAGGTTGATAGCTTAGGATTTGTTTGGGTGTCGTGTGATCTTCCATTCGATTAACATGTTGCATCCACCTTGACTTATAATCAGACATTTTGTTTTTATAAAGGTTCCATGTATAATTCTTCTATGATGCCTTCATTTTTTATGATTTAGTAACGTGCATTATTATTATTATTATTATTATTATTATATTATTATTATTATTATTATCATCATCATCAAGAGACAAGAATTTCAAGAACGGATAAAGTCCGAAACAGCACAATAAGGGAAATTATGCAAGTTAAAAAAAATAGAAAAATAGAAGAAAAACGTTATAAATGGTATGGACACCTCATAAGAATGGAAGAAGAGAGAATACCAAAGAAGATTGTTGATTGGAACGCTAATGCACGAAGTGGAAGAAGCAGGCCTAGATGGAGTGAGGAGAAGTATGGAAACTAGAGATTTGAAGAAAGAACATGCTTCAGACAGGAACCTCTGGCGACAAATCACTTGGGTTGAAAGAGAAACACTGTATTGTGGAATATTCCTAGTAAAATAAATATTATTCGCTAAAATAGTTATCATTAATTTATGTATTTGTATTTTTATGTACTTGTGCTGTTGGTTTATGTAAGTCATTACACTTGGAATTATTATTCGTATTGCTTGCTGAAAGGCTTTCCATTATTATCTGCAAACAGGTTGGCTTATTATTTATGTCATTTCCGAAGTGTACTTCAATTTTTCTGCGAGAAGAAAAAAATGTGCAAAGCGTATGCGTATAAAAGAAGGTGAATGCGTTTGTAGTTTGATGACAGGGTGGACACTGGGAATCAAACCGCTGCAACTTGTTACTATGACTGATGAACTTCTACGTAAATTACTTGCAGCAGCCCTCCCCCCACTCCGTCCTACCTGCGTCACACCCTCTGACATGGGTATTTCAAGAGTTGGCAAAATGCAAGTAATTCATGGAACATGGGTCTAGTTCTAGTGGAGAGAGAAAAAAAAAGAGGAAATTAAGTCGATACCCTAACGAAAAATACACAAAAACATCAGATAACCACGTCCAAAGTCAACATGAATCACAAATATAAATTAAAGTCAATCATTCTCCCGTTGTGAGTTTACAATTTTACCCAAAAACATAAACCACCACACAGTAATCAAATACTTTTGTTTATTTAACACTTTTTAATACTTTCTGTTTATACTCCAACCTGAAATTGTTTTGTTAACAATTTTTTTTTTTGTAATTGGTCTCTGAGAAGCATTCGATATAGTGTTTTCTGATCTCTACTCTGTTTTTTCAAGAGGAATTGATAATTGGCAAATTAATTTAAAAACACAATCAAAGGGAACCAATGCAATATAAATAAGTTGAGAAATGAAACCGTAAGAAATAAGATTTGACGAGACTTTCTGAAGGAATTAATATAGACGCGTCGACACCCATTGTAAAGTGGAGAGCCGTTTTTCTTTGTACTCTGTATTGGCAACGCTTCTGACAATAGTGGTCTTCCAAGCGTCGCTAGCTATTCAATGCTGGTGGCAAGGAGCTTCCGCAAGCAAAAAAGAAAAAAAAAAAAAAATAGCGAAAACCGGTTTCTTCCTCCACAAGGATACAATTTCTTAATTTTTTTAAATCTAGTTGTGGACAACGGCAACCTGCCAGGGGTGTATTATTTTAATATTTTAGCTTTGTGATCTAATCGTGACCGAATAAAGGCGAATGAACTTCACAATACCGCGTATATACACTTATTGAAAATACACGTAACAGTAGTTTGACAACGTGTACTTTAATAAAAGGAAAAACACTTCCCTCTTAGCATGCAGCTAATTTTAAAACTTAATGATATATTGTATGTTTGTTATTTGCGGGCATTTCCCAGACCACGACGAGGACCGTGAGGGATAGGATATTCCTCGCCAGTTCCTTCGTGTAGTTTTTGTGCATTCACTATATTAAGTCTTCTATGTTGAATGCATCCAGAACTAATGAAGGAATGGTCAGGTAGTTGGTCCCGTTAACGTTTTTATATAAAAAATCAATAGTTTTAATATAAAAACCTTTTCACAGGGTTCACCCAAATCAAGTAACACTTTTTTTTCCATGTAGGGCCTTTTAGGTTTGCAAATCTTCATGTCACACTCGCCTAGTCGATATCTTCCGAACCAAAAGATATATATATATAATAATAATTAGATAAAACAAATTTAGATTCTGTTACTTGATAACTTGGTCCTATTTGTATAATCTGTAAAATACTTATTGAACACATCCCTATGTTCGAACCTCTGCAATGTATTACCTGAAGTAGTTCCTCCCGGATTAGAATTGGGGATTATTTCACCTCCGTAAAATTTCACACCAGTGGAACCAGTGTCCGTGTTTCTTGACGGTTGCATTTTTACTGTCAGAGATCGAAACTCTTTCAAACAATGTGCATTTTTCGTTTGGCTTATCACCTTCAACCTGTCAGCATAGCTAACATTTTCGAAAGCAAAGATAATTTTTTTAGTAAATCACTTTATTGAGATGGAGAGTGGACACTTGTAGATATTAATTATCTAGTTTACCGGGATTGATAAACGGTATCAATTCATCTCAGTAGGCCTACTGTTGTAGGAACTAATATACATACTCCATGTACTGTACATAGGGAATTTCTTCTATGTGAATTTTACATAGTAATAAAAACGTTCTTTGGTCGTTGCACGTGACCTAAGAAGAATTGCAGGTGTTTTGAAGGCTAATGTTAGTCCCATACAATATCGTTGAATGTTTGGAAGGTGTTTTTATTATTTTGTCTATCCCTGTGTACAGTGTTTACTTATTTACTATTGCTCCATGTTGTAACAGACCTAGAAGACTCTTGGTCTGCCAGACAGTTCATGTCCACACGTGTTAGTCACTGATGTGCTAGTATAGGGGAGACATCGCAGGTCCCCCAGTGGTTATGGGTTGGTTTTCTCAACCTGAAAGCGGCACTTATTATAGTTGATCAAATTGATCACTGTACTGCCAGAAATTATATGGAAAAGTGTTTCCTTTACATGATCTCAAACCAGCGCTAGTTCAGTAGCACTGCATCAAGGCATAATGCCTTAAACCACTCGGCAACTGCGTAGGGACCTATATTACTTAATTAAATGTCTAAATACCTACAAATATGAATTCACTACTACATTTGATGGCAAACGGACTTTTTCTACAGTGTACCGTGTAGGAACTAAGATGCATTCTCCAAGCAATATAGCCCTACACGAAATTATTTTCTGTGAATTGTACATACCTACTAAAAATATTCTTGTCTTTTCACAGGATCTAAGGATAATTGTAGGTGTTTTAAAGACTAAAGCTGGTCCTACATAATATTAATGAAGATTGGTAGATGTTTCCATTATTTTGTTTCTCTCCCCTGTATATAGATTTATTTAATTATCAATTTTATTTATTTATTTATCTCATAATATTATGAAATGTCGAATGTTATGAAATATATATATTGAAAATGATTCCAAATCGGAATTTGCCTTGACAATAATTGAGAAAACTGGGATATTATCACGAGAGTTGAACGTGGTACGTTTCTAAAACGCTACCGCTTGAATTGACACTACTACACTTTTAAAAGAGCTATATATTTGTTAGTCTATGATTAAAACAAAAGATTGGCATATTAATAAACATACTTTCCACTCTAATAAATGAATGTAGCGGCATTTGTTAGCGTTCTCCGACATAGATGGCACAACAATACCTTCAGTTACAAAAATAATTGAAATTATTATAAAATATAAAACATACATACTATATTAATTATCCTCTAATTATATAATATAAATAAACATTTTATATTAATATACTAACTTAAAGGCTAGTATGATACACTACAAAATTTCAAACTTGATACTGCCAATGGATATACTAAGAGTTAATTTTGGTTTGCCATGTTTACTACATGATGCTTGTTTTTCGTTCCTTGTTGCCTGCCAGCTTGCATGCGTGCTACCCGCTTTAGATAAGTTTTAAGTACAATTTTTGAACTCGATTTTCAGTGTTTGCTGTAAAATCGACATATATGTATGATATCAAAAGACACTTTAATGTTTCTGTAATAAATTTAATATTGAGCTAACTATTGGTACTGTTGCGTGTAGACTATTTATTTTAAAACCTATATTTCGCGCGTGATAACCTTGTTATCTTAGGACTAATTTTTATCAAATCGGTTATGAAATGTTTACCATCACAGTTACAGGAAGTTAATATTTTAATTGGATTATGGTGGTTACCATTTTATAAATTATTTTCACATTCGTTTACAGCTATACACAGAACCTGAAACCTATTTTTAAAATTAATTTTTAAATTCGTACTTCAAAATTAATGTAGGTATTCATTAAACAGCTACTCCCAGAGTCTGATATCATACAACCAAACTTCTTCTTCTTCGTTATTTTTCAGTGTTTGCTTTTTTATAATCTATATAGATTTGACTTATAATATTCAAAGACAATTTAATGCGCTGCATTAAATCGATATAGATATAACAATTGGATAGTGTGCCCCGAAAACAGACCTAACCCATAAACAGCTACTCATGACTTACTAACTCCTTGCTCCTGCGTTTTGTTACATATAGATCACTATTCTCTTGAATGCCAACTTTTAAAAATAAATAAAAAAAGGTCTGGAAGAGAGCAGGGGTAGTTTTATATGCACCATATGCCGTGATATTCTCCGGATATATCACTTATACATTGAAAACTTCAACTTTCGAATTTTTGTTTGTGTCGGATCTCTTTTCGTGGCAAACTATTCAATTGATAATATCTTGCTGTTCTTAAGACTATCTGTATTTTAAAACTGGTATAGATCAGTAAACGAGAAAACCAGATAACAGAATGCTGTCATAAGAATATATTATCTTAAAAACTAGTATCCTGGCACATTTTAATCTTGCTATCATAAGCCTGATTACATTGACAGTAGGCGTTACTGTTAGACCTTCATCGAAAATTATTATTTTAATTTTATTATGGATCACTAGACCCACAATTTAATACAAATTTAAGACGTTACTTTTATACATACACACAAACACACACAAATAATATATATATATATATATATATATATATATACCTCAGTGGCTCTATCCGAAACCGTAGGTTCATGTCCGCGCGGACATAAGCTCTCCATACAACCATGTCCTGAGCAAATGTTTTCCATAATAATAATAAATAAATATGTGTGTGTGTGTGTGATTTCCTTTCTCTCCTATGGCAGGTTGTATCTAACATAGAATAACATCTTTACTCCTATAACGTCAGAAAACTCGTATTGTATTTGATTGTGAATAATTAAACCCCCATCTTTAAATTCCATTTTAAGTGCGTGCTTTAAAATATGTATATACAGGGTAAACGGTAATTACACTGACAAACTTCAAGGACTGATTCCTGACTGGGAACGAAAGAAAATAGATCCTATACAGTATACATGAGTCCGGAAATGAACGATGTGCGTACAACGACAACAAATCGTTGCGGCACTCAATACATAGCGTAATCGCAACCACGTCACAACAGATTTTCCAAGAGGCCTCCATGGAATGCAATGCACGTTCACACATCGTAACATGGGTTGTCTCATCCTCTTCTTCTCGAATAGCGTCACAGGCGAAGTGAATACGCTGTTGCACGTCAGTATCTGGTTTTGCATACACAGTGTTTTTCAGATGCCCCAGAGGTAAACATCCAGGGGGTTTAAGTCCGGTGATCTAGCAGGCCATGAAACAGGGCCGAGAGAATAATGCTATTCGTCAGTGCCATCTACCGTGGCAACGATGCATTTATGGACACTTATTCATATTACTTTTTTCCCTCCATTTCCAGTCAGGAATCAGCCCCTGCAGTTTGTCGGTGTAATTAAAATAAACCCTATATATATATATATATATATATATATATATATATAATACACACACACAAGGGTTGTTTCTTTAGTTTTGGCAACAATTGTGTGGAATCCAAATAAAACTAGGGTTGACAATTCTGTTTATTGCGCATGTAATTTCAGTGCCTCCCCTGCGTCCGAGCATATGGATTCGCCTCTCTCCCCTCCCCTCCTCATGTAACAATGAGCCCAAAGTTATCAGTTTAGATCTAGGCGTCGCAGTATAACGTAGTATAAGTTTTCAAAGCAGGAGCAGAGAATCTGGTTGAAGATTGAATGTTTAGAGGCTGAAACGCACTACAGTGTCATCAAGGATTGCGAGAGGCTTGTGGTGTAGATACATTGCAGTACCGAACAGTGGAAAGGTGGGTACAAGCCTTTAGATGACACGAAAATGTGTCACATGTGCCTAGGGGCAGTGTCTGATTTGTTCAATCGCTGGGGTTGGGAGGTGCCCTACCACCCTCCATACTCTCCAGACATAAGTCCCTGTGACTTCGACCTCATTCCTAAACTCAAGGAAGAGATTCAGAACAGTGGACGACAGTCTGAGTGCAGTTAATCAGTCTCTACGCGCCATCCAGAGATTAGGCAGTGTCGACGCATTCGACGGATACCACGTCGCTGGGAACACATTATACGCAATGCTGGTGACTACACCGAAGGCCTCTAAAACTTACAACTATGTGTGTATGCTATGTATCCAGAAAATAAATAGTTGTCAAAACTAAAGAAATAATCTATGTATGATATATATATATATATATATATATGCCAGGTACTTATTTTAATATTTTTAACTTGATAACATGTTTATATACCAGGGAAATGAATCACATAATCGTACTTAAAAAGTGTCTTGATAATGAATTTTCTAAATATAATAATAAAATTAATGATAATTTTTGGGAAAACATTGACAAGGTACATCTAGATGAGGCTCCATAAAATAACTAAACCTGGATTCATATTTGAACCATAAACCTGGATCCTCAGAAAGAAATATGAAAGGAGATTCGAAAAACAACAGATGAGATTTCTCAGATCGTTATTTGGGATAACCAGACGAGATCACATCCCGAATTCCGACCACCGCCCCTAAAGGAAGATTCCTTATGTACCTACATGAAAATCAAAGCCATCTAAACTCAAAATGCTTCATTTTAATATAAGGGATACTATTATAATAACGAAAGTGCAATAACTATAAGGAGTTTGCAAGCTCCATTTTGTAAATATTCGCGAAATTGTTTACATTATTCTAATGATGCTATCCATTGTTAAGAGCAACAAGTAGTTTCTATTAATTGTTAAAAACTGTAACTTTTTCAATAAAAACGTTTTTGATAATCTACTGGGCACTTAATCTAATAAACAACATAATTATGTTGGAATAAAACAAGGTAAGTGCGATTTAAGACTAACAATATTAATAACTAACAGAAATGTTATCTAAATGGAGAGTGTCAATTGTTTTGTGTAAACTAATTAAATAACTAACTATCTCTATCAAACCCGTAGGTTCATGACCACGTGGACATTAGCTCTCTATGCATTCCTATTCTGAGCTGATGTTTCCAACCATCCCCTGTATAATTTACTTTCCTTAAACCATGGTTAATTTTGTTCTCCCACCTCATTCTTGACCTACCTAGTTTTCCTATGATTACTTTCTTCTTTCATTACCCATTCGTGCCATGTGTCCTGCCCATCGCAACTACAAGACTTACCTGTTCTTATTTAAATATTTCCGTAAATATAATCTAGCTCACTGTTTTGTAGTCTTCTCCATTTTCCTCTTGTTGATCTCTCTTTAGTCCAAAAATTTTCTAAGAACTTCATTCTCAAATATTTCTTAATTTTCTCTCCTCCCTTAGAGCAAGAGTCCATTTTTGCATCTATGTAATGTACCTGGGGAGAGTAACAATTTTATATATTTTAAGTTTAATGTTTTTTTTTCTTGAGATTTTCAAACTTAAGTCCAATGTGTGGACGTGAAGTGAAAACATGGATGTTATAAATAAGAGTATACGAATATTCATTCAACCACCTTAGAAATGTCAAAACTCGATAACAAAAGAGTTTCCATAGTTATCGTTTATTAATAGTGACGTATACATAACAATTACCAACAATGCGTATTACAAATAATATTATATTCATCCCAATAAATGGCTTTATCGACTGTAGACCGTTTCTAGTTGAAGATGTACGGCTTCTGTTATAAAATGTGGACAAATTATAAAGTTTTAATACGATTTTAAGCTTGTGCCACAGAGTGTGTGAACATCAAACCAACGATCTTCATAATTAAAAAGGAATACCTATCTAACTGGCGCTATATACCCCGTAGGTTCATCACCGCGCGGACCTAACCTCTCCATACGTTCCTATTCTGAGATAATCTTTTCTATCTCCCTTGTTTAACTACTTCCCTCAAATCATGGTTCATTTTGTTTTCCCACTTCATTCTTGGTCTACCAACAGAGCATTTTCCCTCTGGATATCCTACAAGAAGCCTACATGTCACTCTTTCATTCCCCATTCCAGCCGCAAGTTCTTCCATCGTAGTTCTAAGAGACTTAACTGTTCTTTTTATATCTAGTTTCCTATAAAGATCATGTAGTTCACTGTTATGTAGTCTTCTCAATTCACGTGTCTGTTCACCTCTCTTTGGTCCAAAAACTTACCTAATATATTTATTCTCAAATACTCGTAATCTTTTCTCCTCCCTTAAATTAAGAGTCCATGATTCGCATCCACATAATATGATATAATTGGTAGGATAACAGTTTTACATATTTTCAATTTAGTGTTTTTTGAGAGAAGCTGGGACGACAAGGATCCCTCTAATACATAACAGCATGCATTTTCAGTATTTAGCCTTTTTGTATTCTCTCTGTATCTCATTCTTGTTTACAATTATTGTTCCTAGGTATTTGAATTCAGTCACTTCAAAATTTCCCCCTCATTTACCATTAACTGTCAATTTCCATTATATAATATATTTCTATGTGTGAACATATATTTAGTTTTGTTTATGTTTACTTTCACCCCCCCAATTTCTCACTCAATAGTGTGTACCATGTTGACCGTTAGTATCTCCTCGCTATCACCTATTAATAGGCCTACATCAACACCATAAACTAACAACTTAAAAACAATGAGTTGTAGGCCTTCAACAATAGTAATTCTGATAATTTTAATATTTTTTGTACGAGTTGTAAATGATTTAGTATTGAAGAGATATGACTTTATTTTCTGTTACAATAGTAGTAGTCCTGGTCACTCCTCTGTGAAGCATAGGGCCTTGATAACGAACTCTGTTGTTTGCCAATGCCTTAATTCCATTTCATCTCATCATGCATGCCGTATTACTCTATATTGTCCAAGGTCTTCCTCTTCGCCTTCTCAATACTTGGGTGTTCCAATCAAATGCCATTTTTGTGATGTTATAATTTTCTCTCCTTAACACATGACCAACCCAATTCCATTTTCATTTTCAGTTAAAGTGACACATAATAAAATAAATTAGAATTAGTAAATAACAATAATCACAACAGGAATGAGATGCACAAGGAAATTAAACATAGGCTCAATTCTGGAAATGCGTGCTATTATACATTACAGGGACTCTTGACTTCCCAACTCCTTTCAAAAAACGTTAAACTGAAAATATATAAAACTATTATTCTACCAGTTATATTATATGGATCCGTAACATGGACTCTTACTTTAAGGGAGGAAAGGAGATTATGAGTATTTGAGAATAAAGATCTTAGGAAAAATTTTTGGATCAAAGAGAGATGAACAAACATGTTCTTTATAGGAAGCCAGATATAATAAGAACAGTTAAGTGTCGTGGACTGCAATGGGCAGGTCATGTGGCACGAATGGGTAATGAAAGACGTGCATGGAAGCTTCTTGTAGGAAAACCAGAGGGAAAACGCCCAGTTGGTAGACCAAGAATGAGGTGAGAGAATAGAATTAACTGTGATTTGAGGGAAGTAGATTATACAGGGAATGATTCGAAAACATTAGATCAGAATATGGCTGCATGGAGAACATATGTTTGCGTAGCCATGAACCTACGGGTTCGATAGTTCCAGTGAATTAGATAGTTAAAACGATAGTTCAGATACAACATTTAATTACCTAGGACGTAAATTTGGAAACGTAAAAAGTGAAGATGTGCAAAATAAAGCACAATTTAATTTTTGTGCAGAACAATTAAAATAATTCCACTAAATAAAACCAGAAAATAAGCTATCTTGAAATTTTGTAAAGTACTGGCTGGCTTAGATATCCTATACGAATTTGAATACTTGAGTACGGCAAATAGAAACTGCGCAGATGAGAATGTTGAGAAGGATCATGGGAAATAAAAGAAGAGATAGGAAAAATAATGAAGACATCAGAAAAGAGTCAAACTTATTCAACTTTAGCCAGAAAATAACACAAGATCAGAACTTATATATTATTAACATGTTTTAGGAATGGAAGACCAGCGACTCCCCAAAAAGTTTCTTCATTTTAAATCTATAAATAGAGATTAGGAGATAGAAATATCTATTCGATGTAGTTTTGTTGTTGGAACATGCCAACAGGCCTAAACAATTCTGTTTTTGTCGATGTTCAAACATTTTTTAATAAATATTGGCAAGTCTGTTGAATTTTACTTAATAAAAGTTGAGATCTTTCAATAGAGACTTGGGTTTCACCTTCCGCTTGTACAGACACAAGATGATACACATGTGTTTTGAAGAATCTCTTTAAAGAACATAAATGTTATGAGGTAAGATGCAGTAGATTCACTTTATTTATTAACAATAACCTCATAATGTTAGTACCTCTTGTAATTTTATAATTTAAAAAATATATAATTTGTTTAAAAAAAGTATACTGTGACGCGTTATAGTAGCGTCGTTTAAAATGCGCGGGCCGGCGAGAGACACCTCGCATTGGTGGACTGGATTGGCGAATAGCCAATCGCGAGTCGTGGAATCCACCGAATTTTCTTGGCTAATAGCGAGAGAGTTCTACGACCATCTAGGCCCTATTCCCCCGTTCGAGAAACATCGAAGACGAGAGGGTTCCATGTAGAAACATCTCGTTCATGGACCTGGAAATTTCCGTCTACTCGCCTATAAATATGTGGTGAGGTCGGAATGACCCCCAGTCAGTCTTGTGTTGGATGGCGAGAGGTGAATTGTGAGTGTGACTGTCAGGAAGCATTGTGTCTGCAACTCTGTTATAAGTGATTGTCAAATAAACCTTCAAAGGAAAATAGTTGTTAAATCAAACTGTGTTTGGAAGATTTAGTGATAATTGTTTCCTTCTTCTTCTTCACGGTCTAGGCTTATTTACTAGCCTGTTCCGGCTCCAAATTGCTGCTCTTTCCATCTTTTTTTTGGTCTTCCCAAACGTCTTCTTCATCGTGGTGAATAGCTGTATGCTGCTTTTGGTATTCTATTCTCAGTCATCCTTGCCAAGTGTTCTTTCCAGTTTGTTCTGTATTTTCCTATTGTTGTGTTTAATTCCTCTAATTTTAGTTGTCTTATTTCTGTGTTATGTTTTTTGTCTGGTCTTTGATATCCCGCTATTGGTCTGAGGAATCTCATTTCAGCAGCTTGTATTCTGGCTGATTGTTGTGTTGTCACTGTCCATGTTTCGGATCCATAAGTAATAACAGGTACTGCCATTGTCTTGTATAACTTCATTATAGAGTCTTTCCTGTCTTTATAGTGATAATTGTGGAGAATGAAATAAAGTGAAAAGAAAAATTTTATATAACAATTGTGTATTAATTTAAGTCTGAATCAGTAAAAGGAAAACCCAGTGCTATCCGTGACAATACTTACCCCTTCAGTAGTGAGGCGATAGATAGACTGTTACCAACTGGGGGTGGGGTGGTAACAACACCCCAGAGAGAATTACTTCTTTAAAAAACTGTGGTTTCAAAACTGCTCAGAATTTACAAATATGATTACTTTATGCACCTACAACTAGAATATCTGTGTTATAAATGTTCTAGAAATTAAAATAATTACTGAAATTATAGTGTTGTAAATATTTGTATTATTTCGTCAATTTTAAAGAGATTCATGTAGTCTGCTTTACAATGATAGAATATGTAAACACTAAGATTTATAACATACATTAAGCTGTAGAGGAACATATTTTAATAAAGCAAATTTCATATTAATAGATGCAGTTGGGATATTTCAGGGATTTTTAAACTTTTTTTTAACTTTAACCATTTATAACTTTTATAAGATTCATGATGTATTCCGTTGAGGTAT
Source organism: Diploptera punctata (assembly GCA_030220185.1). Classification (NCBI taxonomy): domain Eukaryota; kingdom Metazoa; phylum Arthropoda; class Insecta; order Blattodea; family Blaberidae; genus Diploptera; species Diploptera punctata. Next base: position 665,351 of record JASPKZ010000013.1, read on the forward strand.
TATTCAAAATTAAAATATACAGTTATTGAATATTCACCTGAAATGTCCGTCTCCTCAACTTAATTAATTATTTAACTGTAGCGCTTTCGGGATTTATCCCATAATCGGCAGGGACAAGTCCCGAAAGTGCTACAGTTAAAATAATTAATTAAGTTGAGGAGACGGACCTTTCAGGGGAATATTCCATAATTTTATATTTTAATTCTTAACCATTTATATTGTTATTATGACATTAGAAGGCTGTTGGCCATCAATAAAGAGGACAAAAATACAATGCATTCAGATACAGCATTCAAACTTTTGCAATCCAATTTACATGTATAGTAGTAGTAGTAGTAGTAGTAGTAGCAGGACTTTATTAGACAAAAAGTAAGATATTTACAATATTATTTACAAATATGGGTCGTACGGGCAATAAGCCGTACGTGCTGTGGACAGTCCGATACAATAAAGTAATAATTGGTCATAGTATAAAGAAAAACAAAATAAATAATAGTTAAAAAAAACTAAAACAACACGCTTTATTAGAAAACCGAACTAAAAAAAAGAAAAATAATTTTAATTTCCAACACGTTTGGGATAAATAATTTTACCATCAAAAGCGTGGGGTGCTCTGTATCAATTAATCTATTTGATAATAAACAAATATTGGTAAAAGTAAAGTCTCTAAGAAGAAAATGTAAAAATCATAAAAAGCACCCCACGCTTTTGATGGTAAAATTATTTATCCCAAGCGTGTTGGAAATTAAAATTATTTTTAATTTTTTTAGTTCGGTTTTTTAATAAAGCGTGTTGTTTTAGTTTTTTAAAACTATTTTTTATTTTTTAGTTTTAATATTTTACAGAATAAGATAAAAATGTAAATATCTTTAAATTCGATACTATTGTAGCATGAACTAAAATTAATACTCTTCTAAAAAAAAATATCCCAGCCGGATTTGAACCAGCGACCTATGTATTATTGAAATTATATACCACTAGAGTGCACCGCTCTACCAACAGAGCTCTTACAACGATTGACTAAAAAGTCGACTAGTCCGCAACCTATTATACCAGTTTTAATTTTTTTGATTTTCTGATGATTCTGGCCGTGATTTTAGAAACAAAATATGAAATTATTGTATTGTCACGGGTCCTTTACAAGTATACAACGTTTCACGTCGATCCAATGTTTCTAAGTGGGTGAAAATCTTGTTCAAAAATTCCGTTACATAGAAACCAAGACACTTTTTTCTATTATCTGATGATTCTGGCCAGAATTTTAGAAAATAAATATGAAATTATTGTATTGTCACGGGTCATTTACACGTATACAAAGTTTCAAGTCAATCCGATGCTTCTAAGTGGGTGAAAATCGTGTTAAAAAATTCCGTTACATAGATAGATAGATAGATACAGGTGAAGCTAATATAAAAAATAAAAAAAACGTGTAAAAAGAAAACAATAACATTACAATTACATAAAGAAAATACAATAATATTACAATTAATCGTTGTAAGAGCTCAGTTGGTAGAGCGGTGAGCTAGTAATCCATACGTCGCTGGTTCAAATCCGGCTGGGGAGGATTTTTTTTATAGCGAGGAGATACTAAAGGCCAACACGCACACACTATTGAGTAACACTAAGAAATTGGGACTGGAAGTAAATATCAGTAAAACTAAATATATGGTCACACGTAGAAATTCAGTATATAATGGAAATGGACAGCTAAGGACAAATGAGGGAAATTTTGAGGAAGTGGCTGAATTCAAATACCTAGGAACAATAATCACAAATAGGAATGAGATGCACAAAGAAATTAAACATAGACTCAATTCTGGAAATGCGTGCTATTATGCATTGCAGAGACTTTTGATGTCCCAACTCCTTTCAAAAAACGTTAAGCTGAAAATATATAAAACTATTATTCTACCAGTTATATTATATGGGTGCGAAACATGGACTCTTACTTTAAGGGAGGAAATGAGATTACGAGTATTTGAGAATAAAGTTCTTAGGAAAATTTTTGGACCAAAGAGAGATGAACAGACAGGTGAATGGAGAAGACTACATAACAATGAACTACATGGTCTTTATAGGAAGCCAGATATAATAAGAACAGTTAAGTCTCGTAGACTGCGATGGGCAGGACATGTTGCGCGTATGGGGAATGAAAGACGTGCATGGAAACTTCTTGTAGGAAAGCCAGAAGGAAAACACCCAGTTGGTAGACCAAGAATGAGGTGGGAGAACAACATTAACTATAATTTGAGGGAAGTAGATTATACAGGGAATGATTGGAAAAAATTGGCTCAGGATAGGGATGTATGGAGAGCTTATGTCCGCGCGGCCATGAACCTACGGGTTCGATAGTGCCAGTGAGTAAGTGAGTAAGTAAGTACATAATAATACAATAGCATTACACATTAATTAAGTTATGTATAATTATTAATAATTAATGGTATTGCATTTTGATAACATATATTTATTCATGAATGAGTGTTGTTCTTATTTTCCGCGTTTTGTCCAGAAATTTACCCAAGTTTATCCAATTTTCTGGATTTACCAATAACTCGTAGCATGCCAATCTTTCCCGATTTGAATTTAGAAATCTTTCCGGTAATAACTGACGTTTCCAATATTCTAAATCATCACATTTTCCTAATATATATATATATATATATATATCGTCTTCAAAGTTCCCGCACATTGGACATATTCGCATATCGTGATCGTCGCTAATTTTTAGAAATTTCCATGCTCCTAGCCTAAACCAAGCAAGCCCTGATCTCTCTTTAAATCCTAGGTTGAGTATATAAGATTCTTTTCCCCAAACGTGTTTTAGGTCTCTTTGTAAACACAGTGAGCGTTTTCCTGTACATTCGGCGAAAATATCTTGTTGGTTTATATCTAAGTACCTCCTCCTCATTTTTCTTCACATGTTCTTGCGATTTTCAGTCCCATTTTCCCATATCCAACCCATCCCAATCTTTTGGAGTTCTCTCCTAACTTCGTCTGCCCAAAATTTCACATCTATGTTTCTAATCTGATGGTCGTAACAAATTGCTCTAACACAATTTACATGTATAATAATAGTCTTGAAATTCTACAAAGAAGAATCTATTTATGTGTTGTAAGTTCTCTCAATATACACATTATAAATATTAAAAAAAAATATATTGGAGATTAGGCGTACAATATTTACCGTTACTTGCCTGGTATAGACATTATACCATCCATAGTAATTCTGCCCGAAGGCAGGTCCTTCACTGCAAGTATAGCATTTTATTGCTGTGCTTGCAGCTTTATTAGGGAATTGTAGGTGTCGTAGCTTCCCGTCGCTTTCCACACAGGTGAAGGATGATGATGATGATGATTATAAGGATGATGATGATGACCATATGCTTTCGGGGACCGTTTGGGCCTTAAAGTTTTCCTGACATTTGTCTTACAGGTGAGGAAAAACCCCGATAAAAACCTCACCCAGAAAAACTGACCCGACCCGCGATCGACCTGGTTGAGTGGTAGACAAGGCCTTAAGGCCTTAACTCTGCCATGTAAAATAAAGCTATTATTATTATTAACCCGGGCCCACTGCGTGACAAGGCAGCTCGCTACCTCGAGACCACAGCGGTGGACTAGACATAATTAATTCTGGGAATTTTAAAAGTCTTCATCAAAAATAGATACTAAAATACCTGTGGAAACTGGTTTGTAAGGCGTATAGTTCCCTGAAACGTAAGTGGGAGATGAGGTAGCACCATAACCCACCTGATTAAACTTTTTTCTTAGAATCGAACAATATTCATGTGGACATAATTATTTAATAGTTTTTAATTTAATAGAAGCTTTCTGCTTTACAGCAGTTTGCCCTTGATTCCTGCTTTCCAGAGACTCCTATCTTCCCATTGACCATCTTCCATACCCCTCTTCATCATGGAATCGTATATTCCCTCATACTACGCTCTTCTACTTCTCCCCCTCTTCCTTCTGCCTGGTACCATCCAATCCAACACCTGTTTAGGCCACTGGTCTTCCGACATCCGTTGTACATGTCCATACCACTGTAGAGCTCTCTTTGTTATCTTATCGATAACAGTTTCTTGTGCATCCATTTCTTGTCTGATATATGTATTTCGAATATGTTGTAGCCTGGATATTCTAATACTTCTCCGCAATCCATCCATTTCTGTCGCCAAGATTCTTTTCTGCATCCTTTCATTTATTGTCCAGCGTTCTGATCCATATGTAAGTACTTTCTATTATTGTCTGTATAATCTCTTTTTTTGTTTTTCTATTTCATAAAAGACCATTCAGGGATCTAATCGCCTTCCTTGCACAATTTACTCTGTTTACCAGACTTATCTATTACAGATCTAAGATATTTAAATTCTTCAACACATTTAATTATCATATTATTTATTTGTAGATCTTCTGAATTTCCTCCGATTACTATATATTCTGTTTTAATATAATTTATCTTCAGTCCACCTACCTCAAATGCATCGACCAACTTTCTGATCATATATTCTATATCTTATTTATCTTGTCCTATTCAACTTTTATAAGATTCATGATGTGTTCCGTTGAGGTTTATTCAAAATTAATATAAAATTATAGAATATTCACCTGAAAGGTCCGTCTCCTCAACTTATATAATGAAGAATTCATAGATAAGCTCGTAAAAAAACAAAAAAGGAAGAACAACATAACCAACATAACTAAACGAGAAAAAGAATCTGACAACAACAAGAAAACATGGATAACACTTACATACACAGGAAAAGAAACGACAAAATTAGCCAATGCACTAAAGAAAGCCGATAAAAACGTAAAAATAGCATACAGAACCAATAACAAATTAAACAACATAATAAACAATAACATTGAAGAAAATAACATTTTCAACAGCAAAGGAGTTTATAAACTGACATGTAAGGACTGCAACAAATTTTATATAGGAAGGACAAACAGGAGTTTTAACATCAGATTCAAAGAACATTTTCGAGACTTCATTCACGCAGAAGGTAAATCAAGCTATGCAAAACACGTCATCCATGAAGGACATCGCATGTTAAATATTGAAAACACCCTAACAGTAATGCACAGAGAAAATAATCCAGCGAAGATAAACGTACTCGAAGAGATGGAAATCATGAAAGCAGCTCACAACGACAGCCTGATAAACGAAAACGAACCAAATACATGCAACCCCCTCTACCAGATCTTCAGTGAAACACCAGTTTTGAATCCTGCCGATGATGGGACAAGTCCCGAAAGCGCTACAGTTAAATGATAATTAAGTTGAGGAGACGGACCTTTCAGGTGAATATTCTATAATTTTATATTAATCTTGTCCTATTATAATCTGGTCATCAGCGAATGATAAATTGTGCAGTAAATGACCATTAATGTTGATTCCTATTCCCCTACATAACTTATTCCATTTCATTAATACATCTTCTAAATATATCTTGAACAATGTTGGTGACATCCCGCATCCTTGTCTTAATCCTTTTGTTATATCAAATTCTGAGGATACTCTATTTCCAACCTTAGTACTTGCTTTACAATCATACATTAAGGCTCCCACTTTTTCTAGACAATCGGCACTTTATGTCAGCCGGGTTGTCAGCCCTGCATGACGGCCGCCTTTACCCCCAGAATAAGGGTCTGATACTCATTTCTGTTAGAGGCTGAGTTGACCCCAGGGTCATAGTGCCGCCAGAGGGTTTGGGCCAGTTTAAAAATCCTGACCCCAACGGGACTTGAACCCTCGACCCTCCGGCTTGTAGCTCAGTGCCTTAACCACTACGCTATGGCGTGCCCCCTTTCTCTCTCTAGAGTAACACTAAAAAAATTGGTCTGGAAGTAAACATCATTAAAACTAAATACATGTTTTACACACAGCTATGCATTGTATAATGTAAATGGATAATTAATGTCATGTGAGTTAAATTTTGAAGAAGTGGCTGAATTCAAACAACTAGGGACAATAATAAAAAAATGGAAACGAGATACACAAAGTAATTAAACATAGCCTCAATTCTGGAAATACATGTTATTATGCAATACAGGGATTCTTGTAGTCCCACCTTCTCTAAAAAAAAATGTTAAACTGAAAATATATAAATATGTTATTCTACCAGTAATATTATATGGATGCGAAACATGGACTCTTACTTTAAGGGAGGAAAGGAGACAAGTATTTGAGAATAAAGTTCTTAGGAAAATTTTTGGACCAAAGAGAGATGAACAGACAAGTGAATGGAGAAGACTTCATAACATTGAGCTACATGATCTTCATAGGAAGCCAAATATAATAAGAACTGTTAAGTCTCGTAAACTGCAATGGGCAGGACAAGTGGCACGAATACAGAATGAAAAAGTTGGATTGAAGCTTCTTGTAGGAATTGTGAGGGGAATCTTCTAGTTGGTAGTGAAGAATGAGTTGGGAGAATGACATTAACCATAATTTGAGGGAAGTAAATTATACAGGGGAATATTGTAAAACAATTAGCTCAGGATAGGGATGTATGGGTGGATAGTGCCAGTGAGTTAGTTAATTAGTTGAAGGGGAGTCTTCAACTTCTCTTAACGAGACGTCTTTAATGAAGAACGTCCTACAGCCACATCTCAAAATTTTGAGCTTGTAGCTGCGTTACCGGTATATAATATAAACCGGCAACAATGAGCAGGTGGCTACCTGTGATACCCGTACCAATGGTGTTGCAAGCACTGTAACATCAATGGACTTAATGCAGCTTTCTTCTTAAAGAAACACTCAAGAATAAAGCTGGGGGACCGGATGCAATATTATATACCATCCAACTTTTCCGACACTAGGTTATTATTTAACTTGTCTGCTATAGTGCGTGAAATCTAAGTATGTGATTGACAGCTTATACGTATTTGGCTGCTGAACAATAATGTTTCTGTTTTCCGATTCAAGGCACTTTCAACTCAATTCTGACATCATTCCTGCATATTATTTTGTAGTGAGACATACTTCTGGACTTATATTATTTTTGGTCTGGACATCTTACCTCAATATAAATGTTGATTTGTTCTTGGACATGTTTCAAAACAATTCTGTTTTATCGTCAGCTTTCCCAGACGATAAAACAGAATTGTTTTGAAACATGTCCAAGAACAAATCAACATTAATATTGAGGTAAGATGTCCAGACCAAAAATAATATAATTAAAATAACCTCAAAATATAACTTCCTAAAATTAAATATACTTCTGGACACTGAAATCAAGAGGCAGCCAGCGAAATTTATGAATGTCAATCACATACTTAAATCTCACGCACTATATTGCCTTCTAACTGAATTTCAATTTTAGATACCATGAAATTCCATCACATTGCGTGAACTAAGCAAATTTCTCAGTCGAATTTATGGTCTAATTTTGCTGGTTAACGAAATATATACATATTTTGTTAAAATGAAGAAACTCAATTTCTGATGACAGCTTTTTTAAAAATGTTGGACTGCGTTAAAAATAAACCATGCATAACCGTAAGTTATTATCTACTTGTTCATTGTTTATGTTGTATAATTTGACACAAATTTAAATAATATCTACCGATTCATTCATATATTATTACTAGAGCTAGGAATTTTAGGTCCTGCACCTTAATTTTATTTTGCTACTACAATGCTCAAATTAGATTGTCTTGCAAAGATAACATTAAATAAATTACCCTAAGTGTGTTTTAGTTGCACCTTTTTTCAATGCTAGCACTTTATCAATGCAAGCATATTTTGCACCTTTTTAAAACTTTTTTGTCTCTTAGCAGCATTGTATTCCCAAAACAATGTGTATTTTTTTTTACAATTCTTCAAATATGCTTTCAAGGGTTGGTAACGATGTGTGGTACCAATCCACATCACATTACTTCCACTTTAGTGCAGTCCCGTTAGGCTATTCCTTTTAAATTAGTGTGCACCTTCTTGCTCTACAGTAATGCAAAAGCTATTGTTTAAGCAAGGGAGATTGTTGAGTGCATAAACAAATGTTTCAGTTCAAAATAATATTTGACTTGTGCGGTCTGCTATTTTCCTGAGTGACCAGTATACAGTATGCCAAAACCGAATGTGAATTCCTACAAACTACATGATTTTGTAAAACAATTTAGTGCAGATGGAATACAGAGTGACAGATTGTTATGAGGTGCATTCTTTGTGATATTTCAATAACAATTGATGAAAAACACCAACACAATCGTGTTACGCAGCATATAGGTAGTGCAAAACACGAAAAATAAGGAACTACAAATCAATAAATGTGTATTGTGACAATAGTTTATTGGTGAGGCACTGACTTCAAGTTTAATAAATACAACATATTTTTTTAATGATACAGCAAAGACATTTGTGGCATGTGGTATTCCTCTTTGCAAACTTAACCATATTATGAAGGCATATTTGGAGAAATATACAGGGAAGTCTGTCCCAGATGAAAATCATACCTTCAACCTCTGTATGAAGAAAAATTAAAACAAATCAGTCAAGTAGAAGGTGAAAACCAGTATAAAAATATACATTAGATGAAACCACTGATAGGCAGTTGAGATTTTGAACTTTTTTAGATATGTTCTAAACATTTGAGTTGTTGAATAATATCTGCTTTAATAGTTTTCTAGACTTGTGATTGCAATAACATAATGTTCTGGGACTTGTCTTACTCAGACTTTAATATATGACAACATGACTGCATTTTGTGTCGTGAGTTACTTGATGTAACTGGTTTTCGTACTCTTTAATGATAATTGACAAGGGAAATTTGCACCTTCTATTTTTAAAAAAATTGCACCTTTTTCACCAAAATTGTGCACCTAAAATTCCTAGCTCTAATTATTACTTTATTAAAATATGAATTGAATTAAAAGAATGTATTTTATTAGACTATTTAACTCATGCCCCACATGGTCGTCAATGACCAATCACTTTGTAATGAATTTTGTTTCACCTCGCTCTTTATTGATTAATCTTTATCAGCTCCTGCTTTTGTGATAAAGAAAGCTGCTCCTTTTTAATATTGTGAGCAGGTCAGAGCACTATTTGTCTCCAACAAATACATTGAATATAGCAAATAATGAACAGATTTCGTGATTTTACTGAGTTGTTTACTAAAAAAAATAAATTAATAACCTATAATGTTGATTGTAACAGCCGTATACAGTTTTGTGTGTTTCATAATATCTCCACTAGGGTGCATTCTTACATTATTTGCGATCCTATTTGGCAATAAATAATATGATCAAGTTGTAGTGAATATACATAACCTCGTATTTCTGATTTGTTTACAAACATCTCCGCTTACATAAAATATATAAATATTTTATATTTCTACCCAATTCACCATCCTAGTTTCCATTTTCACTTAAAGTTTATTCTATTTACCAAAAGTTGTAACGTGTATTCCGCATGCTGCATAAACAATGGGGAAGATGTCTAAACCTCCCATGAAATGGGTTTCATGAAAAGCCATGCATGGGCAGCCACTGCAGATTTTTCTACTTCCCCTTTCTTGACATTCCTGAGATGTTCTTTCACTCTAGTTTTCAAATTTCTCTTTAGTTTTTCCTATGTAGAATTTCTCACATTCTTCACATTTAATCTGGTAAATCCCTGATTTGTTTTCTTCTTTTATTTTCTCATTATGGTCTGAAAAACATCTTATCAAGAAAGAAGCTAAATTATTAAAACAAATAGAAAAACCAAAAGAACTTACTGTTTGGGAAAAGAACATTCAAAAGAGTGAAAAGAAGAAATTGATGAACTTTGAAATTCCTGGGGAGAATGACCTGGTTTCAAGGTATTTCAGTCTGCCAATGGAAAGAGCGAAGGACGGCTCATCAAGACGACAGAACAATAGTTGTGAAGATACTGAGGATGGAACAGAAACTATGTTCCAGAACTAGTTTATAGTTAAACAAGAAGAAAAATATCAGGTGAGTGATAAAAATTCTATCTAAATGAATATACCTCATAGTGTGAATTTCTAAAATAAGTAGTAACATCTTCTGTTGATTTTGGAACTTTTAATTAAATTGAAGAAGACAGTACTTTCCAGGTACTAATTTTTTTAATTTATATTGTGACTAATACTTCAATGGAATTTTCATTTTATTAGTAGAACTTATTTAAATATTTATTTTATTTCTTATATTTGTTTTAGCTGCATATTTTATACATTTGATTTCAACCTATGCCTCTTTTTTTTGCACTTCTTCATGTAAAAGACATTTATATCATTATATAAAGGAAGTAATTATCTTGCAGTTGACATGTCTGTAAATCTATATACTGCCAGACTCCAGGTCTATGCTCTGCTTGGCCAGGTTATGGAAATTAAAGGTTCCAGGTAAAATCAAGTAAGTCACTTACATTTTTAAAGAGAGCAAGTTTTAATAGCTAAGAATAAAAAACAAATTTAGTAGGAACACGACAGTGGTTTCCCATCACTGAATCTGTCCATAAAACTTTTTTCAGAAAGTACGAAATGTTTCTTGATTTGAAAATAATCAGTAATGAGCAAGATCTAAATATAAAATACATGTAACGATTGGAAATCAATTAGCTCAGGATAAGGTTGTATGGAGAGTTTATGTCCATGTGGCTGCTAACCTACAGGTTTGATAGTGTCAGTGAATTAGTTATGAAAAAGAATATAACCACATAATTACACACAACTAGACAAAATGGTTTTGGTTCAATTATAGCAAATAAAATGAAAAATCAAGAAACAACTAGTTTGAATTTCATAGTTAAATATGGGAAATAACATTATGAGGTTCTTAATTTGTAAAATAATGAGTCATTTTTTAACATCACAATGTTGGTTGAAAATGAGAGAGATCCTTCTCTCGAAAACTAGTTCCCGTGTTTGAAGAAACATAAAATATGAGGTAAGATGTTAAAAAATTACTGATTAATTTATGTACTAGTTTGAATTTATTTTAATTACTAACTAGTTTGAAACTATACCACCCTACAAAAAAATCAGGAAGAAACAAATAAAGAAAGAAAAACCCAGATGACAAATATCAGGAATTCATCAAATTACTTCAAAGATTGTAATAAAGTATACATAAGAAAAATGAAAATAAATTTGAATACTCAAACTAAATATATTAATATTTCTGATATCAAATTAATTAGTTAATAAATAAAGATGAAATAACATGATAGGAGGGATAAGAGAAGTGGAGAGTGTTGATAGGATGAAATTTGGGAAACAGGAGAACCCCAAGAAAAACCTGAAAAATCCTGGTATGTTCCATTGTCAATGTCCCTCCAGAACCACAGGATTTGAACCTAGGATCCCTGTCAGAACAGCCCCACACACTAGTCATATGTCTACCGAGACAGCAATCATCATTTCATGATAAGTGACATAAAATTGATAATTATGTCTCAAAAAATTTAGAAAAAACACTTTTCTTAAATGTTAACATAATTTATATTCCGTGAAATTCATATTGACCACAGAACTTACAATTTATGCAGAGATTATATTTGTGAATGTTGAGGAAAGAAAATATTACCTCTATGCCGTGAGCTGTATTGCAAATCAATCATTTTTATTCCCCCTTTGCATGGAGGAAGCAGGAAGATGGCAGTTGACAATGTGGCATCCAAAAAATGAAAAAGATATATTGCAAATAAAACAATACAAATATTCAGAATTCATATTTGAAAAGAAAAATATACGCCTAGACTGGGGTTTGAACCCAGGACCTTTGACTTTCTATGTCAATGCTCTTCCATCTGAGCAGATGGAAGAGCATTGACATAGAAAGTCAAAGGTCCTGGGTTCAAACCCCAGTCTAGGTGTATATTTTTCTTTTCAAATATAATTTGTCCATCATTAAGGTGTTTAAAAACGAATAATATTAACATTCAGAATTCACTTAAAAATTTTAATAATGGTGTTATTTCACAATTCAAAAATGATGTTTTTAAGGTTATGGGAAGCAATTTTAAGAAATGACACAAGAAAATGACAAAATTAGAGTGTTTCACTTTATTATGACTCAGGAATTTCAAGAATCTCTAGGTATAAAATATCTTTCAATATCCCCTGAACACTGACACACATGACAATTTGTCAGAATGAGAAGCCTCAATTTTACAAATGGTTTGCTTGTAATAAATTCCGTTTATCTAACAGATAGCTGTAATTAAATTTAAATTTTACATGTGCAATTGTTGTTAAAACATCCAAGGAATATCTCTGATAAGATAAATACTTTTGTAATCTCTATTTGTTTAATTAGCACTGAAGTAAATTAATTTCTTGTTACCAACCAAGAGTCACATATCTATGTTCAGAGTGGAACACAATGTAAGCCCTACAACCAAAGATCATGTATGGTAATTTATATGCTATGTAATTTACAATTCTTATACTGTACCTAAATGTATATATTATACATTATGCAAACAGAGAAAAAGCACATAATCATTGTCTTCACATATACAAACAAAAATATTAGCACATTATTAACAAATTTTCGTTTATTTGGTAACTTTAAAATCTCTGTGTAAGTTAGTCACATTTTGGCACATAACCTTGTTTCTATGTTCATAACCAATAAAAACTAAGTATCTCATAGCTAGAGCCAGGATTGTTATGTACTAAAAGATAAAGCTGCAACATAGTATAATGAGACGTTAGACTTATGACTGCCTCTGTTTTTGGTTTTACATACAAACATTTGAATATTATTATAAGAAGTAAGATTTCTGACCGTTTATGTTTTTTTTGTGCAATAGTGCATTTTGTCGTACTTACAGCAATGGTGTTCAACTTCATACATTTTGGGGTTGCCAACCTAAATAACTATACTGTAATAAAATAACTATACTATAATATTAAAAAACATGTGCGGGAAGTAAAACTACTGCCCTCTATGTATACTACATACAATGTATATACAAAAAATATCCAAAAGGTGTGTTAATATGCATTATACGAAACAAATCACTGCATCTTAAATTAACTGAACTTTATTTGAAACAATAAACACATATTTGCTGCCATTTTATCACCAATTGGTCTCACGGCCTCCTGCAGTCTCAACTAATAAACATTGCCACACTGTTAACGTTAGTCAATTGTTTATAACAAATGAAAATATTTCCAACAAAGATGTTATTATTTTACTATTATTTATTATTTTGAAAATACCATCGTACAAAAAATAATTTACAATGCACATTTGTGAAGTGTTCTACAGAATCTCAAATATTAAAAACCTCGCTATTGCTCAGTTTATAAACATTTTTCTTACTTCTGTAAAAACCACATCCCAACCTTGCATTGTAATATAATATTAGTTTCACACACAAACAGTTGAATAATACAAACTATCTGTATTGTAATCTTATCTTTTATTACATATAAATCTTGACTCTACTCATAATAAATCCCCTAAGATATTTAACATCCCTACAAGGATAATGTATGTAAAAATTCAGGGTTATTCAAAGTTGATCTAGACTACAATTAAATGATAATTTTGCATGATTGGAACAGGACTCCAGAACCAAGAAGTTTTTATTTTATACTAAACTACATTAAAATATATAGGCCTATACATCAAGAATAAAAAGAACATTTGCAAAATATGAAAATAGTTAACATAGTCATTTATTTTATGCCCACTTCACAATATGAAGCATTAAAAACATTTCAAAATTAAATATTACTCCAACTCATGGAGTCATGACTGAAGAGGGACGAGAAGTCGTCGGAAACCAATGGTCTTAAAGAAATTTGAAATTGTATGAGGCGAGTTATTAAAAATATTATATTTGAAAAGAAAAATATACGCCTAGACTGGGGTTTGAACCCAGGACCTTTGACTTTCTATGTCAATGCTCTTCCATCTGAGCCTAGGCCTCCAATCTAATCGCGTATTTTTCTCTTACACATAGTTAATTCCCTAACCCCAAATGCTATGAGCCGTTGCTACAATTTTTACAAATGGCAGCTTCTTTATTAAGAAGAAAACCCCAGTCTAGGCGTATATTTTTCTTTTCAAATATAATTTGTCCATCATTAAGATGTTTAAAAATGAATAATATTAATATTAAAAATATGTTCTCCACTCACTATTAATGATATAGAGGTGTGCCAAACAGTTACTTTCCTGTAACTGTTACAGCTGTCCCTGCTACAAAAAAGTAACTGTGAAAAGTAATGGTTAAAAGTAACATCCAACGTTACTCAACTTTTATAACAGTGACAACTTCATTTTGGTTTTCGTTACATTACTCATGTTTCCTGTTTATATTATACATGTCACGGCTTCATGCAGGTCTCAGTTACATTCACTTGCCATTACTGAGAAAGCAACGCGCCACTTTTTTTTTTAAGTTATAACATATTTCAAAATTAAACCGCACAGTGCACACTGAATGCCTTTTGTTACAAATTAAAATATGTCAAGAATAATATAGGTAGAACGAAAAGAAGCTTCAACATAAGATTTAAAGAACATCGTAACAATTTCGTACATGCATATGGAAAGTCTAATTACGCTAAGCACATAATAAATGCCGGCCATAGAATGAACTCAATAGAAGACACCCTTACAATAGTACACAAAGAGGGAAATCCAACTAGAATCAACCTGTTGGAAGCTTTTAATAAATGAAAGCACTCCCAGACTAAACAACCCACTATACGATATCGTCAGGAAGAAGCTTTAGTCACGACAAAGCCACCAGCAGCATCAAACATCATACTGAATGCTGTAGCGAAGAATGAACTGCTGAAGATGGGACGGATGTCCTGAAAGGCCTACAGGCATAAAGATTACATATTTTATAAAATTTGTTGAGGACGACGGATTTTACCTAAGAAGGTATATTTTAACTTATTTTATTTTATGACCCATTATTATTAGTGTGACATATTTTATGATAATTTTAAAAGTCAGTTTAAAAAACACAAATTATAATTATTTAAAATAAAACACGATAGGGACATTATTCAATGTATCTTTGAAAAAAAACAATCATCATTATCATCATCATATCATGTCCTACTTTCGGAAGGTCAATTCCAAATATACCTCCAACCATCTCTATCTTTCCATGCTTTGCTTCTTTTTAGTTCTTCCCAGTCGTATCCTCTCTCTTGTAGACTTTTCTTCACTTGGTTAATCCATCTTACTCATGGTCATTTTCGTTGTATCTTGAGATTTAAACAGCCTTTGTGGCAGTCTTTTCTTTTCCATTCTTTTTAAATGTCCAAACCATGTTTTTCTATGTTTGTTGCTAATTTTTCTACACTTAACTGTCACAGGATTGGTGATTGGGGTAAGAGGTACTATATCAGGATTCCTAGCCAAATTTTGGAATTCCTTAGATTCAGACAGGGTGTATCTTTCTAAAATTGCCATCGCTGCCATTAGAGGATCAATTTCAATTTTAAGAAACCATTTTAACAAAATTTCTACTTTGTAGTATGCATACTTCAATTAGGCCTACAATTTGAATTTTTAAAATGTATTTACAAAATGTATTTCATAAATTCAAAAAAATAATTGTCTGTATCACTTTGTCCTTGAGGCAATCCTCTAATGAGGAAAGTTGTATATAATATTGCTAATAAAAATCACTTATACAGGTTTTCATCAGCTGTTTAGTTGTATAAGCCTTATATAGATCATGTTATAATTTCCTTACTAATAAAAGTTGTGTAAGAGCTGGAATACCCTTATATGCAATACGTCATTAATTCATCATAGCATCTCTCGCACGGTTTGTAAGAGAAAGAAAATAATGTCACCTCGTTATTAATCTTGTAAGAAATAAGTATAGACAAGAAGAAATCGAGATCCTAAAATTGGGAAGATACAGAAAAAGGAAATATGTCTTTAATTTATTTGTATTTTACTTTAGGCTACGTCAAATATGTATTCTATAGTGTTCTGCCCTAGGGCAGGTCCTTCACTTATGATTGACGTTTGTATGTCAACTTTTAAGCATGTTTCGTTTCCCACAACCCTGTGCTCTCCTCCCCACCTTCCGTGTCATGCGATAGCGCTCTCGGATGGGGTGGAAGATCTCTGTGGTGGAAGAGATCAGTAACTACTAACTCCTAGTAACATTTGACGATTTAACATATTTGGAGGCCACGATTTCCCACACAACTCGTTACTTGATAACATGTTATTTTTATTCCGCTGTTACATTTGTAACTGGGACAGATAAATAACTGCGACAAAGTAACTACTACATTATTTTTCAGCCATCACTATAATGATATAACCTCATAATGTTTACTTCCCAACATTAATTTAATTTTTTTTTTGTTCAATGCCACTTGTTTGTCATTCGACATTTCAGGTATTCTCTCCTGGCAATGGCATATTGTAACCCACTTCTGAGGTTGGGGCACCTGGAAGGCAGGGTTACGCTGCCACAATGATATGATGTGCCTTAAACCTAAACTTAATCTAATGAGGTGAATATGATATTGATGATAATGATGGCCAGATGATGTTCAGGGACCGTTTGGACCTTAAAGTATCCTGACATTTGTCTTACATGTGAGGAAAAACCTCACCCAGGAAACTTGTCCCGAGTGGGGATCGAACCTGGGCCCGCTGCATGACAAGGCAGCATGCTACCTCAAGACCACAGCAGTGGACTTTAATTTAAATATAAACCCTTATATAATTAAATAAATTGGATTTTTACAGAGAACTATACCTACACATGAAAATAATTTCAAAGTTTAAGTGGAAACTGCTGAAAAAATATTTGAAAAATTTGTTATAATGTTTTGTTATAAATTACTTATTAAACAAAGTAGAAATATGTTATATTTAAAATGAACACTTTTATAATCCTATATCTGAAATATTTGTTAGTGTAATAATTTGTGAAATATTCAATAGGCCTACTAAACAAACAATAACAAAAATTACATATCTGATATTTATATTCAGTATATATAAATAAACTACTCTTTTCCTATAATGGTTCAATCATCTAATAGTTCCTCTTTTTTAATCTTATTTACCCTGAAAGCGGAAACGTTATACTGTATTAATATAAAACTATACTTATATATCAATTTCTTTATGGCATAATGAATAAAATATATATTTATATATATGAAGGAGTACAAAAACAGATTCTTATGTATACATAAATAAAATAAAATTAATGTTATCTGGAGAATTGAGCAAATTTTTTTAACCTCCTAATTTATGGAGTCCAATTCAACTTTGATTTACCCTGCAAACATCCATTGATTCATATACTTCGTTGTATGTTGTTAATTATCAATAAATTTTGTTCTGTTAATCTATAAAAGAATTTAGCACTTTATATTATATATAAATAAATGAAAATTAAATTATAAACATAAAAATAAGAGAGAGAAATATGTAATTTTTTAAACATCTACTATTTTTCTTATTTAATAAAATTTTAATGGGAGGTAACACTATGAGGTAATTTAACACTTTCCAATATTGTTTTTTTAACACAGTTCCAATAATGGATCATATTATAATATTATAATGATATTGTGAAAAGAAAAATTAATGTCTGAACCGGGAATCGAACCGCGGACCTCTCATATTCCGTTGGTGGTGACATCTACCTGGCAGCGAACGAAACGAGAATTATAGATTTGTATATGTGGAAAGAATTGTTAATGTCTGTACCATGCCTCGAATAGTGTAGTGGTCTTTCACGCTCGTACGGAATATGAGAGGTCCACGGTTCGATTCCTGGTTCAGACATTAATTTTTCTTTTCACAATATCATCATAATATTATACTATGAGGTAAATTATCAATTATATTTGAAGATAAATATTTTTGCCTAAACCTGATTTTAAACCCAATGTCTCCAATTATATATACTAGTGCTCTGCCACTCATCTATTAACTAACTCAATGGCACTATCAAACTCGTAGATTCATGGCTATGTGGATATAAGCTCTCCATACATCCCTATCCTGAGCTAATGGTTTCCAATCATACCCTGTATAATCATTAAAATTCATCGCAGAACATTTTGTTTAAACAACTCACTTCATAGGATTCATGCTTCCACGATACCATGATTTCAAACACAGTCGTGTTCATCCTCAGCCATAACTCCGACTGATGAAATTCTTCGGCCGTCAACTGTTCTATTATCACCATCTTCAGTGCTGCCATCTATGGTGGAATTTATGAACTTCAAAATCAAAGTAATTTCGTTAAGAATTCTCCAACTGATGAAATTCAAAATTCCTAATGAAATTACTTTGATTTTGAAGTTCATAAATTCAACCATAGATGGCAGCTCTGAAGATGGTGACAACAAAACAGTTGATGGCCGAAGAATTTTGTCAGTCGGAGTTATGGCTGAGAATGAACACGACTGTGTTTGAAACCGCGATATCATGGAACATGAATCCTATGAGGTGAATTGTTTAAACAAAATGTTCTCCGATGAATTTTAACGATTATACCTCATAATGTTTACTTCCCAACATTAATTTAATACATTCCCTGTATAATCTGCTTCCCTCAAATCTTGCTTAATGTTATTTTCTCACCTCATTTTTGGTCTACCAACTGGACTTTTTCTCTCTGATTTTCTTACAAGAAGCTTCCATGCACGTCCTTCATTCCCCATTTGTGCCACATATACTGCCCACTTCAGTCTACGAGACTTAAATGTTCTTATTATATCTGGCTTCCTATAAAGACCATGTAGTTCACTGTTATGTAGTCTTCTCCATTTGCTTGTCTGTTCATCTCTCTTTGATCCAAAAATTTTCCTAAGAACTTTATTCTCAAATACTCGAAATCTCCTTTCCTCCCTTAAAGTAAGAGTCCATGTTTTGCATCCATATAATATAACTGGTAGAGTAACATTTTATATATTTTCAGTTCAACGTTTTTTTAAAAGAAGGAGTTGGGACAAGAGTCCTTGTAATGCATAATAGCATGCATTTCCAGAATTGAGCCTATGTTTAATTTCTTTGAGCATCTCATTCCTATTTGTGATGATTGTTCCTAGTTATTTGAATTCAGCCACTTCATCAAAACTTCCCTCGTTTGTCATTAGCTGTCTATTTCCATTATATAATGTATTTCTATTTGTGACCATATATTTAGTTTTATTGATATTTACTTACAATCCCAGTTTCTATTTCTCAGCTATTAGGCTTCTAATTTACATGTAAATTGGAAGCCTAAGAGCTCATTGTTAGAGTACTGGTATATATTGGGTTCAAATATAATTTCGTCTTTAAATTCATATTTAAAAATGGAATATGCAAGTTTTAATCGTCAAATGAATACTCACTGTGATGTCAAATGTGCATGCTAAAACAAACCACGACTCTCACAGGAGGATATTAAACAATACTAAAAATTTTCTCTTAGTTGAATAATGTGGTTCTGAAACTTGCCGTATATTTACATTCAATAATAAAAATCTAAATTATTAGTAATTAATGGAAGAACAGCATATTCCTTTGTGAATATAAATTAAGCTGTAATTTTAATCTTAACCGTTGAAAAATAACTAAAAGATAAATAATACATTACACAAAATACAACAAAACAGGAACTCTGTCGAAATAGGCCTAAACTAAGCAGTAACTTTAACCCGAGTTGATGATCTGGAAATATTTAAATAATGAAGAGACTCTACAATTTTTCTTGAGCATTAAAGTATTCAGAAACTAAAAATATTCCCTTTAAAAACTTGTTTGAAAAATGACAACACTGTTAATCAATATATCCAATATTAAAATTCATCGGAGAACTTCCCAACATTAATTAAATATATCCAATATTACTTACTTAATATCCAATATTACTGTTTTTATTGTAGTACTATTGGCCGATAGCGAGGAGATACTATAGGACAACACGCACACACTATTGAGTAACATTAAGAAATTAGGACTGGAAGTAAATATCAATAAAACTAAATATATGGTCACATGTAGAAATACATTATATAATGGAAATGGACAGCTAATAACAAATGAGGAAAATTTTGAGGAAGTGGCTGAATTCAAATACCTAGTAACAATAATCACAAATAGGAATGAGATGCACAAGGAAAAAAAAACATTGGCTCAATTCTGGAAATGCGTGCTATTATGCATTGCAGAGACTTTTGATGTCCCAACTCCATTCAAAAAACATTAAACTGAAAATATATAAAACTATTATTCTACCAGATATATTATATGGGTGCGAAACATGGACTCTTACTTTAAGGGAGAAAATGAGATTATGAGTTCTTGAGAATAAAGTTCTTAGGAAAATTTTTGGACCAATGAGAGATGAATAGACAGGTGAATGGAGGAGACTACATAACAATGAACTACATGGTCTTTATAGAAAGCCAGATATAATAAGAACAGTTAAGTCTCGTAGACTGCGATGGGCAGGGACATGCTGCGCATATGGGGAATGAAATACGTACATGGAAGCTTCTTGTAGGAAAGCCAGAGGGAAAGTGCCCAGTTGGTAGACCAAGAATGAGGTGGGAGAACAACGTTAACTATGATTTGAGGAAAGTAGATTATACAGGGAATGATTGGAAAGCATTAGCTCAGGATAGGGATGTATGGAGAGCTTATGTCTGCGCAGCCATGAACATACGGGTTCAATAGTGCCAGTGAGTAAGTAAGTATTACTGTTTTCATATAGGATGTGAATATGGGAGGAGTACAAATGAAATCAAATTGATTACTATCTGCAAGTTCCAAAATATCTATACTAGATAATAAGGATAAAAAAAATTAACATTAATATCCAAAGTTAACACTGACACAGTTATGAAAGAATACAAAAAGATAGCAGTGTACTGCTGAACAGATTATTACATATCCAAATTGGTCTAATAAATGAAAAGCAATTATTCTACTGCATGAATTTTTATACGACAATAATTTTACAAGTAAATTTTCTTGAAATAATGTATTACAATATCAGCGGCTACTTACTTTAAGTTATAGAAAAACTTTCAAAAAGAGAAAGTAATTGATAATATTGCACATCCGTAATTTCTTCTAGATCATGGGAGAAAAAGAAATATGTTAGCCAACAAAGGTTAAACTAAATGAATAAACATGCCAATGAGAAAGTTATTAATAAAAATAGGATGCTAAATGCATAAATATTAACAATAAATTTTAGATATTATTCAGTGATTAAAGAAACATGTAAAATGTTTTTTCATAGTTAAATATTATGGGAAATAACATTATGAGGT
Source organism: Diploptera punctata (assembly GCA_030220185.1). Lineage (NCBI taxonomy): Eukaryota > Metazoa > Arthropoda > Insecta > Blattodea > Blaberidae > Diploptera > Diploptera punctata. Next base: position 686,605 of record JASPKZ010000013.1, read on the forward strand.
TCTTAATTAGTAAATTAATGAGTCATTTTTTAACATCTTACCTCATATTTTATGTTTCTTCAAACACGGGAACTAGTTTTCGAGAGAAGGATGCCTCCCATTTTCAACCGACATCAATACGTTGCCATCTGGTGTTGATTTGATGAACTTTGAGATGAGGTCACATTCATCAGGAATCTCAAAATTCATGGATCTAAATTTGTTCTTCTGAATATATATCTTCTCCCAAATTGTCAATTCTAAAGGTTTTTCCAAATGTTTTAAAAGTAGAGCTTCTTTTTCAATTTTATAATTCTCCAATAAACTATGTGCTGCAATAGCTGATTTTTCAATTTCACCATTTTTAATATTTCTGAAGTGTTCTTTAGTGCGAGTGTCCAAATTTCTCACATTTTGAACATAGTCAATTTAAATGGTTTTGGAAAAGAAATAATTGTAAATAAATTAAAGAAATTCAGACAACAAAAAAGATTGAAAGAATACACTACACTGCAATCTGATTCAAAGAAAGGAAACCAGTTTTAAAAAATTACTTATCATCCTGAAATACATAACAAATTTTAAAAAAATTTCAAGAAATTCAATATTACATTGGCACCGATATAAAATTAGCCTTGGCAATCTATTAATAACTAATAAGAAATTGAACATACCAGATAGCAAAAAATCTGGAATTTATCAAATTAATTGCAAGGACTGCAATCAAGTATACATAGGTAAAACAAAAAGAAATTTGGACACACACACTAAAGAACACTTCAGAAATATTAAAAATGGTAAAATTGAAAAATCAGCTATTGCAGCACATAGTTTATTGGAGAATCATAAAATTGAAAAAGAAGCCCTACTTTTAAAATATTTGGAAAAACCTTTAGAATTGACAATTTGGGAGAAGATATATATTCAGAAGAACAAATTTAGATCCATGAATTTTGAGATTCCTGATGAACGTGACCTCATCTCAAAGTTCATCAAATCAACACCAGATGGCAACGTTATTGATGGAGATTCCAACGATTCCAACGAAAGCCGGTAGTCATAATGTCGGTGGAAAATGGGAGATGGGGAGAAATCTCTCTCGAAAACTAGTTGCCGTGTTTGAAGAAAACCTTAAAAATAGGAGGTTAAGATGTTAAAAAATGACTCCAGTTATGTACGAATAAAATGCTTTTATTATATATTTAATGTTTCTTCAAATATAACCATGTAAAAACTAGAGACCATTGCATTCAATTGATATACTTCTTCCAGGAATAGTATTGACCTGAGTTAGGGTAATCAAGTCTCAAAATGAATGCTTTTTTGAAGATGTTAATAAAAAAGGAATATTAATTTCAAATGTACATAAAAATATAAGCTTTTATATCAAGTGAGGAATATTCAGGCCTGTTCATTATAACTGTATTAATTTTTATACATACACTTTGAATAATACCATAAAGTAAACTCGAACATTTGTGACATACTGTATATTTCTGAATGTAAGGTGTACCTTTCATCCTATCATTGGTTCCTCAAAATTAGGATGGACTTTACAATATGTGTGGCTTATATTAGCAAACAAAAATATGAGTATTCTCATTCTCTTTTTGGCAAATGACGTAATATTTATAAACAGTGCATGATTTTGAATGGATAAATTAAGTAAATCATATATTTAATTTTAGGAAGTTATATTTTGAGGTTATTTTAATTATATTATTTTTGGTCTGGACATCTTACCTCAATATTAATGTTGATTTGTTCTTGGACATGTTTCAAAACAATTCTGTTTTATCTGTTCAGCTGGAAAGCTGAAGATAAAACAGAATTGTTTTGAAACATGTCCAAGAACAAATCAACATTAATACTGAGGTAAGATGTCCAGACCAAAAATAATATAATTAAGTAAATCATTTTTCCTTCCTAATTAAATTATCATAAGTAATGCCACGAGTGATTTCCAATTTATCTAGAGAATTTGGAAATCAAGAGTGGCATTTGTTAGGACTATTTAACAAATAAAATTAAGCTGTTTACTCACAAATCATTATTTAACTATAGTTATTTTAAAATATTTATATATTTAATGTAAACGGCAGTTTGAAAACAAACGAGAAACGATTGGTACACTTCATTTCCTTCCTTTGTTCATCACTGCAACCAGATCATAACATTATTTATTGCCAAAGGATCGCAATATTGTAAGGATGCATTCTAGTGGAGAAATTTATAACCAATGTTATAGGTATTATTCATTTGATGTCCTATGATGTAAATATGTCAATTATATTTTTCTGCAACGTTATTTCCTGGAAAATAATTTGTTTAAGAAAGTGTAAACAGTGTTTTTTTTTTGTGGTATAATCAATTGTTACAAATGCTTTTATATTATCTATCGCATGCGCTTTCTTCTGACATTCATGCACTATATATATACAATCTGGTAGCCGTATTTCTTAAGGGGTCAGTCACTGCAAAATAATGCTACGACCTATTCAGAATGATAAAAAGGAGGTGCTTTCTTTATTATGATAAACTTTAGTTGGTAAATTTTAGGCGAAACACGACTGTGATTGGTTGTAAATAAAAAATCATTGAAATGTGATTGGTCATTGACTCCCATTTGGGGCATGAGTTATATAGTCATTAAAATTACATTCAGATAAATTTCAAAATTATTTGAACTCTTTTTTAGGAAAAAATCACTATGAGGCTTAATTTAAGATTTGAATTAAAATTTGTAATACTGCACCTCTTAAACCATTCTTAATTCAAAGACTGGATATAAGGTGAGGTATAAAAAATTTTAATTTAAATATTCAATAATTATACTTGCAGGAAATTTATATATATATATATACAATTTTCATCCAGTTTTTTCTTCTATTAGAATTCAAAGTTTTGTGTTGAAGTTATTAGTTATGCAAAGCTTTTTCATCAAATTATGAACAGTTGTTCTGTGGAGTATATCACTTTCAAAACTTTTTATATAACATCAGTAGCCAAAATTGTACTGAAGATGAGACCATTATGGTCTCGAAATTGTGACCCACTTAGAAGATTTATATGAGGAGAGGTAGGAAACACATGATTTTATCATTTATACATATTTTCTAAATAATTGAATCTTTATGTAGTGATCTTACATAAAACTACATTATTTGAAGATATACCTCCTTTAAGAAAATATTAATTAATGTAATTAGTAATAATCACAGCTTCATAAACGAACAGGAGTTGTGTCCATAACCAGTGAGTGGCACAACAACTTAGTAATAAGCAACTATTACAACACTAGCCACCGAACTATAGAGCAGTTCCACAAGCTTGCCTGCCGCATAGTGGTCTACACAACATATGCTGACGCTTTGAAAATTTTCCCTGTATTCTGTATGATTAAGGGTCGAATTTATAAATGCATTAGACCGTAAAAGGCGTTCTCTGCTGAGAAAGTTTTATCCTAATACATTTTGCTTACTCAGAAATCTATTCATGCGATAATAATTGTAAGCTACCTGACGAGGTAACTTAAGATCGTAGCTCAAGATAGAAACTTATCGTGAGAATCCCGAAGGGAACCGATGTAGTTTGAAACCTTTGCAGCTTTATCCGAGATGTCGGACCTTGAAGACTTCGATCATGTTTTCGGTATACGCAGAGAAAAGGCATTTGATAGTCTACCAAAGAATTCAACTGGAAGAACAGGAGAATCGGCGTAATATTGTGCAAAGCAGACGTCGTTGTATACGGTATTATTTGCGGGATGCAAGCATAAATGCGTTCCTCTAGAGCAGATGAAAATAACGGAAGTGGTTTTATCGCTGAGAATTCTGGGTAATTCGTTGCCAATATTACGAAAACGTCGACTTTCATGCATGACCGGTAAGTCAGCCGTTAATTCAATCTCAGCAATTGCTCACGGTGAGTCAGCTCACCAGTGATTGGAAGTAATTTGAGTAGAGACTAATGTAATTCTCATTATTTTCTGGTATAATTTTTAACTACGCCCACTTAGTATAAATGTTTAAATAATATAGTAGTAAACAGAAGACAGAGTTCATATAATAAAGTTGGGAATTTTATTACGAGGTTTTCTTAATCAAAAATCAAATGAATTCTTCTTACCTCATACATCTATGTTTTTCAACACAGAACTGCAGCATAGGGAATCATCATTCCCATCCTCAGCTGCCGTGAAAACAGCTGAGGATGGGAATGATGATTCCCGATACTGTAATTCTGTGTTAAAAAACATAGATGTATGAGGTAAGAAGTATTCACGATTCATTTGATTTTTGAGAAGACAGCATCAAAACTTCTTACACTGCAGTAAAATATCTTAATAACATGTTTATAACTTTTTTTCACTTGCTACATCTTTAATTTTGTGCGGACCTTATATTCAGAAATATACATACATTCACTTTTCATACAAAACAATCCATAATATAACAAGATGTTTAACTTAATATTAAAGAACACATATTCATTAAAAATCCTAGCCCAGTTTATTAATATACTAATAAGACATTTAAATTACACGTTTATATTTACATTATGTATTTACTAATGGCAAGAGTGATGTCAATTCCTGTCTTTTTTTTCCCAATGCCCAAATACTAACAGCCACTACGATAAAAAATCCATTTATCATTTAATTATATTTAAGTATTCGTTTTAAGAACAAGTGCTCTTGATTTCCATACAGACTTCATCACAGCTAAAGTAAAACCACCATGTGTCCAGTGTAATGTCAGGTCGAGGAATGAGATGAAACCCCTATTTTAGAAGACCAGTGATACACAGGAATGCAAGTTTACCAGGCCTGTAGCACCACACAGGGGCAGATGAGATGAGTATGGAGAAATGGTGGAATAATTTTTTTGGCTAAGAGAAAATGGGAGAAACCCCAAGAAAAACCTGCTCTGGCTTCGATTCATCCACCACAAATCCCACATGGAGTGACTGATATGCAAACTTGGAACCTATGGTGTAGTGCAAGTGAATAACCATTTGCATCATGGAGCTATTTCATCACAAGTGCCAGTATTAATAAAATCTTTATATCCCAATAAATATCTGTAACTAGAAACTCCATTTTAAACTGATGACACCAAACTAAATTAAATCAAGACAATGAAATTGTAGGAAAATAATTTATGAAACAGCAATCTTCATTAGAGATATGTAATTTAAAGCTGCAATTTAAAAATGTATTAAGAGTTCAGAGTATCATTTAAGCATAATTTTTTACAATTTGTAACTGCATTAATAAGCAACATAATATCTTTTGTATCTACTCTTCATGAACATAAAGTCAATGAACTGAAACATTTTTACTGTCAGCCTGTGTATCAGGTAAATTCAGGGGACAAGCACTAAAATTAACTAAACTTCTGAAATGTAAAACGAGTAACATTAATCTAATAATCATTAAATTAATCAAATTTTGTATAATTCACACATTTTGTATCAACTCAGGACGGGTTTCGAAAGGACTCCCTTCATTGTCAACTGGGATCTATTGATTTGACAGTAGATCCTTTCTTCTATTGATTTGACAGTAGATCCTTTCTTCTGCCCTTTGATGATTGACCGATGAAGTTCCAAATCAAATCCTTTTTCCCAGGAATTCATAATTTTGTTCTTGTGTATCTAGGTGTATATCTTCTTCCAGCCTACAGGACTGCCAACCCTCAAATCAACAGTCAGATGTCAGTTGACAATGAAAGGGAGAACTTTTGAAACCAGTCCTGAGTTTAAACAAAACACATGAGGTGAGATGTAAAATATGATTCATTTAATGATTATTAAATGAAACCTCATTCTGTTACTTCCTAAATATATCAAACATATTAATCTATTAATAGCAAAAATTGCTATAAATTAAATGAACAGCAAATTTAAAAAAAAAGAATAAAAGAAGATCAAAATTAGATAATCTCAGTTCACTTTCTCAAATAACTTAACAAAAACAGAACCTACGATAGTATAGTAATCTAAATATTCAAATACATTTCAAAATTCTACTCCAAACATAATCAAAATATTATTTTTGAATAAACATCGCAACGAACCTCTAAATATATCTGGACTTCAATTCAAACTCAAGTCTGATATTGTTAGAACATACTGAGAAAAATTAAATGACTAAATCAACTTTTAAATGAAGATATGGAAAAAAACCATCTCCTCCGTTGTCCAGCTTTTGTAGAAGAGACCAGCCTTCCTGCTAAATATTGGAGTGCAAGAGAGCAAATTATTTCATTATCAAGTGCTCGACATTAGATACCAACCAACCAACCAACTTTTACTTCTTGTCTTTTGTATTAATGTAGTTTTATGAAAATAAATTGGAAATTCAGAATACTGGAAAAAGAATTAATAGAAACCAACTAAAACATTTTACAAGTATGATTTAAGAACAATTTAAATGCTGTATTCAAAAAAATTACTTCTATAACTGTAGAATGATTAATTAAATTTGTTATCTCAACTTTATAGTACTCTGTCATTATTCAAATACCAAAAAAAAAAAATTAAGTCGCTGACATCTAATTATTCATATTTCCTGGCAAGAAATGATATGCAAATTTAAAGATTCTGAGCATAAATAAGAGATTAGACATCACAATTGTTTTTTTTGGAACTTATTTTGATTGTAAAACCAACTATATACACTGTACTACTGTATAAACTAGAAACTGGGAATGTACTAGGACGTTGTATTTGTACACATCTGCATTGAAAAAGCATTGCATTGTTAAATTAATAATTGTATATATTTAAAAAATGCCTTAGTACTAAATTATATTTACACAAAGACTCACACACACTCAATACTTCCACATCTATTGCTGCTATGATTTTCCATATTCACTCTCTGATTCTAATTCATTTTCTGATAATGATAATGATCCTCCCACTCTTCTTCTTCTCATTGCATTTTCACTCTGGAAATCAAGTAGAAATTATTAATTTTAAGTATATTTTATGTTCTGAAAATATTTTCTCCAGAAAATTAAACAGCATAGAAACCAAAAGAAATTACATTACAAGAAAGGTGTTATTTTTAATAATTTATGGAGAATTAAAGATAGTATTAAAACAAATCACGAGGAATTAACACTTTGAGGTAACTGAAGTTGATTCAAAGTTAAATATGGGAAATAACATTATGAGGTTCTTAATTCATAAATTAATGAGTAATTTTTTACATCTTACCTCATCTAAATTTATATTTGCTCTAAACTCGACTTCATTATTATCCAGTGTAAGGTATATATATTAATTGGTGTTTCTCGTATAATGTATCATATTTATATTATTATTATTATCGTATGATTATTGTTATTACCCTATAAAATGTTGTTTGTACATGACATTTACATTGCTATATTATTGTATCTTTAACTGTTTATAATTAATATAGTGTATATCTATATTTGTCAAATATTTATTTGTATTTGTGCTGGTTGAGTGGAAGAGAGGGCCTTATGGCCTTAACTCTGCCAGAATAAATAAAGTATTATTATTTATTATTATTATTATTATTATTATTATAGTTTGTTTTCTTAAACATGGAAATTCAAGTTTTCAAAAGGTCAATCCCTTTCATTTTCAACCACTATTATAACTACGAAAATATTATTTTCTCTCAAAGAATTCAATGTGTTCATAATTCTTGCGCACGTTTTATTTGTGATATTCGCAAATTTGACCATGTTACACCATTCCTGCAACAATTATCGTGGCTTCATCTAAGAGATTGTAGGACTGTCCACTCCCCTATCCCTTCTCTATAAAATACTTCACACATCATCGTCTAATTATTTATCACGCTGTTTCATCAAACTATCCGACACACATAATCTTGACACTTGATCCCATCAGCACACTGTCCTATATATCCCTCCTCATCACACTGTGTATTATTCATTATCTTGCCAAAACATGGAATTCCCTTCCGACCTATGTCAGAGACTGTCAAACTATAACATCCTTCAAAAAGAAACTAAAAAATTATTTAATAACAAACTAACTTATACACCTCACTGATAGAATTATTTTAACAATTAATAAATTTAATTATTTATGAAAATAATATTAAAATTAACAAATATTTTCATTTGTTTAAACATTGTATAACTGTAAAATTAGTTTTCTGTATCTCATTTTTCTTTTTTTTTTATATAGGCCCCTACATTAGACAGGAACGGTCTACCAACAATTTAATTTATCTTGCTAGAATACATTTTATTATTAGTTTTAGTCTTAATCTTAACTATCATTAACTGGTAGTATTATAGATCATAATACAATAGATATTATCTTATTGGTCAAATCTTCTCTTAATATTTAATACTAGAGTTAATTAGTAGTAGTAAGTAGTAGCAGTAGTATTCAAATGTTCTGAAGCTCTTGATTTGTCATCATTCGCTTGCAGGCTTCCCAATAATAATCAGCAATTTGGAATGGTGTTTCAACTATTTTCTGAAGTTTTATGGGAAAAAAATTCAATTTAAAACTTTTCTTTAATTTTTTAATTATTAATTAATTTTTTAGTTTAGTTTAAAATAAATAGGGCTAGCAATTTGGAATGGTGTTTCAACTATTTTCTGAAGATCAGCGCAGAACATCAAGTGATCCTTGTTCATTATCGTATTTGCATCCTTGCATACCTTGATGTTATTTGTCTTTTCTCCCAAAACAGTCCCCTCCTGGAGATCCGAATGTGGGACTTTTACCCCGGAATCTTTTGCTTTGGGAAGCATATTGAACATCTTTTGTAGTTCATTTTGCGTGACCCAGAGTGCACCTGCTAGTACTACCAGCGGAGGCAAACTACATTACACTCATTTTTTAGAAATGTTTAGAAAAAAAATGAAGAGATTCCCTAGGCCTCGAATACTATAATACTCTAATACCATCGGGTTCGAAAAAAAGCAAGAGTTCAGTCAAGGGAGACTGGATAGGAAAGTTGAATGAGGAAATTGGTACATGTAAAGGAATAAATACCAATTTAGATATAAGAAGCAAAAGAAGGAGTAAAACACAAGTAAGTGGAAGTAATAATTTTGCTCAGCTTGGGTACCTTGTGGTCGCCATCCACACATCCCCTAGGTGGGGGCCCCTGAGGGGCTACAGTTAATTATGATTGTAATATTCTGATGTAATATATGTTTGTCCTGGTGAGTGGAAGAGAAGGCCACATGGCCGTAACTCCACCTAGATAAATAAATAAATAAAAAAGAAGAAGAAAATGCGGTAGTCATAATGGCGGTTGAAAATGAAAGGGATTGACCTTTTGAAAATTGCAGTTTCCGTGTTTAAGAAAACATAAATTATGAGGTAAGATGTAAAATTTATGAACTGAAGTTGAATTGGAAATATACATCTCATCTCATAAGATGAATTTTCTCACTTGATGTTTCAAATGCCATCATCCCCATTCTCAATTTTGATATAATAAAGTGATTTTTTACCCTCTGATGGTGAGAGGATGACTAGAGGTCAAATACTGTTTGAAGGGGACATGAAATTCATTTTCTTGTTCTTTTGTAAGTAAATTGTTCCGAAATTGTTGATTCTGCTGGTATATCCAATAATGTATTCAGAGTTTCACAGGGAAAGAACACTATGAGGTTTAATTTAAGAATTAAATTAATGTTTTTATTACCTCACCTCATATCCTTTTTCTTCTATACTGTAGTTTCGGAGCTTATCTCCATCGTAAGCCTCTGGTCGACCGGTGTTATGTCGTTTCTTGGCGACATAACACCGGTCGACCAGAGGCTACTGACGATGGAGATAAGCTCCGAAACTGCAGTATAGAAGAAAAGGATATGAGGTGAGGTAATAAAAACATTAATTTAATTCTTAATTCTTAATGTATTCAGAGTTTTATATATTTTCAGTTCTGTGGTTCTGAATTAGCATCTATTGCAGATTTCTCTACTACTTCTCTTTTGATGTTTCTGAAATGTTCTTTAGTACATGTGTTAAAATTTAGTTCAATTTTCCCTATGTAGATTTTTTTCACAATCCTTACAATTAATTTGGTTTAAAGGACATCAAAAAGTCAGGAATATACCAAATAATTGTAAGAATTGTGAAAAAAATCCACATAAGAAGGAACTAAACAAAATTTTAACACAAGAACTAAAGAATGGTTCAGAAGAAACATTAAATGTGTGAAAGTAGAAAATTCTGAAATTATTTGTGGAAGAAGAACCACTAACTAAAAGTATTTAAAAATTGGAAACTAACAATTATTTGGGGGAAAAAAATCCACTTTAAAAAGAATAATAACAGAGTCACATGAATTTCGAAGTTCCTGGGAATTCGATCTTGAATGTATCCACACACCAACCGAGGGAAGAAAATCAGCTTACATCCAAGTTCAACCCAAATAGTAAGAATTTAACTTTTATAGCAAAATCACTCTGAGGTTTAATTTAAGATTTAAATTAAAATTCTTTATACCTCATACCCAGTCTTCTTATTAAAGTGGTTTCAAAACCTAGGTGGTTTCATCTTCAGTAATATTTTGACCAATGTTATGTCAGTCAGGAAAACTGCTTCTTACTCCATCTGTTGGAGGACCGATGAACTTCCAAATAAAATTTCACAGGAATTTCAAAATTTATAAGTATTTAGTTCCCCTCAGGGGTCCTCATCTAGGGGATATGTGGATGGCGACCACAAGGTGCCCAAGCTGTGCAAAACATTTCTTCCACTTACTTGTGTTTTGCACTCTTTTAACTTTACTATCTAACCTCTCTTGGTTAACTCTTGTTTTTTCGACCCCGACGCTATTAGGACATCTGAGGGCTAGGGAGTCCTTCCTTTTTTTCCATTTCTTCTTTCCTTTATTTTCTTTTCTTCTCCAGAAAAGCCTGACCAGAGGCTATAAGATGACAGCCCCATCACTGGTCTTGCCTTCCTTTGGCCAGCAACCAATCGAAGGGACTATTATTATGCTTTCAAGTCTTATATGAGAATTTTCCATAAGGGAAAATTTTCTATAGGATCGTAACAGGCCTCGGCCTAATACTTGGAAGGAAGAAGAAGAAGTATTTAGTTGAAAATAAACATGTCCAGGTGAGAAATTAATCTTATGTGGTGCATATTTCTGATTGAACTTTAATCAAAGTTAGGTTTGTAACTCATTAATCACATGAGTTATCACAGTTCTTGTCCAAAATTGTATCTTCCTACTTTACATCAAAAGTTTGTGTGTTGGATAAGTGTTCAATTACATAAAATAAATATCTGATCTGATGATCTTGAAATCTGACCTTGTTAATTTTCATACTTCATATAACTCCAAACAATAAAAATAATAAGAAACAGGATAAAAATGGTTCATATAACCTCAAACAATAAAAATAATAAGAAACAGGATACAAATGGTTTCCTATAACCTCAAACAATAAAAATAATAAGAAACAGGATAAAAATGGTTCATATAACCTCAAACAATAAAAATAATAAGAAACAGGATAAAAATGGTTCATATAACCTCAAACAATAAAAATAATAAGAAACAGGATAAAAATTGTTCATATAACCTCAAACAATAAAAATGATAAGAAACAGGATAAAAATGGTTCATATAACCTCAAACAATAGAAATAATAAGAAACAGGATAAAAATGGTTGTCCTCTTATATCTCCATTTTTAAGGAGTTACAAAGCCTAAATCTGATGTAATACATAATAATGTCACTTCTATTAATTCAAACTATGGAATAAATCCCATCATAATGTTTTCATAGTAGAAGCAATCCTGTTTTAATGTGAATAGAGTTCACTACTATGGGTAGGCTATATGGGATTTAAAGAGAGAAATTTGTGTTTGTTCCTGGATGCCTTGATAACTCAAAGGTAGAGTGCCAGCATGCAAAGCTGGAAATCCTGGGTTCAAATGTCGGTCCAGGCTGAAATTTTCCTCCTCCTATTGCATGTGGATGGCTTACTTAATTTCAAAATTACTTTTATAATTACGTGTATTAAAAGTAATTAAAACATTTTGTTTGTTCATTGTCTGTATTAAAGTGTTCATTTAAAATGGCAAATATGGATTTCATTCAGTCCCAAGTCCATGAATATCCATATATCTGACATGAAAATGTTAATCTTGTACATTAACACACTCTGAATAGTTTAATGTAATTGTAAAACAAACCAACACAAGTGCAGACAGTTAAATTAAAAACTAACATTGCATTATATGCAAACTTTTATACATTCACAATCAAAGATTAGAAATAGAAGAATATTTGTACTTCTATTTTACATATTACATTTTTAAAAGCAAAAAAATCACAAATTAAACACTTCAAACAATACATACTCCAGTACTGTGTCACCATATTATTCTCCTTACAGGCACCTAGAATGAAATTACCATTTTCAAGCGACAAGTCAATAAAGAAGATCTCAATAAAGCAACTATCATCAAAACTGTAACTTCTTTTTTAAACCAAAAGCAGGTATTTAAATCTAAATTCAGTTCAGTGTGCAAAGTTTGAAGTGGTAGGCCACTAAGTAATATTTCAGTATTGATAATTCCCATTTATAAAAAGTAAAAAAAATGAAAATGAGGGGCTTCGGTATAAAACATGGTAACTGACATTTTGGGGAAAAACAAGATATATAACATACAGTATGTTGTATTTTGAGTGTAACGAAGTAATTATTCCTTGAATATGATGGCAGAAGTGTTAAGATTTTTTCTTCCCTGATAACTATAGACTGCTGTATGTATAACTTAGTTTGAGAGACCAATATCTTCAAAACAACACCTAAATGTCAGTTACCATGTTTTACTTCCAAGCCCCTCACATAGTAGACACAGCAAACTAAACAGTGAATTAAAATACATAAGTTTCATGCTAATATATGTACAATATGTCTTCTTCTTGTAAGCCCATGTTTTCCCTTAACAGCAATTTAAGCACTCTCCTCCTACAGGGAAGAATTTGAACCATAATTTAGTTACACTTGACGATTTTATTATTAATTTAACACTTCTCATAGAAGGATAAATTATATTTGAAGAGAAAAATTTAGTTACACTTGTTTATATACATTGTCTAATAATGAAAGTAATATCAACATCAGTGATAATTTAAATCCTTACAGCAGAATGAAGGTTTTCAGATCTGGTTGTGTAATGAAGAACATTTCCTGGGATAATAGGTCATGGCTGATAGTTGCTGTTGTAGTCAGATGTTTCGTCTCCTGCAGCCAGAAATAAAATGTCTGGCTGCAATGTCGACTATCAACCATGCCCTATTAGCCCATAAAATGTTCGTCATTAATCTAGGACACCTCTAAGTAAATATGTTGCTGTCATGGCTATTAATGACAGTACAAGTAATCATTAATTAACATGTACACTCTCTCAGCCTTAGTTTCGACATTAACAGGATTTCATTATATTATTTTTGTTTTTAGTTTGATCATCTTACCTCAATGTTAATGTTGATTTGTTCTTGAACATGTTTCAAAAAATTCTGTTTTATCGTCAGCTTGTCCAGACTGGTTTGATTTATGTTGCATTATGTTGCAAAACCTGCATGTTGATGTCAGCTCCATCTTGTGGTTGGCCAAAGAACCTCAAAACAAGGTCATGCTCTGTCGGTATTTCAAAATTCATAACTCTGTTTTTGTCCTTCTGAATACAAATTTTTTTCCAAATAGTCAGCTCTTTTGTATTTTCTAACTGTTTCAATAATTTAGTGTCTGAATTTATATTATGTTTTTCAGACCAAACATGAGCAGCAACTGCAGATTTTTCCATTTCCCCATTTTTAATATTTCTTATGTGTTCTTTGGTTCTAATTTTTAGGTTTCTTTTTGTTTTTCCTATATATATCTTTTCACAACCCATGCATTCAATTTGGTATATTCCTGACTTTTTATTTTTATCAGTTTTTTTTTTCATTTTTGTTGGTTTTTATTAGTTTATTTAAACTGTAGTTATTTTTTGGTGCTAATTTAATATTAAACTTTTCAAATATCTTTTGGAATTTATTTCATTACTTCTCAAATAAATTAGTTACTCAGATTTAAATTAAACCTGATGTGATTTTTCCTATAAAAGTTCAGTTCAAGCTATTCAGATGTTCTTGCAAGTCTGAGTGGACCTACATTCCTGTTCATATAATCAAAGAAAAATGTCTATGGTACAGTGCTGGAAATTAAACTGGACTCCAGGAAGCTCCAGGCATTAGAAAAAAAGAGCCAGTAAACATCCTACTCATATCCAGCATAATGCCTTATCAAGAGATGAGATGAAGTTCCTATTTTATTGAAGGGCTATTATATAAAAAGATACTGGCTGACCATGCATGTTGCATCCTTCACAGGGGCAAATGAAATTAAATGGATGACATGAGTATGAAGTGGTAGAATTACATTTTTAGCAAGGGAAAACAAGAGGAACTCTAATGAAAATCTTCCCAGGCGCCAATTCATACACTGCTATTTTCATTTGGAATGATCAAGACGCAAACTCACAAGGCAGTAATGATGATAATTTACATAAATAATTTATTATAAATATATGTAATTATTATATTACTGTTTAATAATTATACTGGTGATGTTAATGATAACAATAATTAGTCAATTAATTGAGGTGAGGTGATGAAATTTTACTTAAATAATTACATATTATTATTATTACTGATATTGGAATAACTATTATTAGTAGAAATGAGGTTAAGATTAAGTTACACTTACGTCTGAAAGTCCCACGGCTGGTTCTGATGCATAACCTACTTCTTGTGCATCTTCTTCATCAGCTTCATATTCTTCTTCTGAATCTACAAAAAATACAAATCAATTAAAAGTTTGACATCTACAACAAATATCTTATATATGCATGTATATAGTGGTAGGTGTCCTGCATCATAGGTGAGTGGTTAAGGCATCAAGCCTTGTCATAGAGCTATAGGACATATGCTGCTTCGAGTCTCCATGTGGGAATAAACTTTCTCATGGAATTTCAGCTGATATGGGATCCATCATCAAGAGAATTTGTGTAGCTACAGTAAGTAGTAGCTAAAGGTTGAGAAAACCAATTATAATGGCTGGGGGCTTGAAATGCTGACCACATGAAGGTGCTTTTCTGGTTGGATGAGTGTCCACCTCTGTAAACAACACATGTGATTGCAAGACCAAGTGGTAAGCCAAGTGCCTTTTAAGCTGTCATGCCACTGAGTTTACTCAACATCATCAACAACAACAACGATTAAGCCCAATGGCCTGTTCCGATTCATTATAGGTCGAATTGGTCCTTCCATCTCTTCAATGATCTTCCCAACATTCTTCTCCCTTTTGGTTTATAATTATACATTCTTCCTGGTATGCGCTGTTCATTCATTCGTAATACATGCTGAAGATAAGCATTTTGATAATATTTTATTCTTTCACAGAAATTAAATATATTAAGTTCTGTTATTATATCTTCGTTTTTCTTTTTATCGGTCCTTTGGTATCTTGCAATTGCTCTCAACATCTTCATTTCAGCAGCCTCTATTTGTTTACTATCTGCCTTTGTTAATGTCCAGGTTTACTATATATATATAATGGTGGGAAGCAAAGGCTTCTTTGTCTCTGACCAAGTCAAGAACCCTTATGGAACAGACTCTTACCTAGGTTTGCAATTCTTTGAAAGATAAAAGAAGGACACATTTTCCAATATTCAATTCCAATCATGAACTGTCAGATGTTTTTTAATATATCTATCACATATACGGTACAAGAACTGCTGGTATGAATGTTCTTTTTATTAATTTTTATTAATGCAAGTGTACATATCCCTAGTAACACTGCAAACATGAAATGATGAATGCTGAGTTTGAAGTAAGGGATCTGGCTTTAAGCACAAAACTTTCTCTTCTTCTTCTTTGGCTTTCCCCCACTTATAGATTTGCCATCTTCAGTCTCCATTTATCTCTATCATTCCAATCTCCCTCTTCCAAATTCCTATCATCCATTATAGTTCTGACGTAAGTTTTCCATTTCCATCTTGATCTGCCACGTTTATTTCTTCCAGGGTGTGACCATTGGTATATATTTTTTGGCCATCTTTCATTTTCCATTCTTTGTACATGGCCATACCATTTAAGCATTTGCTTTTCAATCCTCTTAACAACAGATATGGTGACATTCATTTCTCTCCAAAGGAATTCATTTCTTATTTTATCCCGTCTTGTTTTTTGGAGGCTTCTTCTAAAATAATCAAATTCAACTGTTCTAATTTTATTCTTTTGTAATTCCGTCAGAGACCAAGTTTCACTTCCATATGACAAAATATTCTGTATTATGCTCTTATAAATTTTCATTTTAGTTTCCTTTGTAATATTTTTATTCCAAATTATTCCATATAATGTCTTAGTTGCATTTTTTGCCATTGTAATTTTAGTCTGTACATCTCTCTCACAGGTACCTAAACTTGTAATTATTGACCCAAGATATTAAAAAAATTCACACTTTTTTATTTTCCCTGTTTCTTGTATGAGGTCATCCACATCCTTTCCCAAACACATATATTCTGTTCTCTGTAAATTTATATTGTCCCCATTTTTTATATTCTTCCATTACTTTATTTATCATATATTTTATATCATCTTCATCCCCTGCAAAAATAATTTGATCACCTGCAAACAACAATGTAAGCACAAAACTAAGAATGAAATAATTTTGTGGTAGAAAGAGAAACTCACCTGACTCATCTATGTATTGACTATGTGTGACTTTGCAAACCATTTGTGCCAAGTCTGTAAAAGTATAACTAGAGGACTCATGTTGATGACTAGGTTTGTGTTGAATTCTACTAAGTTCAGGTTTGAATATGGGAAGCAGACCTGCTTTCAGTAAACCTGCAAAATATGTCTTCCCATGGTTGTACCCAACTTCCTGCAAACCAAACATTACAACCCTTACTACAGCACACTTGATATCCACTTCCTCAATTAAGAATCCCTTCATATAAAACTAACAATTAAAACATAAATTACAAAACAAATGATTGTTAAACTTTTTTTCTTTAGAGGTTATTTGTAGTTACAAATAAAATTAATTGATATGAGGCGAGGTCAAATAAATTGAATTCCTTACACCTAACCTCATATTACCTCTCTTTCTTAGAGCAGTTTCAAACTAATATCTCCTTCATCCTCAGCCAACAACTGACTACAAAGAGAGCTAATGTCAGGGAAGGTGTAAGGAATCAGTTCATTTTATTCAACAAAATACCCCATAGCATGAATTCCTAAACATATTTATGATGTATGTATGTATGTAGCTAATGTTCTGGAGTTAACAACAAAGTATTTCTCATAAGTAATGCCACGAGTGATTTCCAATTTATCTAGAGAATTTGGAAATCAAGAGTGGCATTTGTTAGGACTATTTAACGAATAAAATTAGGCTATTTACTCACAAATCATTATTTAAATATAGTTACTTTAAAATATTTATTTATTTAATGTAAACGGCGATGTTTGAAAACACATGAGAAACGTTATGTTTCGTTTCTCCATCCACTGCAACAAGATCATATAATGTTATATATTGCCATCTGGCGTGGGAAACTTGAAATATCATCGCAATATTATAAGAATGCATCCTAGCGGAGAAAAAATTAAACACATCAAACTGTATATTATAACCAAAATTATAGGTTATTAATTTATTTTTTAGTAAACAACTCGGTAAAATCATTATTTAATAACACAATTATAGAACACAGAATTATCAAAAAGAACTCGGCAATATCATTATTTAAAAACACAATTATTGAACACACAATTGTCAAATTTGTATTTCGTCTATAACTTAATTTGAAGCACAGCCAAATCTTGTTTCTGCCATTTTGAACATTCAAATATGGCGGCTTTACTGTTAACTCAGTCACTGCAAAATAATGGTCAGACCTGTTCAGAATATTAAAAAGGAGGAGCTTTCTTTAATATGGTAATTATAATACTGATAAATATTTCGTGAAACACGACTCTGATTGGTTGTAAAACAGAAATCATTGAAACGTGATTGGTCATTGACTCCCATTTGGGGCATGAGTTAAATAGTCCTTATAAATTTTTATGATAAATGAAGTGAAGTATAAAGAACTGACTAAATTTTTTTTGATACTCTACCTCATACTGTGAGCTTCTCTCAATTTTATAGTTATATTTGTAGTTTATTCAGCAACTAGTGAATGTATCATGGTTTTGAATCTTGGAAATAAGATCATGTTTTTTTTTTGTTTAGTGAGATGATTGTGCTTATTTTTGCTATGGAATTAATTACCATATCAGCTGGTAATTTACTGTGGTATACCTTTCATATCCAGGGTTATTTAAACATGTCACAATATGACACATTTTTGTTTTTAATTTAAATTACAGTGGGAGGAAACACTTTGAGGTATTTACGTCAATGAGTTGGAGAAATGCTTTAACATATCACCTCATAAGGTTGCATGTCTTCATGATACCGGTTTTAAAAGTATAGTATTCCTTCCATCTTCAAATTCCAAAGTCTTTACGATACCAGTTTCAAAAGTATAGTGTCACATCCATCTTCAGTTAAATTCCAACTCTGAGTTGGTATCATAAAGACATGCAACTTTATGAGGTGAGATGTTAAAGCATTTTCTTCAACTCATTCATTAACATTTTTGTTTGTTTCTTATATGCCAATTCAGAGCAAATGCTGATATAACAGAGGAAATCTTAGAAAGAATTATAAAAGATAATTACAATTATGAAATATACTAGGTTTATTGTGAAAATAGGTAAGTTACCTTGATTTCATCAAAACTACCAAACTGTAGGGTCTTGTATTTGTCAATTGGTGGCCTGATGTACTCACAATAATCACTTGACTTTACTTCCTGCAATACAAATATCATGATGTAATTACAATTTTTTAAAATAAAAATATAACAGAAGCTAACCTTTTTAGAAAGTCTAATGTCTGGTTTCACAGCTTTGCCCAAATAAGCTTTAAAAATGTTCAATTGGATACATAATTTATTTTTGACTCTCGCAAATATTTCATATGTTGATTAACTTGTTATGACAACTTATTTATTAATAGCTATAGAAAAATTGAAGATGTACAAATCAATTATCATCATTATTACTGATAATAATAGTGATAATTAAATTAATAATATTAATATTATTGAATTTTATTTTTCAAGAAATTCACTTACCATCTATTGAAACACCACAAGTTTAAAAAAGTTTTAATATAAGATTGGCACCGAAGAACGAATACAACCTAAATAGGATAATTAAAACTGATATAAATGAAAAAATTGAAGAAGAAAACAAATCAGGAATTTTTCTGATCAAATGCAGGGATTAATATAAAATTATAGAATATTCACCTGAAAGGTCCGTCTCCTCAACTTGCAGGGATTATGATAAAATTTACATAAGAAAAACAAAAAGAAATTTGAAAACAAGGGTGAAAGAACATCTTAGAAATGTCAAAAATGGTGAAGTGGAAAAGTCAGCAGTAGCTGCTCATGCTTGGTCTGAAAAACACCTAATTGATTCAAAAGCCAGTCTAATTAAACAAATAGAAAAACAAAAAGAACTCACGGTTTGGGAAAAAATCCACATTCAAAAAGACAAGAAAGAAAAACTTATGAACTTCAAAATTCCTGCAGATTCTGATTGGATCCAGAGGTTTATCAGTCCACCAAGAGAGGGAAGAAGTAGTAGTTCTTCTGATTGACATAACATCGGTCAAGGAGAGGGTACTGAAGATGAATCTGCCAAGGATTTGAAACTGCGGTCTACTTAGAAGACTGGATATGAGGAGAGGTATGAAGCATTTAATTTAATCTTAATGAATATATGTGCTTCTTTCTCAAGCCTTCAACTGTAAGTGACGTAATTTTCACATCATCCAACCTGCAGTACTGCCAACCTGTGCATTACTTTTGAAAATGTTATCATATTATTATTATTAGAGTAAACAAATTGCTTATAAAACATGTATAAATTTCTAGTGACAGTTACCTCTAATTGACGGACGCAGGAAACATAGGCAAGTCGAGACTGAATATCAGGAAGATTAGGTACTTTGACTGGGGAAGCAAATGGATTCCAGCGTTTCCATAGTAACCACCAGCCTGAGAGACAATCTCCATAGTTTGTGAGATCTGTGTCATCCTGAGATCCAACATCTATAGCAAGAATGTGTTTTGCTCCATGACTTCTCATTACATCAGCTGTTGAGAGAGGATCACATTAAATATAAAACATTTAACAATGAATCTGCATTATCATTGCAAAACTTAAATGAATCAGGAAATAGTGTGAAAATCTTTTTTTTTAATACCTGTATGTCAATTTATTAGTATAAATAATCTTTCTATTCTATAATTAATTACAATTTTTTCATTTTCATTCGTTAAATGATTTTTTTAAATTTTTTGCAAGATATCTTATGGTATGATTTAGAAAACTTTAGCAACATTTTCATATTATTATAACACTTTCTTCATGTTTATATATATATATATATATATATATATATATATGGCCTAATACTTGGAAGGAAGAAGATATATATGTGAGCCTTTTAAAGCCATAGTGGTTAAACCCATTAAACATTTTTTGAGATATAAAGACTTTTAGTAGAATAGTAGTTGAAAAATTCAAACAAAAATTTCCTCATCCCGTGTATTCAAAATTGATTGTTTTAGCTCATGTATGTTATTTTTTGCCCTTATCCCCACTTATAAGTAATTTATAAGCACTTAAATAGGCCTAACTTACGCAACTTCAGCCTTATGCAGATTGAGAGTATATTTTAAGAAAGAACTTGCATAATCAACAAAAATAATATTTTAATTTTAAAAGATCGACCGTTGTGGTCTCGAGGTAGGGTGCTGCCTTGTCATGCAGCGGGCCCGGGTTCGATTCCCGGTTGGGACAAGTTTGCTGGGTGATAGAAAGATAAATGTTAGGCCCAAATGGTCCCGGAACAACATTTGGCTATCATTATCATCATTAACATATTCATTAAGTTTAGGATTAAGGTCTCTCCTGGCTCAACATTACCATCATCACCACCTATCATATATCATCGGAGTAGCATAACTCCGCCTTCCAGGCATCCCAACCTCAGAAGTGAGTTACAATTACACCATGCCATGAGAGAATACCTGAATGTCAAAAATGACAATGTGGTGACATTGAACAAAAAAAAATTAAATAAGTATATTACGTCAAAAATGATATAAATCAATGTCATCTAGTTTGATATCAGCCACAAAAGTTTCTCTATTCAACATCCTAGTGTCATCAGCAAGTAGTGGACCATTAGCTGAAGGTGTTTAACTACATAAGAACTAAACCTTGGATGGGTGTAAGTCTTCAGAAACGGACCACAGCGAAAACTCTATTTGTTTAATTATATAAAACTTAAACCTGTGACTCGAACTTATCATACCTTGATAATGGCATGTGGGATCATGCCGAAACGTCGGAGTCAGTGGCCAGGGGCCAAACTTGAATCCAAGACACGGAAAACCCAAGAAAACTTTCTTATTCATATATAAATATAAATATATATATATATATATTCCCCCCCCCCCCCCCGTCAGGCCTTGGTCTTTTGTAGGGTTGAGACAAAGGTACATTTGCCAGTGATGATAATAGCCATGTTTTCCTGGTGTTTTGATGTTCAGCTTAAAAATGGAAGCTCAACAAACATGTTCTCCTTGTAAAAGATAGTAAATGGATCAGATTTCCAATACCTAATCCATTGCATCCTTAGCCATGAAACATGTTTTCTTCATCAGGCTTTCTCTTAGTAATGTTTTTTTCTAAATATTTTCTGTAGCCAAAAACTCTTTGCCAGACATCACAGTATGATGAAAGGATTATTTTTCCTTGATTTCGCGATAACTTGAAACCAGCCAGAAGGACAAAAAATCTATTGAGTCTTACAGTACAATTCAATTAAGCCGAAGTTTGAGTCGTTCGGAAGACTGGAATGACCACTGATCATAAACTTTGATCAATGGTTTCAAAGTTGTCTTCATTCAAAACTAGCCTCAATAAATTTAATGCCATTTTCCAGTTCCGGTTTCATCCTGTGCATGCATCACTTTGTAATATTTTACTTTATAATATCGCTTTATAATTTGCTGTTGGTGCTCTACATTTTATGTGTTTGTGGAATATATGTATAATTAGTAGCAAATCACTTTCGTGACACTAGAACAAAAACAGTACCTGGAGTTACACCACTTTGGCTATCAACAGATAGATAGCACTGCTGACTGCATAAACTGTGATGCCATTTGTGGAGCAGTTTGGGGATCTAGGAATTACACCACTATTCCTGCAGGTAGTTTAACATATCCAGAATTTATTTCTAACATTAACGCAGATTTTTTAAAAAGTGGGGTTACACCACTTTGGCTTTAAGAGGCTCATATATATACACTTCAATGAAAGAATGAGTCACTTCTTATCTCACCTCATACTCTATGTTTTTTAAACACGAGAACTGCAGTTTTCAAGATGAGTCCCTCTAATCTTCAGCCAACATTATGATTACCGGCTTTTCATTGGAATCATCTATAACATTGCCATCTGGTGTTTATCTGGGACCTGATATTGAGGTTCATCAAATCAACACCAGATGGGAACGTTATAGATGATTCCAATGAAAATATGGTAGTCATAATGTTGGCTGAAGATAAGGATTCATCTTGAAAACTGCTGTTTCTGTGTTTGAAATAACATGGAGTATGAGGTAAGATAAAAAGTGACCCATTCTTTCATTGAATTAAGACCCTCATAATGTTATTTCCCTTTTAACTGTGGATATATACACTTGTTTGCACAGATTATTATATTGCACCAGTCACTGCTATAAGCGTAACTGGGCAGTAAGAGCTCTGAATATCAACTTGTAAACCCACAAGTCTTAATAACACTGTATGAATACTGAATAATAACTTGGGAACTCAAAAATTTATTTACTGAATAAAGAGAAAGGATGAATCACCTAGCATTACATCATTCAGCCCTTTAATTTAACCATTAGAACTAAAGAAACACATAAGAAATGTAAAAAGAAGAAGTAGGAAAATCTGCAGTAGCTGCTCACATTTGGTCAGAAAAACATAAAATAGATGTAAACACCAAATTATTAAAACAGTTAGAAAACACAAATGAACTCAACATATGGAGGAAAAATTTACATCCAGAAGAACAAGGAGAGAATCATGAAGTTTGATATTCCCAGGGAGAAAGATTTAATACACAAGTTCTTTGGACCACATAAAGAGGGAGCAGGAGTCGAAATCCAGGGCTGACAACTTAAAGATCATCAGTCTGTACCAACTGATGATGGAGCAGAGATGCTTTGAAACATGTTTTAAAAACATGAAGTAGGATGATGGCAGACTCAAAGTTTGCTGAATGGAAATTCCAAGAATCACTAATTAATACTTGTAAATATTTTCTATAACATATTTAATGCAATTTCAAATGTCTGAATGATAAAACATTTTGAATAAGATGCTGGAGAAGGAGAATTCAACGATAATATGCTAGTATACTAATTCTTGATTTTCATGGCACAACAGGCCTAGAAGGCCCTTTAGCTGCCAATTGGATGCTGATCTCATAACCGCTCTACTTTTTTGAAGTCAGAATAGAGGTGACATGATGTATGACCTCCCAGTTGTTATATCTGGTTTTCTTAAACTGGAGTCACTATTTGTCATAGCTAACCAAATTTATCATAATGTAGGTTTGCTATGGTCGCATATAGTGTCCAAAATTTCATGAGAACATTTCTTCCCTCCTGGAAGCTTGAATTAGTATTATCCTGAGGCTCTGCGCAAATGCATGTTGCCTTAGATCACTCGGCAACAGCGCAGCAAATTAATATTAAGATTTGCAAATGTATACTTCAATCAATTGTTAAAGAAATATCTAATTTCTTAAGGGGGGGGGGTGATGGGTGAAAAATTGACCATTTGAGATCAAAATTGGCATTTTTTGTTTTTTGTACTAAAAAATAGCCTGTACTCTAATGTATATGTTGACAAAGTTTCAGAGGCCTATGGCGCTTCTAAGTGCCCTAAATTACGTCAGAGTTAAAAGGCTGTGCCAGTTAAATACTACCTATACGCAAATATTTAAACTTGTTTTTCCACACTTTTATTTTCACTGCATTTTTGTACGTTCAAAATTGAATGGAATTCAGAAATTTTGACCTAGAAGATTCAACTTTTTACTGCATGTCCTAAAAACAATGGGTAAAATAGTGCATGGGTTTCATGATTGAAGTAGTATTTTAAGAAATAAAATGTATGCAATTATTATTTTTTTTGTAATTCCACACATGAGGTACATAATTTTTTTTTCTCCCTTTGTATTCACATTATAAGAATTCTAATGCATGATGTTTTTCTAAATATTTTAGGGGTCTTGTAAAAAAAATCAGACATTTTACTAAAAAATTGTAGAATCCATTTAATTACAATATATGCAAATTTTTTAAATATAATATTTAATAACTCATAAAATAAATGTCTCACAAGAATGAAACTTAAACACATCATTATGTACCATGTAGTGAATGTTTGTACAAAAAATCAAGTCTCTAGCCCAAAAAATGTAGAAAATAGAAATTTCACCAATCACCCCCTTAAATGTAAAACCTCTTTGTTAAATTTTAAATCATTAAAGCAAAAATCTCTAAAATTAAGAATATGCTAACATGAATAAAACTATCAATGACTGTTATGAGTAATTTTTAAACTACTGCCTAACACATCACACTACACTAATTCCAAGCTAAGTTCCAGCTGCACTGGAAACAAACTTCATAAGATATTACTCTATCTATTGGGTGAACTGTGGTGTTGATTTTAACTGTCATATGACTAAATTGTATATGAAACTGTCAATGACAGAAACATAGTTCTTAGGCAACATAATATTTTATGGGAAATAAGACATTCCAAGATAAGACAGTACCAATAATTAGGAACTGTCTCCATTTCTTACTTATTTATGACAAACAATTATATATGGGCCTACTTAAACAAATGTTTATGCTTTTCCATAATGTTGATAGATATTCTTTATTTATCGGTACAATTTCATTACGAGCAGAATTTATGCTCCATGCTGACTCACCTGTAAATTCTGCTGTTATTTTCACCACATTCTCAATGGCTAATGTGTTTTTTTTTTACTAAACTATTTGAAAACATTCAAAATAATTTGTTTCTTTGAATTGAACTTTTATAGGAAAAATCACTATGAGGTTTAATTTATTATCTTCTAATTAGAAGACTGGAGGATATGAGGTGAGGTATAAAGAACTTTAATTAAAATAGCATATTGTTTCTCTTTACTTTTCAAGTGCATTCCTTTCCGAAGTTTTAGAAATTCTACTGAAATGGCCATTTGATACAATTGAAATTCCAATGTATTCTGCATTGGACATGTGTAAGAATAAAACAATGCTTATACAATCTTTAAAATTGTAGTTATATATATTAAGATTCTCCCACATAACTTATATAGACATGTGCTAGATAATATATATTGTTGTTATTTTTTATTTTCTTTTGAATGATAGAGATCAAACTACTTTTCTTACATGCTTAAAGGTAAATTTGTTATTCAAACAATGAAAATACAGTCATATATCTGGTTTGTTTACATTACAACTGGATCTTAGCTTGGAATTAGTATACTTAATAAACCTATAAGATAAACAAACTCTCTCTATACATTATGAAAGCAAATAATATAGAATTACCTGGTACATTGTTGACATAGCAACCATCAACGAGTAAATGCCCATCTCTCGGGTCGCAGAAAGGTGGAAATATTCCAGCTATGGTCATGCTGGAGCGAACATAACGCCATAGGGAACCTGCAGAGATACTCTCATATCTGAAGGAAAAGTCCTTCCCAAGCATGCAATTGTATGTAATCTGTCTTCCTCATCACATCCCACAAAACATTTCAATTATGTCAAATATAATAGTTTTAAAAAATAGGAGAAGAAAATATTAATTAAAAAAATAGGAGAAGATCACAATATCGTGTCTTTGAGAAAAATACAACATTAACAAAATTTTTGTGACCAATCTTCTTTTTGGTGCCAGGGGTACAATTATTTTTATTAAATGGCAAGAACATATAAAATAGAAAAATCAGTAGAAACAGAAATTGTCAGTATTATAATAAAATATTCAATTTTTTAAAATCATCTATTAAACACTGTAGTATTTAAACTTTCATCTAAGGAATTAATTTATTAGTGTCTTAACATGTTGCTAATTTACATCATGTTAAAATTTTCAATTGTAATTTTTAATATAGCCTATATATATATTATTCTGTAACACTGGGTCAAACACCAATGTGGTCACATAAATAAAATAAACAAACTATATAAAAATAGGAGTTTTAGGTTTTGATCTTTATAAGTTAATTCTTTTCTGAAACCTAAATGAACACAACGATTTATGAAATATATCCCCAAATACTGGGTGCGGCAGCATAACTTCCTTTTTTAAAATGTGCGCCATTTAGTCGGTTGATGTCGTAGCGGAGCGCTAGTGGTCTCGTTCGAGAGGGGGGACTATAAAGTTTTGTCCTGACACAGTTCAGTCGCCATCATGCGTTGGAACAGTGAGGAGTGTGCATTTGCCATTGAGGCCTACTTTTCGAGCGGATGTTCTGTGATCGCAACCCGGCGCACCTTTCGGAATCGCTTTAAATTAGCCCCGTTGGCCCCTGTCCCGGACCGGAAATCAATTGTTACGTGGGTCACTACGTTCAGACAAACTGCAAGTGCGACAAGACGAAGAACTGGAGTCCCTCGGCCGATTAGATCACCTGAGAACATTGAGGTAGTGAGAGCTTCAATGTTGCGATCACCACGGCATTCTGCGCGCAAACATGCGTCTGCCCTTGGACTTTCCGATCGTTCTGTAAGGAGAATACTTCATGATGATCTTCATTTCCATCCATACAAGATGGCAATTGTGCAGGAACTTTCTGAACGTGACTTCAATTCTCGGAGGAACGCGTGTGAGGTTCTTCTGGAAGTCGTTCCTGAGGACGCTATTGTTTTTTTTTAGTGATGAAGCCCATTTTCATTTGTGTGGATCCGTCAACAAACAAAACATGCGCTACTGGGCTGACACCAATCCTCGACAATTGCATCAAAGGCCTTTGCATTCACCTAAAGTCACAGTGTGGTGTGCAATTTCCTCAAGTGGAATTATTGGTCCCTGGTTCTTTGAGGAAAATGAAGTCACAGTGACAGTGAATTCGGACCGGTATGTAAACATGTTACAGGAATTTTTTTTTCCCACGGCTAGATGAGTTGGACTTAGGGGACACTTGGTTCCAACAAGACGGTGCAACGGCACACACTTCAAGAGCATCGATGACTGTTTTGAGGGAACACTTCCCAGAGCGCCTTATCTCAATTAGGGGCGATTTGAAGTGGCCGGCCCCGCTCTCCCGATTTGACCCCTTGTGATTTTTTTCTATGGGGTTATTTGAAATCCCGTGTTTATGTGAACCGTCCAAGGACCCTACAAGATTTGAAGACCAACATCCAGGAAGAAATTGCCAACATAACGCCTGCTATGCTGGCAGGAGTCATGACAAACGCCAGAAATCGGTTTACTCAGTGTATGGAGAATGGGGGACGTCACCTACCTGATTTGATCTTCAAAACTGAGTAAAACAAAACTTTATGTATGTGCCTATATTATAAAAAACGAATAAAAATTTTCTGATTCATACAATGCATTTTATTAAGTTTTAAAAAAAGGAAGTTATGCTGCCGCACCCTGTATAAAAAGGAAAATAAAATGAACATGAATTATTAAGAATTAACTGTTGATATATCATGAAAAAATCCTAAACTCCTAACTTTATTTCTTTTTCTATTGTCTAATTATTTGTCAAATCATTTGTTATTTTTAAGGAACTTAGATAGGGGGAACTGGCCAGAATTTAAAAAAAAAACTGTTAATACACCAGACTTTGAAGAGATAGTGTTGACTTCAGTCAACTTTACATGAAATGAAAGTGTTTTCCATAAAGTTCAAAATGTATAATACCTGAAATATTAATTTCTGGCCACTGGTTCCCTATTTCAAAATACTCAGAGTACATTCCTTTATAATCTTTTTTATATATAATTTAGTCCTAAAAGGTTATAGACACCGTGTGTTTGTATGTGAAGATTATGCATGATTTCTCGAATGTGAGACATTAGTTCTGGTAACAAATTGTTGACTCATATTTTTGTGCTCCACAAACATTATATAGCTCTATCAGTTCAATAAAACATGCTAATTTCTTGGATCACAAATGGAGAGATATTTATTTAAATGTTAAAATTTTGGTATTACATTTTAATTGTCACTTGACAAAAAATATTGAATGAGCACAATTTTATATAAATTGCGTTTGATATTATAGGAATTAAAGGATAGATTGAAGCAGATATAGATGACAGTTTCCATTTTATGATAAACAGTTTTCCATTATCATTTCTTCATCAGTTATAATAAGTTAGATGCTATGAGTAGTTAACAATGGGGAAGAATTTTCTTGGCCTAGAAAGGATACAAAATATAAGGTATAAAATCCGACTGATTTTATATTTATTAATAATCCTGCACTTTTAGGTTTCTGATTCCAAACAAGTACAAATTGGTGCCAGTGTTCATTTCCATATAAGTACAGAATGCAAGATATTTTTAAAATGTTATAAAATTATGAGTTTGAGGCTACTCATATAGAAATACATAATGCATAATAAAATAATATGTGAGAAGGAAGCAGTTTCATTCTCTTTTTGAATTCAATATATTAGATTATGGCGATTTTTCTAATGTTTATTTTCTATCATCATCATCATCATCATCATCAAGGATTAGACCTGCTGGTCTGTTCCGATCTCATGTTAGAATTGGTCTATCCATCTTTTACTGGGTTTTCCAACATTTCTTCGTCCTAATGGTTTGTAATGAAGATTCTGTTTTGGAATTCTATTGTTATCCATTCTATTGATGTGGTCCATCCATTCATCTCTGTATTGTGTAATTTTATCTAATAGTTTGAATATATTCAGTTCTGGTGAAATTAAATGTTTCTTACCTCTCCTCATATAAATTTTCTAAGTAGATCGCGATTTTGAGACCACAATGGTTTCATCATCAGCACTTTCTTGGCGACGGATGTTATGTCGATCAGAAGAAACTCTTCTTCCCTCTGTTGGTGGACCGATGAACTTCTGGATCAGGTCAAAATTTGCGGGAATTTCGAAGTTCATAAGTTTTCCTTTATTTTTCTGAATGTGGATCTTTTCCAAAACTTATGAACTTCGAAATTCCTGCAAATTTTGACCTGATCCAGAGGTTCATCGGTCCACCAACAGAGGGAAGAAGAAGAGTTTCTTCCGATCGACTAACATCCATCACCAAGAAAGTGCTGATGATGAGACCGTTGTGGTCTCGAAATTGCGATCTACTCAGAAAATTTATATGAGGAGAGATAAGAAACATTTAATTTCACCATAAATTAAACCTCATAGTGATTAATTCCTATAAAAGTTAAATATTCAGTTCTCTTCGTATATCCTCACTTCACTTTTCATCCATTATTGTATAGCCAGCTACACTCCCCAGAAACCTCATATCTGATGATTCTATTTTTCATTCCTGGTTTTTGTTTTATGATATTACAGAGAGACAAAGATGACACTATTTATTTTAATTGCACTTGAAGATAGGCGAACAATAGGCTATTTTTCAGAATCATGCTTTAGGACTTTTGGATTTTATTGTTATATAGGTGAGCAAGACTCTTTCCATCTAGCAAGTATCTGCAGATGCAGTATCTATGAGTCAATAGATAATAAACTAATAAGTTAGCGGCTACAATATTCATGCAACACAGTCAATATTTATTGCATCGTCAACTTCTATAAATCTATAATTTTCAGACAGAGGTCTCAACATTTCAGAAACTGGGCATATATATGAGGTAATAATCTTTTTCATCTAGTCTCGTGTCCTTGTTCCAGGGGTCAAATTTGAGGCAATAATAAGAAATTAAATTTTAAATATACATTTTCACCTCATAAAATAAATTGTCCAGGCGAAAATATTTATTTTATGAGAAGAAATATGAATAAAATGATACTTATTTGTAGAACTTAGAGAAGATCATAATTTCAACTACTTGGTATTTATCAGACACAATAATGCATCAAAGTAGAATTTTGCTGTATATAGACCTAGATTATTTTAGATTTGGGCTGTACTTTAAAATATAAGTATTTATTTATCAAAAATTTCAAAGTAAACTCTGGATAAAATAATATATATTCTGTGGATTCCATTTAACAAGACCTTCAATTAATAGCATAATCTGCATTAATATGGCAAAAAAATCAATATAATTCTAGATAATAATAAAGATGAAAGGTTCACCCAAATGGGTATTTTTCTTTTGTGTTTGAACTAATTGTGGATAATATGAACAGCCAAATTATTGGAACATGCAAGCATGTTGATATCTTATGATGAAAGTTAAAAATTAAATTGTACCTGTTGGTAGGTGCCATCGTCCTCAATTTTGTTAAAATATTGTATATAAAATTAACTGGAGCGCTTTCGGAAGTTATCTTCCATCTTCTGCAGGTTGAGTTGCTGCTACAAACAGTTGGAGTATACATCACCCGTACACAACAACAACAAGTAGCGGAAGCTCAACCTGCAGAAGATGGAAGATAACTTCCGAAAGCGCACCAGTAAATTTTATATACAATATTTTAACAAAGTTGAGGACGGCACCTACCAACAGGTACAATTTAATTTTTAACTTTCATCATATGACTTCACCTCAACGGAATTTGATATGAATTTACTAGTATTGATGTTGATATCTATTGAACAGAAATAATTATTATTATGTTCACTATGTCCACACCGCTGTGGTCTCGAGGTAGCGTGCTGCCTTGTCACGCAGCAGGCCTGGGTTCAATTCCCGGTCGGGACAGTTCTTCTGGGTGAGGTTTTTATCGGGGTTTTTTCTCACCTGCAAGACAAATGTCAGGAAAACTTTAAGCCCAAACGGTCCCCGAAATCATATGGCCATCATCATCCTTCACCGGTGTGGAAGGCAATGAGGCAACGGGAAGCTACCACACCTACAATTCCCTAGCAAAGCTGCAAACATAGCATGAAAATGCTATGATAACAGTGAAAGACCTGCCCTCGGGCAGAATTACTATGGATGGATGTTCACTATATATTGGGCCAAATTTCAAACATCACCGAGTTAGAAATAAAATGAAATGCACAATTATTTAGTCTGCCATATTTTCTATTAGAATTATCAAAATTACTTGATTTTCAGCATAAAATATTTCCTATGTGGTCCAAAAAATTATTAACTATAGAAAAATATTGGACTATTTAAGTAAAATTTTATCTTGCTTCCTGTTTCCTCTGCTGGTAGACTGGAGAACATCGAAATCAAATCATTCTTCTTCAGTCTACCAAAAAAAAGGGAGCAGGAGGCAACTCTTCAAGACGACAAAACAGTCATGAATATAGTAAGGATGAAAGTGAAGAAGGTCCCGAACTGGTCTAAGAAGAAGAAGGATATGAGGTGAGGGGAGGTGATAAAATTTTACTTAAATAATACCTCATAGTGTTAATTCCTAAAAAGTCAATATTGGACTATGTTCACAACTATAAAACTAACAGGCAGATAAGCCAGATGCCTTGAAGTTAGGACCCCTATGGTAGTATTAAATTATATTCCAAATAGTAAAATTTCCGGGATGTCTCTTGAAGAGAGTAATTTTTTTCTAGACCATACCAGTTCTTCAAGGACTAGTACAAATTTGGTTGATGATATAAAAAAGAAATAGAGTTAACTGTTTAAGATTTTTTTTATTACTCACATCTTAACCATCGGCCGTGGTGGACTAGTGGTTATACTCCTTGCCTCTGGTCCCAAGGGTCGCAAGTTCAAATCCGGCCGGGGTCGATGGGTTTTTTTAGGATTGAAAAATCCAAGGAGCAAGTCCTCCGGGAGGGACTTTAAGCCATGGGTCCAGAGTCTGAAGATTTTCAGGCTCGTAAAAGATCCTTAAGCCTGAATGAAAAGGCCTCTAAGCAAAATTTACCAAATTTTCCCGTCCTAGTACTACCTTGGTTTCCTAGATGTCAGTATGAGGCGGAACGCTGACCACGGACCACTCAAAATGGTATCTATACGAAAACAAGTGTAACTAAATTAGTATAAAATAATATAAGTTAAAATCTGTCATCCTCAACTTATAAAATATGTATTCTTTATGCCTATAGGCCTTCCAGAACATCCATTCCATCTTCAACAGGTCCTTCTTCGCTACAATATTTAGTATGATGGTTGACGCTGCTGGTCCTAATGTGGTGTTATCATGAGTCACAACATTAGGACCAGCGGCATCAACCATCATACTAGATATTGTAATATTGTAGCAAAGAAGGACCCGCTGAAGAAGGTACGGATGTTCTGAAAGGCCTACAGGCATAAAGAATACATATTTTATAAAGTTGAGGACAATGGATTTTACCTAAGAAGGTATATTTTATATTTAAATTAATATTGGGAAGTAAACATTATGAGGTTATATCATTAATAGTGAGTGGAGAACATATTTTAATCGACTCACCTCATACATTTTCAAACTTCTTTGATACCGACGGTTTCAGACAATATCATGTCCTACTTCAGTCCTGGCTTCCACTGATGAAATTCCGTGATTGTTGATTTCTTTAGTGACATCACCTCTTGTGCTGCCATCTTTCGTTGGGATTATAAACTTTGTAATTAAATTTTTATCCACCGGAATATCGAAATTCATAGCCGATATTTATTCTTCTGAATGAATATCATTTCCCAAATTGTCAATTCCAACGGTTTATCCAATTTGGGAAATGATATTCATTCAGAAGAATAAATATTGATCTATGAATTTCGATATTCCGGTGGATAAAAATTTAATTACAAAAGTTTATAATCCCAACGAAAGATGGCAGCACAAGAGGTGATGTCACTAAAGAAATCAACAATCACGGAATTTCATCAGTGGAAGCCATGACTGAAGAAGGACATGATATTGTCTGAAACCGTTGGTATCAAAGAAGTTTGAAAATGTATGAGGTGAGTCGATTAAAATATGTTCTCCACTCACTATTAAAGGTATATTTTAACTTATTTTATTTTATGACTCTCCACCTCAACGGTTTTAACAATGAATTTTATTAGTATTAAATCAGTATGGTTCAAAGTCTTCCCTGTAGGGGGAGAGCGCCTAAAATCCCTGTTAAGGGAAACATGGGCTAACAAGATACATCTTAAACAACTCTCTTTATGGCAACTCAAACTTTCATTCATCATGATGATAATTTAATTTTAATACATAAGCTAACAGCCTATTAAAATTGCAATTAGAGAAAAAAAAATCTTACTTGTTCTAACAAAACATGAAGATATATATAATATTTTAACGTCATTTTTAAAGGAATTTACAAAAAATTACAAGTGATGAGAAAGACAATTTACATGCACACCTACTTCTTACCCACATGCACACCAAACATGTTAGTATTGGAAAACAAGTCATTAATATCACATAGAGGCAGGCACATAGCAATTTCTCTGATAACAGCTTGTGATTGGTTTACCTGGAAGATTGTTGACATATCCACCATCCAACAAGAGGTGGCCATCACCGGGATCACATAATGGTGGCATGTACCCTGAGAGAGACATAGATGCTCGTACGTATCTCCACAGAGACCCTGAAAGAGTTTCACACAAACTCTGCAAATTTTACAACTGCAAACACATAATTACGGATATAAGGTAAATTCAATAGTCTGTGGCTATAGATTCAGTCTCTATCTGGTCAGTTTCTTGACATTTTCAACGAATGTTGAAAAAAAAAACACCAGAATTACATTCCTTAATATTTATTTTATTAAAATGTAAACAAATGTTCTTTTACCATTAGATTAGTAGGTGATCTATATTAAAATTGTGTTTAAAAAGAATGAAATTAATTAATTAATTACTTTGTTTTTTAAATTAATTATCAGTTTTCACAATGTTTCACATCACCCAATTATTTTTTAAACAAAATTATTATTATTATTATTAAAATGATTTTAATATACGTCATAGAAAATTACCATAAAAAGAATTAATTTGACATAATTTAGGTCAAGAATTCCAATTAATCAGCAATATGTGTTACACCATTTGCTGTTTGCAGACGACCAAGTGGCAATTACTCAGGACACGGAAGATGCATCATACATGACATGTAAATTAATTGAGGAATACAAAAAATGGGGATTAAATACAAACATTAAGAAAACCAAATATCTTACAACAGAACTGGAGAATGAAGAGAAGTGAAAAAGTGGAAATTAATAGAGTGATAAATTAAAATATTTAGGATCAATTTTAGAACTAGATGGGAAAAGTTATTGTGAAATTGAGAAAATAATTAGTGATTGAAGAAAAGTAATTGGAATTTAAATTCAATGATATGGAGTAAAAATATTGTAAATAAAACAAATACAGTCATTAAATTATTTTCAGTCTGTTTTTCATCTTACCCCAAAAAAAAAATTAAATACATTAATATTTAAATAATTACTACAAGATGTTAAGTTATATGGTGCAGAAACCTGGACTCTAGGTAGACAATAAGCAAAAAAAGTATTGATAACAGAGATTAATTTTTGGCAAAGGGCAGCAAGAAAATCAAGAAAGGAGAAAATTCAGAACCAGAAAATTAGAAAAATAATGAATGTTAAACATAATATTACAGAAGTAATAGAAGAATGACAATTGAAATGATATGGACATCTGAAGAGGGTGGAGAGTAATAGAATCCCAAGAAAGATGTTGGATTGGAATATTGAAGGCAGGAGGAGGAGGGGGGGGGGGGAAATCCAGAGAACAATGGATGGATGAAGTAAGAGAAATATGATCGGCAAAGACCTCAAAGAATATGCTGAGGATAGAAATCTGTGGCAGAGCAAAATACATTTGGACTGAAGGATAGTTTACTGCAATGTAGAAAAAAATCCTTAATAAAAAAAATTAGGCCAAGTGTTAACAAAATGTAATAAATGCTGCATTTACACATTTCTCCAGACACAATTTTGAAGATTTAAATTAAAATATGCTTCAATGGTAAAACACCAAAAGAATCATAATAGTGAAAGTTGAACATGTAGGTAGCCCAACATGCAAGAACCACTTTCGAAATTGTTTATTTAGATAATTTTATTTGGATAATCAGATGGCATATGGAATGAAGGTTCATTGCCTCGGGTGTACAGAGATTGTATAAGAGAGAAAAATTCCATTTAAATTAAGATGCCTAAATAGCTCAGTGGTTTAGAGCACTAGGTATGGAAAAATAAGGAAAATCCCAGTTTAGGCATTAGGAGTTATGGCTGACGAACATGATTATGTTTGAAATCGCGATATCATGGAAGCATGAATCCTATGAGGTGAGTTGTTTAAACAATATGTTCTCCGATGAATTTTAGGCATACATATTTCTTTCTTTTTTTTTTTTTTTTTTAAATTTTACAGGAATTAATCACTATGAGGTTTAATTTATGATAAAATGAAATGTTTCCTAACTCTCCTCATATAAATCTTCTAAGTAGATCACGATTTTGAGACCATAATGGTCTCATCTTCAGTATAATCTTGGCGACTGATGTTATGTCAATCGGAAGAAACACTTCTTCTTCCCTCTGTTGGTGGACCGATGAACCTCTGTATCAGGTCAGGATTTGCGGGAATTTTGAAGTTCATAAGTTTTCCTTTGTTTTTCTGAATGTGGATTTTTTCCCAAACATTGAGTTCCTTTTGTTTATCTAAAGACTGGCTTCTAATTAAACAAATAGATAAACAAAAGGAACTCATGGTTTGGGAAAAAATCCACATTTAGAAAAACAAAGGCAAACTTATGAACTTCAAAATTCCTGCAAATCCTGACCTGATCCAGAGGTTCATCGGTCCACCAACAGAGGGAAGAAGAAGCGTTTCTTCCGATTGACATAACATCAGCTGCCAAGATTGTACTGAAGATGAGACCGTTATGGTCTCGAAATCGCGATCTACTTAGAAGATTTATATTTATATTTAATTTTATCATACATATTTCTCATCAAATATAATTTGTCCTTCAATGAGAAGTGATAAATTTAAAATAAAAACATAAAAAATCTCAAGAAGATTTATATTGTTCTCAATGAATGAATGAATGAATGAACAAATACTAATAATGTAAGTGAAATAATGTAAAGATAAATTAGAAAGTGTTACTGGAATTAAGTTAGAACCCAAATTATCCTTGTTCATCACCATTACCATTTTGCCACCTTCAGTGCTTTGAACTCAAAGCTGGAATAGTGGCATGCTTACACTGCCATAACAAAGTATGATTAAGAAACAAGCCTCATGGACTAGTGGTCAGCATTTATGACTACTGTTCATGAGGTCCTGGGATCGATCCCCAGTCAAATTAGGTTAAGTTTAGGTTGAGAACTCTCCTGGTGCTTCATTCTCTTTTTTTATCATCCATCATATCATTGGGGTAATGTAACTCTGCCTTCTAGGCATCCCACCAACTTCAGAAGTGGGTTACAATTAAACCAATGTCAGGAGAGGACACCAAAAAATGTGAAAACGACAACTTGAGGCACTGAATATATATATATATATATAAATTAAAAATTCAATTTAGTAGATTTGTGATTATATTTTGTTGTAAGATTTGTAATAAAGCATTATATTAAAAAAAATAAACTTTATAATTTACTTTATGATCAGTGGAAGAAATTTTGCTCAGCTTGGGCATCGTGTGGTCGCCATCCACATATCCCCTAGATGAGAACCCCTATACTAATTTTGGAATATATTAAACAGTACCAACTAAATTGGAAACACCATCTAGAAAGAATGAGTTCAAATCAGATCCCCAAAGCTGTTTATAATTATATACCAAGAGGATGAAGATCACTGGGCCGTCTTATGAAACGCTGGAGGGAAAATTTTCCATAGGATCGTAACAGGCCTTGGCCTAATACTTGGAAGGAAGAAGAAGAAGAAGAAAAGGGTATATAGCAAATAAGAAAACAAAGAAGCATGAAAATTATACGAGGGCGGATCGGAAAGTAACGCACAATTTTTTTTTAAAAAGTTTAATAGTAAAAAAAAAAGGAAAAAAATCACAAATGAACTTACATTTTTTACCTACTTTTCGACATAGTCACCAACTTTCTCAACACATTTTTCCCATCGTGTTACCAGTTTCAATATGCCCTGTTCGTAGAAGTCCGTTTGGTTGGAGTGTAGCCATCTGCGCACTGCTGATTTCACTTCCACATCTGTCTCAAAGCGTTTGCCGGCCAGGAATTTCTTCATGGGACCAAACAGATGAAAGTCCGATGGTGCAAGATCCGGACTGTATGGTGGATGCTGGAGCACCTCCCAACCAAATTCGGCGATTTTCTGACGAACGACAGCAGCAACATGGGGGCGAGCATTGTCATGAAGAAGTTTAACGTTAATGTTGTGACGTTTGTCACGAATGGCACGACGCAACTTCACCAAAGTTTTAATGTAGGCCGCAGCATTCACAGTGGTCCCGTGTTCAGCAAAGTCCACCAATAAAACACCATGCATATCCCAGACCACTGTCACAAGCACTTTCCTGGCAGATTGAGTCACTTTGAATTTTTTCTTTACTGGGGAACCAGCATGTTTCCACTCCATTGATGCCTGCTTTGTTTCGGGCGTGTAGTGGTACGCCCACGACTCATCACCTGTGACGATTCCTTCCAGAAAGTCATGTCCTTGTGCGGTGTGTGTACCGCGTTAAGTGGTCCAAGCTTGCCATCATTCGCTGGCCCTTGTGGTCGTCTGTCAGGTTCTTAGGCACCCAGCGAGCACTAACTTTACGGAATTTCAAATTTTCATGAACAATATCGTACACCGCACCATAGGAAATGTTGAACTTCTGCGATAAGGCTCGCAGTTGCACACGCCGGTCGTTCAGAATTGCCGCCTCAATGCCTCTGACATTCTGCGGGATTGCTGCTGTCGTCGGCCGGCCGGAGCGTGGCGAATCACTAAGGTTCACGCGTCCCTCTTGGAAGAATGTGCACCACCTGGAGACATTTCTACGGTTCATACAATCATCCCCATACATGCCACGCATGTCCCTGTGAATTTCACTGGGTTTATGCCCTTTGGCCCACAAAAATCGAACAACACTTCTCTGTTCCTCACAGGTGGACGACTGTAGCATGCGCGCCATCTTTGTTGCATAGTTCAAGCTTCTCTCGCAAAAGGTGCACCTGAGAAAAAAATACCATCTGTAGTGAAAACTTCAAACTATATCTCTGTGAAATTTCAACATTCTAGCTGCAATACCAAGGCAGAAAAAAATTATTGTGCGTTACTTTCCGATCCGCCCTCGTAGAAATATAAGATTTAACTAATTTACTCACTGGCACTATCAAACTCGAATGGTCATGCAGACATAAGCTTTTGTTATAACCTTATCCTGTTTTCCAGTCATTACCTGTATAATTCACCTCCCTCAAATCATTGTTAATATTATTTTCCCATCTCGTTCTCAGCCTATCTACTGGACACTTTCCCTCTGGTTTTCCTACAGTAAGTTTCCATGCCCTCTTTCCATACCAATTCATTCTATATGTCCTCCCATTGCAGTCTATGAGATTTAATTGTTCTTATCACATTTGGTTTCCAATAAAGATCAGAGCTCACTATTATGTAGTCTTTGCGACTCATCTGCTTGTCTTGCTTTAGCCCAAAAAATTTTCCTAAGAATTTTATTCTCAAATACTCATATTTTCTCTCCCTTAAAGTAAGAAACCCTGTTTTGCATCTATACAACAAATCTGGAAGAATAGCACTTCTATACATTTTTAGTTTAACTTTTTTTTTTGGAGAAAGGTTAGAATGAGAAAAGTCCCTGTAATCTTTAATATCTTGTATTTCCAGAGTTGAGTTTATATTTTATTTCTTTCTATACCTTGTTCCTATTGTAATTATTGTTTCTAGAAAATTTCCCTCAATTGTTATTATCTTTCAATTATATATATATATATATATATATATGTGGTCGTTATATAAAATTCAAATATATTATTTAACATGATTGACCAAATAGGTAGGTTGTGTTGATTTAAAAATGCTCTTTAATAATCAAAGTCATGAAAGTATTAAAAAAACTGAAAATTTTCATTAGAGGCATATTTACTACAGACTTGAAGATCTTTAACACATTGTAAACATTATAAAGAATCTATGGGGTTGCAAGGGATAGTGACATGCATTTCATCACCTCTCCTATCCAAATCTCATCCTCAACCTGCTCGTGGTACAACCTGCTATTACAAATGAGGCTCTGAGGACCGAGTACTGGCGGTATAACCACATCACCTTAATGTAGAGGAAATGCAACATTAGTGGGAACCCCACAATAATACTCCTCTGGGCCAGCAACCCATTGGGCAAAAAAAATTACATTTGCTTTCAAGTCTCAAACCAAGCATTGGGAGGAAATTATGAAAGAGTTGGATGTAGAACCCATTCTTCACCATATATAAAACTACCAGAACAACTGGAAAGCCCATCTTCAACGAATGCCATCTCGTAGAATTCCAAAAGCCATACTTCGCTACTGCCCCCAAGGCAAAAGATCACTGAGACATCCAAAAAAGCGCTGGATGAATTCCTCTTTGAGACCGTAACAGGCCACATGGCCTAATACTTGCATGGATGATGATGATGATGATGATGATGACAAAGAATCTACGGTTATATATGCAGGACTTTTATGACAAAATATTATAGACTCCAGTCAGGTTTAACCTTGGATCCAGAAGCAAATATAGTAATCTCTAGATTACTAGGAATAACAAGTGACCAATTCAGTAAAAGCTCCTTATTTGCATGAAATATGTTCCACAAAAATGCTGCAAATATGGAATGGTAATTTGTATGAGTATGTAGGGAATACGTTCCAAGGTTCGAGAATAAAATAAAAATTATCAAAGAAAAACAATGAATGAGAGATTTTTAACAGTTTCTATTAATTATTATTGTCAGGCTTAGGCAAGGGCTTAAAGAAGTTTGTACATTTTTCATGTTTTACCACTTTTAAAAGATCTTTCAATCGAAAACGACTCGCCAACGCATAAACGGTCAAGCATTTCTGTTTTTACTTTAAGCGGCAACACTACTTTTTTCCACTTCGGAAATCATTTTCTTTCCTTTTACTCGACATTATAAATTGGCAACAAAGCACAAGAGAGACATGTTATTCAATCAAAATTATTGCAACAAATGACAAGTTGAAATAATAAAACACCGTTTGTGGCGAGGGCAGCATTTATAACGGACACAGTGGCACGTGAAATACGAGGCCATGGTTTTTAACAATGAATTTTAGGCTTGGTGACAATAAGGTTTGTTTTACATTCACATTAATTTGTCCATTTGGTTTGAATCGCTCTTTGTAAACGGCACCTTGGCATGTGTCTGCAGTAAAAAAGTTGCCAATGCGTTAATAAAGGATACTGATCCTTTTAATATACCGACTGAATCCGCGAATAAACAAATTTTTAGCTGCGAATACAGGAACTGTGTCACAATTTTTAACCCGTGAATAATGAAAACGTAAATAAGGAACCACGAATAAGGAGCTCATACTGTACTTAAGAAATAAAAATATGATTAGGAATAGAATCAGAAAATTATCTATTTGGAATAATGATGTCATAATATTAACCAGGATATTTAAATCAATAAATAAATGAAAAGTGCAAACTGAAGAAAAAAGCTGAAATCATAGAAGTATTTTGGATGCAAAGAATGTTCCAAATCTTGACATACAAATAACAACAGAAGAACATTAAGTATTATCTTGAATATTTTTACACAAATTACTTGTTACGGATATCAAAATGGTACATAAAACATATGGAAGAAGTTATGGGCATAAATTTGTGTAAACATGTACTAAAGGAAAGGATTTTACAAAACAAAATATTTGAAGCACATATTAAATTGAAAATAAAAATATTAAATGAAAACCAAAAGAATGAAAAACAGTGAGAGAAATATTTATTGCATATGAATCTAATTGTCCACCGTTGTG
Source organism: Diploptera punctata (assembly GCA_030220185.1). NCBI lineage: Eukaryota > Metazoa > Arthropoda > Insecta > Blattodea > Blaberidae > Diploptera > Diploptera punctata. Next base: position 727,933 of record JASPKZ010000013.1, read on the forward strand.
GTCTCGAGGTAGCGTGCTGCCTTGTCACGCAGCGGGCCTGGGTTCGATCCCCGGTCGGGGCAGTTTTTCTGGGTGAGGTTTTTATCGGGGTTTTTCCTCACCTGTAAGACAAATGTCAGGAAAACTTTAAGGCCCAAATGGTCCCCGAAATCATATGGCCATCATCATCATCCTTCACCAGTGTGGAAAGCAACGGGAAGCTACCACACCTACAATTCCCTAGTAAAGCAGCAAGCATAGCATGAAAATGCTATGATTGCAGTGAAGGACCTGCTCTCAGGCAGTATTACTATGGATGGATGAATCTAATTCATGAAAACAATTGATAAAGGTAACTTTGTTAAAGTAATTAATTGTGTCAATACAATAAAGTTAATTTTTATTGAAGATAGAGGTATAATTTTCTCAATATCATTACTAACAACCTAAATAGACAACATCTCTCACATATGGAATCTCTAAAATGATTTTATTTTTAATTAACAGCAATACAAAACCGTAATATAATATAAACAGATAAAAATTTTATAAAATAGTAATTTGTACTTTTTTATCCTGATTATTTTAAAATTATTATCAATAAAAAAAGACTCAAAATGAAATGAGGAATTCAAATAATTTTTTGCATTTTTATATTCTAACTCATGCTACAAGCTGGAAGGTCGGGGGTTTGAATCCTGGGGTCAGGATTTGTAAACTGGCCTAAATTTCTGGGAGCACCACCATGGCCCTAGGTTTGACTCAGCTTCTAATGAAAATGAGAACCAGATGCTTGTTCTGAGGATAAAGGCAGCCATCATGCAAAGCTGACATCTAGTACCTATTACAAAAGATGGGAGCCTTAACCTCCCTCTACCTCAAGAGACTTCCAAGGTATGTAGTCGGATCACTTTATCTTTACATTCTAACTAACATAGAAGTAATAAAAAATTATCAAATTTCAATATTTTAAGTAATTTTCCTGGAAATGTTTTGAAAATCCTATTTAATACACACTTTAGAGTAGAAATAAAATTATAAAACAAAATTAAACATGGCATAATTTGTTTAAAAATGATAATTTTTTGTTATAAGTATAGAGTGATATTTTAAAAACTTTTTCTTATTTTGATTATTATTATAAGGTTAAGAAAATATATTTTGGCAATTATACTATATTTGTTAATACAACCAATAATTGGTTATGCAAAACATCACATTCTATCCTTAATGGTTTATTTCTATGTGATACAAAAAAGTGTCACAGCTGCCTGAGTCATTTAAGAAATTACACTAAAACTAAGGAAGTAATTTTTTTTTTGTTTAATGCCACCAGGTTGTATTTCATGACATTTCTGGCTTTCTCCCCTGGCACTGGTGGAACTGCAATCCATTTATTAGTATGTGCACCTGGAAGACAGAGTTACATTACCCGGATGATAAGGTGGATGATAAATGAAACTGATATGCCAGGAGAGTCCTTAACCTAAATTCCAGGTCATGGGCAAACATAGGAATAATTCCCTTTAAGGAAAATTCTATGGTCTGACTGGGAATCGAACCCAGGGCCTCGTGAACTGTAGTCAGAAAAGCTGACTACTAGCCCATGAGGCTGGTCTAGGAAGTAGAAATTAAAACTATATAATAAAACAGTAAAGTAATTTGTATACAAATTAAGAAAATATTGAAATAAAAAAAATGCATTATTATACAGAAAATAAAGAACAGTTTTCACAAAATGTGTGTTTCTGCTTATGTGTATTTAAAAGTGAAAAAAAAAAAAACAATCATTAATGCAAATAATACACTTTGATATAAAAGAAAAATTTTCAGGTTAGAAATAAAATAAAATTAAATGCAAATTGTGTATTGCCACAGAAACTGTAAGGTTAAAAAATATCAAACATACACACAAGCATGCAGAATAAGCACAATTATATCAGAAAGTCACCATATCTGAACCAATACTGATACACTACTTGACAACTTCAAATTATTATTACACTTATGGACGAGATTATTTCACTGAACACACAAAATTACCTACAAACATAAAACATATAATGTGTTGCAAGAAAAATTGCAATATTAACTTCATATAATACCAATCCAATCTAATTAATATTTCTTTCCAAAACAAGAAAATTAGAACAAAATGAGAATGAAAGTAAGCAATCATATATTAAAATTACTATTTTCTATTTGAAGAGAAAAATATATGCCTAGATTGTGATTTGAACCCAGGGCCTTTACTCTATATGCTAACGCTCCACCATAGAGCCATCCAAGACTTCCATCCTAAATGAAAATTTTTCTCTTATACATTTTAATTCCCGAGAGTGCCAAAGGCTTGCGAACCATTGCTCGACATGCAAATGGCAGCTTCTTTTTTAAGAAGACTTTTAATAGCAATTTAACATTGCTTTATAAAGCCAGTAGAGCTTCTTTCAATGTTTTTATTATATTACTATTTTCTATTTATTTTGTTTAAAAAGTATGCTTATCAACAGGATGATATAACAAAATGTTGATGATAAGGTTATAACTGAACTGAAAATGGAAAATATTTACTTATGTTCTGTTTATCTCAATATAAATAAACATGATTTGGTTATTGATATATGTAATTGAATTTTAAACTAAACTTCCATTTCAAATTATAGTATATGACAATGCAAGATTGGGAAGTGAATTTTACAGAATCGAGGCAAAATGTTAAAAAACTGAGCGATAGCGAGGTTTTTAATTTCCGAGATTCTGTAAAACACTTCACAAACATGCGTTGTACATTATTTTTTGTGCAATGGTGTTTTCAAAATAATAAATAATAGTAAAATAATATCTTTGTTGGAAATATTTGTGTTCATTATAAACAATTGACTAACATTAACAGTGTGAGCAATGTTTATTAGTTGAAACTACAGGAGGCCTTGAGAACAATTATTGATAAAATGGCCGCAAGTACATATTTATTGTTTTATATTGTTTCAAATAAAGTTCAATTCATTTAAAATGCAGTGATTTGTTTCGTATAATGTATATTAATACTATCTTTTGGATATTTTCTGTATATACATTGTATGTAGTATACATAGAGGGCAGTGATTTTATTTCCTGCATGTGGGCGTAAACGTAATATTATAGTATAGTTATTTAGGTTGGCAACCCCAAATGTAGGAAGTTGAACTTTCAATAATGGTCGCCACTGCTGGTAAGTATGACAAAATGAACTATCGCGCAAAAATATAATTTAAGGACCATCCAATATTTTGAAGTCTATAATAATTTCCCATTTCTTATAGGATGTGATAAGCACACAAATTTACTTTTCATTAAAAGTTTGAATCAGAAATATAATTCTCGAACTTCTTCTTCTTCTTCCTTCCAAGTATTAGGCCAAGGCCTGTTATGATCCTATAGAAAATTTTCCCTCCAGCGTTTCATAGGACGGCCCAGTGATCTTCGTCCTCTTGGTATATAATTATAAACAAGCTTTGGGGATCCGATTTGAACTCATTCTTTCAAGATGGTGTTTCCAATTTAGTTGGTACTGTTTAATATATTCCAAAATTGGCGTAGTCTTCAATTCTTTTAAGATATCGGTGTTCCTTTTCCGATCCCATCTGGCGTAACCCGCTGGGGTCCTCATCTAGGGGATATGTGGATGGCGACCACAAGGTGCCCAAGCTGAGCAAAACATTTCTTCCACTTACTTGTGTTTTGCACTCTTTTAACTTTACTATCTAACCTCTCTTGGTTAACTCTTGTTTTTTTCGACCCCGACGCTATTAGGGCATCCGAGGGCTAGGGAGTCTTTCCTTTCTTCCATTTCTTCTTTCCTTTATTTTCTTTTCTTCTCCAGAAAAGCCTGACCAGAGGCTATAAGATGGCAGCCCCATCACTGGTCTTGCCTTCCTTTGGCCAGCAACCAATCGAAGGGATTATTATTATGCTTTCAAGTCTTATACGAGAATTCTCGAACTTAAATCAGAAATATACACCTCATCTCAGATTTTGCTTCCTCACCAAAGCATTGAGTCAGATTATAGTTGAGAATGGCGGGATAATGCTTCACTGAAATATTTTCAGATGAGAAAATAAAATAACTGAGGTGTACATTTCCCAATTCAAGCTCTTAATAAATTCCCTCATAGGGTTACTACATATCAATTTTGATAATACTTTACAAACTCTACGATGTGTTCATATACAGTTACACTTTAATCTTCCAGAAACCAAATAAGATTATATATATATATATATATATGTGTGTGTGTGTGTCTGAGTATAATTAAGTACACGAGTTATCTCATGGGGCTTGAGTCTTCAGTTAAGCCTGCTCTGCACTTTAGAGAGAGTATTATATTCTTTCTAGATTTTATCATAATATTTTTTAAGTGACATGTTAATAATGGCAGTAAAAATATATTATGTATGGATTGGTAAGTTCTAAAAAAATTAACTAAATTCTCAGAAAGTCTACTTTCGTGTAAATAAAAGTTTAACATTTTTCAATTTTTTTTATTATCTGTAAATGAAGCAATATGTTTTAAATTTGGATTTACAATGCAAGGTAATGAGAGCTTCTTCTTCTTCTTCCTTTCCAAGATTAGGTCAATGCAACCTGTTCCGGTCTCAAGTCCATCGTTTCCTTGGCCGTCCCAAAGATCTTTTTTCCATGTGGTTTGTAGGCGTTGATCTTTTTGGGTAATCTTGTATTGTCCATTCTGTAAGTTGTATCCACCCAAGTTAAAAAACTATCACTCAGAAGTCTCAAGTGCGAATACGAAACCCGGACAGATTCAATGGTAATGAGAGCTAGAAAAAAAATTTCACTTTTGTTTTGGAGAACAAAGAACTAAATATTAGAACAGAATTGTCCATAAAGTTGTTTTATATCAAGTTCTCATATCATACACCTACGACAAACCTATAAATGTAGATATAGAGAGATAATGAATTATTGCATTACATAACAGAGATACTTTCCTCTGTAGGCTGCCAGTTATAATTTATAGTTGGAGATCTGAATCTGATACAGGTAGATTTTCCATAAAACTGCATATACCTAAGCTTAATTGACAGCATGTTTGAAAAATCATAATACATATGTTTGCTAAAAACCAGTATTGCCTCCAGAAAATATTTCTCATAATAGTCTTGAATAAATGAACAATACCATTATGTTTTATATTAGAAAGAAAAATTACGTTTGAACTAGAAGTCGAACCCCGGATCTCTGACTCTGTACATCAGTGTGATAACTGTTACGCCATTTGAACTTCCAATAGGAATGTCAAATTTCTTTCCACTTACACAATTCTCCTTTCATTCGAAGGCCGATAGCCATCGCTATCAACAATACCATCTGACGACTTCTATTCAAAGTATTTTTATTGAGAATTTAAACATTACTTTTAAGTGGTAAAGCTTATTATTTTGATGTTAGTAAAAATAACACCAAAACAATACTGTTGTGTGATATCATTTTATGTAATGACAATCTTTAACAGCTAAGGTCATTGGCATTGCAAAAGGGCCAATAAAATATGTGAATGAGCCTCTTATTTCAGGCTGGAGGTTCCTTTACATGCCATAAATATATAACACAGGACCCAACGGCTTTAATTCCCTTCCAAAGGAATCCATATTCAGGATTTTTACACCCAGAAAAATCCATCAATCCCAGCTGAGTTTGTTCCTGTGAACCTTGGAATCAAAGGTGAGCATGATAACCACAACTCCATGGAGACCGACTCTGACCAACACTTCTAGCAGTACATATAAGAATGTATTGAAAAGAGAAATTCAGAAATATCAGTACTGTCCTATGGAGGATGAAGAACATGTCTCAGAAATTTTAGAGCAAAAAAAAGCTACATTGCAGTAATGTAAAAAGTAATGAGCTCACAATGGTTTCTAAGGGCTGCATGCAAATACATTAGTCTCTGTTGAGCTGAGTTTTCCGTGAGAACGGGCAAAGTTCGAATTAGTGAGTTGCTCACTGGTCATGCATAAAAGTAGTTTTTTTCATAATATTGGCAAGAAATTACCCAGAATTCTCAGCAATAAAACCACTTCTGTTAGTTTCATCTGCTACAGGAACGCATTTACGCTTGCATCCCGCAAATAAAACCGTATACGACGTCTGCATTGCGTGATATTACGCCGATTCTCCTGTTGTTCCAGTTGAATTCTTTGGTCAACTCTGATCGAAATCTTCAAGGTCCGACATCTTGGATAAAGCAGCAAGGTTTCAAGTACATCGTTACCATCGGTTCCCATCGGGTTGCTCACGATTCGTTCTCTGCATAGTCACCTCGCCAGATAACTTACGGAATTTCGACAATTATTATCGCACGAACAGATTCTTGAGTATGCAAAATGTATTTGGATGCAACTTTCTCAGCAGAGTACATGTTGAGAACGATTTTACAGTCTAATGCGTTCATAGATACGAGCCTAAAACATCAATAACACTATAATGCATTAATAAATTTTTTCCAAATTCCAGTTATTTATAGTCACTTTAACTGCTATTGTTACATCTAGATATAGAAATTTGATCTGTACACGGAAATCTTTGATGTGCTCTGAATTTAAAATTTATCAGATTAGATCAAACTTTCATTCAATTGGAAAGCATGCTATCTAGAATTATCCATACTGGTCCCATAAATCATGTTTAACTATTCTAAAGACCAAAAACCACATTACAAAATTGAAATAAATAAGAGATTAGGCTTATTATTATTATTATTATTTGCTGAATTACTATATCACATAAATGAATAAACAAGTTAATAAAAATTGAGTTTTTTTTATGTTTTTAATTCTAAATCTTTTAACTAGAGATTGCATGCTCAATATCCATGGCATAATTCTTATAATAACAATAAAATTTTGAATCACATGAAACTATCACACAAGTTGCGCACACGTGTACCCCATGTAGGATGTAACCTATAGAACATACTGAAGCTAAAAACAAATTGTTGCACTTTACTTCAATTAATACACATTCACTTAAGCATTTCTTATACTGAGAAAAAAAAAAAGGAAAAAAACACACACTTTACAAATATTCTAGAAAGAATAATTATGATTTATGTTAAACAAAAATATCAAAACAGGTAACCAATCACAAGCATTTTATTTTATTTAACAAAGAAATTGCTATGCAACAATAACACTCGCATAAAGCTATGAAGCAGATAGATAATTATCTTTGCATGAATTATTCTATACTATAGTTAAAGTCTATGACAAAACACACAAGGATTTAAAATATATCAACTTATTTTTTTAAAAAATAGAAGAAAAAATGTGATATACAGGTGACAATCATGTAAAACACTAAGCCTTGAATGCTATCATTTCCAAAAAAAATATATACGCTTTGTTATGTACTTGTAGATGTACAGACCGAATGCTATATATTCTTAAAAATTACTCTATTAATTTGAGTTTTATAAACATTTTTAACTTTTATAAGATTCATGATGTGTTCCGTTGAGGTTTATTCAAAATTAATATAAAATTATAGAATATTCACTTGAAAGGTCCGTCTCCTCAACTTAATTATCATTTAACTGTAGCGCTTTCGGGACTTGTCCCATCATCAGCAGGATTCAAAACTGGTGTTTCACTGAAGATCTGGTAGAGGGGGTTGCATGTATTGGGTTCGTTTTCGTTTATCAGGCTGTCGTTGTGAGCTGCTTTCATGATTTCCATCTCTTCGAGTACGTTTATCTTCGCTGGATTATTTTCTCTGTGCATTACTGTTAGGGTGTTTTCAATATTTATACAATATTTATACAATATTGAAAACACCCTAACAGTAATGCACAGAGAAAATAATCCAGCGAAGATAAACGTACTCGAAGAGATGGAAATCATGAAAGCAGCTCACAACGACAGCCTGATAAACGAAAACGAACCCAATACATGCAACCCCCTCTACCAGATCTTCAGTGAAACACCAGTTTTGAATCCTGCTGATGATGGGACAAGTCCCGAAAGCGCTACAGTTAAATGATAATTAAGTTGAGGAGACGGACCTTTCAGGTGAATATTCTATAATTTTATATTAATTTTAAACGTTTTTAGTATAATTTTATATTATTTCTTTGTAGAATATCCATTTTTATTAATATTTTGATTACTCATCTAATAATCAATAATAATCATTAAATCAATCAGATATTACATCTTACCTCATATTTTGTATACATCGACGACCAGTTTTAAAGAGCACTCTCTACATTGTTAGCTGACATAGTGGCATCTGACTGTTGATTTGACAGTTGATAATCCTGCAGGCCCATTTTTTCTTCCCTCTTTTGGTTGACCAAGGGAAGAAGACTGGGCCTATCGGATTGCCAACTGTCAAATCAACAGTCAGATGCCAATTGACAATGAGAACACTCTTTGAAATTTATTTTTTTACTTGTAAAAGTGCATGCAGTTACTATCTTATTTTGTTTAGGTTGTAATATTTTTGAGGTATGCCTGTTGAGCTTCTTCAAATGTAGAGCATTTCCTGTAGGATGCAGAGTGTCCTGGATATATACAAAATATATGAGGTGAGTTGTAAAATCCAAATCATTCAATAAATTACAATAGGAAGTGACATTATGATGTTCTTAGTAAAATGTTATGTTCTTTCAGATATTTTTTCAATATGCTTGCATGTCATCATCAGCTTGTCCACACTGTTGAATATTATGTTGTCGGACCTGGATGTAGACTTCCACTCCATCTTTTGGTTAGGTGAAGAACTTGCAAATCAAATCCTTTTCCTTAGTCAACCAAAAGAAAGAGTCGACATTCTGAGCTGACAACATAAAATTCAACAGTCAGGACAAGGTGATGAAGATATGCAAGAATACTGAAACATGCCCAAAAGAACACAATGTTTTATGAGGCAAGATGAAACAGACTCACCTTAAAATCTTCTGATACATTTAATGATTATTGAATGAAAGCACATAATGTTACTTCCTAAAATATCTATTCTTTTTATTTACAGTATACTGATAATCAATATATAAATTTAACAAATATATCTTCTGTTTAATCAAAATCAAAGTGGAAGGTAACACTATGAGGTATTTACATTTAAAAATGAGTTGGAGAAAATGCTTTAACATCTTACCTCATAAAGTTGCATGTATTCACATTACTGGTTTCAAAAAGTATAATTTTACTTCTATCTTCAATAAAACTCTGACTCAGCAATTTCAAAAGTATAATTTTACTTCCATATTCAGTCAAACTCCAACTCAGCGGTTTCAAAAGTTTGAATGAAGATGAAAGTAAAATCATAATTTTGAAATTGGTATCGTGAAGACACACAACTTTATGAGGTGAGATGTTAAAGCATTTTCTCCATCTCATTCATAAATATATCTTCTTTTAAGAAAAAATCCTATTTTATGATTTTGGTAGTAAATTAATAAATAGACTTATTTTATTAAAATTCATCGGAGAACATATTGTTTAAACAACTCACCTCATAGGATTCATGCTTCCATGATATCGCGATTTCAAACATAGTCATGTTCATCGTCAGTCGGAGTTATGGCTGACGATGAACATGACTATGTTTGAAATCGCGATATCATGGAAGCATGAATCCTATGAGGTGAGTTGTTTAAACAATATGTTCTCCGATGAATTTTAATGATTATACCTCATAATGTTTACTTCCCAACATTAATTAAATATAGACTTATTTTATGTTACTGATTTTTTTGTCAGGCAAAGCTGAACTGCAAAAACAGCATATTCTCTAAGCTATGAGATCAAATATGCTAAAAAAAATGTTTCACATTTGTAGTTGTTCATTTCAAAATGCACCTTCATAAATGAGTCAGGTTTCTTGTATAACAATAGTCAAATGCTGCAACTAAGGTAAGAGTAACATTGGGAGACATAAACATGGAGGTGTTCAAGATCAATAAGAATTCACTAAGGAATTTTCAAAATTTTCAAATACAATTAAATTTGATACACTTTAGGTTAAGTAAAACATAGAACAATTGATTGTATATAGTTAACCATCTAGCTTTAAGTAAGATTAATTGTAAACACTGTTTAATTTTATAGTTGTATAATAAGAACACCACAATGCATGTAGTATTACTCCACGTAATGGAGCATGCAGTAGAATAATAAAAAAAAAAAAAAAAAAAGTTGCAGAGTAGCATTCATGGCTTAGGAAAATTAACGTCACAAAATGTTCTAAACATATAACTATTATGTTAATATGGACGTTCCAGGACCTCAACCACAAGAAAACAGATGCAATTATTAAATCATGCAAAGATATGCAGAAATGTCAGGTACTGAAGTAAGAAGCTGAAAAATAAGAACAACCTGATATTTCTGTAGCAATACACGGTTAACTTCACATGTGACCAACACAACAATAAAAAATAAATACTTGATTCTAAGAAACTTGGGAAAGTTTCCCATAGCCTTCAGTATTTAATTTAATTTAAAATGATTTATTGTAAAAGAATTAAAAAAATAAACTGATTCTAGTTTAATAAGAGATGAAATGGGGAAAAATTACATTATCCTCTTTAATTTAGATTTCTATTGTAAATATTTTACTTAATTTATTATCTAAAATACTTATTTTATATTATATTATGGTCTAATTAACCAACTAGTTAATCTAATTAAAGTTTCCATAGTATTATCTTGAAAATAGTTTTTCAAGAAATTGGACAAAAAAAAATTCAAAACTACATTAATTAAAAAATGAGTTCCAATTCTTCACCGCTCTTAAATAAATAAATGGGAAAATTAATTTACTGATAGTTTAAATATAGATAATTCATATTTTTAAATTGTATACAGCATGTGCAGAAAAATGGTGCAGAATAACTACAATGTCAGTTATTACTTTATCCTCACAATAGGTTGTTCTACTTATAGTAATTTATTTTATTACTCCTATTCTAAGAATTCAGATAGTTTTTCACTTTAATTGTTTATACACCTTATTTATTTGAATATCATGTGCCAAAGAATAAGCTGCACTCCTCCAAAAAAAAAAAAATACAAAAACATCAGTACTAAATCCTGATTCAGGCAAATATTTTAAGAACAATATAAGGTGAGTGATAAAAAATTCTACCTTAATAAAAAATATGTTTCTATTGATGTTTTATTAAAAGTCTACATTTAGATTGGAGTGCTCAGATAGCTCAGTCAGTAGAGCATTCACATAGAAAGTGAAAGGTCCTGGGTTCATACCCCAGGCTGAGCATATATTTTTCTCTTCAAATAAAATTTGACATTCAGTGAAAAGTGTTATATTTAATATTTAAGATCGAAAATAAGCTTCGCTGGCTATAAAAGTGATGTGAATCACATTAAAGTCTTCTTGATAAAGAAGCTGCTAGAGACGCACATGGAACAAAAATGTTCATAGCCTAGGCGCTGCAGAAATTCATGTATTAAAGGAGAGAAATAATGTGCATTTGAATCGGAATGCCTGATAGTTTAGCGGTCAAGAGTACTGTTGTGCAGAACCAAAAACACCAGGTTCAAATCCTGATTCAGGCGTATATTTTTCTCTTCAAATAAAATCAGTACTAAATTTATTTATAGTTTATTTAACGAAGCTCTTTAGCAGGTAAAGTCATTAGCATTACAGTATTTGGGCAGTATTGGGCATGAAAAAGGTCGACAAATTTTGATCAGAGACTACTTTTTTTTCAGGCTTGACATTTCCTTATGTGTCTTGAATCTGCAACACAAGACCCATGGCTTTATTTGCCTTACAAAGGAACTCAAATTTAGGATTTTTACGTCTTGAAAATCCACAGACTCTGGGCATGTTTGAACCTGCTAACTTAGGAACCAAGATGATACGAGTTCTAATAATTTTTTTTTAGAACATGATTCAAATAGAGAGTTAACTCAGATTTATAGAGGAAATATTCTCCTCCACCATGATTTTATCTAGTTTTTTGGTTCAGTCAACATATTCATCAATGGGCAGTAATGTATTTTAACAAATACATAATAATATATTTTTACAAAATATTTACACATTTGTAGTTATTCTCCACCCATCTTCAGAAATTTGTTTATATACAAAGGGTATAATTATTTTGCACATTTATTTACTTAACCATCAGTAATTGTAACAAAGTTAAAGATATTTGTAAAAATAGAAGAACATATTTTTCTCTTAAAAGTAAAAAAATAACTTAAAATAAAAGTTTTATATCAATAATGAAGGAAGAAACTTTTTTCTTCTTCTTAACATGGAAACTTCTCATGATTAACATATTTCTCTATCAGAGATTGTAAGAAATAATAATTATTATGAAATGTATGTTTTAGAAAATTTGTAAATTTTACAAACAAAAAAAAAGTATTATATTTTTCATACTGACAACTGAAAAAAAAAAATTATGCTTGTACACAGGTGTTCAACTTTTTAAAAATAAACCTAGTATAAGAGAGAGAAGAAATATAAGGCAAGCAACTTCAGTGAGGATATTGTAGATGTTTAGTAGAAAACATGGTGAAAAAAACAAATTTATTTTTTAATTAAATAAAAATAAAACATAGTTTTATTTGATTTTCATACTTATTATATAATTCAGTGACAGTTGTTTCGGTACACTGTACAGTGTAAAACTACGTTTTATTTTTATTTAATTAATAAATATGGATTTTCATCAAGTAAACACCAACTCAACTGAAAATTTATTTTTGGTAATTAGAAGTGGCAAGACTTAATAATGTAAGAATTTTTGTTTGGATAAGTTGAAGTTTTTATTGATTAGTTTAGTCACCCAAACCAAGTATTGAGAAATGCTATGCAAATGCCATTCATCAACCAATTAATTTTATCTGTATGTTAAAATAAATTGAGAAATGTCTTGATGCACTAGCCACACGTCAAGATTTAATTACTTGTAAAAAAATTAAATTCAGATTTAAACTTATTAAATATTCATCAATGTAGAAATATTCTTCAATTAATACTTCTTCATACTTGATTCCATGATTATGATTTAGACACGCCATTTTACAGTAATTTAATTTAAAATTTTATACACAAACTTGAGCATTATAATTTTACAATAATAAATAAACAATTTTATTCTTTTTGCCAAAATTGTTAATATGACTTAATAAACAAAAATTCTATGGTGTAATGATTAATCTGATTAACATCCTGTGAGTACGAATTTGATTTTTGTAGCTATAATATAGCAACTTCTGTTTCAACATAGCATCTGGAAAATTGAGGATTATATTACATTAACAGGTAACTTGAAATATCCAATGTCTAAAGTAAAAAAAATTAATAAAATGAAGTTCCTTACTTTTCCCGGTAATATTATTCAGTAGAAAACCTATTCTCTCACATTTATGTTGATTGTTAGCTACCTTAATAGAAATCTGGGATTATCTAAAATATTATTTTCTTTTAAGAACTGAGAATGCTTTCATTTCTTGAAAACCCTATATTCTTTATTCATGACGATTACTTTTTATCGTATTTTTTTATAAAATTATAAAAAAATTGACATGAAATTTTGAAAAATTTGAACATCCTCATAATTTAATGCTACATATCATTTTCTTTTCTGTTTATCTGTGTAACTTCTGTAACAACTTGTCCTTAATTAAACTTATTATTAAAAATTACTGAATTATTATACTTGAAGAGAAAAATGTATGCCTAATTATATTATTTTTGGTCTGGACATCTTACCTCAATATTAATGTTGATTTGTTCTTGGACATGTTTCAAAACAATTCTGTTTTATCTTCAGCTTTCCCAGTCTGGAAACAGAATTGTTTTGAAACATGTCCAAGAACAAATCAACATTAATATAGAGGTAAGATGTCCAGACCAAAAATAATATAATTAAAATAACCTCAAAATATAACTTCCTAAAATTAAATATGTATGCCTAAATTGGGATTTAAACCCAAGGTCTTTGATCTTCTGTAGCAGCACTATAAATTACTGAGGTACTTAGGCATCTCAATTTAAATTGAAAATTTGGAAACAAAATCATAGAACAGGTGAACCATCTCAATTATATAGGATGTGACATTTCATTTAATTATGATAATGATATAACTAATAAAATAGCAAAATTCCAGGGAATATGTGGTATGATAAAACGATCACTAAATAACAAAACAACAAGAGAGACCCAATTGAAATGTTATAAAACGTTGGCAGTACCAGTACTGCTCTGTGGTTCAGAAGCCTGGATACATAAAAAACAGGATCTAAGTAGGATAACGGTGGCAGAAATGAAATTTTTGAGATCTGTTAAAGGGTGCACTAAGAAAGACAGAATCAAGAACACAGAAATAAGACAGGAACTTGAAATATTTGCAATAACTGATAAAATTGATACATATAGACAAAAATGGAAGCAACACACAGACAGAATGAATGAAAATAGATATCCAAAACAAATAACAAAATACAAACCTAAAGGCACCCGAGATGTGGGCAGACCTAGAAAGAGATGGGCTGAAGTCGGAACGGGTCAACAGACCTAATCCATGAATGCAGATGATGATGATGAAATAATCCCCATACACCCATTTAAAGTTTTTTTGAGAAAAAGTAGCCAGATGGCATGTGGATCAAAGGTTCATTGCCTCGGTGTGCGGGGAATGTATATGAGAGAGAAAATATTTCCATTTAAATTGAGAATCCTAAGTAGCTCAGTGGTTTAGAGAACTGGTTTGGAATACCAGAGACCTTGGGTTCAAATCCCAGTTTAGGCGTGAATTTTTTCTTCAAATATAATTTGTCCTTCAGTGAGAAGTGATAAATTTAAAATAAAAAACATTGAAAATTATTCAAATAATTACAGAAAAATGTTTAATTCATTTCAGCATTTATTTATATTAATTATTTTCACAATAGTTTATAACTTATTCTTCTTCATGAGATGAATTTTCTATTTATGTTTAAAGATTATAATTATTGAAAATACTATTTTTCTTAATATTCACAAATTAGATAATAAAATTATATCCCAAGTATCAGTTGTAAAAATTTACACTATTTTATTAATCGTGCCCAAGCTGTGCAAAACATTTCTTCCACTTACTTCTGTTTTGCACTCTTTTAACTTTACTATCTAACCTCTCTTGGTTAACTCTTGTTTTTTTCGACCCCAATGCTATTAGGGCATCCGAGGGCTAGGGAGTCCTTCCTTTTTTCCATTTCTTCTTTCCTTCTCCAAAAAAGCCTGACCAGAGGCTATAAGATGGTAGCCCATCACTGGTCTTGCCTTCCTTTGGCCAGCAACCAATCGAAGGGACTGCTTTCAAGTCTTATATGAGAATTTCCCATACGGGAAAATTTTCTATAGGATCGTAACAGGCCTTGGCCTAATACTTGGAAGGAAGAAGAAGAAGAATAAAGGTAAACTTATAGAGCATTATGGATATAAGTTAAAAAAACCGAATAAAATTTAATTTAAAAATGGCTATCAGTTCAATACATATTAGACAATCCCACAGAATCCCATAAGGGTAACTGCAGATTGAATTACATTCATTAAGGCCCTTCCCTGCCCCTATTCTCAGCCAACTGATCCAATTCATATCACCACTATCTTATTCCATAAAATTGTCTCAGTATTATCTTCTTATCTATTCTAGGCCTTCCTAATGGCATTTTCCCAAGGGTATCTGAAGTAGCTCAGGAGTATTCACAGAGTGAGTCACTTTCTTTTCTTGTTAAAATTATTTCCTTTATATAAGAACCTATATATCTGATATATTTACATTAGATATATCTAAAATTGTATATTTCAATTTACTTTATCCGTCACTTATTACCAGTATAAATTTATAATTAGTAGTTAATAATTAATGATGAAATATGAAATAATATATATAAATATTAATATGAAATTGTTTAATAAATTAATTACTACATTATTCTAAAACTCACAATGAATTTTTTACTAACATATTTTCAATTTGTTTTTTTTAATAAATAATTTGCTATAATGTGTGAAAGAGTACTAAACTTTTTATTCCACATTATTTGAAATTATTATTTTAAGTACATTATCTTACATTCATAGGCCTCAATATAATCATGGAATGAAGTTTCACTTTAAGATGCAATTACTTACCATGTGTATGAACCCGCATGCAGCTGGCTGTTATGTCTGTTGTTACTGTGAAATAAGGCAGCCATAGATCTTCTACGTGTGTGTCTCCAAATGTACTGAATATGGTTTGATTAAAGTCACGTCCAGAGAACATGGATGTGACTGGGTATGTCAAATCTAATAACTGCCTCCACCATTGTGTTAATTTCTGTAATGCACAATAAAGTCCTGCAGAAACCTCATACATAGGTAGAGAGTATTTAATTAATTAATTGCTCCTTAACATCTGAGATAATTAGTATCATAAGTCAATCAAGTTAGCCCTACTGGCTATAAAGTAGTGTTAAATTCCCAATGAATGTCTTCTTAACTAAGAAGCCACCATTTGCAAAGATAGAAGCTATGGTTTCAAGCATTTGGCGCGAGGGAATTACAAACGTACATAAGAGAAAAATTTGCGTCTAGATCGTAACTCGCCTCAGTAGCTCAGTTGGTAGAGCACTTGGCCCGGAAAGCCAAGGGTACCGGGTTCGAGTCCCGGTCTAGGCGAAAATTTTTCTCTTCAAATATAAGTTTATTTATACTCAAACATGTTTTGATATGGTTTTATTATTCGTTTTTAAACATCTTAATGATGGATAACTTTTTTTTTCAAATAAAATAAATTTTTTTTTA
Organism: Diploptera punctata; assembly: GCA_030220185.1. NCBI lineage: Eukaryota > Metazoa > Arthropoda > Insecta > Blattodea > Blaberidae > Diploptera > Diploptera punctata. The sequence goes on from JASPKZ010000013.1 coordinate 744,726, forward strand.
TATTATAATCTATATCATTGTCAGCTTGCCCAGACTGTTGAGTCTGGTAAAAAAAACTCAGGATATTTGGATTCAGAAAAAAAATTCAATCCACCACAGAACAAGTAGACTATTGGGACTAATTATACTATGATGAAATTTAAAAATTAAATTGTACCTGTTGGTAGGTGCCGTCATCCTCAACTTTGTTAATATATTGTATATAAAATTAACTGGAGCACTTTCGGAAGTTACCTTCCATCTTCTGCAGGTTGAGTTTCCGTTACTTGTTGTTGTATATGGTGATGTATACTCCCAACTGTTTGTACACAACATCAACAAGTAACGGAAACTCAACCTGCAGAAGATGGAAGGTAACTTCCGAAAGCGCTCCAGTTAATTTTATATACAATATATTAACAAAGTTGAGGACGACGGCACCTACCAACAGGTACAATTTAATTTTTAAATTTCATCATATGACTTCACCTCAACGGAATTTGATATGAATTTCATTAGTATTAATTATACTAACTAACTATTGGAGGATACAAAGAAAAAACCAGGTAAGTTACTTTTAGAAACCTAATTAATTAAATTAATTAATATTTAATGCACCAGCTACTTTACCTGTATGCAAATCTTTGAAGGTAATTAAACCCATAACTAAAATATTTCTTTTAGTTCAAATTCATCGGAGAACATTTTGTTTAAACAACTCACCTCATAGGATTCATGTTTCCATGATACCATGGTTTCAAACACAGTCGTGTTCATCCTCAGCCATAACTCCGACTGTGCTTGAAACCACGGTATCATGGAAGCATGAATCCTATGAGAGTTGTTTAAACAAAATTTTCTCCAATGAATTTAATGATTATACCTCATAATGTTTACTTCCCAACATTAATTTAATATATTTCTTTTAGTATTTCATACTTCTAAAAGATAGTCCCATCCATGGAGAATCTAATGGTACCTCAAACTCCATTTTTGACAAAAAAGTTACTTCAATGAACGAATAAGTCATTTCTTATCTTACCTCATAGATTATGTTTTCTTAAACACGGGAACTGCAGTTTTCAAGAGGAACATCCCTTCCATTTTCAACCGACATTATGACTACTGGATTTTTGTTGGAATTTCCATCTATAACGTTGCCATCTGGGGTTGATTGATGAGTGCTAATTTAATGTTGAATATGTTGAAAATTTTTTGAAACTTGTCAAATACTAAAGGATGGTATGTGAACATTAAATTAGCACCGAAAAATGATTACAGCTTAGGTAATTTAATAAAAACCAACACAAATGAAAAGATTGAAGACTGCAAAAAATCGGGAATTTATCAAATTAATTGTAAAGATTGTGAAAAGATATACATAGGAAAAACAAAAAGGAATCTAAATACAAGATTAAAAGAACACCTCAGAAATGTTAAAAATGGAGAAACCGAAAAATCTGCAATAGCTGCACGTGCCTGGTCAGAAAAACATGGAATAGAAACCAAAACAAAATTACTTAAACAATTGGAAAAACCGAAGGAACTCACAATTTGGGAAAAAATTTACATATGCAAGAATGAAAATACAACTATGAATTTTGAAATACCCGGTTATAAGGAGAGAGGACTGATTTGGAAATTCTTCGGTCGGCCACCAGATGGCGCAGAGGTCAGTCTGCAGGATAAAAGGCCATTGGACGTCAGTTGTGAACGTGACACAGCATTGAGAATGTCACAAATGATGTGAAGAAACCCTGGGTCTGCTATGAATTATGAAGTATGAGGTGAGTGAAATAATAAAAAATAAACAATTATCATTCCTTGATAATGGCATGTGGGATCATGCCAAAACGTTGGAGTCAGTGGCCAGGGGCCGAACTTGAATCCAAGACGCGGAAAACCCAAGAAAACTTTCTTATTCATACTTATATCCGCAAAAATCTGCAATTTAACATATATATATATATATACACACACACATACACACAGAGGATGTTTCACGAAACATGTTTTGCCTCACTGTATGCAAACCATTGAAGTTAGCATGATCTGAATTGTGTAATCACGTAAATGTTTAAGATTCTTTACATGGAAATTCTTGTCACATTTTTGTATTTATTAATTTCAGAGATACAATACACAAAAAATACTTATTTTTTTCAAATGGAACATACTTATTTTACTGTAATATATATTATAATAATTTTTGCAGACATCTTCATTCTAATAAAAAATAATATGAAGACTAATAATTAAAAATTTCACAAATATAGTACTGACTTGTAAATCTAACTTTATTTTAATGTTTATGGTTGATACTTCTGAGCTGGATGATATATTTTTTCTAGGGTCCAGAATTAGATGGAAGGGACTATACAAGTCTACATAGTATATCATTTTCATATTTTTCATACCTTAGACCATTCTCGAGCCTTCTGTGTCATGGTGGTGATGTTTTTCTCGGCACACCACAGAGCACCCATGAAGGCACCAATACTGACGCCACCAACCATATCAATTGGAATACCAGCCTCCTAAATAAAACCTTACCATTAATAAACTGGAAACATTGTGAATAAAACTTAACAACAGTTAATATTTAATTTTAGGAAGTGATATTTTGAGGTTATTTTAATTATATTATTTTTAGCCTGATCATCTTACCTCAATATTAATATTGATTTGTTCTTGAACATGTTTCAAAACAATTCTGTTTTATCGTCAGCTTGTCCAGACTGGTTTGATTTATGTTGCATTATGTTGCACAACCTGGATGTCGATGTCAGCTCCATCCAGGTTGTGCAACATAATGCAACATAAATCAAACCAGTCTGGACAAGCTGACGATAAAACAGAATTGTTTTGAAACATGTTCAAGAACAAATCAACATTAATATTGAGGTAAGATGATCAGACTAAAAATAATATAATTAACAACAGTTATTAAATTAAAATGAAGATATCAGAATAAATAAATAAATAAATTGTAAAAACATTTGAAAGATAAAGGAATTAAGTGGCATGAACATGTTAATCTCTTTCCATATCATGCTAAGAAGAATCCAAGAGTTATCTGGCATTGGCATTAGGACAGCGCTCATTTGCTGTGTTTTGTGATGGTCAGACAGCATCTTGGGTACCCATCTCGCATACAGTTTGCGACACTGAAGTCTCTCACTCATGATGGTATAGAGATATGACATTGAAATTTCAGGCAAATCACTCATCACAGAAATTGGAACTGACAATTTTCTCCTGATCCACTTGCCCAAACAAGATCATTGGTTGACACTCATTTCCTTTCCTGAATGCCTACATCATGAACATCTGTGTGTTCTGCTTCAAAGTTCCTGCACCATTGCCATACTTTTCTGACACCCATGAAAGTTTCATCATGCACATTACTCATTCAACAATGCATTTCAGCTGAATTGCACCCTTCAGCATAGAGAACTTGAATTACAGTATGCACTTCACATTTGGTGTGAAACTCTATTGTTTTAGACATGTTTATGTGCTCACTGTGCGCTTAGAAGTGACAAGCGTGATATGACGCAATCGTCAGGCATAGCAGAGACACTGCGCAACACATCTTCACAAAGCTTCATCTGATTTTCACTGTGGTTTTAATTTCGCAACTGATTGGACCTTGACAAAAAGTCCTGTATATTCAAACTTGATAAAGAAATAAAAAATAATCGAATCTGTTACATACACTGGCCATAAAACTACAAACTGGCTAACACAATTAGGAAACATGACAAATATAAAAGTAGCTTATAATACAAACAACAAATTAAACAATAGCATACCAAACAAAATAGAAGACACTGATACATATGAAACTAAAAGAGTTTACAAACTTGAATATAATACTTGTAATACATTTTATATTGGTAGAACACTAAAATTTAACATTTTAAAGACTTCAAATACAGTGAGAAAAATCAAGTTTTGCCAAACATATCATAGATACAGGTCATCAGTTTAACACAACTGACAATGTACTTTTAATAGTAAACAAAGAATGTGATAACAACAAAATAATCATCTTAGAAAGAAATGAGATATTGAAAGAAGTAAGAAATGAAAACTTACTCAATGAGAACACACCCAATGACCTGAACCCTCTCTATAAAATCAGCTGCAATCAATTCCTGAAGATGAAACAAAATATTCTGAAAGGCCTACATTATTTTTATTTGTTGAGGATGTCTGACTTTTTAGATACAAGTTTTATTATTTTAATATTTTATATAATAACCTCAATGGTGGTTCATAATGAATTTCAATGTAATTAAGTGGTGGTTCATAATGAATTTCAATGTAATTAATAACTAATTAAAAGACTACCTCCTCTTCTCAATTACCTATCAGCCATAAATTATTTTTTCCTTACATTTAGTAACCCAAATGACAAACAGAACACAACTTACTCATATTGTAGGATGCAGCGGTAGTGTTGGGACAGAAAGAGTTTCTTTAATTTCACTTATCTTATAGTTCACTAATTCACACTCGCAGAAAGCCCTCACTTCCCAACACTGTATTCGTCTTCAGATCATCCACTAATTGCCTTCCAGAACATGATTGGTTCACTGTGGTCTCCATTTGGTTTTATTTAACCAGCAAAGATGTCTATAAATTTTCAGAGATGGCTGACCACTATACCACCAGATGCCACATGAACTGTCGCGAAAGCGATACTTCAAGAAAACGTGTCAGGAGAGATTGCTTGCAAGTTGTACATGTGATTCATGATTCCGATTCCAATCCCTTATACCTTATAAGGTGAGATTTAAGACTTGCCGCCACCAACAAAATTCAATAGTGGTCATTTGAGCAACGGATCAACAATGCATTAGATGTGAGATAAGAACAAGAGCTACCCAGTAGACTCCAATCATTAATTCTTTCTACTACAGTTGACAGCACTGTGCAATGAATACACATTGATGGAGCAATGCAGTCAATTAAATCAATGTATGAAAATAATCATTGTTCATACAAAAATAATTCATAATGGTACGTTCATTATTTAATAATGGTCCATAATAATTAATGTTAATATAATATGTATAATGATAATTTACAATGTACCCTTCTTTTTTAAATTTTATACAGTGAAATATTATTATTCCCCCTATTTTTTTTTCTATTTTTTATACACACTATAATCATATTGTATCTTTTTATTTATTTTTTAAATCATAAATATGATGGAATGGGTTCTGGTAATGAAATTCAAGCATTTGTCTTAATGGGTAAGGAAAACCAGGAAAAAAACCTGAGTCAGATTGGTCAGAAATGGCATTTGATCTTGGGACCTCTTGAATACAAATCTCAAATGCAGCTGCTGCTTGAGCCAACTTGCTCATTTTTTTCTCCTAGTAAGCAATTATCCCTCTTAAAAAAAAAACAATTTTTTATGAACTGTCAATGGTCTTTTAATAAACATTTTACTGTAATGGATTTTGAATATGTGCTCCTTTTTATAGAATAAATTCTGATACAGTGAATAAGATTATTCCTCTAAGCCTTTCGTACATGTAGTATGACTATTTCTTTATATTTCAATTTAACACTGTTTAATGTGAATTCAATATTAGAACATGCGTATATCGTTAAAGATATTCATGACTTTTTTAGATTTCTACTTAACTGTGAAGAGCAATTTCATCTTAAAAATGATCTATTACTTCTTTACAATTATTGCACTTAACTCCTCAGAAATTTGAGACTTTAATGTACGAGACAAACATTTTAAGATTAAAAAAATGTTTATTATATTTTTAACATAACAATGAATTTATTTTAATACAAAACAAAAGTACCTGAATAGCTTTAATCATGCCAACATGGGCTGCACCACGAGCTCCTCCACCTCCAAGAACAAGTCCCACAGAATTACCAGTAAGCCATCTTGCTAAACGTGAAAAAATCTGAGTGAATATTTGGTTCTGACATCAATATCTTCATGTATAATTCATTCTGGAATTAAATATAAACAAAATACATATTAATTAATAAAAATTATTGAATATGTTATGTTAAAAAAAGTAGTTTTATAATTAATTTCTTGTCAATTCCTACTACTGTAGTTACAGTTCCATTATCTCCATTTCTGTGTCTTGGGCATCTACTACCATATTGAAACAATGGATTATATATTTTAAATTTACCTCAAATTCAGTTCATGGAATTAGCTAATATGCTGTAGACAGCTTCTGTGGCATAATACTTGGACGTCCTAGAATGTCAGGTTCGATTTCTAGCTATACTATATAGTCCAGTTCTGATAACTGTAGTCGTCTTGGTGAGTCTAAGGCATGTGACAGGAGGGAATATTGCTGAGTGGGGGAGGAAAGTAGTAGCCATACAAAAAACATTTTCTTAATAATAATAATAATAATAATAATAATAATAATAATAATAATAATAATAATAATAATAATAATAATAATAATAATAATAATAATAATAATAAAAATAATAAAAATAAAATAAATTGTTATAAAAACAACACTATTCTATAACGAACATCCAAACATATGAGAAAACATATTCACTAACACAGAACAAGTAGATAAAAAAAATTCAACATGTAGTAATTATTGTGTTTCCAAAACTGAGTGTAGTTGCTGGCAGTACCTGAAACTCGCCCTCCCCTCTTACCACACCATACAACATAGACCCCTCAAATGGGGCTACAGAAACCAGAACTGAACTATAGAAGTTTTAATATAAGAATGAATCAGAAATATAACCTCATCTCAAATCAAAAAAAAAAAAAAAGGTGATATCTACACTTCTGATTAACCTTTTGATAAATTATCTCCTACTATTTAACTTTTATAGGAATTAATCACTATGAGGTTTAATTTCACCATATCTCCTAGTATTTCTTCCTAATTATTTTGATAACAGAATTTTTCTTCTTTGAGATGAGTCTTGAGGATAACAGTACTTAAATGGAAAAGTAACAAAATCCAGCTAAGGAAACTGAAACTAAGGTAAAAGGATCGTATAACACTGTAGTTTCTAGAAGTAAATAACTCATTCAAACCAGGAGTGTCAACCTCACACAACTGAAGACCTCTCTCAAATAAGAATGTAATCAATGATTAAGTTATTTGGTCTGTATATTCTTACCTCCTATGGTTGTTTTTGTTGGACATATGTTTCAAGGCCTGTTAGCCCCATCCCCAGCTATTACAGACTGACTTAAAAAAAAAAAAAGAAAATGTAATCAGCAATTTTATGTGAATTATTTTTTATTGGGAGTTGGATGTAGAACCCATTCTTCATCATATACAAAACTACCAGAACAACTGGAAAGCCCATCTTCAACAAATGCTGTCTCATAGAATTCCAAAAGCCATGCTTCATTACTGCCCACAAGGCGAAAGATCGCTGGGACGTCCAAAAAAGCGCTGGATGGAAAATTTCTCTTTCAGACCCTAACAGGCCACTTGACCTAATACTTGCATGGATGATGATATTGATGATTTTTTATTGGGCATTATCTTATAGTCTAATTTTGGTTTTTGAAGACCCCATAATTGTATAAATTGCAATGGGGCTGCATTGATGTATTTGCAGCTTATTGTTGACTTCTCTTAAGAATGAAGAATGAATCTTATAGCCAAAGCTAAACCAAGTGGTAAATTGTACCTCATACTAGCAGTATGCCAAATATATACTCATCATTTAATATTTAATGGAAGTGACACTATGAGATTTATTTTAATTAAAATTAGTTAGAATTTTCATGACTCACCTCATATATGTAGCTTTCTTAAAATGAGTTAGAAAGAATTGATAATGACATGTAGAGTGTCGAAACCATTGTCTGCAAGAAACCTACAAATATGAGGTGAGTCATTAAAATTCTAACTCATTTTAATTATACTCATCATTATTAACAATACAATACACACCCACATGAAAATTACAAGGCTGGTGATTTTTCAGAGAAGTTATGACCCAAATTTCCTGGTATTTTCCTTATGTTGAGAAGACCCAAAACTTCAACTGCAAAATTTTATCTGAGCAGAAATCAAACCCAGACCTTACATGAGAGACATCACTTTATCTCTAGACCACATCAAGAGTCCTATAATTTTTTTTTTCAATGGAACACCAGTATTGAATCAGGGGTCAACAGACAAGAACCCAATCCTGTTACTTCTGCTGATGATGGGACTAGTCCTGAAAGCACTACCAGATAAATATTTCATAATTTTATATTTTAATTATAAATATTTGTTTTATTTTATTACTGATCTACTAAATTATACAAACACAAATAATAAATATATTAAAATTAACGTTGGGAAGTAAACATTATGAGGTTATTAAGTTATGTAGATAGGAAATAACACTGAGGTTTTTTAATATTCTTTATATTTTTCTTTCACTCACCTCATACTACCATGAATTTTACTAGTATTGAACCTCATACTTTATATAACTCCTCTCAGACTCGGGTTTCGTCACATCAATTGTGACATTCTCAATGCTGTGTCACGTTCACAACTGACGTCCAACGGCCTTCTATCCTGCAGACTGACCTCCGCGCCATCTGATGGCTGACCGACGAACTTCCAATATCTTGTAATTTCTATTTTACTTTTCGAAAAATGTTTGTTGAAATGTTGTATTTTTGAAGCTGCCATCTTGTTTCAGTTGTTTACGTTATTCTTGTTTTCCTATGACTTGATAACCAACTTTATTAAGTTATGTAACTAGGAAATAACACTATGAGGTTTTTTAATATTCTTTATTTTTTTTCTTTCACTCACAAAGTTCGTCGGTCAGCCATCAGATGGCGCGGAGGTCAGTGCAGGATAGAAGGCCATTGGACGTCAGTTGTAAACGTGACACAGCATTGAGAATGTCACAAATGATGTGATGAAACCCGGGTCTGAGAGGAGTTATAAAGTATAAGGTGAGTGAAAGAAAAAAAATAAAGAATATTATGAGGTTATATCATTAATTGCTTATTTTACGAATTCTCACTATGAGGTATATTCATTAAGGTAGAATATTTTTTATCACTCACCTCATATTGTTCAATAAAAAATATTCTACCTTAATAAATTATATCATTAATATTGAGTGGAGAACATGTTTCGAATGAATTTTTCATTCATCTTCAGTCATGACTGAAACCAATGGTCTCAAATATATTTGAAATTGTATGAGGAGTTATTAAAAATATGTTCTCCACTCAATATTAATAAATAATAAAACTACAAATGATGAGCATACTATTCTATACTGTGATCTCCTGGTGAACATTCTCTTGCTGCACTGAATATGGTGATGAGTGGACACCCAACTTCTGTTATTTAACCATGCAACTGTGTTCCTGGGTCTGTCTCCACCTTCACGATGCAACAATACCAGTTCCTTGTGTGTACGAATTGTCAGTCTTTCTACTTCCTTCTCAATCTGAAATAAATGTAAATAACCATCTAAATTACATATTGCTAATCACTATTTTTTAACATAAATGTGCTTTTCAGGAATTCTGAAGGAATGAATCTATTGATGTTGTTCTCATTTCTTTAAATTTTTTACAGATCTTCATCAATTTTGTATAGTAGTCTCCAAAAATGATCATGTCCAAAATTTATATATATATATTTTATTATACAAGACCTAAACCAGTGACTCAAACTTATCATTCCTTGATAATGGCATGTGGGATCATGCCAAAACGTTGGAATCAGTGTTGAATCCAAGACACAGAAAACCCAAGAAAACTTTCATATTCATATATTTGCAATTTTTGTTTCTTCGAAACCAAACTTAGTATATAGCAATTAATTAAAAAAAGTAAGGTTAAGCTCCTATATTTGGAGAGAAATTTTTTTGCCTAGACCGAGACTCGAACCCAGGACCTTTGGCTTTCTGGGCCAAATGCTCTACCAACTGAGCTACCGAGGCGAGTTGCAATCTAGACGCTAATTTTTCTCTTATATACTTCAGTGAGAAGTGTTAAATCAATAATAAAAACATCAAGGTTAAGCTCGTTAACCAAAATCTCTTTAGCAGTCATAATTTTCGATGTTTCACAACAAAACTCAGTATATGCTATTAAAATAAGCCAAGAAAGGCATTCTCAAAAAATCAGCAAAATCTGACTATTAGAAGTTGAGGTTTACATGAAATTAAAAATTAAAAACTGACTCTAGCCACTGCTATGTCTGGTTCATTGCAATGTATGCCAAACAATTTTATTAACCCATATTTGGTTCGTCTTCCGGGCTTATAGGCCGTGGTCTGGTTGTCTTCTTACTCGACGTTTCGTCTACTGCTGCGGTAGACCTCATCAGGAGATACTGCGTGCTCTCTGTGAACTCCTCAACAGTCGGCTGCAGACTGGCTGGTGGTTGGAAACTGTCTCTCTTTTTATAGCTAAACCCTGGGTGGTGGGGGGTTTTTCTGCGTTTGCTGTTGTGCCGATTGCAGAAGTCATAGGCTTCGTTGTCGTGTTATGCAGTGCTGGGATCCAAATTTTGTTTATCTTCATGGTTTCTTCTTTTTTGTTGAAGGAATGTTTATGTTTATATATTTCAATGGCTTCTCTGTATAGTCTGGTGTAGTAATGTGATGTTTGTGATAATACCTGAGTATCTTCGAATCTTATAATATGTTGTTGGTTGTTCATCAAGTGTTCCGCTACGGCCGATTTTTCATTTTGTTTTAGTCTGCAGTGTCTCATGTGTTCTTGTAATCTTGTGTTGATCATTCTTTTTGTTGTGCCGATGTACACCTCTCCACAACTGCACGGGATACGATATATACCGGCATGACTTAAAGGATCTCTAGTGTCTTTGGCTGGGCGAAGTATATTGCTGATTTTTTGTGTTGGATTGTAGGTAAATATGTTTATCTTCATGGTTTCTTCTTTTTTGTTGAAGGAATGTTTATGTTTATATATTTCAATGGCTTCTCTGTATAGTCTGGTGTAGTAATGTGATGAAAATTTGGATCCCAGCACTGCATAACACGACAACGAAGCCTATGACTTCTGCAATCGGCACAACAGCAAACGCAGAAAAACCCCCCACCACCCAGGGTTTAGCTATAAAAAGAGAGACAGTTTCCAACCACCAGCCAGTCTGCAGCCGACTGTTGAGGAGTTCACAGAGAGCACGCAGTATCTCCTGATGAGGTCTACCGCAGCAGTAGACGAAACGTCGAGTAAGAAGACAACCAGACCACGGCCTATAAGCCCGGAAGACGAACCAAATATGGATCAAGACGCCGGCCGTGAAAGCCTACAATTATAAATTTTATTAACCCTTAAATTGGCAAATGTATCCTATAAGATACATTAATTTAATTTAGTTAATATTTTTAATAAAGTAATGGAAAAATGAATTGGTCAATATTATTCAATTGGTATCAAATTATACAACAGTATGCAAATAGGTAACAACTTTCAATTATGCATGATTTGTTTTCTCTGCATTCTGACACTTTTAAATAAGCTGGCATCAGAAAATTGAGCTCCTCAATTTAACAAAACAAATATATAACTAGCAAAATGGGACCATAAATTAGATCTGCTGAGGAATTACCTTAATTTTTGCAGTTCCTGCATGTCAGGCTTTTAAGTATCTATTGATCCAAATTTGACAACAAAGTGCTTAATTAAAACATTTTGTCTGTTCATTCTTACCTCTTAGAGGTAAGAATGACTAGTCTGTAATTGCTGACGATGGGGCTAAGAAGCTTTGAAACATATGTTCGACAAAAACAACTCTTAAGAGGTAAGAATGAACAGACAAAATGTTTTAATTATTAAACAAACCTCTTAATTTAATATAATAAATTTGGGAATTTTTAACATTATTGGGTTTTATTGATAAGAATCAAATGAATCGTGAATTCTTCTTACCTCATATTTCTATGTTTTTTTAAACACAGCACCGCAGTATCGGCGATCATCGCCAACCATCATCAGCTGTTTTCAGGACTGTCAATTTTTTTTGCCGGTAATTATCCAAACCGCCATCCGGAGTAACTTCCTAATGATACTTCCTATTGTATTTTAAAACTAAGTACTTCTTTTTTCTCACCGTTAAATATCTGGAAATATGATCCTTAAGCCCCCTCAAGTCCAGGGTACATATGTTGTTACACCCAGGTAACACCTGATAAATGTGGCGGGTGAGCATTATTATTATTAAGTGGCTAAGATTTATCAAGGATCAATCAGCAGTATAATTGCAATATCACAAATGGAGGAAATGCCATTCATAAAGCTGTTCAGAAGGCTAAAAGATGGCAGCCCCATCACTGGAAGTACAGGGTGGACCGCTCGAATGGACCTAATTTCAATTGCTTGTTACTGGCAAACGGTTGAAGATAGAAACTTAAAACAACGTTCATATTACAGAAACACTCACCAAGTTTTGATATCCAGATCACCACATCTCTATATGAGCCCCAGCAGTCACTGTGACGATATCAAAGCGATGAACAATTTCTTGCCAAGTACGTTGGAGTATGTCTTCTGGAATGTTCTCAATAGCCTCTATGATGCGCTCACGAAGATCACGAAGGTCTTTGACTGGGGTGGTGTAAACTTTATCTTTGACATAGCCCCAGAGAAAGAAATCCAGTGGTGTTAAATCGGGAGATCTCGGGGGCCACGCGATTGGTCCTCCCCTACCAATCCAACGGCCAGGGAAAATGTTGTCCAAAGTCGTACGAACTTCATTGGACCAGTGGGGAGGAGCACCATCTTGCTGGAAAACGATGTTAGGCTGCAGTTGTTCAATTTGTGGAAGAAGAAGAACTGCTCCAGCATGTCAAGATATGTGGTACCACGAACAGTTTTCTCGGCGAAGAAAAACGGTCCAATGACCTTATTATGTGACAAACTGCACCAAACATTCATCTTCGGACTATCACGAACATGCTCTTGAATAGCGTGAGGATTCTCCGATCCCCAGATCCGCACATTATGCCGGTTTACCTTGCCTGACAAATGGAAAGTGGCTTCGTCCGAGAAGAAAATCTTGGTCATGAAGTCAGGATCAGCGCCGAGACGGTCCAGCATCGTATTGGCGAATTCCACTCGTTTCGGCATGTCATTCGGCTCCAGACGTTGCACTAACTGCACTTTATATGCGTGCAGTTTGAGGCGTTTGTGGACAATCCGTTGTAATGTCGATTTTGGTATTTGAGAGTTCCCCGCGAAGCTCTTCTTAATGACTTCCGGGGGCTTCGCTCAAATGCGGCTTGAACATTTGCTACCATTTCATCGGATGCTCTGCGACCACCACCATGCTTCTTCAACACAGATCCTGTAGCTAATAATGTATCACGCCACTTCTTTATGCTTCTAGCAGTTGGAGCATCACGGTTAAACACACGCCGGAACTCCCTTTGAACTCTAATGATTGATTTAAACTCCGCATACCACAAAACAGCTTGCGCTTTCATCTGCGGAGTCGCCATTTTCACAAACAATTAAATCTAAGAACGAGAAACGTATCTTTGTGCCATCTACCGACAGGATTCGAAACTTGGTGAGTTTTTCTGTACTATGAACGTTGTTTTAAGTTTCTATCTTCAACCGTTTGCCAGTAACAAGCAATTGAAATTAGGTCCATTCGAGCGGTCCACCCTGTATTTCGTAGTGGACTGATAATCTGCAAGTTCTTCGGTCAACAAAAATATGGAGTGGGAGTTGATATCCAGGGCCGACAACATAAAATTCAACAAGCTGATGATGATGTGCATAGGGTATTGAAACATGTTCAAATAAAACATAATGCTTTATGAGGTAAGAAGATTTCAGATTCACCTTATTTATCGATGGTGGTGGTGGTGATGATGATGATGATGATGATAATGATAATACATTTCAAAATAATAAACTAATGAAGAAACATTCTATAAAAAAATGGAAGAACTTTCAGATATTATGCATTCTTCTCAGAATGAAATCTAACAGATTAACCAAATAAACCTTTGATTTTTCCGTAACCGCAAAACAAAACCATCTGGTTTGAAGAAACTGAAAAAGACCTAATAGAATTAAAGATTACAGAAAATTCACTAAACAGTTGAATAGTTAAATTAATTACTCAAGATGAAAACATAAGGTTCCAAGATAAATTTAAACAAAATTCCAAATTTATCATCTCAGAAGAAGAGAGGAAAAGAAGATCAGAAAGAATGAAAAAAATACTGGGCACTAAGAAAGGAACAACACACAGAGAAATGATTGATCCAACATACCGCAAAGAGAGTGAAAAAAAAGCAATAATAATAATAACAGCAATAATAATAATAATAATAATAATAATAATAATAATAATAATAATACAATAACAATAATAATAGCAGAATGTGATGATGATGGTGATGATGATGATGATAATAATAATAATAATAATAATAATAATAATAATAATAATAATAATAATAATAATAATAATAATAATAATAATAACAATAATGATAATAATAACAACAATAATAATAGATTATACTAAAGCAGTGGTTTGAATTTATTGATTATAAGATGAATGTATCCTCAGTGGCAATAAATGAAAGCTTCTATAATAAAAATAACTATTTCCATTCAATTACCTTGCCAATACCTGGACCTTTGTCAGCCAATCCAACAATGAGAATACAATCAGCCTGGCGTACACAGCGCTGTGTCCAAGCCGTGAAACTCATGTCACACTGATACAATGCAATCTTGTGCTGATCTTCCTGCTGTGCTAACCACGATGTCAGACGATATTCATTATTTGGATCTAAAATTGAAGATCCTAAAGATTTTCTTATCACATCAGACGTTAAACGTAATGTGGAAGCTGTAAGTAATACAATAACATACTGAGTTCAACAATTTATTCCTAATTAAATGGTATTTCTAGTTTAAATTGGTGAAAGTAATACTCACATATAGCACAGAGGGAGTGATAAAGTTCATATGTAAAAGCAGTAAGAGGAACATCATCTGAAATAGGAACTATTGCGACTGTAGAGAAATTTACTTGCGAAGGCGGTGCATCCATCGTTCTCCTCAGACTAGGTTGCTGCCAAGAACCTGAAAATTTAATAAGATATAATTTTTAAAAAATTGGGAATTTATCAAATTAATTGTAAAGATTGTGAAAAGATATACATAGGAAAAACAAAAAGGAATTTAAATACAAGATTAAAGGAACACCTCAGAAATGTTAAAAATGGAGAAACAGAAAAATCTGCAATAGCTGCACATGCCTGGTCAGAAATACACAGAATAGAAACCAAAACAATATTACTTAAACAATTGGAAAAACTGAAGGAACTCACAATTTGGGAAAAAAATTTACATATGCAAGAATAAAAACACAACTATGAATTTTGAAATACCCGGTGATAAGGAGAGGGGATTGATTTGGAAGTTCATCGGTCAGCCATCAGATGGCACGGAGGTCAGTCTGCAGGAGAGGAGGCCGTTGGACATCAGTTGTGAACGTAATACAGCATTGAGAATGTCACAAATGAAGTGAAGAAACTCGAGTCTGCATGGGAGTTAAGAAGTATGAGGTGAGTCAAGAAACAACTAAACAATATGTATGTATATATCTTCTTCTTCTTCTTCCTTTATGCATGAAAGCTGGCAGCTTGTTGCGTGTTCATTCACTATAGGTCCGGAGTATGGTGACGTCCTTCCATTGTAGTTGTGGTCTGCCTAAAGGCCTTTCTATATATATGTAACTGCATATCCTATGTCCATAGAACTGTATTACTTTGATGTGCCATAACGACCAAACCATTTAATTTTAGACACATACTGTCTTTTTGGATTTCATTTAGATCTGAAGCGACGTAGTAAGTTTAAAGTTTGATACTAAATTTGTGGACACGGTGTATACTAATCAAGTTTTTTTGAGTCTAGAAACATCTTCATAAGAATTAAATTAATCATGATTATTTCATCAGCTGATGATGGTGATAAGAAATTGCCGATACTGCAGTGCTGTATTTAAAGAAATATAGAAGTATGAGGTATGAAATAATCATGATTAATTTAATTCTTATGAATTTGAACCTCATAATGTTAAAAATTCCCAATTTTAATATATAAATAGAAACATCTTACCTCAATTTAATGTTTCAACATTAAATTGAGATAAGATGTTCAACTCGAAAAAAATTTGATTAAAAGAACCTCAAAATATTACTTCCTAAAATAAACCATTCTATATTTTAATATTTATATGATCTACTGAATTCAATCAGAATCAAAAAGAAATGCAGTAGATAAGAATAATACTTCTTACCTCATACATCTCATAATTCCCAAATTTATTATATTAAGATAAGAATAAATTTACTATCAACTACACCAGAGTTAGCTTTACAGCACACTTTATTTGAAGTTCTCAATTATTTCAAAGTTAATACAATATTTAAATACACAGACATAAAGAGAGAGAATTTGGCAATTTGTACATTGCAATAATGAAAGTATGTGTATGTGTTTCTAATGGCACCCATTGCACTTTACATGCTTCGGGTTCTGCATTGGATGAATATATAGCATTAATGTGAAGTTATGTATGTAGGACATAACACTATGAGGTTTATTTTAATTTTGTTTAGTTGTTTCTTGACTCACCTCATACTTCTTAACTCCCAAGCAGACTCGAGTTTCTTCACTTCATTTGTGACAAAATCTAGTTATGCAAGGGAGTTAAGAAGTATGAGGTGAGTTAAGAAATAACTAAACAAAAAAAAGCATTAATGTGGTCTATTTTCAATTTATGCATCACTTCAGCACACCATTTTAAGAAGATGATGTATTCTTGTATTGTGCACAGAAGTTCATATTTATCTGTATGTGCAGTGTAGAGTATACTGAATGAAAGATGATGATGAAGAAGGGAGATAGTAAAATCTGGCGCTAGCACATAGCCTACTACTGTTGAAAAGCACAAAGCGGACTGTCAGGATTAATTTTCCCATCTGATGGAGAAATCATTATCATAAGTAATGCCACGAGTGATTTCCAAATTATCGATAAATTCACGACTCACGAAGTGAGGAGTGAATTTATCTAGAGAATTTGGAAATCAAGAGTGGCATTTGTTAGGACTATTTAACGAATAAAATTAAGATGTTTACTCACAAATCATTATTTAACTATAGTTATTTTAAAATATTTATATATTTAATGTAAACGGCGATGTTTGAAAACAAATGAGAAACGATAGGTACGCTTCTACTGCTTCTTTTGTTTATCACTGCAACGAGATCATACTATTTATTGCCAAAGGAACGCAATATTGTAAGGAGGAGCTTTCTTTAATATGGTAATTATAACACTGATAAATATTTAGTGAAACACGACTCTGATTGGTTGTAAAACAGAAATAATTGAAACGTGATTGGTCATTGACTCCCATTTGGGGCATGAGTTAAATAGTCAATAATATCACATGCCTTCTCAATATGTGTACTGCAGAGGGATTTGCAATTTAATGCAGGAATCTGGTGCACAATCTAGCAATTAGAAATTGTATACCACTACCGTTCCTGGCCCCAATACTGAAAATTTTACAATTAAATTATATTTGACAATTAAAATTTTCAACCCCACTGGGTTTTGAACCTGGGTGCACTAGTCAAGAATTAGGCTTACTACCACCTGAACCAGCACAGTGGACACACTATTGAAAGTAGAAGGCAGAAGAGATGACAGAAATTTGCTCTTGTCACTATATTTGAGAGTCTGTTTTCCATTTGAACATGTATCAAGTTGGAACTATGATTTTATTAATTTCATTTTAATATCTAATTTGTTTACTTTATTACCTTCATTATTTATTAAATTTTTTTGTCGTAAGTTTTTTTTTTATTTCAATCAAATTCATTGGATTTAGGCTGCTGATAACTAGATGGAAATTGATTGGAAAAATACTGGAAAATTATGACTCATAGCAGTGATTCAGCGCTAGATGTCCTATTGGCAGTCTATAACTATGTCTATTGTAATATCTTTATGTCTATGTATAGCAAGAGCAAGCATTGAATTAGATTTCTAAACTACACACAAATTTCACTTATAATTCTGTGGCAGGTGGAGAAAATAATTACGTCTTTAGTTATATGTGATTACAACTTTATCATCAAACAGATGAATGGAGAAAACTATTTAAAAGTGAGCTATATGATATTTATGGGAAACAGATGTAGTAAAAACAGTAAGTCTCATAGACTGGAATGGACAGGACATGTGGGATGAATGGGAATGAAAGAGGAGCAAAGTGAACCAGAGAAAAAGCACCCAGTAGGCAGCCCAAGAATGAGGTGGAAGAATAACATTAACCATGATTTGAGGGAGTTAAATTATACAGGGATCTCCTTAGCTGAGTGGTTAAGGCAAGATGCCTTGGCACAGAGCTACGGGACTTGCACTGATTCGGGTCTCCATGGGGGAAGAAATTTTCTCATAGAATTTCGGCCAGTATGGGACCGGTGCCCACCTAATATCAAGAGGCATTTGGGTAGCTACATTAAGTAGCGGCTCCAGGTTGAGAAAACCAGCTATAACGGCTGGGGGACCCAACATACTGACCGTATGTCACCCCTACACTGGCTGGATGATCATCTATCTCTGTGATTAACACAGTGGAAATGAGGCCAGCAGCCGGCTGATAGGCCAAGGGTCTTCTAAGACTGTCATGTTATGGAGTTTTTTTTGGAGAATTATACAGGGACTGATTGGAAAATAGCAAAGAATATTGATGTATAGAAAACTTAGGTCCAAATAAGTTACAGTTAATTGAACGAGATAGATCACGTATTAGTGGACAAACGCTGGCACAGCATCATTGTTGATAGATCAATTAGAGGGACAGACTGCAATTCGGATCATTATCTAGTCAGGGTGAAAATCAGACAATGGCTATCGCTTATGAGAGGAACAAATGCTAAAGATGATTCCGAAAAATTTGAATTAAAAAACTTGAAAAATGATTGAAATGTGGCAAGAATACCAAATTAAAATTGCTAATAGATTTGAAGTACTGAAATCTTCAGATGACAATGTGGCAAACGAAGAAGAAACTGATATAAATAAAGAATGGGAGGCTATAAGAGATACTATTAAATTGTCAGCATCAGAAAGCATTGGTTATTTAAAAGAGGCAAAAAAAAAAAAGAAAGAATGGTTTGATGAGGAATGTAAAGAAAAGAAAGCTAGCAAAATTGAAATGGTTACACAAGCCAAATGAGGTAAATTTAGAGCAATTGGGTAGTATTAGAGGGGAAACCATGAGGTTACTAAAGAGTAAAAAGAGGAAATATTTGAGAGAAGATTAATGATCTTGAAATTAATGCAAAAAATAGGAACATCAGAGAATTTTAACAATGGGGTTGCTCACGACTTTCAGTATGACCCTCGTACATACAGAGCAAGATATGGAAGAGGATAATTTACAGAGAGCAGAAATGCTAATCGCAGAACCAAGTGTATTAGAGGTTGAAATGACGATAGAAAAATTGAAGATGTATAAAGCATCAGGTTTAGATGAGATCCCAGCAGAACTGATAAAATCAGGGAGAGAAAAATTGATGGACAAAGTACGCCAGTTGCTTAATATGATTTGGGATAAAGAAGCTCTTCCAGATGTATGGAAAGAATCAATTATCATACCAATTCATAAGAAAGGAGATAAAAATGACTGCAACAACTATAGGGGCATCTCATTACTTTCAACTTCGTATAATTTGAGAATAAAGTTCTTAGGAAAATATTTGTACCAAAGAGAGATGAACAGACAGGTGAATGGAGGAGACTTCATAACAGTGAACTACATGGTCTTTATAGGAAGCCAGACATAATGAGAACAGTTAAGTCTCATAGACTGCGATGGGGAGGAATTGGGAATGAAAGACTTGCATGGAAGCTTCTTGTAGGAAAACCAGAGGAAAAACACCCAGTTGGTTGACCAAGAAAGAGGTAGGAGAATAACATTAACTGTGATTTGAGGGAAGTAGATTATACAGGGGATGATTGGAAAACATTAGTTCATGATAGAGATGTATGGAGAGCTTATGTCCACACAGTCATGAACCTATGGATTCGATAGTGCCAGTGAGTTAGTCAGATATATGCATTTATAATTTTTACACATCTGTTTCCAAAATTTTGTGTCTTTCAATACAATACAAATTTTCTACATCTACCATAGAATGTATATTTTGAATATTAATGTAGTTAATTATCATCTTGTTTAGTCAAAGTTCTGTACACACAGTAACAAGGGGCAGGAAACAAGCTCAACATTCTCAAATTATGTCAAACTATATACAAACCCCCGTTACAATCAACGGGCATTTGCCCTAGTCCTCTTAATATGTTTTTGATTGGTTTAGTAGCTGGAGTTCCCATATTATCTGCAAGTAAAATATTTATACTGAAGTATTTTACAACATGAACTCTACTTTAAAATATGACAAAATATATGTGTGATTTGTTAAATATGCACTCTGAAAGCTAAGTTTAAGACATAAATGAAAATTACATTATTCTAGTACTTTTTAAAGAGAAAAATGCTTTTGAATTAGTTTATCAAAGATATAATCATCTATGGTGAAATTAAATGTTTCTTACCTCTCCTCACATAAATTTTCTAAGTTGATCGCAATTTCGAGATTATAACTGTCTCATCCTCAGAACTTTGTTGGCGACTGGTGTTATGTCAATCGGAAGAAACTCGTCTTCTTCCCTCTGTTGGTGGACCGATGAACCTCTGGATCAGGTCAAAATTTGCGGGAATTTCGAAGTTCATAAGTTTTCCTTTCTTTTTCTGAATGTGAATCTTTTCTCAAACCGTGAGTTCCTTTCGTTTGTCTATTTGTTTAATTAGACTGGCTTTTGATTCATTTAAATGTTTTTCGGACCAAGCATGAGCAGCTACTGCTGACTTTTCCACTTCTCCATTTTTGATGTTTCTAAGATGTTCTTTCGCCTTTGTTTTCAAATTTCTTTTTGTTTTTCCAATATAAATTTTGTCACAAGCCAGTCTAATTAGACAAATAGACAAACAAAATGAACTCACGGTTTGGAAAAAGATTCACATTCAGAAAAACAAAGGAAAACTTATGAACTTCGAAATTCCCACAAATTTTAACCTGATCCAGAGGTTCATTGGTCCACCAACAGAGGGAAGAAGAAGAGTTTTACCGATCGACATAACACCAGTCGCCAACAAAGTTCTGAGGATGAGATGCTTATAGTTTCGAAATCGCTATCAACTTAGAAAATTTATATGAGCAGGGGTAAGAAACATTTAATTTCACCATAAATTAAACCTCATAGTGATTAATACCTATAAAAGTTAAATATAATCATCTGACTGTGCAATAAATTTTGAAGACTATGCTAGGAATTGAATATTGATCAATCCAATTTACATCCATATCAGTTCGAACCAATCATGGTACACTATCATTGAAACATAATGTGCAGTCTCATTTGGTAAGTTTTTAAGCTGGGTCGCAATGTTTCCAATTTGTAAGCTACAGAACACAAAATATAATTTTACCAAAACATTGTTACACAATAAATTTAATTAAATAATATTATATAAAATATTTCCATTTTATTAATATTCCTTATTAAGAATTTCATTCAATAAATGTTTTAAATAAATTTTATTCTCTAAATAGCCTTTGAAAATACCATGCAAGTGTTCATTTTTTTAATTTATGTTAAGTTGTTTTTGACTCACCTCATACTTCTTAACTCCTTCGCAGACTCTAGTTTTGTCACTCCATTGGTGACATTCTCAATGCTATATCACGATCATTGAGTTGTGATCGTGATATAGCATTGAGAATGTCACAAATGCAGTGATGAAATTCGAGTCTGCAAAGGAGTTAAGAAGTATGAGGTGAGTCAAAAATAACATAAATTAAAATAAACCTCATAGTGTTATTTCCTAACTACTTAACTTAATTAAGTGTTCATCACTTTGGACAATTCACTCCTGTTGCTATCCTCAAGTCGTGAATTATCAATAAGACGAAAACTTTTGTGGTATTGCCTTTGATAAATTATACTGATATGAAGGAGTTTTTTTTCAAGAATGATGTGAACTGACACTACAGAATTGATTCAAAATGCTTACATATACATAATTAATCTTTCTTTAGTTAGGACATTTTTAGAGATCTCTTCTACTTTATAATTTTTTGTTAAATGCAAGAATCACCTGATGTGACGTTACCCATGGCTTCTAGAACTTTCAGCCCAAGTTATTTTTCCATAGTTTCCAGTAAAAACTTCTAAATTATGATTAAATTAAAATGTTTCATACCTCTCCTCATATCCAGTCTTTTAAGTAGATTGCAATTTCAAAGCCTTGACGGCTTCATCTTCAGTACTTTCTTGTCGACTGATGTTAGGTTGATCAGAAGAACTACTTCTGATTGACAAAACATCTGAACAGAGGGAAGAAGTAGTTCTTCCGATCAACATAACATCAGTCGACAAGAAGGCACTGAAGATGAAGCCGCCAAGGCTTTGAAATTGTGATCTACTTAGAAGACTGGATATGAGGAGAGGTTTCAAGCATTTAAATTCAATCATAAATTAAACCTCAAAGTGATTTATTCCCAAAAAAGTTCAACTTCTAAATTACCAGGCTTCCATTTTTCATAATCGTTCCTAGTTTAAAATAGTATCGTAATCTGCTCATAGTAGGTATCAGCTTTCAATTGCCAATTTCATTCATAAATATTCTATCTTTCAACTTAATTTATTTATTTGAAGAAAAGAAAAAAAAAACAGTTTGTGCAATGCTGAAGATGGGGTAACAGCCCTGAAACATATGTCCGGATAAACAATCATATGAGGTAAGAATGTTAAAAAATACAAACTCTAATATTGATTTTAAAATTTATCAGTCATATTTTTTATCATCAACTTGTGTCTGGTCACAATGATAGATATAGTGAATATTATGGAGAGAAATTTTTCTTCTTCTCCTTCTTCATTCTTTTAACTTGCCTCCTGTTTATGAGTGTACATCTCCCATGGAACTTAACCCAACACAGTGAATAGGTTCTCTACAAAACTCTACTTCCAATCATAGACTCCCAGTATCCACGATTATCACAATGTCTGGGCCATCACCAAAGATAGTATAAGAAATCATAAGAAAAGGGACTCATACCCAGTCCCAAAGTATAAAAATTTTAAATCCAGTATTGCACCAAGAATAAAATCTGAGCTAGGAGAGCGAAAAGTAAGGAATCTATAGACTGCACCACAAAGACTGGCCAACATAGTCATTATTAACTTTTATATAACAAATTTGGATCTAAAGAAGGCATGAGTTAAATTGCAGTACAAAGTACAAAAAACAGTGCTATTTAGTAAATGCTAATTTACATCAAACCATTAACAATATTGTTTTTTAGAAACATCTAAAATACTCCACCCTGAATGCTAAAACATTAGGCATAATGCCTGACCGGAATATGACATTGTATTTTCAATTGAAAACTTACAATTTATGTAATCCTCAACATTTTTAATTTTCAAAGAGAGTAACAACAAGATTAGCATCTTAGAAAACATGGAAATTTTAAGAGAAGCAAAGATATAAGCATTCTAAACAAGAACACACCAACAAACTCATTATATAAATTATACACCAACATCAGTACCAATTAGCATGCTGAAGATGAAACATGTTTTTTTGAAAGGCCTTCATGATTTAATAATTTAACAAACTTTTTGGACAAAAATCAATTCTAATTGAGGAAGACAGATAAAAGAAGTACTATATTATTATTTAAAATATTTTATGTAATCACATAGCAAATTATTATGATGTTTTGGTTAGAATGAATATAAATAGACAGGCTTACCTAAGATTCTATGACCAAGAAGATTTATGAGCCTTGTGACTACAATTGGAAACCTCAATTTGATAGCATTGAACAATCCTTCTGGTAACTTGGCGAGCTCAGAATCTCGGACAGCCATCACTGTTGTGCTTCTTGGAGTCTGAGTCACCATCTCAACCTTACAACAACAATAAGCATTGTTACATATTCGTAAATTAATGAGTCATTTTTTCACATCTTACCTCATATTTTATGTTTCTTTAAACATGGGAACTAGTTTTCAAGAGAAAGATCTCTCTCATTTTCAACCGATTTTATGACTACTGGATTTTCGTTACGAAAATAGTCAAACGGTAGTCATAATGTCGCTTGAAAATGAGAGAGATCCTTCTCTTGAAAACTAGTTCCCATGTTTAAAGAAACATAAAATATGAGGTTAAGATGTGAAAAAATGACTCATTAATGTACGAATTAAGAACCTCAATGTTATTTCCCATATTTAACTATGAATTGTTACATATATTTATGCTCTTGTATAATACCAAAATAATGAGAACAGACTGTTATTAGAGAGCATTATGGTGAAATTTTATTGGGTATTTATTTATACTAGTAAATATATTTGCTAATAGTCCATAAAAATCAATGGCAACATTAATGTATGGATCTATGATTTTTAGCCAGTGTCACAAGTAGGGAATAGAACCTTAGTTTTATTTCAGAAAGAAAAATTAACAATCGGACTGGGATTTGAATTCCAGATCACTACTCTTATTTAATTTAAAAATATAATATAAAAATAGAACCCTACTCTTAGGCTCCAGCCAAATTCCTGGTACTTATGTGATAGGATTCCAAGTTTATCCTAGGACCAATCTGTATCTGAATACTTGAATTATCTAAAAGTATTCCACTGCTCACATCAATCCAGGGCCTGGAAGTAGAGTCTAATGCCTTTCTTGCTGGTTCACAAATTTATTTATACAGAGGGTTGTTACCAATATCTGAGGATGATTTTAGTTAGAGTGACTTCACTGATTGCAACACGGTCATGGCTTGCAAGTTGTGTAAAGAGTCATCCTTGCATAACTTGTCATAGTAGTTTCAGGTGACTTCCTTGTAATATGCCAAGGGAGAACTACATTACAACCCTTTACAATGCTAATTAGTTATTTGGCAATAATATAAATTTCGTGGGAAGGACCCCATACAAAGTAAAAACTGTCTCCGGAATAAAATTTTACAGAGATCTAATCAATTTAAATATCTTGGATATTATCTCTCTATCTGGGATGAAAAGGATATCCCTGAAAAAATTACTAGTTATAATAAAAGTTTGGGAATTATTAATCAAGTTATGAAACCACCCCTTGTACAAAAAACACCAGATTATGTTTATATAACACTTTGGCTAGACCAGTGTTGACCTATGGTAGTGAAGCATGGACACTAAAAAGACAACATGAAAGCAGAATAACAGCTTGTGAAATGAGATTCATGCGCAGAACAGCAGGTTACACCAGATGGGATCAGGAAAGGAACACCGATATCTTAAAAGAATTGAAGACTATGCCAATTTTGGAATATATTAAACAATACCAACTAAATTGGAAACACCATCTTGAAAGAATGAGTTCAAATTGGATCCCCAAAGCTGTTTATAATTATATACCAAGAGGACGAAGATCACTGGGCCGTCCTATGAAACGCTGGAGGGAAAATTTTCTATAACAGGCCTTGGCCTAATGCTTGGAAGGAAGAAGAAGAAGAAGAAAACAGTTTTCCTATATTTAAGAACAGGAAACATACAAGTTCTCGCCTTCCAAGAAGTCAGACCTCCAAGGTGATCAAAAAGGTAATGGTACTCTTTCCTGTAAGAACCCAGACATTTAAAGAGCTTTATTAATAAATTACATTAGTAAGTAACATTACGAGATTCTTCTTAATGAATAAGGTGAAACCAGGGTCATCTTACCTCAACAACGATGGCATACATGATATACCGAAACTAGTTCAAATAGAACACAACAATTTATTTAACTTTCACAGGGAACACAACAAGTTATGAGGTAAGATGACTTCAGGTTCACCTTATTTACACTCAAAGAGCCTTGCATTGAAGGTGATAACTTCTGTTCAGACTATTAAAAAATTAATTACATATTTGAATCTAGTAAAGCATTTCAAGAGATGCATTCGTAAGTTCCTACTTAAAGATATTAAAAAATGGCACACCTATAGCAGAAAGCTCCATGAGTGCCCGCTGACTGGGGAAAATTGAAATATATTGTGACATTGGTGAAGCATGACTGACACCAAAAAGAACTGGGCTTTTTTTTTACGGACTAAGAGGTAATAAATGTTTTACAAAATTGGTATAGAGAATGCAGGGGAACTTTCTCACAGAGCTTTGTGATCAGAGGAGAAGGAGGAGGAAAAGGAGGAGGAGGAGGAAAAGGAGGAGGAGGAGGAAAAGGAGGAGGAGGAGGAAAAGGAGGAGGAGGAGGAGAAGAAGCCATGACTGAAGAAGGACATGATTTTGTCTGAAACCGTCGGTATCAAAGAAGTTTGAAAATGTATGAGGTGAGTCGATTAAAATATGTTCTCCACTCACTATTAATGATATAACCTCATAATGTTTACTTCCCAATATTAATTGAAAAACACTGTGAATATCTTTACTTTTAATTTAACTGAGATATAACATTTAAAAAAAAAGTACACTAATAAAACTGTATCAGAAATATTCACCTCATCTCATAAAATCAATTTTCTCATCTGAACAGAAAATTCATCTTATGGGATGATGTATATATTTCCAAGGTTAGCACCCAAAAATGACTACAGCATCAGTAGACTGATTAGACCTAATAAGAATGAGAAAATTAAAGAACAAAACAAATCGGGATTTATCAAATTAAATGTGAAGAATGTGAGAAATTCTACATAGGAAAAACTAAGAGAAATTTGAAAACTAGAGTGAAAGAACATCTCAGGAATGTCAAGAAAGGAGAAGTAGAAAAATCTGCAGTGGCTGCCCATGCATGGTCTGAAAAACATCTTATCGAGAAAGAAGCAAATTATTAAAACAAATAGAAAAACCAAAAGAACTTACTGTTTGGGAAAAGATCTACATTCAAAAGAGCGAAAAGAAATTAATGAACTTTGAAATTCCCGGTGAGAATGACCTGGTTTCGAGGTTTTTCAGTCAGCCAATGGAAGGAGAGAAGGACAGCTCTTCAAGACGACAGAACAACGGTCGTGACGATACTGAGGATGGAACAGAAATTATGTTCCGAAACTAGTTTATAATCAAATAAGAAGAACAATATGAGGTGAGTGATAAAAAAATATTCTATTTTAATAAATATATTTCCAATTAAGTTTTATTATTTATGACCTCATAGTGCCACTCTAACCAATTATTTAAATAAAAAATTTTTGTACTTACTATTCCAACCAAATCCCCTTTACCATATTCACCAACAAGTTCTTTCTTTTCCATTACTTTGCGTTATCACAGATCTCAGTCGGCCACTTAGTACAATAAAAGTGCTGTCTGATTCATCACCTTGCCTATAAATATTAAAAGTTTTAAATTAGCTATGAAAATATAAATCTTGAATCTTAAGTAAAACATATCTCAAGTTTTCACCTGACAGTATGGTATCTATTGTTATGATGTAGTTTAATATATAAGGTACACAAGTCTTAGAAGCCCACTACAAATCTTAGGAGCCCCTTGGGGTAATAGGAGATTAAGGTTCCCATCTTTCTAGACAATTGGCACAATATGCCAGCTGGGTTGTCGCCCATTGCATGACAACCACCTTTTCTCCCAAAACATGCATCTGGTATTCATTTCAGTTAGAAACTGAATCGACTTCAGGGTCATGATGCTGCCAGAAGGTTTAGGCTCATTTTTAAAAATCTTGATTCCATCAAGACTTGAACCCATGACCTTTCGGTTTGTAGCATTTGCCTTAACCACCTATGCTACAGGATACCCTGCAGCTTAATATAGCAAAAAACTTTATTTTGACTTCACAAATTCAGAATATTTAACACACTCAGAGATTAATTCTTCATAAATTTATTTTGGTAGGTAAAAATTTCTATAAATTAAACACACAAAAATAAAAGAAATAGTGATGTTCGTCATTCCTTATATTTGAAAAGTGCTCGATATAAAATTAATTAGTGATTAAAAAACTGTGAAAATAATATTTTTTAACTGTACAAATAATTTTATTAAGTTATGTAGATAGGAAATAACACTATGAGATTTTCTTAATATTGTTTATTTTTTCTTTCATTCACCTCATACTTCATAACTCCTCGCAGACAGCATTGAGATGTCACAAATGATGTGACGAAACCCTGGGTCTGCGAGGAGTTATGAAGTATGAGGTGAGTGAAAGAAAAAATAAACAATACAAATAATTTTGTTTTAGTATATAGTCTTGTTCCAGACCTTTAATATTTCAGATTAAGCTGTTATTGTTTTCAAATGCTGGGCCTTGGCAACGAAGCCATTAGCGTTCTTGCTCTCCAATATTTCTCTATGGTAGATCCAACAGGTAATACTTCACAGGTTTGTAGATGTTCTTCGTTAATTTCTTCGCTTTGTTGCATAGAGGACAATTTGGATTCGCGTAGATTCCTATTTTATATAAATGTTTGGCCAAATAGTCATGTTCTGTAAGCAGTCTAAATTTTGCTACTGTAGTTTTACATGGAATTTCTGGAATAATATCTGGCTTCTTTACTAAAATATTCCATTTTTTGTCTTTGGCTTTATTACATAGGTCTTGGTTTTGTTTGATTTTATATTTGTTTTTAATTATTCTTTTTATGGATGTGAAAGGTAAGCTTTTAGTATTTATATATTAAATTTGGGAATTTTTAACATTATGAGGTTCAATTAATAATAATTAAATGAATCGTGATTTTTTTCTTACCTCATACATCTATGTTTTTTTAAACACAGCACTGCAGTATCGGCGACACTTTGTCGTCATCGTCAGTGAAAACAGCTGACGATGACGACAAAGTGTCGCCGATACTGCAGTGCTGTGTTTAAAGAAACATAGATGTATGAGGTAAGAAAAAATCACGATTAATTTAATTATTAAGCTTTTAGTAGATTAAGTTTTCTCCCAGTTAATCTGAATTAACTAAGTTCTACAAAATTTCTTAACCTAACAGAAAATATGACATCAAAATTTAATAAGCAAGAATGTAGATTATCACGAAATAACACTGTAAAATAACACTGTAAAAAAATTCTGCATACATACTTTAAATAATATTTAATATTTAACAGAAAAGAACTATGAGGTTTATTAATTGAGTTTGTATTTTTTAACATTCTTACCTCATATGCCGCTGAAGATGGGGCAACAGCCTACAAACATATGAGGTAAGAATGTTAAAAAAATACAAACTCAATTATTAAATTAAACCTCATAATGTTACTTCCTAATGAATTTAAAACTATGAGGTTTATTTTCATTATTTAAATATTGTGTTGGTAATTAATGTTGATGGGAAACTGAACCTGCTCCCTGAGTCAAAGGAAGTGGTTAATGGAACCCACAATTATTATGGCACATTCACTCAGTGTTTGTGCAACTAAGACACAAACTTTTTACTGATGTGCTAAACTATACTGTTAATGCTGATACCTTTAATGACATCATATTGTAATTTCATTACAATTAAAAATTCTGTAAATGTAAATAATTGAAATGCATAAGAATTGATTCCAAGTACATAAGTATATGAACAAGTCAAGATGAACATATCATTCTGAGAAAATGTGAAATTTTATTTACTCGACCTTTGAACTAAATACTGTTTGACATCCATGAAAAATTTAATCATTATAAAAACGCATTTTACATTAAAAAAATGTATGGTGTTGAACTCAACAATATATTGTGAGTGTGTACATGTGCATGTGAATGTGGCATGTGCATATGTGAGTGTGAATTTGTGAGTATGTGCATGTGTATGTGTGTCTTAATTTGGTCCCTAAAATGTAGTATCATTCAAGCCAGATTATCAATCTCACACAATAATAAAAATTAATAAATAATAATAAAAAAAAGGAACCAAAGATTCCAAAATACTAAATAAGCAGATCACAACCTTTGGCTAATTTGTATATTTCAGAGCTTGGAGAATTCTCTCAAAAAATGTTAAACTAAAAACTTATAAAATATTGATTATTTCAGTTACACTATATGGATGCAAAACATAATCTCTTCTTTTTTTTAAGAGTAAATTAATGTTTGAACTGAGATTTGAATCCTGGATTTCTTGTTCTCCATATGAGTGTGCTGTCCATTATGGTTGGTTGGTATCTAATGTCGAGCACTTGATAATGAAATCATTTGCTCTCTTGCACTCCAATATTTAGCAGAAAGGCTGGTCTCTTCCACAAAAGCTGGACAACGGAGGAGATGGTTTCTTTCCATATCTTCATTTAAATTGCAAAAAGGGCATTTAGGTGAATCTGTTATGCCGATTCTGTGTAGGTGTTTATTCAAGATTTTCTTTGTAATGTAGTAATGTCATTATACTATTGAAACAATTGTTTACGTTTGTATTGTTAATTTATGTAGATAGGAAATAACGCTATGAGGTTTTTTAATATTGTTTATTTTTTATTTCACTCACCTCATACTTCATATTACAATGTTTGATTTTTACCAAATTGAGAGTTTTCTTTTCTAAAATTTTTTGGTGTTGGTTATTGTTGTTTTTAACCATTTTCCAGACAAATTTTGGAGTGATATTCTTTTCTAATTATAATGTTTGATTTTTTCCAAATTGAGAGTTTTCTTTTCTAAAATTTTTTGGTGTTGATTATTGTTGTTTTTAACCATTTTCCGGACAAATTTTGGAGTGAGTGAAATAAAAAATAAATAATGGTTGTATTGTTATTTAAATGGCCTAATGGACAGCACACTCATATGGAAAACGAGAGATCCAGAGTTCAAATCTCGGTTCAAGCATTAATTTTTCTTTCCTAAATTAGATTCTATCCAGGATTGGAAAATATTAATTTAAATGAAACATCGAAAACATAATCTCTTATTTAAAGAGAGGGGGAAATAATATGAGTACAGTGAAAACTTGATTTATCATTTCAAATTTTATCATTTTCCCGGATTCATCTTTGTATTTTTACAGTCCCTACTAACCACATTTAAACCATGAGAAAAAAAAGTATTTATCATTCCTCGATTAATTGTTTTCCTGCATTTATTGGTTAGAATTTTCAGTCCAGAACAATATAATTCCTGGATTGATCAACTTTAAATGTGAAGTTAGACAATTTTATAAGTTTTTTTATGTTATTTTTATTTTAACATGATCCAGTCCTGGACAAATTCATTTTTTGAAAAGAAAAAGTAACATCTGAACTGAAATCGTACTGCAGACCTCCAATTCTGTACATTGGTATGCAGCCTAATACACCATTCCAAACATGGCACAAACGCCAACATTTCTTTCCACTTATACAATTCTCTAAAGTCTGAGGCAGATAGCTAGAACTATCAACAACACCATCAGACTACTTTTATTCTAAGTATTTTTAACGAGACTTTTACATTACTTTTAAGTGGTAAAGCTTAATATTTTGATCAAGTTTTTGTGACAATGGGAACATCTTACCTCAAATTAATGTTGGTTCATTTTGGACATGTTTCGATATAATCCTCTATATCATCATCAGCTTGCCCAGGCTGTTGAGTTTTATGTTGTGGACCCTGGATGCAGATATCAGCTCCCTCCTCTCGCTGGCCGAAGAACCTCCAAACTAGGTCACATTCAGCAGGAATTTCAAAATTCATGACTCTAGTTTTGTTCTTCTGAATGTAGATTTTTTTCCCAAATGGCGAGTTCTTTCCTATTTTCTAATTGTTTTAATAATTTAATATTCAAATTTCTATTGTGTTTTTTGGACCAAATATGAGTAGCAACTGCAG
Source organism: Diploptera punctata (assembly GCA_030220185.1). Taxonomy (NCBI): domain Eukaryota; kingdom Metazoa; phylum Arthropoda; class Insecta; order Blattodea; family Blaberidae; genus Diploptera; species Diploptera punctata. The sequence goes on from JASPKZ010000013.1 coordinate 776,603, forward strand.
ATTTTTCTATTTCCCCATTTTTAATATTTCTTATGTGTTCCTTGGTTCTAATTTTCAGGTTTCTCTTAGTTTTTCCTATATATATCTCCATAGCATAGTGGTTAAAGCACCATGGCCCTGGGGTCAACTCAGTCTCTAATGGAAATGAGTACCAGACACTTGTTCTGGGGGTAAAGACGGCCGTCACGCAGGGCTGACAACCCGGCTGACATCAAGTGCCGATTGTCCAGAAAAAGTGGGAGCCTTAACCTCCCACTACCCCAAGGGCCTCTCGAGGCCTGTCGTGGGATCACTGTACTTTACTATATATATCTTATCACAACCAGTACATTCTATTTGATATATTCCTGATTTTTTTATACTTTGATCAGTTTTTTTTTCATTTTTGTTAGTTTTCATTAGTTTATTTAAACTGTGATCATTTTTTGTTGCTAATTTAATATTAAATTTGTCAAAAATCTTCTGGAATTTATTGTGTGCTCAAGGATCACAATTTAAATAAACTAATCAATACTAACAAAAATGAAAAACTGATCAAAGTAAAAAATCAGGAATATATCAAATAGAACATACTGGTTGTGGTAAGATATATACAGAAAAAACTAAAAGAAACCTGAAAATTAGAACCAAGGAACACACAAGAAATATTAAAAATGGGGAAATAGAAAAATCAGTAGTTGCAGCTCACATTGGTCCAAAAAACACAATATAAATTTGAACACTAAATTATTAAAACAATTAAATAGGAAAGAACTCACCAGTTGGGAAAAATCTACATTCAGAAGAACAAAACTAGAGTCATGAATTTTGAAATTCCTGCTGAATGTGATCTAGTTTGGAGGTTCTTCAGCCAGCCACAGGAGGAAGCTGATATCGACATCCAGGGTCCACAACATAAAACTCAACAGTCTGGGCAAGCCTACAATGATTAGAGGATTATATTGAAACATGTCCAAAATGAACAAACATTAATTTGAGGTAAGATGTTCCCATTCTCACAAAAACTTGATTAAAAAGAACCTTAAAATGTTACTTCCTAAGATAAATCAATAATATTTTGAAGTTATATTTATTTTAACATATTCCAATCCTAGACAAATTTATTTTTTGAAAAGAAAAATTAACATTGAGTGGAGAACATATTTTTAATAACTCACCTCATACAATTTCAAAGAAGAAAAGAAATGATACGTCAAAAAGTTTCCAATGTACAGTTACACACAATGAAGATAATGTAGTTAATCTTTAAGAAGTAGTTTTACAAAAAAGAACAATTTGCTAAGTCAAGGTTTAAAAACTTGTATTAATATATATATATATATAAAATTGTATGAGGTGAGTTATTGAAAGTATGTAAGTAAAGTGATCCCACAACAGGCCTCAGGAGGCCCTTGGGGTAGTAGGAGGTTAAGGCTCCCACTTTTTCTGGACACTCGGCACTTTATGTCAGCCGGGTTGTCAGCCCTGCGTGACGGCCGCCTTTACCCCAGAACAAGCGCCTGGTACTCATTTCCGTTAGAGGCTGAGTCGACCCCAGGGCCATAGTGCCGCCAGAGGGTTTGGGCCAGTTTAAAAATCCTGACCCCAACGGGACTTGAACCCTCGACCCCCGGCTTATAGCCCAGTGCCTTAACCACTACACTACGGCGTGATTAAAAGTATGTACTCCACTCAATACTAATGATATAACCTCATTAAATTAATATTGAGAAGCTAAAGCTATTACTATGATAGAAAATAAGTAAATTAATGAATACAATTAAATTATTGTAAATCAATGGTAAAGAGAAAATTTTTTGCCTGAACCAGGAATCGAACCCTGAACCTTTAGCTTTCCGTGCTAATGCAGCATTAGCATGGAAAGCTAAAGGTTCAGGGTTCGATTTCCAGTTCAGGCAAAAATTTTTACCATTGATTTATATAACCTCATGTTTACTTCCCAACATTAATTTTAATATAATTAGAAGAATTAACGTCTGAACTGGGAATCGAACTGCGGACTCCCCGATTCTGTACATAAAAGATCCTACATGCAAGGAAAAACAAAGATGTATATATATGTTTTTATTATTGATTTAACACTTCTCTCTGAAAAATGTATATAGTTAACTACAAAGTTATTCTACTTAATGAACAAGGATGTTATTGAAGCACCTCAGAATTGAAGGGGGGAAAAAATTATTTTAATGTATAATACTGAAGATAAATACCTGTACACTGCTCGACCACTTTCCAGGAACACCCAATCCAAAGCAAAGTCAACCTGACGTACAAATGGAGACAATCTTCTCACTACTGTGTGTGCTATGTGGAGCACAACTTGTGGCCTATCTCGCATTATACTGCAACAATATTTATAAATTGTCTTACAAACCAACACATTTATCATGTAACAGCCAAAATCTTGGCTGCATCTCTAAATAAGTCTTGGAAGTAAGAATTGTTAAAATTGTATGACTTGAAGACATCAGAACTTTAAATCAAGAAACAGTGAAACTTCTTCATACATCTACTCCTTTAAAAAGCTACCCCTGTTCCCAATTACTTTACTTAGCACTAAATATATTATTCCCATAAGACAAATATATTAAGACCCTACATAACATTATCACCTGTTTTCCCAATGATCACGCTTCTGACCAGTTTATAAATGTTTAATTCCCTTTAAAATTACCTTATATATTCTATAGTGGCTTCACTCTGACAACTCCACTTAATGTCACCCATTAGGAACCTCGCTCTTGTAATTAGGCTCGCTCAATTATTGCCCCATCCCTTCCTCAACACCATAAATTAGTTATATAGCTACTCTACTGAATGACAAATATTAACATGTGACATTTATTTACGTAGAATTTTTATCATATTATAATGATATTGTGAAAAGAAAAATTAATGTCTGAACCAGGAATCGAACCGTGGGCCTCTAGTTCTCCAGACTAGTGTGCAGCCCACTACATCATTCCAGACCTGGCACAAACATTAACAATTCTTTCCACATATACAAATCTATAATTCTCGTTTCGACCGCTGTCAGGAAGGTGTCACAACCATTGTCTTCCTGACAGCGGTCGAAACGAGAATTATAGATTTGTATATGTGGAAAGAATTGTTAATGTTTGTGCCAGGTCTGGAATGATGTAGTGGGCTGCACACTAGCCTGGAGAATTAGAGGTCCATGGTTCGATTCCTGGTTCAGACAATTTTTCTTTTCACAATATCATTATAATATTATAATATGATCCATTATTGGAACTGTGTTAAAATAACAGTATTGGAAAATGATAAATAGAATTTTTATCACTCACCTCATATTGATATATAAAATATGAGGTGAGTGATAAAAATTCTACCTAAATGAATATACCTCATAGTGTGAATTCCTAAAATAAGTAATGTGACATTTACTCTAAACAGGGGAGTTCAGTGTAGTGGAGAAAGTGCTGAAGGTGGAGAAAGAATCTCCTTGACTGGATTTACCAGAGCAAACCACTACAAGCATAATGAAGGACGCATTCTTGTCCTTGCATGCCGAAGGGAGAGATGAACAGTTATTTAAATCTACACTCCATTAAACTTTTAGCCCTTTCTAAACCTAACAAAACAACAATCATGCATAAGAACATTAAAATGTTTTCCTACTTAAAATTATAATAATATGCAACAATCTTATGATAGATATTGAGACATGAGTGCAGCAGTATGTTGTTCTACATCGTATTAATTTCACAGTCGGCTGCAGTGGACTAGAGGTTATGCTCCTTGTCTCTAGTTCAGAGGGTTGCGGATTCATACCCGGCCGGGATCGATGGATTTTTTTAGGATGGAAAAATCCAAGGAGCAAAGTCCTCTGGGAGGGACTTTAAGGCATGGGTTCCGAATCTGAAGATTGCTACAAACATGGCATGTGGATTTAACAATAGATTAAAACCTGCAGTGGGCTATTAGTCATGGCTATTCCTTGCTTCTAATCCCTAGGGTCATGGATTCAAACCTGGCTGAGATTGATGAATTTTTTAGGATGGAAAAATCCTAGGAGCAAGTCCTCCGGGAGGGAGTCCCGAGTCTGAAGATTTTTCAGGCTTATAAAAGAACTTTTTGGTCGATGTGACTAATTTCTTACACTTACCAATATTGTTGTTACTGGAAGTAAGTCAACGTTCCCACATCTAACCTGGTTGCTATGCAAACACAAGAAATCGCAATGCTGATATGGACTCAAAAAGCACACGTTCGGTAAGTAAAATAAAACATTTCTTGAATGTTTTGTACACTAACTCGTACCTTTATTTAGACTTTTCCAGAATTGATGCAGAACATCCCACTCTCCAGGCTTCTTCAATTTCTCTATCATCTACCATGACTCCTTCCATAATAGAATTATCAGATTCTAATCACGGTACTACATATAAAAATGTCTCCACAGCCAACAATCCTTGCTTATAATAAAACAAATGAAAAGCTACAAAGCAACGATCACCAAAGGTTTCTTTCTCATAGAAGTCATTTACATCCAACCAACATTTTAATTCATTTATTACTATATTTAATAAAAATTAGTCACATCGATCAAAAAATAGTATGCAATACACATGAGGTAAGCACGTAACAGATCTCGAAAATTGAAAAAACTCGGCGCAAGTGCCTAGTTTTTTCAAACTTTTTCTCAATCAGTAACAAGTGCTTACCTCACTTGTATCACAATATATTATTAAGCCTGAATAAATAGTCCTCTAAGCAAAATTGACTGACCTTCCTCATCCTAGCAATACCCTAGTTGTCTACTAGGTGTCTCATTGAGTCGGTTTGCTAACCACATGCCATTCATTCACATCTATAGGGAAATAAGAGTAACTAAATTATGCTTGGTCTACACCTACTAACAAAGGAGAGGCTATGGCTAGACTCAAAGGGCTGCAAAATCAGTAAGTAAGTAAGCATTTCTATGACCTTGAACTTCAGCAATAAGTCTATTCTAGACATAACTCTGATTTATATTATTAACTAAATTAAAATCAGACAATAGGTTTACTTACATTTTTATCTAGCTATTGGCTAATAAAGTAGGCCTACATTATTACTGATTTTAACATTCAATAACGCCTCGATAGCTCAGTTGGTAGAGCACTTGGCCCAGAAAGCCAAGGGTCCCGGGTTCGAGTCTCGGTCTAGGCGAAAATTTTTCTCTTCAAATATAATTCAAAATGGTACTACCTTTAGAATTGTTTAAATCTTTTCCGTCACATATTGAACACAATAGAATTTTATTCAAAAATTTTAAAACAGCATCTACTACATGGGTAAATACAGAAATTGAAAATGGCTAGAACATCAAATTTGCAGTCATCTATAAAAAAAAAGTATTCAAAAGTGGAACACAATAATTATTTTTTTTATTTTTAGAATGGATTAAATGGTAATTTGAAAGAAGCAGTGCATCAACACAACAGAACAAGGGTCGTGAAAATACTGAAGATGGAATAATTCTGGAACTGGTCTAAAAACAAGACAAAATATGAGGCGAGGTGAAACATTTTTAATATTTAATTAAAATCCTGTGTACATACTTGTAAAATGTTGTTTTGGAGAGCATGCCTATTCTTGATGCATGTTTTGCTCTGATGGAGAAGAAACTAGGCTCTCCTGTAAGAACTGCAAGCCCACCTACAATTTCACTAGGATGTGCCACAAACATAGTGACTTCTTGTCCAGAATCAGCTATCTTCTGTGACACGACAAGCGATCCTGACAGTAAGTACACCAAAGCCACATCCTGTACCAAAAATTTTGTTACTATGTATGTATATATATATGAATAAGAAAGTTTACTTGGGTTTTCCGCATCTTGGATTCAAGTTTGGCCTCTGGCCACTCATTCCGATGTTTTGGCATGATCCCACATGCCATTATCATGGAATGATAAGTTTGAGTCACAGGTTTAGGTTTTATATAATTAAACAAATAGAGTTTTCGCTGTGGTCCGTTTCCGAAGACATACACCCATCCAAGGTTTAGACCTAAACCTGTGACTCAAACTTATCATTCCTTGATAATGGCATGTGGGATCATGCCGAAACGTCGGAATAAGTGGCCAGAGACCAAACTTGAATCCAAGATGCGGAAAACGAAAAAAAAACTTTCTTATTCATACTTATACCTGTGAAAATCTGCAACATATATATATATATCGATGGTAGGCAATGAAAATCTCATAACTCCATCAGTCATTGAAAATCACGTGACTCCAGTAGCCAGCACAGAAATATGCAATGCATAACCTGTTGAGAACACGGACTACAAATTTATTAATAACTTAACTTGTATTCTGTAGTAAAATATGTGGGAATTATTGCTGTATCAATTTTCAGACTACAAATTTATTAATAACATAACTTGTATTCTGTAGTAAAATATGTGGGAATTATTGCTGTATCAATTTTCATAATTATTTAAAACAGTTATTTGTTTTATATTTGAAGAGAAAAATTTTTGCCTAGACCGAGACTCGAACCCGGGACCCTTGGCTTCCCAGGCCAAGTGCTCTACCAACTGAGCTACCGAGCGAGTTGCGATCTAGACGCAAATTTTTCTCTTATATACATTGTAATTCCCTCGCGCCAAATGCTTGAAACCGGAGCTTCTATCTTTGCAAATGGCGGCTTCTTAGTTAAGAAGACATTTATTAGGAATTTAACACTACTTTATAAAGCCAGTATGGCTTCTATTGACGATTTTATTATTAATTTAACACTTCTCACTGAAGGATAAATTATATTTGAAGAGAAACATTTTTGCCTAGACCAAGACTCGAACCCAGGACCCTTGGCTTTCCGGGCCAAGTGCTCTACCAACTGAGCTACCAAGGCGAGTTGCGATCTAGACGCAAATTTTTCTCTTATATACATTGTAATTCCCTCGCGCCAAATGCTTGAAACCGGAGCTTCTATCTTTGCAAATGGCGGCTTCTTAGTTAAGAAGACATTTATTGGGAATTTAACACTTTATAAAGTCAGTACGGCTTCTATTGACGATTTTATTATTACTTTAACACTTCTCACTGAAGGATAAATTATATTTGAAGAGAAAAATTTTCGCCTAGACCGAGACTCGAACCCGGGACCCTTGGCTTTCTGGGCCAAGTGCTCTACCAACTGAGCTATCGAGGCAAGTTGCGATCTAGATGCAAATTTTTCTCTTATATATACAAGTTATTTGTTTTTTCTGTAAAATTTACCAAAATGGAGTTATGAGGTTTTCATTGCAGACCATCGATATGTGATTAATTTCTTTAATGCGCAACACATCTCCAAAATTTAAAATAAAAAAAAATTAATTCAATTTGGTTAACTACCTTCAGCAAGGCAATGAACATATTTCATCTCTGCTATGATCCAAGTATATAAAGTAACATTTCAAGGTAATTTTCTCTCCTCTCCACCATTTACATTAGAATTCATTTTAGAAAAATCCTACATTTTTCTCTCCTTTTATTAACAATTCTAAATATAGGTATGTTAATTTTCTAATTACATACTTTGTGAGATTCTTCTTTCATTAGATAGGTTCCAGCAGGAACTTCACGGATCTCCACTTTGCCACCTCTCAGAATGGTATCATTTTCAAGACCAAGCTCCCTCACAAAGGCATCTGTTGCAATTTGTATTAGAGTTTCTTCATCAATTGCCTCAGGAATAGTAGTAGCTCTTCTCTTCGTGTTGTATGAGTTAGGCTGGACATCAGGGGCCTGTTAATATGTACATTACTCACTTCAACAATAGAACATTTATAGAATTCAATTTACACTTTTCTCAATTATATATGTCTGTTGTAATGCCACCCACTGCACTTGTGCGTTTGGGGCCTGGACTAGGCAGATAAAAAAAATTTGATCCCACTACAGACCCTCGGGGTTGTAGGAGATTAAGTCTCCCACTTTTCTAGATAATCAGCATGACTTGTCAGTCCTGCATGATGGTCTCCTTTATCCCCAGAACATGTCTGGTACTCATTTCCATTAGAGGCTGAGTCGATCCCAGGGTCATGATGTCACCAGAAGTATTAAGCAATTTTAAAAATCCTGGCCCCATTGGGACTTGAACATGCATCCTTGTAATGTATGTCTTAACCAACTATCCTACAGCATACCTCAGGACTACATAGATAGGCGTTAATATGGTCTATTTTCAATGAATGCATCATTTTGGCAGACCAAGTTATATAGGTGCTGTGTACATGTATTGTGTACAAAGAGGAGCATGGATGAGTGTATGCTTTAAGTGATTTTATACAGTGTGAGGGATGAAATGAAGAGAAGGGGAAAGATGAAATCTGATACCAACACAGAGCCTACTTCTGTCAAAAATCACCAAATGGATTGTCATGCTTAACTTCAACAGACAGAAAAATAACTATCAACAGTACCACCACATGGCTACTAAACATGGGTACTGCAGAGGGGTTTGGAATTTAATCTACGCATCTGTTGCACAATCTATCAATAAAAAAATTGAACATGTCCACCCCTCCTAGCTCCAAGATTCAAAATGTTGTCATTAAAATTTTCAACCTTGCCAAGTATAAAACTCAGACCCACTAGTTCAGAAAACAGGCCTACAACCTCCGAGCTAGAATGGTGGAGTAATTTTTCTTTTGTAAATTTGTTAACTTTTTATCAGCAAAAATTGTTTTTTCTATTAACTTATTTATAATTCACATCATATCCACATATCACATATGTAATAAAAATATATTTTTAGAGGTAAAATTTCTAATAATTTATATAATAACGTTAAACTGACTTATCAATACAGGCCTAGTATAAATTAAAATGGTCTCATATTTTTAACTGTAATGCACTTTTTCACTGTCATTTCTATCTATACAAAGCTTCCAAAATAAGGTGGCTACAGAAGATTGGTTGGCTGGTTAATATCTTATTTAACACATTCGCTTCAGGTTTAAATGCTCAATGCATTTCCCCAGAAACTGGATTTAAGTTACTATAAATTTTATTGCCTATTTTCAGACATTCAAAACAAACAAAAGATAATGGTACTTGAGATCACAATAAGGGTGAAGGCCAAAACATATTTGTCTAATATTCATAAATGTTAACAAAAGATTACCTGCCAAGAGATGTACAAAATATTTCAAAATATATATAACAGCAGAGTTAAGCGAGTGTACCTCATCTTCTGAGTTGAAGGCCATTTAACAGCCGGCGAGTCTACCTCATCTTTTGAAGCGAATGGGTTAATGAAGATCTTGTAATAACTTAAGTCATTAGCAACATTATTCAATTGAACTTTTATAGGAATTAATCACTATGAGGTATAATTTATGGTGAAATTAAATGTTTCTTACCTCTCCTCATATAAATTTTGTAAGTAGATTGCGATTTCGAGACCACAACGGTCTCATCTTCAGCATTTCTTGGCGACTGATGTTATGTCGATCGAAAGAAACTCTTCTTCTTCCCTCTGTTGGTGAACCGATGAACCTCTGGATCAGGTCAAAATTTGCAGGAATTTCAAAGTTTTCCTTTGTTTTTCTGAATGTGGATCTTTTCACAAACTGTGAGTTCCTTTTGTTTGTCTATTTGTTTAATTACACTGGCTTTTGATTCAATTAAATGTTTTTCAGACCAAGCATGAGCAGCTACTGCTGACTTTTCCACTTCTCCACTTTTGATGTTTCTAAGATGTTCTTTCACCCTTGTTTTCAAATTTCTTTTCGTTTTTCCAATATAAATGTTGTCACAATCCCTGCATTTGATCTGATAAATTCCTGAATTGTTTTCATGTTCAATTCTTTCATTTTTATTGGTTTTAATTATCCTATTAAGGCTGTATTCATTCTTTGGTGCTAATCTTATGTTAAACTTTTTGAAATTTTTTTTGAAATTTATAGTGTTTCAATGGATGGTAAGTGAATTTCTTGAATTCCGCAAATTTTGACCTGATCCAGAGATTCATCGGTCCACCAAAAGAGGGAAGAAGAAGAGTTTGTTCTGATCGACATATCAGTTGCCAAAAAAGTGCTGAAGATGAGACCGTTGTGGTCTCGAAATCGCAATCTAGTTAGAAAATTTATACGAGGAGAGGTAAGAAACATTTAATTTCACCATAAACATTATTCAAACCCGAGCATGAAATAGTCAATAAATTTTGGTAAGAGGCCTCGTATTTTGGGCTTGATGATCTTTCACATGCTGTAAATCTACAACACAGAATCCACAGCTTTCTTTCCTTACAAAAGAAGCCATACTGAGGATATTTACAATCCTTTGAACTCAACCAAATATAAACCCAAGAACTTCTAAAACAGAAGTGAGCACGGTATCCACTAGTTCAGAAGAGTTAAACTTCAGGTGATTTCTGACCACACAAGGAGTATGTGAATATGATTGAACTTTTATAAGAAAAAGTCACTATGAGGTTTAATTTAAGATTTAAATTAAAATGTTTGGGAAAAAATCCACATTAAAAAAAAACAAGAAAAAAACTTATGAACTTCGAAATTCCCAGAGATTCTGATTTGATCCGGAGCTTCATCGGTCCACCAACCCAACAGAGAGAGGAAGAAGCAGTTCTCCTGATCGACATAACATCAATTGACAAAAAATTACTGAACCTGAAGCTGTCTAAGCTTTGAAACCGATATAATTAGAAGATTGGATATGAGGTGAGGTATAAAAAATTTTAATTTAAATCTTGAACAATATGATATTAATTTTATGATAAATATAGCATATTTCACAATAATATTGAATGAAGATTTTCATATAGTACGGTCTGTTGTAAGATAAGAGATTTCAATGTGGAAAAAATAAACATATAATATAATAAATCCTATGAGGTGAGTTGTTTAAACAATATGTTCCCCTTATTCAAAGTTAAAATTGGGAAACACATTATGAGGTTCTTAATTAATAAATTAATGAGTCATTTTAACATCTTACCTCATATTTCATGTTTTTCAAACACGGTAACTATAGTTTTCAAATGATCTTGTCATTCATTTGAAAACTATAGTTACCGTGTTTGAAAAACATGAAATATGAGGTAAGATGTTAAAATGACTCATTAATTTATTAATATGTTCCCCGATGAATTTTAATGATTATACCTCATAATGTTTACTTCCCAACATTAATTTAATATAATACTCTGCAACATATACATGCAATATTTGATTTTAGGAAGTGATATTTTGAGGTTATTTTAATTAAATTATTTTCAGTCTCATCATCTGGACAAGCTGACAATAAAACAGAATTGTTTTGAAACATGTCCAAGAACAAATCAACATTAATATTGAGGTAAGATGATCAGACTGAAAATAATTAAATTTAATATAGATACAAACCTGTGGTGACATCTGTTGATGATCAAATTCAGGAAGCATATCTGGCTGAGGAGATGGAAACTTCATATCAAGAGCAGATTTTGATCTTGCACGATTGACAGTAGCAAAAGGATGACCACCAGAACCAAATGATATATTGTCCACTTGTTCTGTGGGAGAAAAAGTGTCCTGGCCTGATCCTCCTGTAACATAAAAACAGTAATATATCAAACTATTTTTTATGAAGTAAGATTAAATTTATTTTTTAAGAAGTCAGTTTATCATCACTAACATTGTTAACATCATCATCATCTTTTTATGAAGTATGATTAAAATATATTTTAAAAAAGACAGTTTATCATCATTATTCTTCAAAGTTAAAATTGGGAAACACATTATCAGGTTCTTAATTAATAAATTAATGAGTCATTTTAACAATTTAAGAAAATCACTTATCATCCTGGAATACATAACAAATTTCAAAAAATTTTCAAGAAATTCAATATTACATTGGCACCGATAAATAAATTTAGCCTTGGTAACTTATTAATAACCAATAAGAAAATGAACACCCCAGATAGTAAAAAATCTGGAATTTATCAAATTGATTGTGGAGATTGCAATCAAGTATACATAGGAAAAACAAAAAGAAATTTGGACACTCGCACAAAGGAACACTTTAGAAATATTAAAAATGGTGAAATTGAAAAATCAGCTATTGCAGCACATAGTTTGTTGGAAGGTCATAGAATTGAAAAAGAAGCTAAACTTCTAAAACATTTGGAAAAACTTTGGATTTGACAGTTTGGGAGAAAATATTTATACAGAAGAATAAATTTAAATCTATGAATTTCGACATTCCGGATGAACGTGACCTCATCTCGAAGTTCATCGAATCAACACCAGATGGCAACGATATCTCGAAGTTCGTCAAATCAACACCAGATGGCAACGTTATAGAGGGAGATTCCAACGAATATCCGGTAGTCATAATGGCGGTTGAAAATGAATGACAAGATCATTTGAAAACTATAGTTACCGTGTTTGAAAAACATGAAATATGAGGTAAGATGTTAAAATGACTCATTAATTTATTAATCATTATTCTTCTTGGACTGTCCAAGGAAGACATGGCTCAAAAAAAAAGTGTATCATTTAAACTATAACAGTTTTTAAAGGAGTTCCACATGGAAGGATTTTTATTATTACTATTATTATCATCATCATTCAAAGTTAAAAATGGGAAACACATTATGAGGTTCTTAATTAATAAATTAATGAGTCATTTTTACATCTTACCTCATATATCATGTTTTATTAAACACGGTAACTATAGTTTTCAAATGATCTTGTCATTCATTTTCAACCGCCATTATGACTACCGGATATTCGTTGGAATCTCCCTCTATAACGTTGCCATCTGGTGTTGATTTGATGAACTTCGAGATATCGTTGCTATCTGGTATTGATTTGATGAACTTCGAGATGAGGTCACGTTCATCCGGAATGTCGAAATTCATGGATTAAATTTGTTCTTCTGAATAAATATTTTCTCCCAAACTGTCAAATTCAAAGGTTTTTCCAAATGTTTTAGAAGTTTAGCTTCTTTTTCAATTTTATGACCTTCCAACAAACTATGTGCTGCAATAGCTGATTTTTCAATTTCACCATTTTTAATATTTCTAAAGTGTTCCTTTGTGCGAGTGTCCAAATTTCTTTTTGTTTTTCCTATGTATACTTGATTGCAATCTCCACAATCAATTTGATAAATTCCAGATTTTTTACTATCTGGGGTGTTCATTTTCTTATTGGTTATTAATAAGTTACCAAGGCTAAATTTATTTATCGGTGCCAATGTAATATTGAATTTCTTTAAAATTTTTTGAAATTTGTTATGTATTCCAGGATGATAAGTGATTTTCTTAAATTGTTTTCCTTTCTTTGAATCAGATTGCAGGGTAGTGTACTCTTTTAAACTTTTTTGTTGTCTAAATTTCTTTAATTTAGTTATAATTATTTCCTTTCCAAAACCATTTAAATTAGCTATGTCCAAAATGTGATTGTATTCTTTCTCAAAATCTTCTTCATTTAGTGGAACATTCAATAATCTATATATCAAACTGTAGAAAATTGCATGCTTATGCGCAATATGATTGAAACCTGAAGACTTTATGTAATTGTCAATATGAGTATCTTTTCTGTATATATTGAATTCAATTCTTTGTTGTTGTTCATTCCTTTTTATGTAGAGGTCCAAAAATGGGATTTGGTTATTTTCTAATTCCATAGTAAATTTTACAGATTCATCCTGGATGTTGTCATAATGGCGGTTGAAAATGAATGACAAGATCATTTGAAAACTATAGTTACCATTATATTTGAAAAGAAAAAAATATGCCTAGACTGGGATTTGAACCCAGGACCTTTGACTTTCTATGTCAATGCTCTTCCATCTGAGCCACCTAGGCCTCCAATCTAAACGCGTATTTTTCTCTTACACATAGTTAATTCCCTAACCCCAAATGCTACGAGCCGTTTCTACGATTTTTGCAAATGGCGGCTTCTTTGTTAAGAAGACTTTTTATTGGGAATTTAAACATTACTTATAAAGCCAGTAGTGCTTCTTTCAATGTTAATATTATTCGTTTTTAAACACCTTAATGATGGACAAATTATATTTGAAAAGAAAAATATACGCCTAGACTGGGGTTTGAACCCAGGACCTTTGACTTTCTATGTCAATGCTCTTCCATCTGAGCCACCTAGGCCTCCAATCTAAACGCGTATTTTTCTCTTACACATAGTTAATTCCCTAACCCCAAATGCTACGAGCCGTTGCTACGATTTTTGCAAATGGCGGCTTCTTTGTTAAGAAGACTTTTTATTGGGAATTTAAACATTACTTATAAAGCCAGTAGTGCTTCTTTCAATGTTAATATTATTCGTTTTTAAACACCTTAATGATGGACAAATTATATTTGAAAAGAAAAATATACGCCTAGACTGGGGTTTGAACCCAGGACCTTTGACTTTCTATGTCAATGCTCTTCCATTTAAATGTGTAAGAGAAAAATACGCGTTTAGATTGGAGGCCTAGGTGGCTCAAATGGAAGATTGAAATTTGTTATGTATTTCAGGATGATATGTAATTTTCTTAAACTGTTTTTCTTTCTTTGAATCAGATTGCTGGGTAGTGTATTCTTTCAATCTTTTTTGTTGTCTGAATTTCTTTAATTTATTTACAATTATTTCTTTTCCAAAACCATTTAAATTGGCTATGTTCAAAATGTGATTGTATTCTTTCTTAAAATCTTCTCCATTTAATGGAACATTTAATAATCTATATATCAAACTGTTGAAAATTGCATGTTTATGTGCCATATGATTGAAACCTGAAGATTTTATATAAATAAATCAACAGTAATAGAATTAATAAATTAATGAGTCATTTTAACATCTTACCTCATATTTCATGTTTTATCAAACACGGTAACTATAGTTTTCAAATGATCTTGTCATTCATTTTCAACCGCCATCCGCCATTATGAGTAATAGAATTTTTTGAATATAAAAGAACTACAAAATTTTCTATAGAGAATCTCATAGTTGTATCACTATATGCAATATTTTTTCTCCACTCTGTATAAAAATTATCATGAGAAAGACAAAAAATTTCTAGTCATCGTCACTTGTTATAAATCTCATATTAAATAAATGCGTGTTCAAACAGACCTTTTGTATTTCTCCTCATTATTCTTATCTCTTTTAATTTTAAATAGCATATAATTGAAAACATTGATTTCGAATAATTAAATTTGATAAGAAGTAACACATACCTGGCGGAGGAAAATTAGACTCTTCTCTTGAAAATACAATGTCTCTTGGTCTTGTCCTTACAGGGGAACCAGCAAATGGACTTTGCTTTTTACTACGCTGAGTGCCCTAAAATTAAAATCAAATTCACAATTATAGAATCTTTAAAATTTCAGAAATTTAAACAATTAATATGCAATTAAGTTTTGAACATAACATTTTTTATATTTGAAGAGAAAAATTTTTGCCTAGACCGGGACTCGAACCCGGGACCCTTGGCTTTCCGGGCCAAGTGCTCTACCAACTGAGCTACCGAGGTGAGTTACGATCTAGACGCAAATTTTTCTCTTATGTACGCAATTGTAATTCCCTCGCGCCAAATGCTTGAAACCATAGCTTCTATCTTTGCAAATGGCGGCTTCTTAGTTAAGAAGACATTTATTGGGAATTTAACACTACTTTATAGCCAGTAGGGCTTCTATTGACGATTTTATTATTAATTTAACACTTCTCATAGAAGGATAAATTATATTTGAAGAGAAAAATTTTTGCCTAGACCGGGACTCGAACCCGGGACCCTTGGCTTTCCGGGCCAAGTGCTCTACCAACTGAGCTACCGAGGTGAGTTACGATCTAGACGCAAATTTTTCTCTTATGTACGCAATTGTAATTCCCTCGCGCCAAATGCTTGAAACCATAGCTTGGCCCGGAAAGCCAAGGGTCCCGGGTTCGAGTCCCGGTCTAGGCAAAAATTTTTCTCTTCAAATATAATTTATCCTTCTATGAGAAGTGTTAAATTAATAATAAAATCGTCAATAGAAGCCCTACTGGCTATAAAGTAGTGTTAAATTCCCAATAAATGTCTTCTTAACTAAGAAGCCGCCATTTGCAAAGATAGAAGCTATGGTTTCAAGCATTTGGCGCGAGGGAATTACAATTGCGTACATAAGAGAAAAATTTGCGTCTAGATCGTAACTCACCTCGGTAGCTCAGTTGGTAGAGCACTTGGCCCGGAAAGCCAAGGGTCCCGGGTTCGAGTCCCGGTCTAGGCAAAAATTTTTCTCTTCAAATATAATTTATCCTTCTATGAGAAGTGTTAAATTAATAATAAAATCGTCAATAACATTTTTTGCCTAAACTGGGATTTGAAGCCAAGGTCTCTAGTTCTACATATTAGCGCAAATAGTTCAAATCCCAGACGGCAAACACTTTTCTCTTCAAAAATTAATTTGTCCTTCATTGTTAAAATAGAGAGAGGTAACTATAATATATAATAATATTAACATATGAAGGCATTACAAAAAACAGAAGAGAATTCTAATCATTTGCAAGTTCATACTAGAAAAAAAACTAGAATCGTGAGATGTTACATAAATAATAAGGTATAGAGGCAGCATTTTATGGAAAGATAATAATTAAATACATGTCACCTGAAATACGAGGATAATTTGAAATATTCTAAGAATGAAATAAAAGATCTCATTTATATTTTCAAATTGGTTTCATTTTTCAACATAGTTTCTCTTGAGTTCAACACACTTTGACCTGCAATGTTCCAACTCCATGATACCAGCAACACACACAGATTTATTATGACAATACAATAGGAAGTAACATTATGGGTTTCTACTTAATAAATAAGCTGAGTTTACCATCATCTTACCTCATATTTGTTGTAAACAAACAACAACAAACATGAGGTAAGATGACGACTGATTCAACTTAATTATTGCACATCAATTTATCAAAAGGCTTGCCAAATAGTCCTCAACGTTATCTTTTACATCATCATCTGAAGGAAAACTATTTCCACTAAGGAATTTTTTTTTAACTCTGGCAAGAGATGAAAATCTGAGGTTGCCATGAGAGATGAGTAAGGGTGGATGCAGCAGCAGATCATACTTCAGTTTGTCAATTTTTTGCCATTGCAACAACAACAACAGGGGTGAAATCCTAAAAAAATATCAGGATATAGGTAGATATGAGACAACATGAAAGCATACAATTCTTGCAGAAGATAAAAAAAATAAATAAATAAAAGTCGAGTTTAACCTTTATATTCCGGGGTATTTAAAAATACCGCATGAACTGCAGGACGGAATTTAAATCCCAGTCCATGATATTAAATAGATGGTAGAGCAAGCATACTAACAAAAAAATTTTTTTACGATAAACTATAAGATATATAAGTATAAAATAACTTTTATATCATTCATAAAGGAGCGTATTATTCAATGAAATGTTTAATTTTTACATACAATAGAGAATTTTATTATTAAAAGTTAAAATTTATTTGCGAGGTCAATATTTTTTGGTTTGACTTTATAACGGGTTCAGTTTATGATTTGAAGGTGACTGTACTCTTGCAAAGGGGATTTGATGACATAGTTGAAACACTGTGCCATGAAAAATCTGCTTTGAAAGCATAAACATGAGTACCCTGCCTCCTTGACGACAGAGTTATCAGCACTTTTTTTTTTTCTGTGGCACTCAAACCTTAGCAAACCTTATAACATACAATACTAACATTCAGTCTTGAATTAGTAACTGTAGACTGTGGTTTGTTTTTTAACATATAAAAAAAGTGGCATCCTGGATTATCAAAATAATGTGAGTAGTATATCAGATATTTTTTTAAAAATAAATACTAACAAGATATTTACCATGTTAACTCATTATAATTTAAATACAAAATTAGGGGTGAAAAAGACACTTTTTTTATTTTTTATAAATATTTGATCTAAAACACAATAGGTTAGAGCCACAAATAACTTACTTGCAACATTTTCTGAATTTTTATAATTTTACAAAGAAATAATGTTATCATGGAAAAAATATGTAAAAATTAAGGGTGAAAAAGGCACCTGATGTGTTTTTTTTAAATTTTTTGTGAATTCTTGATCGGAACACAATATGTTAGAGCCACTAATAATTTCTTTATATATTTTCTGAATTTTTTGTAATTTGACGAAGAAATAATGTTATTGTAATCAAATGGTAAAGAGAAAAATTTATGCCTGAACCGGGAATCGAACCCCAAACCTTCAGCTTTCCGTGCTGATGCTCTAACCATTGAGCTAATCCAGGCTTCCTTCCCATCCAAGCATAAATCCTTCCTTTACCTTACTGTCTTGGATCAGCACGGAAAGCTGAAGGTTCGGGGTTCGATTCCCAGTTCAGGCATACATTTTTCTCTTTACCATTTGATTACAATAATTTAGTAGTGTACTTTAATATACTTATTTCAATCATAGTAACAGCTTTAGCTTCTTAATATTAATTTAATAAAATAATGTTATAATGGGACAAATATGTCCACCAAGTTCTTTAGGGCTTTACATTTCATGGGACAAATATGTCCCACAAATCTTCTAAAGGTTAAAGGTTTAAAGAGCTCACCAAGAAAAAAATCAAATGGGGAATTTTCTGTGATCTCTATTCTCCACTCTGAAATGATGGTAATGTTGATTATACTTACTGGATTCATGAGTTCTGAAGACAGTCCCAGATACTGGTGAAGAGCTGTGAAAGTGACTCGCTGTAGTCTCACCATTATAACCTGAACAACCCTGATGAAAATATCTGGATATTCTTGAAATACATCTTGAAAAGCAGACATTGGCAATCTTACTACTGTTGTATCCTCTACAGCTCGAGCTGACACAGTTTTGTAAGGATTTGTATGACCCTAAAAAATAATTATTCCAGTAAACATATGTAAAGCTTATATCCAAGCTCATTTATTACAAATTATTCTAAAAATATGTTAAAATATTTTCCTGAAAGATCATCTCCATGTAATGTGTCTGGCTGGCTGCCCATGGGTATAGGTTTAATTCCTGGCTACTATAACCAATGACATTTTTCTTTGAATATAGGATCTGGATATGTCATCTTCATGAGGACAAATGACTAGGACTTGATATAAGAAATGACAAATTCTGGTTAAGGAAATAAACTAAGAAATTGAATTGGTACTTTACACCTCACCTCATATTTTGCTTTCATCTGGAACATATTTTAAAATGCATTTTCTCCATTTTCAGCTGTTCTTCAAAACATGTTCCTGGTGAGAGAGCAAAATATGAGGTGGTCTGTATTTATATGGCATTTTGAACAAAGGTTCACAGCCTTTGGCACTTGGGAATTGTATAAATAAGAGAAAAATTTGTATTTAGATTAGAGACCTAGGTGGCTCAGATGGCAACAGTGCTAGTGTATAAAACCAGAGACCTTGAGTTCAAACCCCAATCTAGGCATAAATGTTTCTCTTCAAATATAAATATGATACATATTTTAAAAATACAATTGGAAGTAACATTAGGAGGGTTCAATGTTTTTATTATTAATTTCATACATCTCAATGATGGATAAATCATATTTAAAGAGAAAAATTATATGCTCAGACCGGGACCCTTGGTTCTCTAGACCAAGTGCTCTATCACCTGAGCTACCTGAGCAAGTACCGATCTAAATGCAAATTTTTCTCTATATTCGTTGTAATTCCCGCCTACCAAATGCTATGAAGTCTTTTGTTTCTATCTTTGCAAATGGCAGCTCCTTTATTAAGGCACATTTGGGAATTATACATTACATTATAATTGCCAGTAAGGCTTTTTTCGATGTTTTTATTATTAATTTCATACATCTCAATGATGGATAAATCATATTTGAAGAGAAAAATTATTCGCTCAGACCGGGATTTGAACCCAGGACCCTTGGTTCTCTAGACCAAGTGCTCTACCACCTGAGCTACCTGAGCAAGTACCAATCTAAATGCAAATTTTTCTCTATATACGTTGTAATTCCCGCCCACCAAATGCTATGAAGCCTTTTGCTTCTATCTTTGCAAATGGCAGCTCCTTTATTGAGAAGACATATTTCGGAATTATGCATTACATTATAAATGCCAGTATGGCTTTTTTCAATGTTTTAATTATTAATTTCATACATTGATGGATAAATCATATTTGAAGAGAAAAATTATATGCTCAGACTGGGACTTGAACCTAGGACCCTTGGTTCTCTAGACCAAGTGCTCTACCATCTGAGTTACCTGAGAAAGTACCGATCTAAATGCAAATTTTTCCCTATATATGTTATAATCAGCACGGGGTATCTAAAAAACATAAATTTATAATTATTTTTCCTTCTACTTATTCAACTAAACATAAAATCATATTATTTTAAATTTATTTAGGCGTAGCAGCGCATGCCAGGTGTCAGCTAGTTCCCAATAAAATTTCTTCTTAAATAGAAGCTGCCATTTGCATAATCGAAGCAAAGGCTCGTAGCATTCGGCAATCGGGAATTAGCAAAGTATAAGAGAAAAATTTGCCCAGATAGCTCAGCGGTAGATAATTGGCCTAGAAAGTCAAGGGTCCTGGGATCAAACCCTAGTCTGAGCATATAATTTTTCTCTTCAAATATAGTATTATAAGTATTTATATCTACAAAGAAAGGATAAATTTTCATTTAGTTAATATATCTTACCGTGAGAACATCTGTAAAGCTGAGCAGTGATGTAACTGACTCCCCAGTTTTAACACATTTGAGAGAAATTGCAGCACCGTCTGTACCAGTGATGAATACATTCACTTTACCACTCTGAATTACATACACATTCTCATCTGGGTCCCCTAGAACACCATAAAAACCTCAAAAAACAGAACATAGAATTTTGTAATGAAAATAAATGCTAATTGTAGAGATTTTTATCTTCCCATTATTGTTACCTCATGTCAATTATTACATAATATCTATTTATTAATCTTTTCACTGCTGAGATATTTCCAGCCTTTAAAACCCTCCTTGCTCAATGCAGGGAGAAATATGGAAAAAGTTTATTTAGGTTCCTAAGAGATGGTAGTATATGCCTGCTTAGTTTGAAAGCAATGCAATACATATTATATAACTAGCAGGCATTTGAAGTTGAGAATGGATATACACGCCCATAGCACGGCAAGCATTTTCTTTGCCAATGCATATACCCGTTCGTAGCAGTGTAAAGGTTAAAAAAATTAATAGGAAGTGACACTATGAGGTAAATAACAATAAAACAAAAAAGTAATACAAATCTTTATACCTCACCTCATAAAATATGATGCTCTCACCTGGACGTGTTCTAACCCCATTCTCAATTAAATTCCAAGTTGAGAACGGAAATGGATAACGGTATCTGAAACATGTCCAGGTGAGAGGATATTTGATTTGATTTTATCATATAATGTCCCACGCCATAGCCGAGTGGTTAAGGCAAGAAGCCTTGGCACAGAGCTATGGGACTTGCGCTGGTTCGAGTCTACATGAGAGAAGAAATGTTTCTCATGGAATTTCAGCCAGTATGGGACCAGTGCCCACCCAGCATCGTGAGACATTTGGGTAGCTACAATAAGTAGCGACTCCAGGTTGAGAATACCAGCTATAATGGCTGGGGGATCCAACATGCTGATCAGAAGTCGCCCCTACACTGGCTACATGATCGTCTACGTCTGTGATTAACAAATGTGGATGTGAGGACAGCAGCCAGCTGGTCAGCCAAGGGCCTTCTAGGCCTGTCGTGCTTGGAGTTTTTTTTATCATATAATATTCTTGAATTCAATATGAATGAATACTATTTGTACTATTTACTAAAAATTCTAATGCAAAGTAACACTAAGAGACAAGTTATCAATATTAATGTTTTTTTTTCAAATGCCCCAGGTTTGTCTTTCGACATTCCTGGTTTCTCTCCTGGCATGGCATACTTGTAACCCACTTCTGAGGTTGGGGCGCCTGGAAGGCAGGGTTACGTTGCCCCGATGATATGATGGGTGATGATGATGATCATAATGGTGCACCAGGAGAGTCCCTAATCCTAAGCTTAACCTAAGATGAATATGAATGATGATGATTGCGATGGCCATATGATTTCGGGGACCGTTTGGGCCTTAAAGTTTTCCTGACATTTGTCTTACAGGTGAGGAAAAACCTCACCCAGAAAAACTGTCCCGACCGGGGATCGAATCTGGGCCTGCTGCGTGACAAGGCAGCACACTACCCTGAAACCACAGCGGTGGACTCAATATTAAATAATTGCTTTCGGAACTAGTCAGGAGAAGTACATATTTTCATGAAATGAGATGTAAAAATTTCCAATTCAATTATTTACTATTTTAACCAACCTAAGCTGAATTGAAAATAATATCTGAATCAATCAAAATCTATTGATAATGGGGACGAAGATCTCCAAAATAAATGAGCTGAATTGAAAATAATATCTGAATCAATCAAAATCTATTGATAATGGGGACGAAGATCTCCGAAATAAATGAGCTGAATTGAAAATAATATCTGAATCAATCAAAATCTATTGATAATGGGGACGAAGATCTCCGAAATAAATGAGATCAGAACAATAATTTTATGAATTGATTGGTGATTACTATCTCAAACTATGATTTACACATGTAAAGTAGTGTCATTTAGTAATTCCAAATTGAAGATCAGGGTTCCATTTCTCAGAAGTTAATAGTATTATAATATTATAGCATTAGAGGAAAAAAATCCTACTCTCACTCAAAATGAGCTCATGAAAACCTACTGGAGTGTAATTTATTTCCAATATAATGTTAATAAAGGAAAAACATAAATAATACCATTGAAGAAGTAGTGCATCACAACGACAGAACAACATTTGTGAAAATACTAAAGATGGTATGAATGTTGTTCCAAAACCGGTCTAAATAGAAGACAGAGTACAAGGTGAGGTGATTAATTTTTTTTTAATTAAACAATATTCTTCTTTATATTATTTTTTGGTCTGGATATCTTACCTCAATATTAATGTTGATTTGTTCTTGGACATGTTTCAAAACAATTCTGTTTTATCGTCAGCTTTCCCAGACTGACGATAAAACAGAATTGTTTTGAAACATGTCCAAGAACAAATCAACATTAATATTGAGGTAAGATTGTTTATTTTTTATTATTTCACTCACCTCATACTTCATAATTCATAGCAGACCCTGGGTTTCTTCACATCTTTTGTGACATTCTCAATGCTGCCCAATTGAGAATGTCACAAAAGATGTGAAGAAACCCAGGGTCTGCTATGAATTATGAAGTATGAGGTGAGTGAAATAATAAAAAATAAACAATATTAAAAAACCTCATAGTGTTATTTCCTATCTACATAACTTAATTGAGGTAAGATGTCCAGACCAAAAATAATATAATTAAAATAACCTCAAAATATAACTTCCTAAAATTAAATATTAATATTCTTCTTCTTCTTCCTTCCAAGTATTAGGCTAAGGCCTGTTACGATCCTATAGAAAATTTTCCCTCCAGCGTTTGAGGGAAATTCTCGTGTAAGACTTGAAAGCATAATAATAGTCCCTTCGATTGGTTGCTGGCCAAAGGAAGGCAAGACCAGTGATGGGGCTGCCATCTTATAGCCTCTGGTCAGGCTTTTCTGGAGAAGAAAAGAAAATAAAGGAAAGAAGAAATGGAAGAAAGGAAAGACTCCCTAGCCCTCGGATGCCCTAATAGCGTCGGCGTCAAAAAAAAAGAGTTAACCAAGAGAGGTTAGATAGTAAAGTTAAAAGAGTGCAAAACACAAGTAAGTGGAAGAAATGTTTTGCACAGCTTGGGCACCTTGTGGTCGCCATCCACATATCCCCTAGATGAGGACCCCTGAGGGGTTAAACAATATTACATCAAATATATCTATAAAATTCATCAAATTAGATTCTATCCAGGATTGGAAAATGTTAATTAAAATAAAAACATTGAAAATATGAAGCTTTACCGCTAAAAAGTAATGTATGAATTCTCAATACTTCTGAATAGAAGATGCCAGTTGGCATGATGTTAGCAACAACTATTAGGGTCGTATGTTAGAACATTACTCTCTACTCAAATTACTTCCAATCACTAGTGAGCTGATTCACCGTGAGCAATTGCTGAGAACGAATTAACGGCCGACTTATCGGTCATGCACGAGCGTCGACGTTTTCGTAATATTGGCAACGAATTACCCAGAATTCTCAGCGATAAAACCACTTCCGTTATTTTCGTCTGCTATAGAGGAATGCATTTATGCTTGCATCCCGCAAATAATACCGTATACAAACACGTCTGCGACACGCAATATTACGCCGATTCTCCTGTTCTTCCAGTTGAATTCTTTGGTAGACTCTATCAAATTCCTCTTCTCCGTGTATACCGAAAACATGATCGAAGTCTTCAAGGTCCGACATCTTGGATAAATGTTGGATAAAGCAGCAAAGTACATCGATTACCATCGGTTCCCGTTCGGTCCCCTTCGGGATTTTAATTTGAGTTGCTCATGTAAGGTACCTCCGCAGGTAGCTTACAAATTTAACCAATTATTATCGCATGAACAGATTTCTGAGTAAGCAAAATCGTATTAGCATACAACTTGCTCAGCAGAGAAGGCATTTTACTGTCTAATGCGTCCAAACATGCGACCCTTAGTCTTTGGAAGAACGAGAATTGTTTAAATTGAAAGAAATGTTAATGTTTGTTTCGTCGTTGAATGGTGTAATGGACAGCACACTCGTACAGAGAATGAAAGATCCAGGGTTCAAGTCCCAGTTTAAACATTTACTTTTCTATCCTAAATTAGATTCTATCCAGTATTGGAAAATTTCAATAAAAACATTAAAAATATCTATAAAAGTTTAATTCCTTATTCAAGAAATAAATTTCATTGATAGAAGAGAGAAAATGGAGAGAGAGATAGAGAAAGAGAAAGAAAAAAAAGAAAGAGAGATTAGATTTTCAATGTATCTTTTTGCTGTAGACTTGATTAAAATATTAATTTTAATTTCAATAAAAATATTAATTTTAGATTTCAAAATTAAAACTCATTGATCTAACAAAAAAAAAAATTGTAGTTAGACTCACCTATTTTAAATAGATATGCTCCTGCTGGTAGGTTCATGATTTCTGTATGCTTGCAGAGTTTCAGGAACACTGGCTTCTCAAAGTGACCAAACACTCTGAAAATAAAACTTTCATTTCAAGAGAATAAATATTTTATCAATAAATTGTGAACATGCAATAAATAAACATTCAACAAACCAAGATAATTAAAAAAAACATAAAAATGTTCATTCAATACATAATCAAAACTCATAACTTAATTTTAACAAAAATTCATGAGATGTAACACTATAGGGCAATATTGAAATTCAGATCCTCAGGCTTTTTCATAAATATTTAAAAGAAATGATACTGATGTTTATTTTAATTAACAAATGAATTAGAATTTAACACCTCACCTCATAATTGTTGATTTCTCGAGAACATGTTTCAATACTTCTGTGTATTATCTTCAGCTCTAACTCCAATATATATTTAAAGGAAGTGATGCTATGAGGTTAATTTCAATCAATAAGGGTCGGTTTCACCAACATAGGTAACTGTATTATGCCAGTTAAAGCTATGCATTATACACGGGGAAAACTCGCGTAATACAGTTACCTCTCTTGGTGAAACCGACCCTAAATTAGTTAAAATTTAACACCTCACCTTATGATAGATAGAGCTGAAGATGATACGCAGAAGTACTGAAACACGTCCTCGAAATATCAACAACTATGAGGTGAGGTGTTTAATTCTAACTCATTTATTAATTAATATTCAGGCTTGCTGTTTCATGCAATTCTTAATACAACAGTGTTGACCTATGTTAGTGAAGCATGGACACTTAAAAGACAACATGAAAGCAGAATAACGGCTTGTGAAATGAGATTCATGTGCAGAACAGCGGGTTACACCAGATGGGATCGGAAAAGGAACACCGATATCTTAAAAGAATTTAACACTACGCCAATTTTGGAATATATTAAACAGTACCAACTAAATTGGAAACACCATCTAGAAATATGGAGTTCAAATCGGATCCCCAAAGTTGTTTATAATTATATACCAAGAGGACGAAGATCACTGGGCCGTCCTATGAAACGCTGGAGGAAAAATTTTCTATAGGATCGTAACAGGCCTTGGCCTAATACTTGGAAGGAAGAAGAAGAAGACTAAAGAAAAAAAATTCTGCCTAAACTGGAATTTGAATTCAAGTTTTCTAGTGTTAGGGTGTAAAGCTAGAGATCTTGGGATCAAATCCCAACTTTGGTAGACATTTTTCTCTTTATTTTTTATAGCTATTGAGTAATGCGAATAGAAAGTTTTCTATTCATATTTATATTATATTTATAATTCAATGCTTGTTGTTTATTCAGTTAACTCCACGATACGACAGGCCTAGGAGGTCATTGGCTACCAACTGGCTTCTATCCTCACATCCACATGTGTCAATCACAGAGGTAGATAATCATCTAGTCAGCGTACGGATGGCACTTGGTTAGCATGTCAGGTCCCCCAGCCGTTGTAGCTGGTTTTCTCAACCTGGAGCCACTACTTATTGTAGCTACCCAAATTCCTCACGATGCTGGGTGGATTCCAGTCCCATATTGGCTGAAATTTCATGAGAAAATTTCTTCCCTCATGGAGACCCGAACCAGCACAAGCTCTGTGCCAAGGCATCTTTTGCCTTAACCACTCAGCTATGGCGCGGGACGTTTATTCAGTTTAAAGTGACCTATTTTCTGCTACATAGTCACTTCAAGGAATGAGCTTGTACATATTAGGATTTTTCCAAGATATGCTTGGAAAGAAGAAATCTGGGAAGACCAAGGACTAGATGGCTGGATCAAGTTAAAATAGATTTAGAAAAGAAGGTTATAATTGGCAAGAAATTCAAAGAAAGTGTGGCTGAATAGAACTCTGTGGAGAAGGCTAAGTTCTCAGACTT
Organism: Diploptera punctata; assembly: GCA_030220185.1. Lineage (NCBI taxonomy): Eukaryota > Metazoa > Arthropoda > Insecta > Blattodea > Blaberidae > Diploptera > Diploptera punctata. The sequence goes on from JASPKZ010000013.1 coordinate 803,583, forward strand.
AAGTGGAAACATCTGATGATGATGATGATGATGATGATGATGATGATGCTTGCAAACTGAGAATTAATTAATATGCCACACAGTCCATTAGATAATTAATCATAGTTTTCTTTTTAAGGCCATGACAAGCAGAAAACAGCTTATTATTCAAATATTTTTCCTAAATATGATCACTTGACCATCAGAGTGAAATTAATTGAGAGCATCCCCACTGGCATATCTTAATATATAAAAATTTTGTGTCATGTTGTTTGTCTGCGATGGAATCCTAAACGACTGAACCGATTTTAATAAAATTTTGCACACTGTGTGCAGTTTGATCCAACTTGAGACTTAGGGTAGTTTATAACTAAATTTATAGTCGCATTATTTTTTTATTTCAAATTATTTGTTTATTATTTAACAAAGAGTGATAATTATCTGTGGGTTCCGTACGATTCTAACAGATGGCGGTGTAATTATCTGTGAGTTCCATATGATTCTAACAGATAGCGCTGTAAGGTAATTTGGTAAGGTAATTGGTTTATTATTTAACAAAGAGATATCCACATGGCTGTGCTTTTTGTTGCAACCGCGAATTTCAATTGAATTACAAATATTGATTATTTCATAATTTAAGTGTGTTCAGTGTTTATTTTATTTTCAATATTATTAATTTTGTGTGTAAGTATTAGTTTTAAGTAATCTGGCTGAAAGATAGCAACTTAAAATTTAAATTTTTAACGTATACCTTAGCCACAGCAACGTGTGGCCGGGACTTCTAGTATGTTATAAAATAGAAGTATCATTTTGGGGTTCTACTTAATAAATAAGTTTGGTCTGCCTTCATCTTGCTTTATATTTCATTGCCTCTTGTGAAACATGTTTCAAAGCATCTTTGCTTCATCTTCAGTTGGTATAGACTAAGTTTGGTCTGCCTTCATCTTACCTCATATTTCGTTGTTTCTTGTACGACATGTTTCAAATCTGAGTCTGTACCAACTGAAGATGAAGCAAAGATGCTTTGAAACATGTCTTACAAGAAACAATAAAATATGAGGTAAGATTAAGGCAGACCAAATTTATTTATATGACACACACATATTTACCAACATTAAACCTACTACAAACTCCCTAGAATAAAATGACAATTTTCTTAAGGTATTGAAAAAAAATTAGCTAAATTTTGGTTAGTTTATATTGATAAAACTGGTAAAATATTATTATGAGTTAGGGATTTAGACTCTAGATCCTAAATCCCTAACTCATAATAATTAAAAGAAACCTCATAGTGTTACTTTCTTCAAATATTAAACTTGTAAAATATTTTATCCTCAGTTAAAGATATCATGGTCTACTAAATTTTCATTATGACATTATCTCATGGTAATGTAGAAAAATCAAAGTTATCAAAGATAGAATTTGGAATATACAGAAAGAAGATACATACAGATAACTATATAAAAGCTTCAGGTTTTAATCACATAGCTCACAAAGAAGCAGTTTTCAATATAGCTTGATACACAAATTAGTGAACATACCCATGAACAGAGAAAATTATGAAAAAGAAAGAGAATGCATAATCAACGTGGCTATAAACAATGTATTTGAAGAAAGAATGATATACAAGAAAATAAACAAGTTCAAAAGAAAAAAAATTATTAATCAAAGTATACTTCTAAAAGAAAAAGAAGAAAACATAAAATTCAAGAAATTCACGATGATATGTAAATTTCTTGAATTTCATGTTTTCTTCTTTTTCTTTAAGAAGTATATTTTGATTAATACATTTTTGTCTTTTGAACTTGCTTATTTTCTTGTATATCACTCTTTTTTCCAAATCCATATTATCCATTGAAGCATCATAATTTCAAAAAAATATTTTTAAATTTCAACATAAGATTGGCACTGAAAAACGACTTCACAGTATCATTAGATTAATTTGATCCAACAAAAATGAGAAGCTAGAAGAAGAAAACAGATCAAGGATTTATCAGATTAAATGCAGAGAATGTGAGAAAGTCTACATAGGAAAAATGAAGAGAAATTTAAAAACCAGAGTGAAAGAACATTTCAGGAATGTCAAGAAGGGGGAAGTAGAAAAATCTTCAGTAGCAGCCCATGCATGATCAGAAACATATCTTATCAAAAAGAAGGCTAAATTATTAAAACAAATAGAGAAACCAAAAGAACTCACTGTTTGGAAAAAAAATCTAGGTTCAAAAAAACAAAAAGGAGAAATTAATGAACTTTAAAATTCCCGGGGAATATGCTTTGATTTCGAGGTTCTTCTGTCTACTAACAGAGAGAGCAAGAGGCAGCTCTTCAAGACGACAGAACAACAGTCGCAAAATTACTGATGATGGAACTGAAGAAGAAAGTTTCGAAACTAGTTTAAAATGAAGAAAAATATGGGGTGAGTGATAAAAGTTTACCTAAATAGAATTGAAGATATTACAATTAACTTACGCATTCAAAATTTGAAATATTAACAGTTTTATAAATATTTTCATTTCCAAACTTCCATACAATAACATCTGAGAATAATTATCTCGACAATCTATATTACTATATTTTTACATATAAAATTGTTTAGATTTTTACTAATGAATATTAACTTAAATAAATATTATATAATAAATGTAATTTAATAACATTTTATATGGACCTAAATCATCTGCTTCAATTGTGGATTTTATTTCAGGAGTTATTCAACAGTAATCCTTACAATTCATCACTATTATAGAATCTTGAAACCAGCTATGAAAGCTTAATAATAATCAAATGAATCGTGAATTCTTCTTACCTCATACTTCTATGTTTTTTAAACACATGTTTAAAAAAACATAGAAGTACGAGGTAAGAAGAATTCATGATTCATTTGATTCTTATCAATAAAGCCTCATAATGGTAAAAATTCCCAAATTTATTATATTAAAATATGAAAGCTTAGTCTACTATATCACTTATCACCGGGAAAAACCAGGCATGTCAATTTTTTTTTCAATTTTTCTTGATTTTTTTAATGTATATGCCTACTGTTCTTTATGCCACTTCACATGGTAAAAACAAGATAATTGTATTCTTCGTTATATTAGCTATAACAGACAATTTTTGTTTTAGATAAAATGAAGTAAGTTCACTGGGAAAAAAGCTGATATATTGACCTATCTTGTTTGTGCCAATTTTGGACTTACCTGGTTTTTTTTTTTCCAGGGATGAGTGATATTATTTAGGAATTTGTGGACCTGGCAGATGTTGTCCTGCCCGAACGTTCAATTCTCATGTCACGGCCAGACGATAAAAATATGTTACTTTATCATAAAATTCACTAATTAAGACGTATTAAATATGTTTGCCAAGAAAACTCCTCACTGCCATCTGTTAAGCGTGCATGACAACGTTGCATTGTTGTCGTGAGGAATATACTGTTAATGCAGATGACTTCACACCTCACATAAAAAATTCCTATAACCCAATCACAGTGCCACCTACCAAGTCTAATTGTGAATCTAAACCATCCAGGAACCCACTCAAATATGCACAAATAATTTCATCAAAATCAATCCAGTCATTTAGGAGGAGTAGAGTGACAAACAGACCTACAGAAGAAATATATATATAAAGATAATCACTACAAGAAGTGTGGGATAATTTTGGGTGCGGATACCTTATACTCTGCAGCATGTAGAGGGCATCAGGAGGAACCCTCTGATCATCATGACTAGTCTTATCTTCTTCCAGGTATTCAGCTGGAGGTTCAAGCACCTGTAACAACAAAAACTTGCATAAATAAAATATGTCACTACCAAAAACTGAACACCTCATTTAATAATGCTAATAATTAAGAAAATAATTTTAAAAAATTATGACTGAGTATTTGAGAATAAAATGATAACGAATGAAAATATGATTGATAAAGAAATCATAGACTAATGTTAGCCAGCAAGGGATATTTTGGACTTAAAACAACTCAGTTCCTGATATATAAGTATTCAAACATGGACACTAAAAAGACAACATGAAAGCAGAATAATGGCTTGTGAAATGAGATTCATGCGCAGAACAGCAGGTTACACCAGATGGGATCGGAAAAGGAACACCGGTATCTTAAAAGAATTGAAGACTACGCCAATTTTGGAATATATTAAACAGTACCAACTAAATTAGAAACACCATCTTCAAAGAATGAGTTCAAATCGGATCCCCAAAGCTGTTTATAATCATATACCAAGAGGACGAAGATCACTGGGCCATCCTATGAAACGCTGGAGGGAAAATTTTCTATAGCATCGTAACAGGCCTTGGCCTAATATTTGGAAGGAAGAAGAAGAACAACAAAATAAAAATATATAAAAGTTTATTGAGACCTGTTGCCATCTATGGCTGTGAAAGTTGGGCCCTAACAAAAAATCAAGAAAACAAAATTAGAATTTCTGAAAGAAAAATATTAAGGAAAATATTTGGCCCAATATGTGAGAGTGGAAACTGGCAAATTAGATATAATGATGAATTATATGAACTATATGGTGATGTAGACATCATTAAAACAATAAAGATGGCAAGAATTAGATGGCTGGGATATCTCTACAGGGAAGAGGAATCAGACATATATAGTAGAGTCACATTGACAACTATAATTGGAAACCGAAGAGTTGGACGTCCTAATATTAGATGGCTGGACAGCATTGAACAGGACCTGAGAACACTGGGTGTACAAGGATGGAGAGAGAAGGCGGAGAAGAAGGACGGATGGAGGCATATTGTAGAGGCGGTCAAGGCCTGCAACAGGTTGTAGAACCAACAATGATGATGATGTATATTTGAAGAGAAAAATTTTCGCCTAGACCGGGACTCGAACCCGGGACCCTTGGCTTTCCGGGCCAAGTGCTCTACCAACTGAGCTACCGAGGCGAGTTACGATCTAGGCGAAAATTTTTCTCTTCAAATATAATTTATCCTTCAATGAGAAGTGTTAAATTAATAATAAAATCGTCAATAGAAGCCCTACTGGCTATAAAGTAGTGTTAAATTCCCAATAAATGTCTTCTTAACTAAGAAGCCGCCATTTGCAAGATAGAAGCTATGGTTTCAAGCATTTGGCGTTAGGGAATTACAACGTACATAAGAAGAAAAATTTGCGTCTAGATCGTAACTCGCCTCGGTAGCTCAGTTGGTAGAGCACTTGGCCGGGAAAGCCAAGGGTCCCGGGTTCGAGTCCCGGTCTAGGCGAAAATTTTTCTCTTCAAATATAATTTATCCTTCAATGAGAAGTGTTAAATTAATAATAAAATCGTCAATAGAAGCCTACTGGCTATAAAGTAGTGTTAAATTCCCAATAAATGTCTTCTTAACTAAGAAGCCGCCATTTGCAAGATAGAAGCTATGGTTTCAAGCATTTGGCGTTAGGGAATTACAACGTACATAAGAAGAAAAATTTGCGTCTAGATCGTAACTCGCCTCGGTAGCTCAGTTGGTAGAGCACTTGGCCCGGAAAGCCAAGGGTCCCGGGTTCGAGTCCCGGTCTAGGCGAAAATTTTTCTCTTCAAATATAATTTATCCTTCAATGAGAAGTGTTAAATTAATAATAAAATCGTCAATGATGATGATGATTTGAGAATAAAAATATTTAGGAAAATTCTGTACCAAAAAAGACAAACAGATACCAAGTATTTGAGAATAAAGTCTCTAGGAAAACCTTTGGACCAAAAAGAAACAAACAGACAGGTGAATGGAGAAAACTACAACATAGAATCCTACATAAATTTTATGGGAAATCAGATGTAATAAAATCAATTAAATATCTTAGACTGCAATAGGTATGACATGTGATATGAATGAAAGATCAAACTTCTTATATGAAAATCAGAGTGAAAACACCCGGTAGATAGGCCAAAAAATGAAGTGAGAGATTAACATTAACCATAATTTGAAAGAGGTGAATTACACAGGGAACAAAAAAGAACAAAAAACAATAAAAGAGAACCTAAAAAATTACATAAAATCAACAAGCAGTACAAAAGATAATATCTTTAATAAGAATTTCAACATTAAAGAGTTAAACATAGCCATTAATAGTTTAAAATCAAACAAGTCTCCAGGAGCAGATAATATACATGCAGAATTTCTCAAACACCTTGGCAATAAAGCCAAAACTCAATTGCTCTCCCTTTATAATCTTTCTTGGAACACAAAAGTTCCTGATGATTGGAAAAAAGCTATTATAATACCTATTTCGAAAACAAAAAAATCAACAAATACTTTTTCAAATTATCGCCCAATAGCACTAACTAGTGTAATTGTTAAAACTATGGAAAAATGATTTCAAATCGATTAAATTGGTATTTAGAAACCAATAATTTACTTTCACCCAATCAAGCTGGATTTAGAGAATTACAATCAACAAATCAACAAATTGTACACCTAAGTCAAGCTATTAAAGACAGTTTCAACAGAAAAGAAGACACTCTGGCAATGTTCATTGATTTCCAAGGAGCATATGACTCTATTTGGAGATATAAATTATTAGAAAAAATGCAGACTTTAGGCATTCAAGGGAATATGCTACTCTGGATCAGCAATTTTCTCATCCAACGGTTCATCGCTACAAAGTATAATAATCACCTCTCTAAATACCAACAAACACATCGAGGTTTACCACAGGGTTCTGTACTCAGTACCATTCTCTTCAATATCTACATTAATGATCTACCTAAGCATATAGAAAAGCTCGAAACGAAAACCCTACTTTTTGCTGATGATGTTGTAATATGGGTCTCCAAACCGAAAAACCAAAGTCAACAATTAATAACCATAGCCCAACAATCACTAATACAGTTAGAGAATTGGACATCCCAGAACTTAATGAAGATAAATATACAGAAAACAAATTATCAACTATTTACATTAAGAAAGAAACACTACCCATCACTCTGAAATGGAGGGTGAATTATTAACTCAAACACATGAAGCAAAATATTTAGGAATAACTCTGGACACAAAATTAACATGGAAGAAACACATGGAGAATATATGTACAAAGATAGAAACAAGGTTACCATTATTAAACGATTAGCAGGGAAAAAGTGGGGTTGCAACACACAAACCCTAAACACCTTCTACCAAATGTACATAAAACCTGTACTTCAATATTGTGAAGAAATCCTAGTAACTACTAAAGTGGAAAAACTTAATAAATTGCAGAACCAAATCCTCCGTCTGATAACAGGAGCCGCTAAAACAACACCAATCACTGCCATGCAAATCTTAACAAATAACCCAAACATAGCATCTGAAATTGAGAAAACAGCAGTCACACAGTATGAAAATTTTTAAGGCTACCCCATAATAACTGGACCCAAAGAAAACCACAAGTATGTTTAAAATCTCAGCAAAGCTTCCTAAGCATTGTACAAGAAATCAAACAGAAATTGCAACTTCCACATTCAAAAGAAAATATGCAGATGAGAAACAACCCTCTAGAATTTTTGGAATCGAATATAACCTTCATTTAACAGAAGACATCAAGAAATCTGAAACTCCTCCATATATTTTAAAACAAATGTCACTGGAAATGATAAATCTAAGATACCCAGCTCCTGAATGGATACATATTTTTACAGATGGCTCCAGCCTACCAAATGATGGTGGCACTGGTGCTGGTGCAGTATGTCCACTTTTTTCCTTTTATCGTAAACTAAACACAAATTCAACAAACTTTGATGGCGAAATTCTAGCAATTTTCTTAAGTTTACAAAATCTTTTATATCACATCCAAAAATTTACAAAAGTTGTAATTCTATGTGACTCCAAAGCAGCCATTCTTGCTATAACACGAGACACAACACCCAAAAGCATCAAAATTATCGAATGTCACAAAATGATAAAACATTTATCCCGTCTACATAAAAAAGTTGTACTTCAGTGGATTCCGGTCCATTGTGGAGTGACAGGCAATGAAATAGCCGATTTTCTAGCCAAGAAGGGTAGCAAAATTGTTTCAAACCCAACTTCTGCTCCAGTTTCCTTTCACTCTATCAAAAGAATTATCTCAAATAAATACATCAATAAACTTAGAGAAGAATACACCACCAAAACATCTGGAAAGGAATGGGAAAATCTACAAGCTTATGACATTACTACATTACAAAGAAAATCTGCAGTAGCAACATTCAGACTGCTAACGGGACATGACTGCTTGAATAAACACCTACACAGAATTGGCATAACACATTCACCTAAATGCCCTTTTTGCAATTTAAATGAAGATATGGAAAGAAACCATCTCCTCCGTTGTCCAGCTTTTGTAGAAGAGACCAGCCTTTCTGCTAAATATTGGAGTGCAAGAGAGCGAATGATTTCATTATCAAGTGCTCGACATTAGATACCAACCAACCACACAGGGAATGATTGGAAAATATTAGCTCGGGATGTATAGACAGTTTATATCAGTGCAGCCATGAACCTCCAGGTTAGCTGTACCAGTGAGTTACTTAGTAACTAACAGAATCCGGTTATGAAAGTATAATGTTTTATTTTTACTATAAAAAATCGATAAATATAAAAAGAATCTACCAAATATTTTCATTAACTAATTCTATGGCTGTGGAATCCAGTTCATATCTTCAATATCCAAATATTATCCTCCCACCTAAACCTAGGTCTTTCTAAGTGGTCTTCTTATCAAAGTTTTCCAATAAAAATTTTGAAAGCATTCTACCATCACCCATTTGACCTATATTTTTATTACAAAAAGTATATAATTCATCAGCATCAAAGATTAGACCTTAAGGTCTGTCCATCTTTTACTGGGTCTTCCAACATTTCTTCGTCCTAGTGGTTTGTAATGCAGAATCTGTTTTGGAATTCAATTGTTATCCATTCTAAGAAATTAAATGAATCGTGAATTCTTCTTACCTCATACTTCTATGTTTTTTTAAACACAGCACTGCAGTATCAGCGACCATCGTCAACATCCACAGCTGTTTTCACAACTGTCAATTTTTTCTTTTGCCGGTAATTATCCAAACTGCCATCTGGTGTTCTTTTGAAGGAATTATTTTCTAAACTGCCATCTGGTGTTCTTTTGAATGAATCATTTTCTAAACTGCCATCTGTTGTATTTTTGAAGAACTTTGTAATCAAGCTTGGTTCGTCAGGAATCTCGAAGTTCATGGTTCTAGTATGTTTTTTTTTTAATATACATCTTTTCCCAAACTGTTAAATCCAAAGTTTTGGATAGATGTTTCAAAAGTTTTGCTTCTTTTTCAATTCTCTGATTCTCTAATAAACTATGTGCTGCTATAGCTCATTTTTCAATTTCTCCATTCTTTATGTTTCTGTAGTGTTCTTCTTTATGAGTTTCCAAGTTTCTTTTTGTTTTTCCTACATATATCCTATTGCAATCTTTGCAATCAATTTGATAAATTCCAGATTTTTTGTTGTCTGGGGTGTGATTTACTTTGTTTTGTTCCATACTTGTTCTCCATTTATTTTGAATTAATAAGCCTAATTGTTTCCTGTACTTAAAAATACTGAGATGCTATAATGGACTGAAATTCAAAGTCATATTTACGTAACAACTTCCAATTGTAATATGAGAACAACATAATTGTAAACAATCAACTTACTGTAAGTTGAACAGGAGTGGAATCTTTTTTAAGTTGTAATAATCTTCTTGCAAATCTCATTACCATCTTACGTTTCTTGCCCTGTCCACCATGAACTTGACCTGATATGGATTTAACCTGCAAAATGTAACACACATAAATATGTAATTATTTAATGTCAACTTTCATACACAATTGATCTGGATTTATTAACCCCTAAAGTCCTTGAGATGCCTATAATGATTATGATATGTATTCTTGAGGGAAATGAGTGATGAATTAAGAGCTTGCATAACTGAGTAATCTTACAATGTAGTTGAAAAGCCTTTGTAACAATGCGACATATATATTGAACTGAACTTTATAGGAAAAATCACTATGAGGTTTAATTTAAGATCTAAATTAAAATTCTTTATACCTCACTTCATATCCAGTTTTCTAATTACACTAGTTTCATCTTCACTAATATCTCGACCGATGATATGCTGTTCAGGAGAAATGATTCTTACTTCCTCTGTTGGTGGACCGATGATCCTCCAAATCAAATCAAATTCCCGGGAATTTCAAAATTCATATGTTTTTCTTTCTTGTTTTTTATGTGCATTTTTTCGCAAACCATGAGCTCTTTTAGTTTTTCTATTTGTTTAATTAAACTAGCTTTTGTATCAATTAGATGTTTTCTGACCAAAATCAAAATTTTAAATCTTAAATGACACATATGTGCTCACAAGCAGGCTATAATTACATCGGTCCACCAACAGTGGGAGGAAGAAACAGTTCTTCTGATTGACATAACATCAGTCGATGAGAAATTACTGAAGATGAAGCTGCCCAGGCTTTGAAACCAGTCTAGTTAGAAGACTGGATATAAGGTGAGGTATGAAACATTTAATTTAATTTTATAATTACATCATTGATTAGATTATTATGCAATGCTTACTCAGTAGGTCCTAAAACAATAATCATATCTGTTTCTTAAAACAGATTTATAATATAGTTTTATTGTGGTTAGTTTTCAATTAATATTCAGCATACAACAGATATACATAGTTATTAATATATAGTTAAAACTCCAATTGAAATGGCAGACAAGAGAAATAAGTTCTGTTGATAAAACAAAAACTGAAACTGACAGATAATTTGAAAAAAGACAATTGTTTTGCAAAATTGGGAGCAGATTATGGGATAGAATTCAAAGTATTCGTGATATAAAAGTAATAAATCTAAGTTATTTGATTTCACATAAATAGGATTGCAACATTTGTCAGATGCTGAGATCATAAATAATACTTGTGATGATTTGGTCAGAGGGGTAAGCAAGGAAAATTATTATTTAATTTTAGGAAGTGATATTTTGAGGTTATTTTAATTATATTATTTTTAGTCTTATCATCTTACCTCAATATTAATATTGAGGTAAGGTGACCAGACTAAAAATAATATAATATAATATAGGGAAAATTATAATACTCTGCATTTAAGTCACAATGGTGTCACGTAGTACTGGATTATATGAGCTGCATGAATTTGCAGTCAGAAAATTTGTGAGGCAATTATAAATAACATAAGCACTTTTTTTTTTCAAATGTCCCAGGTTTGTCTTTCGACATTCCTGGTTTCTCTCCTGCCTTGGCATACTTGTAACCCACTTCTGAGGTTGGGGCGCCTGGAAGGCAGGATTACGTTGCCCCGATGATATGATGGGGGGTGATGATAATGGTGTGCCAGGAGAGTCCCTAATCCTAAGCTTAACCTAAGATGAATATGAATGATGATGATTGCGATGGCCATATGATTTCGGGGACCGTTTGGGCCTTAAAGTTTTCCTGACATTTGTCTTACAGGTGAGGAAAAACCCCAATAAAAACATCACCCAGAAAAACTGTCCCAACCGGGGATCGAACCCGGGTCCACTGCTTGACAAGGCAGGACGCTACCCCGAGACCACAGCGGTGGACACATAAGCACTTAACAAAAACAGAAAAATAATACTATTCCCATAAAAATGTATTATCCATACTTTTCTTTGATATAAATATTTTAAAGTGATATTTTCGATCAATGGTTTTTTTTACATCTCCTCCCCTTCATTAGCCCAAAAAAAATAGGAAGTTCACTGTAACTCACTTAAAATGTATACATGTAGAAACATTACAACAAAACATAAAAGACAAATAATAAAACTGTATAATAAAAATATTGACGCTGAAGAAAACAAATAATAATTTAATATTTTATTTTTACAAACCTTTCTCAACATTTTGCGACCATAAAATAAAACTTTGTCTCTTTTCCTGAATCGAGGCCTTGTGGATCCCACTCCTACAAATTCTTTCACTTCTGGTAGAAATTCTGTAATGTACATAAGAAATCAAAACATTACAATGTTTAAAACTGTTTAAATAACACACATTATAAAAATACTGGTTAATAAAGTAAAATATGTGGCATGACAACTCTGGGCATATAAAGGTCAACTGAAATGGATAAATTAGCAGATAACAGTAGCCTATAATGAGTAGGGTCCGGATTTATATGTAAATATATGATTTTTTTTCCCCTTAATGCATATATTCCTAAAATAAAGTTTAATATTCCTACTGAGGTCTGACAAATACAAATTCAAATTTATATCACATAAAAAATATATTTTACAAACAAAAGTTATATGAATAAATATTTTTCTTTTTCTTTCTATAAATACATATTTTAGTTGTTTTTATTATAAATTTAACATTCTTTTACTGATAGATGATTAAAAAACTCACTAGTACTATTGAACCCATAGGTCCATGGCCTTGCAGACATAAGCTTTCCATGCATCCCTATCCTGAACTAATGTTTTCTAATCATTCCCTGTATAATCTACTTCCCTCAAATCATGGTTAATGTTATTCTCCCACCTCATTCTTGGTCTACCAACTGGACGTTTTCCCTCTGGCTTTCCCACAAGAAGCTTCCATGCATGTCTTTCATTCCCATTCGTGCCACATGTCTTGCCCATCGCAGTCTATGAGATTTAACTGTTCTTATTATATCTGGCTTGAAAGACCATTAAAATACTTCCTACATAAGAATCTGTCATTTGTGTTTGAACAACAGTTTATAGCCTTTGGCGCTCTCAGGAATTGAAATGTATAAGAGAAAAATTTGTATTTAGATTTGAGATCTAGAATTGCTCAGAGGCAGAACATTAGTGTATAAAGCTAGAGATCCTATGTTCGAACCTCAGTCTAGGCATGTATTTTTCTTTTCAAACACATTTTAGTACTTTTCAAAAGTTATGTGAATAAATATATTCAATATGTTTTCCATAAATACATATTTTAGTATTTTTTCTCCATTCTCTTCTAACATTTATCAACAAAAATTTTATTTTAAAATAATTAAATATAAATGTTTCACTTTTGTTTGAAGAGAAAATGGTTCATTTGCACATGCTTAACCAGGGAAGAACAGAATCCAATCCAGTGATCTTATTTGTTCATGTGTGTGTGGATTTTTTGTCTGCTTCATAACAGTAACTCAATATACTGAGTTGAAAAATAATTTCTTGTTTGTTAGAATTAGATCCCTAGAGCAGTTAGTTTATTCTGTAAAGTTTAGCTGCGTCAATTAAAAATGCCTAAAGTGTAATTGAATGCATGAGAGTACCTGCAGCAGTACATACTAGAGTTTAAAAACACTTATCACCTATAGAAAAATACTACTCTGTGAGCCATGTGCAAAATCTTTAAGAGCAGATCAACATTCCCAAGTAATGTAACATTTGTCAGGAAGTAAGCACACTGCAGCTGTATCATGTGTTCATTGAGGAAATTTCTTATGTGAGAATCAATGCCATCCTCATCTTCCAACAATTCAAAATATTCAAATTATTATTCATATATATGAGCCTTTCTAATAGCTGATATTTCTATTTATAAGGTAAACAATCCCAATGATGGATAAATCATATTTGAAGAAAAAAATTATATGCCCAGACTGAGACTCGAACCAAGGACCTTTGACTTTCCAGGCCAATGCTCTACTGACTGAGCTACCAGGGCGAGTTACAATCTAAATGCAATTTTTTCTTTTATATACATTGTAAATTCCCGTGCAACAAATGCTATGAAACCTTTGTTTCTATGTTTGTAAATAGCGGCTCATTTATTAAGAGGTCTCAGTCTAGGCATATAATTTTTCTCTTCAAATATGATTTACTCATCATTGAGATGTATGAAATGAATAATAAAAACATCAAACAATCCCAAGCTCAGAAAGTTTCTTATTAAATAACATATTGTATAGACATGAGTTGACACTAAGGATAAATGTAGATTGAAAATAAAAACCAAGCTAAAGTGCTGCCACAACAATCAATTTCCATTTTATTGCTAAAATATGAGCTATGAGCTTATGCCAGTGTGGTAAAAACTGGGCTATGTGATATTCAGTCTCCAAGTAGTTCAAACTGTAGCCACAATAATGTGCCTAGCCTATCAAGAACTGTGATAAGGACAATGTTTTTCTGTTTTTCTTAGAATTTAGATTTTGGCACTTAGCTTGGTTTTTGTTTTCAGTCTACAAATTATCTTCCAAAGTGCTGCAATGAAACATTAGAAAACATTAAGTCAATATGTGAAGATAAAAAAATCTGGATGAGTATTGACAAAACTACTGATGACAGTGTTAGAAAAGAGGGGAATGCAGAAGTAGGTGTACTGAAAAATGACAAAATAATTTCCAATCTTTTTTCTTCTTCTTCTTCTTCCTTCCAAGTATTAGGCCAAGGTCTGTTACGATCCTATAGAAAATTTTCCCTCCAGCGTTTCATAGGATGGCCCAGTGATCTTCGTCCTCTTGGTATATAATTATAAACAGCTTTGGGGATCCGATTTGAACTCATTCTTTCTAGATGGTGTTTCCAATTTAGTTGGTACTATTATTTATTTTTTATTTCACTCACCTCATACTTCATAACTCCTCGCAAACCCAGGATTTTGTCACATCATTTGTGACATTCTCAATGCTGTGTCACAAATGATGTGATGAAACCCTGGGTTTGCGAGGAGTTATAAAGTATGAGGTGAGTGAAATAAAAACTAAACAATATTAAAAAAAACCTCATAGTGTTATTTCCTACCTACATAACTTAATTAGTTGGTACTGTTTAATATATTCCAAAATTGGCGTAGTCTTCAATTCTTTTAAGGCATTTTTTCTTGCTAGCCTATAAAGAAATGCAAGTGGCAAAATCATGTATCAATAGCTAGGCTATTTAAGCAATCTAAGGAGATCTTGTGACCAAACGGTATGAAATATGATAGTGTATTGTTTCTGTTCATGGACTCAGCAGCATAAATCAAGAAAGCTACTGAAGATCTTTGTATAAGTTACCCTTAAATGATTCATATGATGTGTGTATTTCATGCCCTGTATAGATTGTGTGAAACAATCCGATACCTTTATCTTAATGTGGACATGTTATGTCCAATAAAAAAAAAAGTTTTGTAAAATCGACATCACGGATTGACCTTTCCAAAAAGATAAGTCCTGATATTCCATTCATTGCCTCCTACACTTGAGGTAACGAGTTGGGGTACCTGGCTTAATGGTGTGGTAAAATTATGTAAATCATTTTAAAGCATTTACATCTGTAGTAATTGAACTGGACAAGACAATGCCTCTGCAATTGAGATTGTTTGGAATTTAATATGATACTAATTTTAATGTGACTGGATTTTCGTATCTCCTAATTTTGGTTTCTTTATTCACTCAATAAAGAAATTAGAAACTTTAGAAACTTCTGTAGAATTACTAAGTAATTCAGTTATAGAAACACAGTATGTTGAAAGGCAACTTACAATATGTCAGGTTCAAAAATAGTTGAGGTTCTAAGAAAAAATATAAGGATATGTTTGAGAAACACAGTGGTTACCAAACCCTCTGGAAAGTTGCTAAATTTTGGAAGCCCAAAACATAAGCAAACTTGAACATGTGTGTATGTGTATGTGTTAGTGATATGCCTCTCTTCAAATATGCATGGCTAATATTGTGTGATGTAGAATGTTCCTTTTCTTAATACAAGGCTTTGTTTTCTGATAATAACAAGCAAAAATTTATGAATCACTATCTGAAGATGGCATTTGTTGTGAACTCCAACTCCAGTCAGAATTTTATATCCGATGTTTATCTGCTGTTGGAAAGTTCCAACGTTCATTTTCTAGCAATTACATGTTTTCTCATGCTTTTGTTTCAATATTCAGAAAATATTTTTAGGTTTTAACATATTTTTCAAATTTTTAGTACATCAAAAATAAATAATTGTAATTTTTTTACATAAAAATCCAAGCCCTAATAATGTCTTCAGTCCCAAAGAAAAGTTTATCAAGATATATAATTATTTTTGTGCAAATTTATTGAGGGGTTATGGGGGTGCAGAATTATTGAGATTTTGTCAATTATAATTTTATTTTCGGGGGCACGCTGTAGCGTAGTGGTTAAGGCACTGAGCTACAAGCTGGAGGGTCGAGGGTTCAAGTCCCATTGGGGTCAGGATTTTTAAACTGACCCAAACCCTCTGGCGGCACTATGGCCCTGGGGTCGACTCAGCCTCTAACGGAAATGAGTACCAGACGCTTGTTCTGGGGGTAAAGGCGGCCGTCTCGCAGGGCTGACAACCCGGCTGACATAAAGTGCCGATTGTCTAGAAAAAGTGGGAGCCTTAACCTCC
Organism: Diploptera punctata; assembly: GCA_030220185.1. Taxonomy (NCBI): domain Eukaryota; kingdom Metazoa; phylum Arthropoda; class Insecta; order Blattodea; family Blaberidae; genus Diploptera; species Diploptera punctata. Next base: position 819,888 of record JASPKZ010000013.1, read on the forward strand.
TACTACCCCAAGTGCCTCCGGGCCTGTTGTGGGATCACTTTTCTTTAACTTTAATTTTATTTTCAGGTTTATGGGTTAATAGGGGTCAAAATAACATATATTTTCAAGAAACAAAAAAAAAAATTCTTGGGGGAGAGGCATTTAAGGGGGTTTTATGCAAGGTATCATATATGATATATTCAGTCTCAATCAAGTTTCTTTCCTTTAATTGATACTGTCATCTGAAGTCTGCACTTGGAAATTAAAAAATAAGTTTGAAGCTCTGAAGGTATAGAATATGATTTGGAGTTATTACCAAAGCCAGAAAAAAATTAAATGCCAAAAGTTTCATTGGTACCTAGGAACTGAAGAGGCTAATCATGTGGTTATTGTGACACAATCCCTAAATCTTAGTTTCAGTTTCTTAAACAGATTTTGTATTTCTTAATTCAAATAGATTATTAATTGTCCTGTTTCAGACTCTACATTTAAAGAAATAAAAATTGTATAGACAGAAATCGAACTTGGAATTCTAATCAGATATATTAACTTTATGCTACAGAGAAAGTCTAATAAATGCAAGAAGCTATTCTCCTATGAAAATATATTATTATTCATTAATGTCCACCTGGATTTTGTCAAATTATAAAAAAAATACTTGCCTTTGTTTTTCCATTTTCGAGCAAGTAAAATGGTGCAGCCTATTATAAGTAATGCAAATAAACCTACTAGGAACAAGTACATGGTCTGCAAGAAAGAAAAACAATTTTTAATTAGTTTTAATTACATTATATATATACTCTTTCTGTGTCTCTCATTGACATCCTCCCCCTATAGGGAAGTATCTTAACCATGCTAATTTAGTTATACTTGTTTTTGTACAGATGTCAGTGAGTAGCACAGGGTCAGCATTTCACCTCAAAGAGACATCTGGTGGAAACAAGGTATTACTAAGATGGATAAGTGTCTGCTAAATTTTGCACAGATACATTTTTATTCGGGCTTGTGGTTCTTTTATGAACATTAAAATCTTCAGACTCGGGACCCATAGAGTAAAGCCTCTCCCAGAAGACTTGTTTCTTGCACTTCTCTATTATATATGATAGCTATGGAGAGTCAAGAGAGAGACTGGCAGCAAATTTTAGCACGTGTTTAGCATAATGCAAGCTATCTATATTAGTTTCAATTTACTTAACTGTATTTTGCTTCTTTAAGCAAAATTATTATTAGGAAAAATTTTCCTTTAAAAGAAGTTTGCATTAATTTGATTTAGGATTATTGTTTTTTTTAGATAAACAATGTTATATAAATGGTCTTCAAATTTATTCTTCTTCATAATATTGTGTCTTGAGTTTTCAAATTCTTATACTCAATTAATTATATGGTACTGTTAGGAATCAAATCTTAAACCCCTGAAACACATCAGAACTACCAATTTCTTTAGACTTCACCATTTCATAAACTCCACGGCACAATAGATACCGAAGATCCCCAGCCTACCATCTGATTGCTGACCTCGCATCAACATGTGTTAATCACAGAGATAGATGACCATCCAACCAGAATAAGGATGATCAGTGGTCAGCACAACAGATCCATCAGCCATTTTAGTTAATTTTATCAACTTGAAGCCACTATTTATTGTAGCTACCCAAATTCCTCATGATTGTTACATGGACATTTAGAACCACAATGGGTGACATTCCATGAGAAAATTTATTTTCCATGGGAACTTGAACAGCATGTAAAACATAGCTCCATGCCATGGCAAGATGTTTTAGACTGCATGTTTTATGGTATGAGACATACTTCATCACTGTGTTTAATCTTAGATTTACATGAACAGAATTAAAAATATGTCTCTACAATTCAAATAAATAGAATGTAAGAGATGGCTGGTTTTTAATATTGAGCATTGGTAATAATGTAAAGTTACAAGGCGTTTCTTTTTTCATGATCTGTCCTGGTGTCCTGAAAAATTAATATGGTTCAAATTGTCCCATTTTATTTTTACCAAACTTACAACAAATGGCTGTTTAATTTATGGGGTTTATTTTTTTTTAATATTCAACTTCTATGAAATGATAGATTATTGCCTGCAGTGGTCTAGTGGTTATGTTCCTCACCTCTAATCCCAAGGGTCGTGGGTTAAAACATGGCCAGGGTCGATGGGTTTTTAGAATTGAAAAATCCAAAGTACAGGTCTTCTGAGAGGGACTTTAAGCCACTCCCAAGTAAGATTTTTCAAGCTTGTAATAGAAATGCAAGCCTGAATAAAAATGCCTCTGTGCACAATTTAACAGAATTTCAACCATCCAAGTAATACCTTAATAGCTTTCTAGATGTCTCATTGACATTTTAAATACCTGGGTTATGAAATCTCCTATTTTAAAAATGAAGATCTTTTTAAGAAACTTAATACATTTAATTATATATGTGTTAAGACAATATTGAAAAATACAAGGGAAAAAAAACTAAACTAAAATTTTATAAAGCAGTGGCAGTCCCATTACTATTGTATGGTAGTGAGTTTTGGATTTTAACTAAAAGAGAAGAGAAGAACATAAAAGCAGCTGAAATGAGATTTCTGAGAAGTGTAGCTGGCTGCAAACTTCTAGATAAAATAAGTAAAGATATTAGAAATGAGCTAAATATTTTTAAACTTCTAGATAAAATAAAACAATTTAGATAAAACTGGAAAGAACAGATTCAAAAGAATGAAAGATGAATACATAGCAAAAAAATGATACGTAATTACAAACCATAAGGGAACAGGAATGTCAGTAGACCAAAGAAGAGATTAATTCAACTTTTTGAATGAGAATCTATGAGATCGGAACAAGCCACATGGACTTAATCAATGAATGTAAATGTTGATGGTGATGATATGATGTCTCATTGAGGTGATGTGCTAACCACATGTCACTTAAATAATATGAGTTAGAAAATACACAACTCGCCTCATATTTCTAGTTTCTTGAAGACCCTGAGTTTTGATACTCTACGTGTCATTGTCAATTTTTTCTAACTAGTATTTTCTAACTTATATTATTCAAAATAAACCTCATAGTGTCACTTCCTTTAAATATTACACATGTCACTTGTTGACATCTGTAGATAAATGAGCATAATTAAATTATGCCTGGTTAAAAAACTCCTATGGTATGTTCCAGCTATCTAAATAAACAATTCAATGTCATAATAAATGGAATCTTACTTATACTGTACCTATATTAAAACCAGCTGTAATATAAATTTCCAATATCTAAAAGATAGTGAGAATATGAGTGCTAAATTCCAGAATAGGACGACAAAAACCTAACCAAGATATGGCCCAACCAATAACCTATGTTAGACAAAAAAGACAAATATGAGGTTAAGATGAATTATTATTATTTTTTTTTTTAGCTTTGAAGTTTGACTGAAATGTCTGAATATGAAATAAATTGAAATATTATTTTGGCCTATAGTGTATATATATTCCATCCTATTCTGGAGTTGTTCCTATATGACTTTTGTGTTTTTGGATAAACTCTAGTAGTGTTCAACTTGGATTCCCTGGAAAAACTGTACAATAAGTTGATCAATGATTTTTTCTACAGAATAGCTATGCACACGTGCAAATGCTTATGTATTTTCTGGCAGGTGGAATTGCTATTTATCAGTGAAATTGGTAATGACCGACCTTCGCAATTATTCCCAATATATTTACAAGAAATGGATGTACACTAACTTGCCCCTTCATAACCTAACGAAATAAATTACACATACAATATTCAATAATCTATAAACTAATCTGTCCCACACCATACCTGAGTGGTTAAGACAAGATGCTTTGGCACAGAGCTACAGGACTTGTGCTGGTTCAAGACTCCCAAGGGAGAAGAAATTTTCTCATGGAAATTCAGCCAGTATGGGACCGGAACCAACCCAGCATCATGAGGCATTTGGGTAGCTACAATAAATAGCAGCTCCAGGTTAAGAAAATCAGCTATACTGACTGGGGATACGACATGCTGACCACTTGTCACCCTTACACTGGATGGATAATAGTCTACCTCTATGATTAACACATGTGGATGTGAGGCCAGTAGCTGGCTGGTAGGTCAAGAGCCTTCTAGGCCTGTCGCACCATGGAGTTTTTATAAACTAGTTTGGTGTACACTAACTTGCCCCATCGTATTGAATTTTTATAGAAGAAATCACTATGAGGTTTAATTTAAATCTTGTCCCATCATAATTAACAAAATGAAGTTATTGAACATCCACTTCTTAAGAAATGTTTAGGAATTAATTGTAAAGATTGGTCATACCAATTTCTCTGATATGTGCTGCCATCTGTTGGCAATTTCATAAGTGTTTGCACATGCGCACTATGATTCTGTAGAAATTTGAAAAATCATTGAGAGATAATTATCACATTTTGCATACATAGATAAAAACTTAGCAATTGTAAAAAATGTTTGGAAAAACTGCACTTAAACTAGCGTGAAATATTTTCAAAGTCTGATAGAACAACAGTGTGCATGCGCCAGAGTTTATAGAGCCAGCGATAACCCACAATCGAACCAAGTATCGATTATCATCCTCGATTACTATCCGTCGCTATGAAATTTAAATGACCAATAATTGCAATAAATTCTCAAATCTATGATTTACAACGTATATAAGAGAAAAATTTGCGTCTAGATCGTAACTCGCCTCGGTAGCTCAGTTGGTAGAGCACTTGGCCCGGAAAGCCAAGGGTCCCGGGTTCGAGTCCCGGTCTAGGCGAAAATTTTTCTCTTCAAATTTAATTTATCTCAAATCTATGTTAAAATATATTAATAACATTGAAATTACCAAACATTTATTAAAAATGGGTGCACACTTACTTATGACTCCCTAACGCTGATCCAACCAGCGATAACCCAAAATAGCGATAGAAAAATCATAGACTAAGTAATATACTCTGTGGAGAAAATAGCAGTTAGCATCACAATATTGTCTAACAGTGTCATAATATTGTGATTTGCATATTTAAATAAATACTTCAAAATTGTCTAATAATGTTATAAAAATTGTTTGAAAAAGTTTAACATATTAAATAATGTTAGTAAATACAGAAGAAGAGCTGTAGTTTACAACAATATAACTGAAAAATCAAGCACTAGTAGAAGTGCAGTTGAGCCAAATGTTTTAAGTACCATTACAAAACATTTAAAATATTAGAAAATGTTACCAAAATTGGAAAACTTACATAGAGCAAGTGTCATAAGAAAATTGTATGGATAATGTTTCCATTAAGCGCAGTGAGAATTTTTTCTAATTCCCAAGGCAGATACCATGCGCATGTGCCAACAAACGCAAAGCGGTTTACTCTATGGAATATCGCGATGCAGCCAATATTATACATGCTATTTAACAAACTTAAAAGCTAACCTAACCTAACACAATTTAAATACTCTAACCTGTGAAAGATGAACCTAAAAGCTAACCTAACACAATTTAAGCACTCTAACCTGTGAAAGAATGCTATGCCCAAAATTAAATAGTAAGTTCTGAAATTCTAAAGTACATACTCTATGTTGGCTGCACTGTTGTACAGAATATTCATTAAAATCAATATGGCTGCCACATCTTCTTGTTAAGTATATAGTTAAATATCATAGAAAAATATGTTTAAATAATCATTTAAAAAATTAAAAATTTATTGTAAATGGTGGGAAATAATTTTAAAATATAACCTGTTGACACATGGGCATGGTGTCTACCTGTGACTTAGAAAAAATTCTCACTGCACTCAATGGAAACATCAGCCAATTGTATGATGTTAGCATAGAGCAACCTAACGTAAAGTTCAGCCAGATTCTCCTTCGTATTAGGTCAGGTTAGGTAGGATAGGTCTGTTCTATGCCAGTATTCCACAAGTGTATGTTCCAACAGAGAACAAGTGTCTGCCAGCATCATGTTAGCCAAAATGACAACACTAATTTCTGGTATTTGTTTGCGGTTTAATATATATTTATTCTCTCATTACTAATCCTTGTACCACATACTCATTTTATTTCGTTAGGTGAGAAAATGGGCAAGTTAGTGTGAGAAAATGGGCAAATTAGTGTAGTTATATTTAAATTAATATTGGGAAGTAAACATTATGAGGTTATATCATTAATAGTGAGTGGAGAATATATTTTAATCGACTCACCTCATACATTAAAAAATTTTAATGTATGAGGTGAGTCAATTAAAATATGTTCTCCACTCACTATTAAATTAGTGTAGACCTACACCAAAATTAGTTTACAATTTATTGAATAATCTGGTGCCCCATAAGGACAAATTGACAATTCGGCTCAAGCCTAATATTTGCTCTCATGTTTTTCCATACAAGATGCTTATGCCCCTGTTGTATTATATACTTTTACCATTTGTAATAATGTTTCATACTATTTTAAACATTTTGCAATGATTCTTTAAACATTTATGATTTTTAAATAATTATAAAATTACGCAAATATTGTGGTTCTACAAAATCACAGTGTGCATGTGCAAGATGCACAAATGATTAATGTAACTTGTGCTAGAAGGCAGTGAAATAGGAGTTATAACATTCGCAATTAATTCCAAAGCATATTTCAAGAAATTAACTTCATTTTGTTAGGTTCCAATGGGACAAGCCAGTGTACACAAGATTAGTTTATAGTTTATTAAATAACATGGGCGTAATTTATTTTGTTACATTAGGAAGAGAGAAGTTGGTGGAAGCTCATTTATTATAAACATTTGGGAATTTATTGGAAAAGTTGATAATACTGATTTCACTGACATCTAGCAGAAGCTATACATTAAGCATGTGAGCATCTCGTGCATGTACACTGCGATTCTGTAGAACTTAAATTTGTTAAATTTGTGAGAGATAAATAATAGACTTTTTCCAGCAATTCTGTTTGAACAACAATCATTTTAAATATAGGGATCCTAGGTTGAATTACCTCAACTTCTCCCCCATTTAAAGGCATTTATCACATTTTTTTAATCAATATTTATTTTCCTTGAGTAATCATTCTCATACTGGAACAATAATTTGTGTTTTTTTTTATTTCAATTTATGAAAGGATGTGTTAGGTTACACATAATGAATTTGTTAGGACCAAAATACCCTCTTTCACTAACTCCCATTAAAGCAGAAGAAAATAGAGACCATTAAAATGTAGTTTTACCTATAGTATTTTCTTGCTGAATTTTTAAACAAATATGTGGATTACGAATCTATCAGTTAACAAAACATGAAATATCAGATCATGTAGATCTAAACATTTATGTACATTCGTTTTCTGAAATATTTTCATTATTTACTTAGGGTTAGAACTGAAAGTAAGTAATGTCCCATTATATCCAAAATATGAGCTATCTAACCTGATTCTCCTGCACGTTGACAATAAAGTCGCCCATCCATGATGCGTACATAAGAGAACCAAATTTTTCATGTATGTTTGTTATTAAACTCACAACTTCCATACTTTGCTCTAAGCGAAAGGACTTCAAGGCCTTTCATTCCTTTAATGTCTTTGTCTCTTTCGTATTACGAAACTTATACTATTATGCCAATGACAGATTATATTACCACAATGAATTGAAGTACTGTAGACGTACGACCATTAATCAATTACTACGTATATTTTGCCAGAAAGATTGTTTTTTCAATCGCATTATACAATCAAAAAAAGGTATATTATTAACCCAAAACAGAATATATTGAACAATTTAAAATTGTGGAGATGAATTCACTATTTTTCCTCACTTATTTACAATACACTTATGTAATAAGAAAATTATGTATATACAGACAATATACAATCATTGATAATTAACAAAACAATGCACTATCAATTTGCGTCATGATCCGTCATAATCGATCTACAACAATTAAACGCGCAAAAACCGTCAGCTGTTCGTCAGCTGATTTAACGCGGCGTACCAGCTACTTTTTTTGCGCCTTCTACAAAATATGTGGTACGCGTATTTTTGGTGAGCTGAATCTGAATAGAATAAAAAGAGACACATCAGAGCAGGAAAACACGTCATAATGTGTCTACTGTGTTCTAAAAATACGTATTATTCCCTCCAAGCGATCTATTATTACTTGTAACTTAAACTTTACTGCAGAGGATCATGAAGTGACGAACTCAGCGTTCAGTCAGTATTGTCAAAGCTCAAAGTCGAGTCATTGTTGCTCTCAAACAGTGAAGACAATGAAAATTAAGAGCAAAGGAGAACCTCCTATACAACCTGGACATGTTTTATTAACTGAAAAACCTTTTGCATATGTGCTCAAATCTAAATTGAGAGGAGAAAGATGTGATAACTGTTTTAAAAGGTATGTAAAATTGTGTGAAATAATGACAACCTGAGGCATTGAATAAAAAAATACTGTTTTTTTCTTGAGATAAACTTTATGAAGGTGCATCATCGATGGTGCGTCTCTCGTTAACAGTGGCCTGTTGTTGGTAGGTCATCTACTGAGACGCCACATTAATCTTAAGTAAAATTAATACAGTAAAATCACATAATCTAAATTAATCTTCATTTCTTATAAGAAATATGTAATTTTCACATTTCTGTATTGTTTATAAAATTATTCAAATATATTTATTTGGATTATTTCCCTTGAGATGCTATTGCAATTGGCAGTAAACTAAACATACATTTTATGTTTTAGACAGAAATTACTCAAGTGTTCCGGATGCCAGTATGTATTTTACTGCAATAGGGAATGCCAGAAGGAGTCCTGGACAGATCATAAGTTTGAATGCTCAAACCTGCGTAATGTGTCACCACGTATTGTACCAGATGCAGCTAGAATTATTGCTAGAATTATCTTCAGATTACAGGTTTTTATAATTTTAAGAATAGTGGTACGAATGGAATAGTAAGCAATAAAATTCTTCTAGATTTTAAGCATTAAATCCCAAAAGGCTTTTTTCTACAATAAGTATTTTCATACAGTAGCCTTATATTATTCATTCAGTATTCATCTTATTTACCATATTCTGTAATTATACTTTCCAAAAATATTTTGACTCAACTGCACTTCTACTAGCGCTTGATTTTTCAGTTATATTATTGTAAACTATGGCTCTTCTTCTGTATTTACTAACATTATTTAATATTTTAAACTTTCTCAAACAATTTTTATAATATTATTAGACAATTTTGAAGTATTTATTTAAATATGCAAATCACAATATTATGACACTATTAGACAGTATTGTGATGCTAACTGCTATTTTCTCCACAGAGTATATTACTTAGTCTATGATTTTTCTATCGCTATTTTGGGTTATCGCTGGTTGGATCAGCGTTAGGGAGTGATAAGTAAGTGTGCACCCATTTTTAATAAACGTTTGGTAATTTCAATATTATTAATATATTTTTTAAACATAGATTTGGGGATTTATTGCAATTATTGGTCATTTAAATTTCATAGCGACGGATAGTAATCGAGGATGATAATCGATATGTGGTTCGATTGTGGGTTATCGCTGGCTCTATAAACTCTGGTGCATGCGCACTGTTGTTCTATAGGACTTAGAAAATATTCCACGCTAGTTTAAGTGCAGTTCTTCCAATATTTTTTCTATCAGATTACCACATTATGTTACCAGATTTATTGAATAACTGGTAAGTAACAGATTCCTTTGCTAAATTGTACTTAGGTTTTCTAGTTTTTTTTTGGTGAACAATCCATTATATTACAATTGTTTCATCACTTCCTTGTATGTTGAACAGTTTGATTGTTTTTGGATTTTCAACTGTTGCATTAACCACAAAGTAATTTATTTAATTAGGTTAGGGAGGAACAAGTTAGCATACACCAGATTAGTTTACAGTTTACTGAATAATATTTGAAGACTTTTGCTATTGTTTGTTTTTGAGAATTATGATGATGTACCAGTATCAGTTATTTTTTATAGTTCACTAACATATCGTTGTCCACCGCTGTGGTCTCGAGGTAGCGTGCTGCCTTGTCACGCAGCGGGCCCGGGTTCGATCCCCGGTCGGGGCAGTTTTTCTGGGTGAGGTTTTTATCAGGGTTTTTCCTCACCTGTAAGACAAATGTCAGGAAAACTTTAAGGCCCAAACGGTCCCCGAAATCATATGGCCATTATCCTTATCATTATCATCCTTACCATTATCATTATCATCATCATCCTTCACCGGTGTGGAAAGCAACGGGAAGCTACCACACCTACACAATTCCCTAGTAAAGCTGCAAGCATAGCATGAATATGCTTTGATTGCAGTGAAGGACCTGCCTTCGGGCAGAATTACTATGGATGGAACATATTGTTTATCAAAAGAACTGGAGTAAATAGTTCAGCAAAGGAATCTATTTAATTACCAAATTATAATTATTTTATATAAAATAAATTGGTAAACTCTTAAATTTGAAGAGAAAAATTTTCGCCCAGACCCAGGACCCGAACCTGGGATCTTTGATTTACCATACCAATGCTCTTACCAACTGAGCTGCCGGGGCAAGTTCCAATATAGATGCAAATTTTTCTCTTATATATGTTGTAATTCCCATGCACCAAATGCTTGAAGCTGTGGCTTTATCTTTGCAAAATGGCAGCTTCTTGATTAAGAAGAATTTATTGGGAATTTAAACATTACTTTTAAAAGCCAGTAGGGCTTCTATTGATGTTTTTATTATTAATTTAACACATCTCATTGAAGGATAAATTAAATTTGAAGAGAAAAATTACAACGTATATAAAAGAAAAATTTGCATCTAGAATGGAACTTGCCCCTGTAGCTCAGTTGGTAAGAGCATTGGTATGGCAGACCAAAGTCCTGGGTTCAGGTCCCAGTCTGGACGAAAATTTTTCTCTTCAAATTTAATTTATCCTTCAATTAGATGTGTTAAATTAATAATAAAAACATGGTAAATTCTTTTTTAATTTATAAGATGCCAATAATTTCAATTTCACTTCCTTTTTAAATTCATATTATTTGTGGTCGAAGTGTTTTAATTTTATTGTATTGTGACTTTTTTCATTTTTATATATAAAATTTAAAGATTTTCATGTATTTCCTCCTCCTCCTCTTTGGCTTCAGAGTCCTTTGAAATTTTTTACCAATCCGATGTAATTACATTATTTCCTTACATATGTCTTGAGTGATATATGGTCAGCATATCACCTCAAGGAGACATATAGTAAGCAACTAAGTTTAACTTGGAAGGAGGAAAGTCTGTTAAATTTAGCTCAGTGATCTCTATTTTCAGGCTTGAGATTCCCTTACAAGCCTGAAAATCTTCAGACTTGGGATCCATGGCTTAAAGTCCCTCCCGGAGAACTTGACTATTGGACTTTTCTATCCTTGAAATGCATTAACTCTGGCTGGGTTTGAACCCATGACTCTTGGGACTAGAGGCAAGGAACATAAACACTAGACTGCTACAGTCGACTTTCATATCTTTAATTTGTGGCAATTTTTAAATATTTTTTAGGCTTCTTTAATTTGTCAGAAAGCTGTTATATAAATTAGTTAACATTCTACTCTATTTTTATTTATAACATTTACTAAGAAACTAAGCAAGTTAGCTGAAGAAGTAATATTAGAGACTTATTTTTGGTATGTCTCGGATTCAAACCCTAGAGCCGGTCAACCTGACAGGTATTTCTCCTGGCTCTCCTCAGTTATCAAGCCAGAAATGGGGTTAGAATTTCATTACAATATCATAATATTTATCATTTTATAATATTAAAAGTAGATATATATATATATAAATCAATAAAGAGAAGATAGATTACATTGCAGAATCCCAATACTGGAAGCTGATTGATGTTAAAGGTGTCACAAAAAAAAAGAGAAATATAAAATGAGACCACAATTAAATTAATTAGGAAAAAATTTAATGATTGTAATATAATTTTTTTAATCATAGAGAGGAGGTGACTTAGAGAAGGGATACTACACAAAAACAAGTTTTAGAAGATTCAGAGATCTCATGTCACGTAAGTTCATAACAAATGTTTGAATTTTTTAATAAAATTAGTAAAATATCCAAGAAATTAAATTACAGAATGTGACAGTGAAGCATAATTTTAGTATAGCTTTGGGACAGCGATCACACAATCATTTCACTAACTAACTCACTAGTACTATTAAATCTAGAGGTTCATGATCATGCATACATATGCTCTCTATACATCCCTAGGCTGAGCTAATATTTTCCAATCATTATCTGTATAATTCGTCCCGTGCCTTAGCCGAGTGGTTAAGGCAGGAAGCCTTGGTGCAGAGCTACAGGACTTGCGCTGGTTCAAGTCTTCATGGGGGAAGAAATTTTTTCATGATATTTTGGCCATTATGGGACCAGTGCCCACCCAGCACTTCGATAGTTACATTAAGTAGTGGCTCTAGGTTGAGAAAACCAGCTATAACGGCTGGGGACTCGACATGCTGACCACATGTCACCCCTACACTGGCTGATGATCATCTACCTCTGTGATTGACACATGTGGATATGAGGCCAGCAGCTGGCTGGTAGGCTAAGGGCCTTCTAGGCCTGTCACACCAGTAGTCGTATCTGTATAATTCACTTCTCTCAAATCATGGTTTTTATTTTTTTCTCATATATTTTTTGTTGTTTTCTACAATTCTTCTCCTTTCTGGTACTTTCCTTCTGGTTTTCCTACAATAATTTCCATGGCCCTCTTTTACTCCCCATTTGTGCCACATGTCCTGGCCATCACAGTATGTGATACTTAATTGCTCCTATTAATCTGGTACATACATTTTACTATGAATTAAATTAGCTAGATAAAATTTTCAGAGATGTTACTCCTAGCAGTGTACTGTTTGAATAAAGGAAATCAATTGTAAAATATAAAATTAATTATTAAACATCTACAAAAAATTCAACAGATTATTAATTTTTAATAAAAGTATTTAAGGTGAATTTGATGTAAAATTTGACATAAACATGAAAATTAATTAAGGTAGAATATGTTTATCACTCACCTCATATTGTTCTTCTTATTTGATTATAGACTAGTTTCAGAACATAGTTTCTGTTCCATCCTCAGTAACATCACGACCGTTGTTCTGTCGTCTTGAAGAGTTGTCCTTCTCTCCTTCCATTGGCTGACTGAAAAACCTCGAAACCAGGTCATTCTCACCGGGAATTTCGAAGTTCATTAATTTCTTCTTTTCGCTCTTTTGAATGTAGATCTTTTCCCAAACAGTAAGTTCTTTTGGTTTTCTATTTGTTTTAATAATTTTGCTTCTTTCTCGATAAGATGTTTTTCAGACCATGCATGGGCAGCCACTGCAGATTTTTCTACTCTCCCCTTTCTTGACATTCCTGAGATGTTCTTTAACTCTAGTTTTCAAATTTCTTTTAGTTTTTCCTATGTAGAATTTCTCACATTCTTCACATTTAATTTGATAAATCCCTGATTTGTTTTCTTCTTTAATTTTCTCATTCTTATTAGGTCTAATCAGTCTGCTGATGCTGTAGTCATTTTTGGGTGCTAACCTTATGTTGAAATCTTTAAAAAATTTTTGAAACTTGTGGTGTTTTAATGGATGATATGTGAATTTTCTAAATTTTACATTATCTTCTTTTACTTTTAGAAGAGTGCTTTGATTAATAAATTTTTGTCTTTTGAACTTGTTTATTTTTTTGAGTATCATTTTTATAGCAAAACCATTTTTCGTGGCTACGTTGATTATGTGTTCTTTTTCTTTTTCATAATTTCTTTGTTCATTGGTATGTTCACTAATCTATGTGTCAAACTATTGAAAACTGCTTCTTTGTGAGCTATGTGATTGAAACCTAAAGCTTTTATGTAGTTATCTATATGTGTCTTTTTTCTGTAAATTCCAAATTCTATCTTATTTTCTTCATTCCTTTTTAAGTTGAGATCTAAAAATGGTATTTCTCCATTGATTTCCTTTTCCATAGTGAACTTTATAGTTTGACTTTGAATGTTCAATAATTTTAATGCGTCATCTATCTGTTTATGATTAACTATTGCAATTATGTCATCCACATATCTGCACCAGAACTTGAAAATTAAACGATGTCCGTTAATTATCTTGTGTTCAAAATTCCCCATGAATCAGAAAGATTAGCTAAGAATGGAGATAAAGGGTTTCCCATCGAAAGTCCTGAATTTTGTTTATAAAATCTTCCATTGTAGGTGAAAAACATATTATCGATACATAATTTAGTTAAAGTTTTATATTCGACTATCTTTACTTTTTCAATTTTATTATTTTTCATCCAAATCTCTAAGTTCACTTCATAGTTTGGTCTTTTGGGAAGGCATTGGAAATAAGGAACACAAACATCAAATGAAACTTTTAATCTGTATGAAGATTGTAGTTGTATGTTTTCTAGCTTTCTATTCTACCAATTCAATAAGAGGTTTCTATTGCAGAGTTTTCAAATCCATTCATTTTATAAAATTCTGACATTAACCATTTAGATAAATGATATGTAGGAGACCCTATGTTGTTAATTATCGGGCCTCTATTTTCTTCCTTTTCTTCTGTGTGCACACTTCGGTTTGAGTCAGTCTAGATGGTGGGAATTTTTGGATTTGAACACCACTTTAAGATTTGAAACTTGTCTTTCTTAGTTAAAATGTGATTGATATTCTTGAGAGTGTTGTCTACTTCTTTAATGGTTTTGTTAAGGGGGTCTGATTGAATCTGTGACCCCCTTAACAAAACCATTAAAGAAGTAGACAACACTCTCAAGAATATCAATCACATTTTAACTAAGAAAGACAAGTTTCATCTGAAGGTTTCAAATCCAAAAATTCCCAACATCTACGGACTCCCGAAAGTGCACAAAGAAGGGAAGAAAATGAGGCCGATAATTAACAACATAGGGTCTCCTACATATCATTTATCTAAATGGTTATGTAAGGAATTTAATAAAATGAATGGATTTGAAAACGCTGCAATAGAAAACTCTTATGAATTGGTAGATAAACTAGAAAACATACAACTACAATCTTCAGACAGATTAGTTTCATTTGATGTTGTTTCCTTATTTCCAAGCATTCCAAAAGACCAAACTATGGAAATTTTAGAGATTTGGATGAAAAATAATAAAATTGAAAAAGTAAAGATAGTCGAATATAAAACTTTAACTAAATTATGTATCGATAATATGTTTTTCACCTACAATGGAAGATTTTATAAACAAAATTCAGGACTTTCGATGGGAAACCCTTTATCTCCATTCTTAGCTAATCTATTCATGGGGAATTTTGAACACAAGATAATTAACGGACATCGTTTTAATTTTCAAGTTCTGGTGCAGATATGTGGATGACATAATTGCAATAGTTAATCATAAACAGATAGATGACGCATTAAAATTATTGAACATTCAAAGTCAAACTATAAAGTTCACTATGGAAAAGGAAATCAATGGAGAAATACCATTTTTAGATCTCAACTTAAAAGGAATGAAGAAAATAAGATAGAATTTGGAATTTACAGAAAAAAGACACATATAGATAACTACATAAAAGCTTTAGGTTTCAATCACATAGCTCACAAAGAAGCAGTTTTCAATAGTTTGACACATAGATTAGTGAACATACCAATGAACAAGAAAAAGAAAATTATGAAAAAGAAAAAGAACACATAATCAACGTAGCCACGAAAAATGGTTTTGCTATAAAAATGATACTCAAAAAAATAAACAAGTTCAAAAGACAAAAATTTATTAATCAAAGCACTCTTCTAAAAGTAAAAGAAGATAATGTAAAATTTAGAAAATTCACATATCATCCATTAAAACACCACAAGTTTCAAAAATTTTTTAAAGATTTCAACATAAGGTTAGCACCCAAAAATGACTACAGCATCAGCAGACTGATTAGACCTAATAAGAATGAGAAAATTAAAGAAGAAAACAAATCAGGGATTTATCAAATTAAATGTGAAGAATGTGAGAAATTCTACATAGGAAAAACTAAAAGAAATTTGAAAACTAGAGTTAAAGAACATCTCAGGAATGTCAAGAAAGGGGAAGTAGAAAAATCTGCAGTGGCTGCCCATGCATGGTCTGAAAAACATCTTATCGAGAAAGAAGCAAAATTATTAAAACAAATAGAAAAACCAAAAGAACTTACTGTTTGGGAAAAGATCTACATTCAAAAGAGCGAAAAGAAGAAATTAATGAACTTCGAAATTCCCGGTGAGAATGACCTGGTTTCGAGGTTTTTCAGTCAGCCAATGGAAGGAGAGAAGGACAACTCTTCAAGACGACAGAACAACGGTCGTGATGTTACTGAGGATGGAACAGAAACTATGTTCCGAACTAGTCTATAATCAAATAAGAAGAACAATATGAGGTGAGTGATAAACATATTCTACCTTAATGAATATACCTCATAGTGAGAATTCCTAAAATAAGTAATGAAAATTAATGTTTCTTCCCTGCTTCTCAAAATGGTACAAGGGATATTCAGAAAGAAAGTTCCATTATCTTTTTTTTTTTTTTTTCAGAAAACACTCCATTATAAAAATATTTTTTACATACCAGTGAAAAGTACATATTTCAATTACTTTTCAACTTAATTTCTATTTAAATTCAAACATTTGTCATAACACTTCCCAAGCTTTGAAATCAACTTCCTAAAACTCTACTCCCTGTGATTAGCCACCTATTGATGTGCTCCATGAGCTCCTCATTCTTTGAAACTGCTGCAATCCAAACCATTTCTTCATGTTTGGAAAAAAGGTGAAAGTTGCTCGGAAGCAAGTAGAGACTATATGGTGGATGATCAAATACCTTCCAACAGAACTGTCTCAAGAAGGTTTGCTGTTCCCATCCTGATGATTTTTTGAGCTTCAGACAGAATTTTCGGCACAAAATTTATGTCACCACTTTGGACAGAACAGTCTGACTGATATGCAAAAAGTTCATTATTCACAACAGATGGTCGGCCACATCGTTCATCATGGACGTTAGTGCATCTGTCTCGAAATTCACAACCCCAACATCGAACAAAACTGCCACTCATAATGTTCCCATACTTTGCAGTAATCTCACAATGAATTGCTGCTGCTGTCAATTTTTTTGCCCACAGAAACCATATTACTCCATGTACTTCATACTTGGTGTGAGCTTGTATTGTTGCAGCAGACATTTTAAACACATCTCTTAATGAGAGAAAAACCTGAATGCAACCAGACAATATACTGCCAGGAACATATACTGAACCCAGCTATATATTGGAGCAAAGATGGCAATGCTACTGCCACTCATTTGCATGGAGAATGAGCCCGGAACTTACTTTCAGAATCATCCTTGTATATGGACTATTAAAAAGATTTCCAAGTGCCTATGTCCCAAAATATTGTAGAATATGAATAAACTTATACGTAACAAAGAATTGTTGTCTATTTTAATTTAAATGCTTACACCACACAGAAGCATTATGCCTGGTTATTTCGTCAGTTACCTTTATTTTACATAACTAAAGATTATTAGAACATAAAACTCAAAACATGTATTTTGTAACTTTTCATGATGACACAACAATGGTCATGAAAGTACTGAGAATGGAACCTAATTAAGTGCCGTAACTGGTCTAATAAGAAAAAGGATATGAGGTGAGGTGATACAATTTTTCTTAAACAATTAAGTGTGTTATAAAATTTATGAAACACTATAAAATATTGCTAAGGGATCTTACTATGCAACAATAAAGGTAAAGTTTTGCAATGATAAACGGTCAACTGAAGGACTACTTTTGCAGTGTTAATAGATAAAAGATTATTTTCTCGGGATATAAGATTATAATTCATTTTTGATGAATTTTTCATTTCTATTGTATATGTGCACACAGATTATTCAGACATAAAACAAGATCAAAAGAGAATGGAGCACTTTACTTCATTGTGTGGAGTTCTTATTGACTTTATTGGAGAAAGCAATTTACCAAACTCAGCAGAACTAATGGGAATATATGGACGAGTAAGTAAATTTACTTTTTATATACAACAAATTTGAATTTTATTTTAATTATTTAAACTCAATAGCATAACTGGCCTAGAAGGCTTTTGCCTACCAGCTACCTGCATTTCATTTGTACCATTTATGAGATGGACGATTATCCAGCCAGTATAAGGGTGACATGTGGTCAGTATGTCAAGTCTCCACCTGTTATAGCTGAATTTTAATAGTTTAATGTTCATATTTGGTCTGGATAGTTTATTCATAATAAACTCATCACTAGACTTGAGTTTAAATCCAACCCAAAAGTACAGAGTATACCAAAGAAAATTCTTACCAAAATGTTATGATGTAATTGGTAACTCAGTTGGTAGCTTGCCTGTTTCCTGACATGTGGGTCTGAGTTTGATAAGTGGCAGGGTATTAATTGTAGAATTTTCAATCTCGGTGTATAATTTTTAATTATTATATTATGCACCAGATGCATGAACTTAATTCCAAATCCGTGTGTGTGGAGTAGGCATGTGGTAGTGATGAAGAGTTTTGTTTATCCGATATGGATATTAAGTCTAGTGGTTCTCTTGGTACTTTTGTGACAGGAGTAGTTATGTTCTGACTCTGGGTTTCACCTTTTCTCCTCATGCTCACACTGTACACAGAAACTGAGCGTACAATTTTTCTCCTCAAATATGATTTATCCATCATTGAGATGTGTGAAATTAATAATAAAAACATCGAAACAATCCCAAGCTCAGAAAGTTTCTTATTAAATAATATATTGTATAGACATAAGTCCCATGAGTTGACACTGAGGATAAATGTAGACTGAAAATAAAAACCAAGCTAAAGTGCTGCCACAATAATCGAGACCATTGGAAAATAAAATGTAGTTATATTAAGGTAGAATTTTTTTATCACTCACCTTATATTGTTGTTCTTATTTGACTATAAACTAGTTTCGGAACATAGTTTCTGTTCCATCCTCAGTATTGTCACGACTGTTATTCTGTCATCTTGAAGAGTGAGAATGACCTGGTTTTGAGGTTTTTCAGTCAGCCAATGGAAGGAGCGAAGGACAGCTCTTCAAGGCAACGGTCATGATGAGACTGAGGATGGAACAGAAACTATGTTCCGAAACTAGTTTATAGTCAAATAAGAAGAACAATATGAGGTGAGTGATAAAAAAATTCTATCTTAATGAATATACCTCATAGTGAGAATTCCTAAAATAAGTAATGTAGTTATATACTGTTTATTTTTTCTTTCTTTCACTCACCTCATACTTCATAACTCCTCGCAGACCCAGGTTGTGAACGTGACACAGCATTGAGAATGTCACAAATGATGTGACGAAACCTGGGTCTGCGAGGAGTTATGAAGTATCAGGTGAGTGAAAGAAAAAAAGAAAAGAAAAAATAAACAGTATTAAAAAACCTCAGTGTTATTTCCTATCTACATAGCTTAATGTAGTTATATACTTGCACAATAATGCCTTTTTTCCATATTGTAGGATTTTCTATTTAAAAACATATAAAGTAGCCTACATCCAAATTTTTTGGCTGAATATGGCCAACTTGAGTGAAATTTTCACCCAAGGTAATTATATTTACCTTAGATTTGAATTGTTTTATAAGTTTTCACTTCCATATACAATAAATAAAAACAATATAATTTTACATAGAATATGAAATTAATAACATTTTACTTATTGTATCTTATAAATTTGATTATTCATATATCTATAAAATTAGTTATTTGACTTTTGGTTAAACTTTCCAGTTGTGTGTAAATGGTTTCAACATCCTGGACCCAGAAATGATGAGTGTTGGAACTGGAATTTATCTTGCATGTACAGTGATTGACCATTCTTGTGATCCAAATGCTGCAGCTGTATTTGAGGGAATAACTATACAGATTCGAGCTTTAAAAGAGATTCCAATGTTAGATTGGAAAAAGGTAGACTTATATATTTCATTGTAAAAGAAAAATTGTTGTTTGTTTGTCAGACATTTCTTTAAGAAGATAACATGCAAACAATTTGTGATTTTTTTAAAGATTTTCATAAGCTACATAGACATGCTGAATCTTCCTAAAGAACGCCAAGCAGAACTTCAGGCAACTTACTATTTTTTGTGTGATTGCCGTCCATGCAATAGTATTGAAGACATGCAGTCTCTCAATTTGATACTGTGTCCCAATCAAGAATGCGGTCATGGAATTCCTGTAAAACAACAGGTAAAAACAGCACAATTTTGTTTTTAATCTGTTTATTCAACTACCAATTGAAGATAAAATGATTTCATTGTAGACTTTAGGAGGTTTTTGGAGTAAAACTGAGAGGAGATATCAGTCCTATACAAGGCTGCCTTTACCACCAGAACATGAATATGGTACTCATTTCAATTTGAGGCAGAGTCTGCTCCAGAATTATGGTGCTGCTAGAATATTTAGGCCAATTTAAAAATGCGCTGACTTTATCGAGAATCAAACCTACAATACTCTGGCTTGTAATATATTTAAAATCATTTGGCATAAACAAAGCCTTTTATTTAGGTAGAAATTTTTATCACTCACCTCATATTGTTCTTCTTATTTGACTGTAAACTAGTTTCAGAATATAGTTTCTGTTCCATCCTCAGTATTGTCACGACCGTTGTTCTGTCGTCTTGAAATCCAACGGTCGTGACGATACTGAGGATGGAACAGAAACTATGTTCCGAAACTAGTTTATAGTCAAATAAGAACAATATGAGGTGAGTGATAAAAAATTCTACCTAAATGAATATACCTCATAGTGTGAATTCCTAAAATAAGTAAAGCCTTTTATGTAATTTAACAGGTTTTACAACATTCTCCTGTGTCCAATTAATGTATTGTCATTCTCCTCCAGATTTCTCTGTCATTCCAATCTCCATCATTCAACCCACTTTTTTTTCCCTCATGCTGCTTAAAACACCTTCAATCCATATTATATTTTCTTATATCAGCTGGCACCCATTTCTTATTTATCTCTTCTGGAAATTACAGCAGAGTGCCTTCAAATATTGATTCTGAAGAATAATTTATATATTCTTGATATAATGGCCATATTTCTAGGCCATATGTCATTGTACTCATTGTATAAAGAAATTATTTTTGTTTTAGAACTTATATTGTGATCCCATAAAACACTATTACATTTGGTAAAAGGCTGTTTAGAAGAACCAGACAAAGAATTCTTGTGGAGGATCTTTGCGAATGAGGAGTGAAGAACTGACTCTGAATTAGTTCAAAATTGATTGATTGAGAAACTTAAAAAAGATTATTTTTCCAAAAGTTACAGTAGTTTCTCTAAGCTAAATTATTTCAGAAAATTTGGTTGCATTTCTCTTCATACATTTTATTAAATAAATGTGATTTTTAAATTTGAAGAAAAAATATAAGTTCTAAATCAACATTTGAACCAAATGTCCCTCATAAAAGAACCTCAAGCCTGAAAAAAGAGGTTGCTGAGGAAATTTAACTGACTTTCATCCATCCAAGTAGTACCTTAGTTTAATATATTTATTTAATGCCTTAATTGCCTACTAGATGTCCCTTGAGGGTAACCACATATCATTCACAACAACTGTAGGGAAATAAAAATAACTGAATCATGTAACCTGCAGTACTACATATACCGTACCTCAATGTTTAACCTCACTCCATAGCCATTCTCCTTAACTACTGTTCACTGTATCAATTACTAGAATACAGAGGCTACTGATTTTTATAGGGGAAAATATTAGATTTTTACTATGAGCTGCCAATTAAAATATAAGTATTTTACTATGGTAGATTTTTTTAGGATGTTGATGAATATCCTTCCCCATGTCCCGCTTGTGGGACACATGTCAAACTGGACACCTACAAAGAATATTTGGAAGTAGAAGAATTCACAAGACACCAGCTGCAAGTTATGAAAGACATTGCTTGTATCCTTTACAATAAATAGTAACATCATTTTAAAATAGTTCTGTTTACTTTGGATTCTTCTCTGATTTTAATGGTAACATTGAATCATCGCCCAATCTGAATTTGATGTAGGTGTATTATAAGCAGTGCTAATCAAAAATAGCATATGTATTTATTCTGATGTTCATTTTATTACATTTAGTATTTACACTGTAAGAAACAACTAATTAAAAAAATATACATGTTCACCAGTGGCGGCTCCTGCTTAAACTCATTGGGGTTAACTACATTACACTCAAAATTAGTTTTAAAATTAAGTTAATATAGCGCATAAGAAAATTGAAAGACAAATATCATTGGAATGACCTAAACATATTGCTTACAAAGATTCCATTGATACAGTTTAATCTCTCACCTTATAGGTACTTTTACATGCCACACGTCACCTGGTCCTTACAGTGGCACGACCTGTTGGGAGAGAAATTTAACTATGGACCACACACACACCTTTTTCACCACTATTTCTGTTATAAGATAGATTGTTTAGATGGCAAACTATCTTCTTGGAAAAAGATCAACACTGGAGTAAGACAGGGATGTGGACTTTCACTGGTGTTTTTCATTATATATATGAATAGAATAATAAACGAATGGAGGAAAACGCAACGGGGATATATACCCATCAATAGGAACCTCAAACTCGATGCTATTCTTTTTGCAGACGATTTAGCGCTTCTGGCACTTTCCAAAAATTATTTGCAACGATCAATTTATATCTACATAACTTAATTTATATCATATTTGAAGAGAAAAATTTTTGCCTAGACCGAGACTCAAACTCGGGACCTTTGGCTTGCCGGGCCAAATGCTCTACCAACTGATCTACCAATGCGAGTTGCGATCTAGACGCAAATTTTTCTCTATATACGTTGTAATTCCAAATCAATTTATAATTTACAAAAAACAGCTGCCAAATTTAATATGGAAATATCAATTAACAAAACTAAAATTATGGCATTTCATGGGAAGGACCCCATACAAAGTAAAATCTGTCTCCAGAATAAAATTTTAGAGAGATCTAATCAATTTAAATATCTTGGATATTCTCTCTCTATCTGGGATGAAAAGGATATCCCTGAAAAAATTACTAGTTATAATAAAAGTTTGGGAATTATTAATCAAGTTATGAAACCATCCCTTGTACAAAACACCAGATTACATATATATAACACTTTGGCTAGACCAAAGTAGTGGTAGTATGGTAGTGAAGCATGAATACTAAAAAGACAACATGAAAGCAGAATAACAGCTTGTGAAATGAGATTCATGCGCAGAACAGCGGGTTACACCAGATGGGATCGGAAAAGGAACACTGATATCTTAAAAGAATTGAAGACTATGCCAATTTTGGAAATTAAACAGTACTAACTAAATTGGAAACACCATCTTGAAAGAATGAGTTCAAATCGGATCCCCAAAGCTGTTTATAATTATATACTAAGAGGACGAAGCCTGGGCCGTCCTGTGAAACGCTGGAGGGAAAATTTTCTATAGAATCGTAACAGGCCTTGGCCTAATACTTGGAAGGACGAACAAGAAGTTTACATGGCAGGCCTCCCCGAATGAAGGATGAACTCAATGTAAGGCCTCCTCCGAGACAACATAACATCAAGACAAAACACACCACTCACCCACACATTCATATTAAACATGGCGAATATGATAATGATGATTATGATGGCCAGATGGTGTTCAGGGATCAGCAATTTAAAAAAAGTTTATTTTTTTAGATAAATTGAACACAAATGCAAAGTGTATCTTTATCTTCTGTGTAGATTATAAAGAAAGGCTAAACTTTACAACCTGTGACATGACTTTTTAAATTACTTCATAAACTCCTGTCAAATTTTATTCTTAGGGTTTCATTTTTCAAATTATTTCCCACCAATTACAATGATTTTTATGTGTTTTCTAATGATTATTTGAATATATTTTTCACGATATTGAATTGCATGAAGACATGGCAGCCATATTGATTTAATGAATATTCTGTGTTCCAGTGCAGCCAACATAGAGTCTGTACTAATTAACTTACACTAAATAAAATCAGCATGCATTCTTTCACAGGTTAGAGTACTTAAAATTGCATTAGGTTAGGTTTTAGAATTGTTGGCAATGGGAATCATGTGATTCCATAGTTTAAACTGCTTCACGTCTATTGGCGCATGCACATGGTGTATGGTTGGAACTTAGAAAAAATTTTCTTGTCCATGTAAAGTACTTCTATTAAAAAATTTTGAAATTCCATAAATTTAATTTCTCTTATATATCAAAATAGCATTTATCTCATCTAGTAGGCAAAACCTAAAATGTGTAAATTAATGGAAGACAAACTCTCTGTAGCCCACAGTCAATATAACAAGAGAAAAAAATTGCACCTAACTTGGAACCTGAACCCAAAATCTCCAGCTTTCCATCCTTCATTCTACCATTGAGCTACTTAGGCACACCTCCCAGAGTAAGCACAAATCCTATCTCTTTAATCCTGAGTCCCCCATACATATTGAAACTTGTATTCACCAGACTTAATGGAGGTGCTTCTACTGCAAGATGTCATTATGAGGGGTTTCATTGAAACACCAGCTAATTACAAATCTGTATGGAAATTTAATGTTTTCAGGTAAGCTGTCTAGGATGCCAGCTAATTATGAACCTTATATAGAAATTGTCCACCACTGTGGTCTCTAGGTAGTGTGCTGCCTTGTCATACAGTGGACCGAGGTTCGATCCCCAGTCGGGGCAGTTTTTCTAGGTGAGGTTTTTATCGGGTTTTTTCCTCACCTGTAAGACAAATGTCAGGAAAACTTTAAGGCCCAAACGGTCCCCGAAATCATATGGCCATCATCATCCTTCACCGGTGTGGAAAGCAACAGGAAGCTACCACACCTACAATTCCCTAGTAAAGCTGCAAGCATAGCATGAAAATGCTATGATTGCAGTGAAGGACCTGCCTTAGGGTAGAATTACTATGGATGGATATAGAAATTAATGTTTCCAGACAAGCATTCTGGCAACAATAATTTCCATATCTTCTTCTTCATCCAACCACGTCTTATGCCTAGAGGCCTGTTACGATCTCACTGATGAATTTTGTATCCAGTGTTTCCTTGGACAGCCCAGAGATCTCTTCCCTGTTGGACAATAATTTCCATATAAGATTCATAATTCGCTGACTTTTCAGCAAAACCCCATCATAATGTCACCTCACAATAGAAGCACCCCCATTAAGTCTGGTGAACACAAGTTTCACTTATTATTTTAAAAAAATTAATATTTAAGCTTTTTTACTTAGTAATTAAATTTAATTATGTTAAACTAAGACAATAGTTATTTTAGGCTGAATATTGGGATCTGAATCTAAAACCTGGAGCTCTGTAAGCTGATATGCTAACCACTACACTGCTTCAGGCTTCCAAAGCAAATGCTAATTTTTCTTCCTCATATATAATTATTTATTTTTTATTTAGCCTGGTGCCTGAAAAAAAAAATATATAATTATCTTTATCGTCAGAAGCAGATAGCCATCACTACCAGTGCTATCTGGCGGCTTCTTATTATATTGCTGTATAAAGATATGTAATTTCTCATTAAAAAAGTCTTCTTGAATTAGAAGCTGCCAGATAGCATTGGTGGTGGCTCTCTGCTTCTGATGATTAAGATAATTGTATGTGAGGGGAAAAAAATTAGCATTTACATCAGAAGCATGAAATAGTGTAATGATTAGCAAACTAGCTTAGAGATCTAGAGGTTACGAGTTCAAACCCCGATTCAAGCATTCATTTTTCTTTTCAAAATAATGCATCATTTTGAGAATTTTCCTCATCAGTTTGTAACAAATATTCACAAATTTCCCTTAATTAAAGTTCTCCATCATTCTCTGTCCTCTGTGTCTTCATCTGATACACCAAATTTCCTCATTGAATTTTGAATGTTATTCTTCCATGTTGTTCTTGGTCTTCCTTTTCTGCTCCTTGTTTCAATATTCTATGTATAGACAGCTTTTGGTAGTCTTTCATCCTGCATTCTTCTTATGTGTCCATACCATTTTAACCTTCTATGTTCAATCTCATAAATTATCCATCATTGCAAATGTTAAAATTTAAATTAATACATCGAAAAACAAGTTTTACTCTTTACCGGGGACTCAGAGTAAAGAGAGAGAAATTTATTCTTGCCTTGGGAGATGTGACTAGTTCATGGTAGAGTGTCAGCGCATAAAATTGAAGATCTTGGATCAGGTGCAAATTTTTCTTTCTTGTTATGTTAAAACCCAAAATATTAGAATAGTTACATAAGGATTTAAAAAAAAAAAAGCATAATGTATAACCATTTGAAGAAAAACTAATCATAGTATTATTAGTGTCCTTAACATTAATTTAGATCTTGATGTGTGCAAAGTGTGTTTAAAAAAGCAACAAGGATTGTTCCATCCTCTGGATATCCAGCATGTCAAAATTCTAGATCTTGCTTTTGACAGTACTATAGAGATGGGCCAATGGGAGCTGGCATTTGAATATGGAAATGAACTCATTGGGGGATATCTGTAAGTTTATTAGCTTAGAAACAAAAATTGTTATTTTTACCATTATATTACATTGTTTGAAACAGGGTAGGTTTTTCCTATTTTCCCCCTGCAAAAACTTCATTCCACTAGTATAGGATCTGTGCCTACCCAGCACAATGAGGAATTTGGGTAGCTACAGTAATAGTGACTCTAGGATAATAAAACCAGATATAATGGCTGGGAGAATTGATATGCTGACCACATATTACCCCTATACTGGCTGGATATGATCATCCACCTTTTAAGACTTAAAGAAGCTTCTCTATTAGTAACTTTGAAGGTTATTAGTTTTAATTTAATTTGGTGACCAGCCTCATGGGCTAGCGGTCAGTATTTCTGACTATAGCTCATGATGTCCCAGGTTCAATTCCCAGTCAAACCATGGGAATTTTTCCTTAAAGGGAATTATTCCTGTGGTTGCCCATGGTCTGCAATTTAGGTTAAGTTTAGACTAAGAACTCTCCTGGTGCTTCATTATCATTTATCACCCATCACATCATCGGGGTAATTTAATTCGTCTTCCAGGTGCCCCAGCCTGAGCAGTGGATTACAGTTCCACCAATGCTAGGGGAGAAAGCCAGAAATTTCACAAAAAAAAATTAACTTGTAAATGCACATGTCGATGTGATGCCAGAAACTGACTGGTAGATCAAGGGCCTTCTATGCCTATTGTACCATGGAGAAAAATTATTATTTTATATATAAAGATAACCTAGAGAGAAGTGTAGGTGATATATCCGTGGCACGGCAGCACTAAAGAGCCAAGAGCAACTAAATTTAATATTTGAAGGAAGTAAATCTTTAAGATTATTATAAACTTTTACCTTTCTTCAAATAACTGAGCTATAACGGAAAGCCAAGGGTCCCGGGTTCGAGTCCCGGTCTAGGCGAAAATTTTTCTCTTCAAATATAACTGAGCTATTTACACATATATCATAAGTAATGCCACGAGTGATTTCCAGATTTATCTAGAGAATTTGGAAATCAAGACTAGCATTTGTTAGGACTATTTAATGAATAAAATTAAGCTGTTTACTCACAAATCATTACTTACTTACTTACTCACTGGCACTATCGAACCCGTAGGTTCATGGCCGCGCAGACATAAGCTCTCCATACATCCCAATCCTGTCATTATTTAAATATAATTATTTTAAAATATTTATATATTTAATGTAAATGGCGATGTTTGAAAACAAATGAGAAATGTTTATTATGTTTCATTTGTTCATCACTGCAACCAGATCATATTATTTATTGCCAAAGGATTACAATATTGTAAGAATGCATCCTAGTGAAGAAAAAATTAAACACATCAAACTGTTTATAACCAACATTATAGGTTATTAATTAATTTCTGATGTCCTATGATGTAAATATGTCAATTATGTATTTTTAAAACATGAATACCTGGGAAACAATACATTTAAGAAAGTGCAAACAGTGTTTTTTTTTAGGTATAATCAATTGCTATAAATGTTTTTCTATTATATCCCGCAAGCAGAATCTGGTTACATTCATGCACTATATATACAATCTGGGAACCACTTGCATTGTAGGATTCTTACATCTTAATATATAAATTATTCAATATATTTCTTAGAGTCAGTCACTGCAAATTAATGCTCTGACCTATTCAGAATGTTAAAAAGGAGGAGCTTGATTTTAATGTGATAAAATTAAATTGATAAAATTGAGGTGAAAAACAACTGTGATTGGTTGTAATTCAAAATTCATTGAAATGTGATTGGTCATTGACTCCCATTTGGGGCATGAGTTAAATAGTCAATGTAAAATGTTGCACTCACTTGCTTGGTGGATTAAGGTATAAATAGAATTAAAATGGTTGAAATTTCTAATTTAAGCATTAATTATATTCAAATTTTGATAATTCTTCTTCTTCTTCACTTCCTGGTTTAGGCATTAGTTGCCTGATTTTGTGAAATTGCATAATTAATTTGTTAGGTATAATTTTCTCTGTAATTGTTACACTTATATTCTTGAAATTTTTTAAGTCTAATAAGGCATTATTGGTTGTTCAATTATATGCTTAAAAGTTATTTTGTTTTGATTAATGAATTATACAATTCAATTATAAAGCAATTTTTTGTAATAAAGTATGCATATGATTTATATACCAGTTGAAGTAGCTGTTTATACCTCAATCCATTGAGAAAATGAATGCAAAGTTTTATTTTGATATATGTATATATAGCTGAAAACAATTATTCTACCAGTTATATTATATGGGTGCGAAACATGGACTCTTACTTTAAGAGAGGAAAGGAGATTACAAGTATTTGAGAATAAAGTACTTAGGAAAATTTTTGGACCAAAGAGAGATGAACAGACAGGTGAATGGAGAAGACTACATACATAACAATGAACTACATGGTCTTTACAGGAAGCCAGATATAATAAGAACAGTTAAGTCTCGTAGACTGCGATGGGCAGGACATGTTGCACATATGGGGAATGAAAGACTTGCACGGAAGCTTCTTGTAGGAAAGCCAGAGGGAAAACGCCCAGTTGGTAGACCAAGAATGAGGTGGGAGAATAACATTAACTATGATTTGAGGGAAGTAGATTATACAGGGAATGATTGGAAAGCATTAGCTGAGGATAGGGATGTATGGAGAGCTTATGTCCGTGTGGCCATGAACCTACGGGTTCGATAGTGCCAGTGAGTGAGTAAGTAAGTAAGTATATATAGTTGAATTGGAGAAAGCTAAAAGCTTGCAAACCAAAAAATTTAGTATATGGGGTCCCCATAAATCTACAGATTTTAATTAGCTCTTTTGGAGCTACAAAATATAGAATGTTTTACACAAATTCTTGAAACCAAATTGATAACTTAATTCTTTAATGAGTTACATATAGATAAGATAATGAATCAATGTCATGAAAATTTGTCAAGTACATTTGTTATTCAGTGTTCACATGAGAATCATGACTTTCCTGTTACTCATTGATTGATAGTTTCAAGGTTTTTTTCATGTATGTTGTTTTTAAGTTCAAACCTATTTTTAAACTTCTAAATTTACTATAACATTTAATTCTTTTTGTAACATGTAACTACAGTTTTATCATAAGAATAATACAAACATTTAAAAAAAAATAGAAAAAAAAAAGGTTCAAATCAGTCTGTCATATTCACAAATCAATTTTTTTTCAATGTTTTATTTTAAATTTGCCACTTAGATTGAAGGGCAAATTAATATTTGAAGAGAATAAATTTACGCCTGGTATTTGAACCCAAGATATCTGGTTCTACGCACCAGTGCACTAAACCACTGTGCTATTTAGGCATCTCAACTTAAACAGAAATTTTTCTCTCTCTTATATAATTGCTCAAAGACTCTTAAATAAGAAGTAGCCAGAAATAATGTAAAACTAATGTTCTTGGCTTCGAGTGCATGGGTATGTATAAGAGAGAGAAAAATTTCCATTTAAATTGAGAGCCCTCAGTAGCATAATGGTATAGTGTGCTGGTGTGTAGAACCAGAGACCTTGGTTTAAATCCCAGTTTGGCGTAAATTTTTGTCTTCAAATATTAATTTGTCCATCAGTATGAGTGACAAATTTAAAATAAAAACATCAAAAATATAAGCTTTACTAGCTGTAATAGTAGTGTTAACAGAGTGATATACATAAAAAATCTAATTATTTTGTTTGATAAAATTTGATAGTGCTTTTCTAGGAGAATCTAATGACACCGCAAACCCCATTTTGACAAAAAAAGTGACTTAATTGGTTCTTTCCCTTTATCCTTTGATTATGATCAACCCAGGATATTGAATGTTAAATTTCTAAAATCTGAACTGCCAAAATTATCTCTCTGCAGGTTACATTCTTAGTAGTAAAAGTTACAATATGACATGTGCAATTAAAAGAACTACAAATAACTTCTTCGGCTTTCCCCCCATTTATAGGTTTGCCATCTTCAGTTTCCATTTATCTCTATCATTCCAATCTCCCTCTTCCAAATTCCTATCATCCATTATTGTTCTGACGTAGATTTTCCATTTCCATCTAGGTCTGCCACATTTATTTCTTCAGGGGGTGACCATTGGTATATATATTTTTTGGCCATCTTTCATTTTCCATTCTTTGTACATACCATTTAAGTGTTTGATTTTCAATCCTCTTAACAACAGATGTGGTGACATTCATTTCTCTCCAAAGGAATTCATTTCTTATTTTATCCTGTCTTGTTTTTTGGAGGCTTCTTCTAAAATAATCAAATTCAACTGTTCTAATTTTATTCTTTTGTAATTCCGTCAAAGACCAAGTTTCACTTGCATATGACAAAATATTCTGTATTATGCTCTTATAAATTTTCATTTTAGTTTCATTTGTAATAACTAATAGATAAAATAAACTTATCTGATGTTTTTATTATTAATTTAATACTTCTCACTTTAATATTTCAAATATAAACTTCTCTGAACTCATATTTGAAGAGAAAAATTATACATTCAGACTGGGACTCGAACCCAGGACGTTTAGCTTTCTAGGTCTTCCTCTGAACTCATTTTCTTCCAAAGCATCACTGCCCATGTGAGTTTTAACCTCCCTTACTGTATGTCTTCTTTCTGTTCAATAAACACAATTTTCTGAAATATTATATCTTATTTGGGTAGCTCCACAGTGCATGTGATTTCACACAAGCCTTTCACCTCAGAGTCCCAAGTTTGAATCTCTGTCATTGTAAGTGGGGTTCATGGTAGATGAATCAGAGCCAGCGCAGGTTTTTTCCTGTTTTCCCTATCAAAAACTTGATTTCACCACTTCTCTATATATGTCATCCATTTTATTTCATCTGCTCCTGTGATGATGCAACACTTTGTACCTTGCAGATCTTTAATGGAGCATCATCTGATCCCTCAACCTAGCATTATGTCTTTTATCGGCCGTGGTGGACTAGTGGTTATGCTTCTTGCCTCTGGTCCCGAGGGTCGCGGGTTCAAACCCGATGGATTTTTTAGGACGGAAAAATCCAAGGAGCAAGTCCTCCGGAAGGGACTTTAAGCCGTGGGTCCCGAGTCTGAAGATTTTCAGGCTCGTAAAAAATCCTTAAGCCTGAATGAAAAGGCCTCTAAGCAAAATTTATCGAATTTTCCCATCCTAGTACTACCTTGGTTATATTATTTTTGGTCTGGACATCTTACCTCAGTATTAATGTTGATTTGTTCTTGGACATGTTTCAAAACAATTCTGTTTTATCGTCAGCTTTCCCAGACGATAAAACAGAATTGTTTTGAAACATGTCCAAGAACAAATCAACATTAATACTGAGGTAAGATGTCCAGACCAAAAATAATATAATTAAAATAACCTCAAAATATAACTTCCTAATATTAAATATTAACTACCTTGGTTTCCTAGATGTCAGGCTGAGGCAAAACGCTGACCACGGACCACTCAAAATGACATCTATACGAAAAAAATTGTAACTAAATTAGTATGGTTCAATATCTTCCCTGTAAATCTCTGTAACGGGAAAACATAGGTTTACAATACAATACAATGTAGGGTGTTTACATTATCATACTTAACATAAAGTACTTGTATTACAAATGTTTCAGGAGACATTACAGAGAGAACCATCCACTACTGGGAATTCACTACCTGAAGCTTGGTAAGATAAGTTTGTATCTCAATAAGCCAGCATATGCCCTTGAGATGTTAAAAAATGCTGAGAAAGTGATCAAAATCACACATGGTGAAAATCATTCACTTTACAAAAATCAGCTGATGACACTGATGCATCAATGCCAGTCAGAGATGTCATGAAGTTAATTTGTAATCAGAATAGAATACTTTATATTCAGGGAATTAACACTGTTGCATTCAATTAAAATTAGTTACAGGTTCACATAGAGTACATTCCAACAACTCGTGCTAGTTACAAAAATAAAATTATCCACATATAAAATCTAAAAATATTACTCTGGCTCAATACGACTTGATTATTTTGACTCACCCTATATTTCTTGAGGAGTTATTTATTATATTAAAAATACCAGCAACTGTAGTATAGTTTGAATATAGACTTTTACAAACTTACATTTCCTTTGGAATACAATAAAAAAAACTCCAAGCACGACAGGCCTAGAAGGCCCTTGGCTGACCGGCTGGCTGCTGACATCACATCCACATGTGTTAATCACAGAGGTAGACGATCATCTAGCCATTGTAGGGGGGGTGACATGTGGTCAGCATGTTGGCCAGCCGTTATAGCTGGTATTCTCAACCTGGAGTTGCTACTTATTGTAGCTACCTAAAATCGAAATGCCTCACGATGCTGGGTGGGCACTGGTCCCATACTGGCCAAAATGCCATGAGAAAAATGTCTTCCCCCATGGAGGCTCGAACCAGCGCAAGTCCTGTAGCTCTGCACCAAGGCTTCTTGATTTAAGCACTCGGCTACAGCGCGGGACTTTGGAATACAATACTAATCTAAAATACTTCTGAAAAGAATACAGGTTAGCGTCTCCACTACTCTAAGGCCAGTATTCAAGAACCAAGCTCTCTAGGCCATGCCATCTCTGACTTTCAATTGTTCCCAGATTTTTTTAAAAATAAATATCTTGTTACCACATGATGTTGAGTAGAGTGAGCCAGTTAGAGTAGGTTCTACATGATCCACATAATTAACCATGGAGAGACGGGCTGAGAGTCACTCTTTGCAGAAAGCTTGGTTCTTGAATACCGACCTAAGTAATAAAAAAGTCATATTTACACATTTGTAAATGAGAGGCTATCATTAAGTATTTGTCTGGAAGATGAATTTTGCTTTTCATAATTGAGACAGACAAAATGTTTTAATTATTAAACAAACCTCTTAATTAATGAATAAAACCCCAAGCGCGACAGGCCTAGAAGGACCTTGGTTGACCATGTGTTAATCAGAGAGGTAGACGATCATCTACCAGTATAGGGATGACGTGGTCAGCATGTCGGATCCCCCAGCCATTATAGCTGGTAATCTCAACCTGGAATCACTACTTATTGTAGCTACCCAAATGCCTCACGATGCTGGGTGATCACCAGTCCCATACTGGCCGAAATTCCATGAGAAAAATTTCTTCCCCCATGGAAACTCGAACCAGCGCAAGTCCCGTAGCTCTGTGTCAAGGCTTCTTGCCTTAACCACTCGGCCATGATGCAGGACCTTAATTATGAATGAGTTGGAGAAAGTGCTTTAACATCTCACCTCACAAAGTTGCGTGTCTTCAAGATACCGGTTTCAAAAGTATAGTATTACTTCCATCTTCAGTCAAATTCCAATTGTCGAAATTTTGATATCCCCGTCGAGAATAACTTCATCTCGAAGTTCATAAAATCTACACAAGATGGCAGTTCAGAAGATGATGTTAACGACGAAATTTCGACAGTTTGAATTTGACTGAAGGTAGAAGAAGTATTACTATACTTTTGAAACCGGTATCGTGAAGACACACAACTTTGTGAGGTGAGATGTTAAAGCACTTTCTCCAACTCATTCATTAATGTAAATACCTCATAGTGTTTCCTCCCATGTAATTTTAATTAAAAACCTCTTAATGTTACTTACTATTGTATTTTAAAATAAATTTGCTTTTCATACTCATATGAAATTTTCCTTTCAAAAATTCGGAGTAACTTGCAGTATAACCTCCTCCCCTTATTTTTCTGCATTGCAAAGTAGATCGTTAATTCTTTTTTCTCAGGGCTAGCTTCAAATACTGTACTTTATCTTCATATAAATTACTTTGTGATTTTCCTTCCTCACATTTTTGCTTTTATTTCATCTTTATGTTCAGCACCATCTTTTGAGCAATTTGATCTATTTAAGAAATCTAAATATTTCAGTCTGTTCTCAAAATACATTTTTCTCTTTGTTGCTGGTCATTGCTTTTTTTTAATCAGATCATTTATTCATGTGTCTCAAGCATGACTGATTTAAATTTGTTGTCACTTTATTATTAATAATCTAATTTATAAAGTACCTTAACCTACAAGTAGTAAAAATATATTAAATAGGAGTAACTCCAGAAGACTACACAAATGCAAAAATTATGGATATCAAACTAATTTCAGCTCTTAACATAATTGATCTGAAAATAATCAGAGAGTTTATATACTCCTGGCACGACAGACCTAGAAGGCCCTTAGCCTACCAGCTGGCTGCTGGCCTCACATCTACATGTGTCAATCACAGAGGTGATCAGCCAGGGTAGGGGTGACATGTGGTCAGCATGTCAAGTCCCCCAGCCATTATAGCTGGTCTTCTCAACCTGGAGCCGCTACTTATTGTAGCTATCCAAATGCCTCATGATGCTGGGTGGGCACCGGTCCCATACTGGCCGAAATACCATGAGAAAATTTTTTCCCCCATGGAGACTCGAACCAGCGCAAGTCCTATAGCTCTGTGCCAAGGGACAATCAGAGAGTTTACAATGATAAAAATATGTGGATCATTCAACATCTATTTAAAAACATTTACTAGAGGTAATTATTTTACTTTATGTGAACATTTCTGTATTGTTTAAAGTTAGTGGAAACTGAAAATATATTGTAAGCCTTTGAAAGTGATACTAATATTAATAAGTTGTGTTTTTTGTAATATTAATAGTTCAGCAACAAAATATTCTTTTGGTAGAATATGTGATTTCTAATTTTATTGCAATAGTATGGAGGATTGTTTCCGATCTCCAGTAACAATTTTGTTTGGTGTTTACCTTATGAAAACCCATATCTCCACCACCAAAATCATGCTCTATTTCTTTTCCCTTCATGTGAGCTATTGCTCTGCACCATAATTCCCACCGAAGTATGCTCTTAATAGTACAGGCATGTCCAGAAGTTCCTACCCCTTTTTATAGGCTTCCCACAGGCCATCTAATGTAAGGGGATGACTGTTTACCAATTCCCTTTTAGGAGTCCAAGAGCACAAAATTCCATCAGAGAAGCAACAAATTTCACTGAAATGTGACTGAAAGGAGCATGTATTCCTGTCCCATTCTTTCCAGGAATGCAAGGGTCAAACCCGAAATGTGATTCAAAGCCTACCTTGATGCACCCAGACTTTACTTTTGTTTCTACCATAGAGAGATTGGTGTTCATCCTGATAATAAAGGGAATTGATTTTGATGTTTCTTGCAACACTCTGAATACTTAGTTTTCCCATTAAAGCAGTAACCAGCATGAATACAAATTTGTTTTAAAAACGATGTTTTTATTATTAATTTCATACATCTCAATGATGGATAAATCATATTTAAAGAGAAAAATTATACGCTCAGACCGGGACTTGATTTATCCATCATTGAGATGTATGAAATTAATAATAAAAACATTGAAAATAGCCGTACTGGCATTTATAATGTAATGTGTAATTCCCAAATATGTCTTCTTAATATAGGAGCCGCCATTTGCAAAGATAGAAGCAAAGGCTTCAAAGCATTTGGTGGGCGGGAATTACAACGTATATAGAGAAAGATTTGCGGTTAGATCGGTACTTGCTCAGGTAGCTCAAATGGTAGAGCACTTGGACTAGAAAACCAAGGGTCCCGGGTTCAAGTCCCGGTCTGAGCGTATAATTTTTCTCTTTAAATTGTTTTAAAAACTTTTCTTGCATTGAACATTTTTTTTGTTAGTGTCACTTAGATTGACAAATGCTTCATCTAAAGAGACCCCAAGTTTCCACTTTTCTCCTGCCAGATGATTTTCATAGTTTTCTGCTATTCATGTGACAAGGCAATAATTTATTGTCTTTGTAACTTTTTCCAGATTCAAATCTTTGTTTATAGATTGAATTGACTGTTTTTAGGGATATTCCTAATTTATTAGCAATGGTCCTTTGTATGGCTGGGTTACTGCCAGAGACGAGGCCCTTAACCTTTCTTACCACATCTAATGTACGACTGGTCGCATGTTTGCTTTTTTTTTTTTCTGTTGGAATTAATCCCACTCAAGACTTTCCCACTTTATTATCTAACACCGAACTAAACCCTTTCTTCAAAACCACAGAATTCCGCTTCTTACATATTTCAATGATAGAAGATCTACTATTGTTGCATTCACAAGTGATGATATGGCCTTCCAAAATTGTTTTGTTTGCTTAAGCATTATGAGAGCAACATAATACAACTTCAGTGAAGACTAAGCAATAATTGAGGCAGTTTTTTCATCTCACATCATAAAGTTCTGTTTTTCCATGGTACCGGTTTCAAAGGCCTTCGGACAGAGACTAAGGCCTTTGAAACTGGTATTGTGAAAACATGGAACTTTAAGGTATGATGAAAAACATTTAACTGACTCAATTTATAAATTCTAAATTAAGTCATAGCATTACTTCGTACTGTAATTTTGATTAAATAACCAGTTTCTTCATCTCCCAGAACAGTGTCTTGGCACTCACATGGCAGCATCACAACAGCATTCATAATTCATTACCAGAGATCGGCAACAACTCTCCATATAACATATTATAGAAGCTATATTATTGTGATTAATATATATACAAGTTAATACCTTTAAGTGTTATATTATTTTAAGTCTGATCATCTTACCTCAATATTAATGTTGATTTGTTTTCGAACATGTTTCAAAACAATTCTGTTTTATCGTCAGCTTGTCCAGACTGTGTACCTTTAAGTGTAGTTATATTGAACTGGAAATGAGACCAATTAATAAATAGGATGTGGTGTTTGCAAATTTTTGTTTTAATATAGTAATAAAGACATGATAAGGTCAACTATGACCTCTGCATTTGTAATCTCTGTTTAAGACAAATAGTGGTGCTAAAATGTTATGTGGCATTCAGCAAAAATATGAGAAATGATGAATTAATTTTCAATAAAGCACTTTGATATCTTGGAAATACTGTGTTGTAAGGTGATTGTTCTTAATTGTTGAAATAATGATAAAAAATACCATTTAAAAATAAAGATATAACCGATTACCTCAATTTTTTAATAAATACTCCTACCCCTTTCCTGTTTCTTTTTGCTACATCCTAAACCCATATCCTTTCCTTGGTCTTTCTGTTTTCCTTTCTGATCTCATTTTATTATCTGCATAGTGTTTAGGTTTCCTAATAAAAATTTATAAGACCTTCAAATTAGTTTCATTTACGCTGTTTCCTATCAGACCTACAATGTGCAGGTAGACAAATGCACATGTAAAAAGTTTTTGAGAGAATACATTTTCGTGGCCTTTATGATCATGTTGACATACTAGGTAAGTATCCTGTATTCTATGTTGTTTATTTTTTATCATTTCACTCACCTCATACTTCATAATTTATAGCAGACCCAGGGTTTCTTCACGTAATTCGTGACATTGTCAATGCTGCGTCATGTTCACAACTGACGTCCAACGGCCTTCTATCAATAGAAGGCCGTTGGACGTCAGTTGTGAACATGACGCAGCATTGACAATGTCACGAATTACGTGAAGAAACCCTGGGTCTGCTATAAATTATGAAGTATGAGGTGAGTGAAATGATAAAAAATAAACAACATTAAAGAACCTCATAGTGTTATTTCCTATCTACATAACTTAATCCTGTATTCTAGTCTACTAACCTAACCTATTCAAGCTCTAAGATTGCTATCCATATCACTAAACCTTAAACTTCTTTCCAAGTATTAGGCCAAGGCCTGTTACGATCCCATAGAAAACTTTCCCTCCAGCACTTCATAGGACGGCCCAGAGATCCTCGTCCTCTTGGTATATAACTACAAACAGCCCTGAGGATCCAATTTGAACTCATTCCCTCAAGATGGTGCCCCCAACCTAGTTGGCACTGCTTAATACATTCCAAAATTCGCACAGTCCTCAACTCTTTCAAGATATCGGCGTTCCCCATCTGGTGCAACCCGCTGCTCTGCGCATGAACCCCACTTCACAAGCCGTCACTCCGCCTTCATGTTTCATTAGAGGTATGGAGAGTTGATTCAAATCTTATTAAAGATGCCCTTGATTGATATTTGGTTTTAAGCAATATTTTAGGAGGTAATGTTTTGAGGTTCTTTTAATCAAATTAGTTTGAGTCTGTAATATCTTGCATCAACATTAACGTTGATTTGTTCTTGAACATGTTTCGATTAGTCTTCTAATCATCCTCAGCATCATGGCCAGACTGGTTGGATTTATGTTGTAAACCCTGAATGTCAATGTCAGCTCCCTCCTGCAGTTGGCCGAAGAACCTCAAACGAGGTCATGTTCAGTTGGTATTTTGAAATTCATAACTCTGTTTTTGTTCTTCTGAATATAGATTTTTTTTCTCAAATAGTCAGTTCTTTTGTATTTTGAAACTGTTTTAATAATTTAGCATTCAAATTTATATTGTTTTTCAGACCAAACATGAGCAGCAACTGCAGATTTTTCTATTTCCCCATTTTTAATATATGTGTGTTCTTTGGTTCTAATTTTCATTATATATATATATATATATATATATATATATAATCTTTTCACAACCAGTACATTCCATTTGATATATTCCTGATTTTTTATTTTTGTGTTTTTTTCATTTTTATTAGTTTATTTAAACTGTAGTTATTTTTTGGTGCTAATTTAATATTAAACTTCTCAAATCTCTTTAGGAATTTGTGTGCCCAAGGGTCATATGTAAATTTCCTGTTTTTTCATATGTAAAGTGCTTCCCACAACAGGCCCTCAGGGTAGTAGGAGGTTAAGGCTCCCACTTTTTCTAGACAATCGGCACTTTATGTCAGCCGGGTTGTCAGCCCTGCATGATGGCCGTCTTTACCCCCAGTACAGGCATCTGGTACTCATTTCAGTTAGAGGCTGAGTCGACCCCAGGGCCATAGTGCCGCCAGAGTGTTTGGGTCAGTTTAAAAATCCTGACCCCAACGGGACTTGAACCCTCGACCCTCCGGCTTGTAGCTCAGTGCCTTAACCACTACGCTACGGCGTGCCCCTTTTCATACGTGGTTTTCCTTTTTCAAGAGTGCTTTTGTTGATCACTTTTTGTTTCTTATACTTTTCTATCCTTTTGTGCCGTTTCATCATTAAAAAATGTACCAAAATAAAAAACTTTGGAGATATTGAACAACTGGTTAAATAAGAACGTAAGATAGATCAAAGTAGACTATGTGAAATTAACTGAGTTTTGTATTGACCAAATTTTTTACATGCAATGAGTTTCTATAGACAAAAATTAGGGGTCTCAATGGGAAACACATTATGGCCTTTCGTGGCAAATTTATTTACGAGCGATTTTGGATGTAAAATCACAAAAGCACATCCCACAAAGTTTTAATTTTGGAGCAGATATGTAGATGATATACTCTGTATTGTTAAAAAAAAATCATGTAGATTCCCTAAAACTGTTAAATTTACAGAGTACAAACACCAAATTTACCATACAAATAGAAGAAAATAAACACATACCTTTTTTGGATCTTAAATTGGTTAGAAACGAAGAAAAAATAAAAATTTGAATTGGGGATTCATATGAAAGAAACTCATACAGAAAATTTTATTAAATCAACAGGGTTCAATCCAATTGTACATAAATTGGCAGCCTTCAATAGTTTAACTCATAGATTGGTAAACACTCTTAGGGTCGAATGTTTGAACGCATTAGACAGTGAAAGGCGTTCTCTGCTGAGAAAGTTTTATCCAAATACATTTTGCTTACTCAGAAATCTATTCATGCGATAATAATTGTAAGCTACCTGACGAGGTACCTTAAGATCATAGCTCAAGATATAAACTTGTAGTGAAAATCCCGAAGGGAACCGATGGTAACCAATGTAGTTTGAAACCTTTGCAGCTTTATCCAAGATGTCGGACCTTGAAGACTTCGATCATGTTTTCGGTATACGCGGACAAGAGGAATTTGATAGAGTCTACCAAAGAATTCAACTGGAAGAACAGGAGAATCGGCATAATATTGCACGATGCAGACATCGTTGTATACGGTATTATTTGCGGGACGCAAGCGTAAATGCATTACTCTATAGCAGACGAAAATAACGGAAGTGGTTTTATCGCTGAGAATTCTGGGTAATTTGGCCAATATTATGAAAACGTCAACTTTCATGCATGACTGGTAAGTCGGCCATTAATTCAATCTCAGTAATTGCTCACGGTGAGTCAGCTCACCAGTGATTGGAAGTAATTTGAGTAGAGACCAATGTATTTGCATGCGGCCCTTAAACGAAGAAGATTTCAAAATGGAGAAAAACACAATCGAAGTAGCAAGAGAAAACGGGTTTGATGAAAAAATGGTACACATTTGACATTTATCCAAATTTGAATATCCCCTCCTTTTTATTTTCGTTTTCCAAACATGTTTCTATATTAAAATTTAAATTGTCATTTTTTCTTATTTATACACGAAATGTCAGTGGTTCTCTTGGCATAATGCTAACCACAGATCCAGAGATGCCTGCCACTATGCATTAGTGTATGGTTCGAGTTACTGTTTTCTGTCAAACCCACTCAGAGCATCAGCTCAAGTTCCGTAGGAGAGGAATGTGTAAATCCTGAAAAAGAGGATGAAAAAATATATCTTCTTAATTAACAAATCAGAACATTTCAGATGTTTTGTAGCAAATAGGAAATTATAATTAATCTGAAAACATCTAATTTTTAATACCGGGTGCAAATGAAAATTTGCTCTATATTCTTTTTGAATATTCAAGTTCAGTCATTCTTTTTTATCTAGAAAAGTTTTTAAATTATAATGTGCAAGGCAAAAATTTAAAATAGCAGTTCAAGAGTAGTGGATGAAGAGTATGACCCAAGGATTACTTCAGAAAATACACAAAGTCATTCTGGAAAATGAGTTTTTAATTCAGTTAACACACACACACATACAATTTATACATCTACTCAGTCATTCTTCTGGCGAAAGAGCAACCTCCATCAGACAAATCAACATTTGCCTAATAAAATTGTCACGTTGCTCCATAAAAAAAGAACAATAAATAACAAAAGAAATTCAGAAAGAGCCTGAAAGTATAACACTACCTAGTTTTAATTTCAATCCAGTTGGGCATTAATCACAATACTAGTCACTCAGTAGCACAAAATCTGCAAGAGAACAGCCGTCGATAAAAAATTCAATTCTTGTTCAACACAGGAAAACCATATTTTGGAAGTAATATGATGACAACAGAACTAATTCTTTAATATATTATCCCTGCAAACACCTAAAATAAATACAACATGTGCTACCCCAAAAAAAACGAGCTCATGTTGTCACCACTTCGACTAGGTACAATTGTGTTGGTACAAACAGGCGCTACCAAGTTCCTTTTCTTCATCACTTAATTTTGAATGGAATTATTTGGCCCTATCCATAGGAGGGTTCATCAAACAGCACTCCGAAGGAGTGTTAAAGTTCTCGATACTTCATAAATTGTTTCTTC
The DNA here is from genome assembly GCA_030220185.1 of Diploptera punctata. NCBI lineage: Eukaryota > Metazoa > Arthropoda > Insecta > Blattodea > Blaberidae > Diploptera > Diploptera punctata. Next base: position 861,802 of record JASPKZ010000013.1, read on the forward strand.
AGTCTAACATACAGGCTTTCTCACAGTTCGTCCTTGAGCTCATCGTCGTCATCTGAACTGCTTGGTGGAGGCGCACCACCTGCTCCCTGATATAACTTGGCAATAATAGGTTGGACAATGTCTTCTAGCTCTTTCTTCTGAGTCTTGTATTCTTCTGTATCCACATCCTGGTTGTCTTCTAACCATTTAATCTTTTCATCAATAGCTTCTTCCATTTTTGTTTTGTCTGAATCACTCACCTGTAATAGGTTAAAACATTGTTAAGTAAAAAATAATAAGGTATGTAAGACATGTAATGATAAGTCCACAGATGAGCGAGCACAAGGATCTACTTATTTTCAGCTATGATGAAAGCTTTGGTCAAATTACATGTAGTAAATTCTAGATATTTTTAGAGGCTATTTGAATTTCAAAACTAGAATGAAAACGAAGAAAGAAAAATCTTTACCTCTCAGTAGCCATGGATCAAACATAACGTAAATATCTTTCTATTTGAATTACCATATATATATAGGGTTTTGCATAAAAAACACTAACAGAGGTGAGATGGTATATTGAGTGAGATATGTTGATAATTTTTTAATAAGATACCAATGTCCAGTAATGATGCGTTTTTCACACGAGTAGCTAACTTCTCGAGAGTTCCATTAGTTGGATTTCAAGACTCAATACTTGACAATATTGTCACAGCCATATCAAGTTTTCAAAGCCTCCCATTTCATTGCAGAGCACACATCAGCAGTGCAGTGATTGGCACACATGTTCAAATATGCCTGGACTCGTTTGATTTATTTCTCTAGCAGCGTGAATTCAGGCTATAAGGTCCATACGTGTCTCTACTGGAGTCTGATAAACAGAATGTTTCATGTCACCCCACAAAAGTAATTGAGGGGGTTAAGATCAGATGATCTCTGAGGCCATGGGACTGGTCACCCTCTGCCAATCCATCAACCTGGATATGTGGTATCCAGATGTCTCCTCACACTGGCATCAAAGTCAGCTGTACCTCTCTCATGTTGCAGCCACATATCACAGGTTCCATACCTGTGAGGTGTTATCAAGGAATGGGTCTTCAAATCCTTCGAACTAATACTGATCTTGAGACATGAATGTTTAGTCATAGTGTGAAAATGCGTCATTTCCAGACATTGGTACCTTATTACAAAATGATCATATCTCAATATACTACCTCACCACCATTGTCGTGTTTTTTTGCAACACCCTGTACATATAAAATTATTTTACTTTATTGTGACAATACTAAGTTAATTACAACCAGACATGACAGGACAACAGATTGTCAAATTTTGTAATGTCTTACCAGATGTCATTTGACAAGTCTGCTAAAGTTTATAATATAGTAGTTCACACTTTTCATGTACCAAAATATATAATTTCAAGATCATTATTTTAATTTATTTAATTTTAATTAATTAAGAACCTCATAATGTGTTTCCCAATTTTAACTTTGAATCATTATTTTAATTTCATCATTTTGCTCATAGTTACATTTAATCGACTTCATTTCTTCTATTAGACTTAGCTATTACCCGTTTTTAGTATCAATTCTTGGCTATTAATTTTTCCAACATTTGCCATAACTTAGCAAACAATAGAACATTAACTAGGAGATCTAATTAAGATATCAGTTTAAAGGTTACATGCCATTTTTTAAATTTTCAAATTTCAACTGATAGCAAGCTCCAATCTCAAATTACTTGCAAAATAAAATCAAAGCCATTCCACAAATTAGTCATCCCAAATTATCTTTGTTATAAAAATTATTCTAGCTTTTCTTAATTCTTGTCTTCATGCAACTTAAGATTTAATGACTTATAAAAAATAAATATTACAGTGAATAGTTGGAACTTTACAATTTAAATGGTTATTTACAAACAATGGCTTGATTAGCATGTATAGATTTTACTTTATTTGTAAATATCTGAACTGACCTAAAATTCAACCTTAATTTCGCTAAATAAAATCTACATACTAACCTGTGAACTTTAATTATCCACAGACTTTGTAAAATTACTTTAAATATATTGAATGCTTGACAGTGAAAATGTCCCATGCCATAGCTTTAGGCATTATGCCTTGGTGCAGAGGTCACTGACCTTGTGCTGGTATGAGTCCCCATAAGGGAAGAAATTCTCTTGGAATCTTGACCATATGAAACTGATGCTTCCAGCATAGTGTAAAATTTGGGTAGCTACAATAAGTAGCAGCTTTAGGTTAAGAAAACCAGTTATAACAACTGGGGGACTCATCATGTTGACCACATGTCACCCCTATACTGGCTGGATTGTCCCCACATGTGAATGCAAGGCCAGCAGTAGCTGTTATACCAAGGGCATACTAAAACTAAAACAACAAGAAACATACCTTAGCTCCCAATTTTTCCTTATCTGCAAGTTGGTTCTTTAGAGAGTATGCATAAGATTCTAATTCATTTCGAGCTTCAACTCGTTCTTTCAATTTCTTGTCATCATCTGCAAACTTCTCTGCATCCTTGATCATGCGTTCAATATCATCTGGCGTCAGTCTGTTTTGATCGTTTGTAATGACAATTTTCTCCCTGTTTCCAGTTCCCTTGTCTTCAGCAGATACCTGTAAAAATTATCCATATTAATACTTTAAGACCCTTTCAAACTAGCAACTGTACAAGCCAATTATTTAAATATGAAGAAAATAAAATTTATATAGCCGATCACTTTTACTTACCTGAAGGATACCATTGGCATCAATTTCAAAAGTTACTTCAATCTGAGGTACTCCTCGTGGTGCAGGTGGGATTCCTGTTAGATCAAATTTTCCAAGCAAATGGTTATCCTTTGTCATGGGTCTCTCACCTTCATAAACCTACAAAAAACAAAACAATACAAAATAATAAATAACACTGGGATAATAATAGTGAATTGGGATGAAGATTTTATCTCAAGGTTAAATTATACACCAACATAAGTCAACTAGCACTGTGGTTCAATTCAAGCTATCAAATCTGGGAATAAGAATTTAAATATGCTAAAGGTGTCACTGATAAAAAAAAATTGTCGAGTATATTTTTTCAAGTTATGTAGGTAGGAAATAACACTGAGGTGTTAAGAAGTATGAGGTGAGTCAGAAACAACTCAACATAAATTTAAAAATATATATTTTTTTTCAACTCACATTTGAACGACTGAATAATTTTCTAAGAAGTATGAAGTGAGTCAGAAACAAATCAACATAAATTTAAAAATATATTTTTTTTTCAACTCACATTTGAACAATTGAATAATTTTCTCTCTTTGGTGTAATTTTGCCAAATGTAACTAGTAACCCAAGAACCCAAGTTCCACTCCTGGCTAAATCAATATTTTTATTTCTGCATAGGATCTGGTATATGACCTATTCTATCTTGTGATAGGCAACTGAATAGCTACTCACATGGAATTAGAAAAATGTGATTAAGAAAACTTAAAAAAAATCAAAGTTGTGTGACTATGTCACTAATGATGTGATTCCCTCTACTATCTTCTGCAAGCAATGACAGCAATCACTTCAGTTGGCTTTTCTTCTTAGGAGCTATTGGGTCATTTTTTAACAATATTATACTTTTGCAATTCCACATTTTTTTATCCTAAAATGTCATTTTTTATCCTTTTATCTCAATGTGTTAAGATTTCAGAGAGCATAATCATAGAACAAATGAATTTCATATGCATATATTACATAGCACTTTTCATTCGTACTAGATTTTTTTTAGTAACAATGAAAAATCATCTCTCCTTATATTTTTTTTTTCCCCCACCAGTTTCAGAGTAATTAATTCTCAATCTTTGGTATTTTCTTGACCATTGTTTTGTCATGGTGATGCACTGTTTCTTTCTCCATCTGTTGATAGAGAGTTGAATCTCCAAATCAAATCAAATTCCCAGGAATTGCAAAATTCATTAATTCCTCCTTTTTAACGTAGATTTTTTTCCTAAACCATGAATTCATTAGGTTTCCTATCTTTTTTATTAATTCGGCCTTTCTTTCAATTTTCTGACCAAGAGTGTGCAGCTACTTTCTCTACTACCTCGTTTTTAACATTTCTAAGTTGTTCTTTTACTCTGATTTTCTAATTTCTTTTCGTTTACCCTTTGTAGAATTTATCATAATCCCCACTTATTATCTAATAAATACTTGATTTATAATGTTGAGTGATTGTGGGCTCTGTGGCCATGGTCCATTACCTGATTTATTTTCTTCTTCCATTTTCTCATTTTTTTATTTAATTATTCGTCGATCTGCCAACAGATGGAGGAAGAAACAGTATATTACCACAATAGAACAATGGTCAAGAAGATACTGAAGATTGAGAATTAATTACTCAGAAACCAGTCGAAAAAGAGGGCAATACAAGCGAGGTGATTTTTCATTAATAGTTAAAAAAACCACTTTGTATTTTAAAGACAGCAGAAAATATCTACTATCAGATTGTTTTAATATTATTTTACAAGATCATAACTGTAGTGTTTTAAAATATGTATTACTTAACTAGATACGGTAATTCAGCATACATAATATTATATTTGAAGAGAAAATGTTTGCCTAGACTGAGACTCGAACCCAGGACCCTTGGCTTTTCTGGGCCAAGTGCTCTACCAACTGAGCTACCGAGGCGAGTTGCGATCTAGACGCAAATTTTTTCTCTTATATAAAAATTTGAGAAGTGTTAAATTAATAATAAAAACGTCAATACATAATATTGATAAAAATTATTTTTAGAAGTAGTGATATTTTTCAAAATTCTAGCCATGTTAGAAAAACTACACCAGCAAATTTCTAGTACTATATGTAAAAAATATTGCAAGTGTATTTAATACCAGCATAAATGAGTTAGTAGTTAGTTCAGTCTGAAAGCTAGACAATTACTAAATATACTAGAAAATCAAGTGCAAATGAAAACTAACCTGAATTGTAACAGTATGTTGATTATCAGAAGCAGTTGAGAAGATCTGCGATTTCTTGGTAGGAATGACTGTGTTCCTAGGAATGAGTTTTGTCATGACACCGCCAACAGTTTCAATACCCATGGTGAGAGGATTCACATCCAGCAATACAATAGCATCTGTGTCCTGTTCTCCTGAAAGCACACCAGCTTGAACAGCAGCACCATATGCAACAGCTTCATCTGGGTTTATGCCCCTTGATGGCTCTTTTCCACCAAAAAATTCCTTTACAAGCTGTTGAACTTTAGGTATACGTGTGCTTCCTCCCACCAATACAATTTCATCAACATCTTTCTTGTTCATGTCAGCATCATCCAACACCTTTTGTACTGGTTTCATTGTGGAACGGAACAGATCCTGCAAAATAATGAAGATTCTCATTAAATAATTTCCTTTGTTTGAAAAAAAAATATCATCTTTGCTATAAGCAATATCTCAGTCATAGCAAACTAGATCAATTGAGATTACACCTGTTGGTTTCATTTGACAAATTGTTTTTCTGTTTAAAGGCATCCATGTATTTTCCAATGCCACCCACTTCATTTTTAGCACTTCAGCTTCTGCACTAGGTGGGTAGATGGTCAAAATATGGGCTATTTTCAATTTAAACATCACCTCAGTGGACCGTGTGATGTGTTCTTGTATTAAATATACAGACAAGAGATGGGTAAATATGCTTATATTCAATAAAGAGAAAATGTTCATTAGCATCCATGAATAAATCTTCTAATAACCAATAAAAAAGTTAATACACTAGAGAGTAAAAAAACTGAAATTTAACAAACCAGTTGCAACGACTGCAATAAAGTATACACAGGAAAAACTAAAAGGAATATGGAACTCGCACAAAAGAACACTTTTGAAATATATAAAAAAAATTAAATTGAAAAATTGCCTCATTTGCTACATAATCACAAAATTGGAAAAGAAACTAAACTTTTGAAACATTTAGAGATGCCTATGGAATTGACAGTTGAGAAAAAGATATAATATATATTCAGGATAATGGGGCTGGTGTGTGTGTTCTGCTGGGCAGATAGGTGGCATTAATGTGGTCTATTTTCAATTTATGTACCACTTCAGCAGACTACTTTACTTAGATGATGTATTCTTGTATTGTGTACAGAAAGGAGTGTAGGACGAGTGTTTGTGTAGTGTAAGTATTTTGTATGAGGAATAATAACGGAAAAGGTATAAAAAACCCAGTGCCAGCATGTATCCTACTACTATTGCAAAGCACTAAAGGGGGGAGGCGCCTGCCTAACGTCCCCAACTGACAAGAGGACTCGCTGTCAACAGTACCATATGCTTTCTCAACATATGTACTGTGGAGAGGTTTGAAATTTAATGTATGCAGGAATCTGGTGCATATCTAGTGATTAAAAATTGGCACTGAGATTGAACATTTTGTAAATTAATTGAATTGAATTAATTCAACAATTAAAATTTTCAACCCAGCCAGGATTTTTTTTTGCATTAAATTAAAAAAAAAAGACATTGGCTGTTTACCACACTCACTTGGCTTATACCACTGATGAACAAAACCAATATCCTTTAAAGGCTAATGGCTTCGGTGCCAAGGCCCAGCATTTGAAAACAACAACAACATGTCCTTTAAAGGGTGAAATCAGTGCACTACCGATCCTTGAAACTTTCCTCACATAAATTATGCATTCACCTTTTAGATCAATATGGCAAAAAAAAAAAGTGCATGAAATATGGTATTTTATAAATTTTAAACTTTTCTCATACTATTACAAAATATCAATTGAATTATGTAATACTGATTATATGCTATATAATGTTACTTCCCATTAGAATTTATTAAATTTTCTTACAACCTTTGTTTATTTTGATATACTATACTCAAGTAAACCAACTTAAACTTATGTAATATTTAATTTTAGGAAGTTATATTTTGAGGTTATTTTAATTATATTATTTTTGGTCTAGACATCTTACCTCAATATTAATGTTGATTTGTTCTTGGACATGTTTCAAAACAATTCTCTGTTTTATCTTCAGCTTTCCCAGACTGGTTTTATTTATGTTGCATTATGTTGCACCACCTGGATGTCGATGTCAGCTCCATCCTGTGGTTGGCCAAAGAACCTCCAAACAAGGTCACCCTCCATCGGAATATCAAAATTCATAACTCTGTTTCTGTTCTTCTGAATATAAATTTTTTCCCAAATAGTCAGCTCGTTTGTATTTTCTAACTGTTTTAATAATTTAGTGTCTGAATTTATATTATGTTTTTCAGACCATGAAAAACATAATATAAATTCAGACACTAAATTATTAAAACAGTTAGAAAATACAAACGAGCTGACTATTTGGGAAAAAATTTATATTCAGAAGAACAGAAACAGAGTTATGAATTTTGATATTCCGATGGAGGGTGACCTTGTTTGGAGGTTCTTTGGCCAACCACAGGATGGAGCTGACATCGACATCCAGGTGGTGCAACATAATGCAACATAAATAAAACCAGTCTGGGAAAGCTGAAGATAAAACAGAGAATTGTTTTGAAACATGTCCAAGAACAAATCAACATTAATATTGAGGTAAGATGTCTAGACCAAAAATAATATAATTAAACTTATGTAATTAATATAAAAGTATACATATTTGTGTAAGAAGCAATTATCAATAAGCCTAAAACAAAACTTTTTTTAACTTTTATAAGAATTAATGAGGTTTAATTTATGGTGAAATTAAATGTTTCTTACCTCTCCTCATATAAATTTTCTAAGTTGATCGCGATTTCGAGACTATAGCTCTCATCCTCAGAACTTTGTTGGCGACTGGTGTTATGTCGATCGGAAGAAACTCTTCTTCCCCTCTGTTGGTGGACCAATGAACCTCTGGATCAGGTCAAAATTTGCAGAAATTTCGAAGTTCATAAGTTTTCCTGAATGTGGATCTTTTCCCAAACCGTGAGTTCCTTTTGTTTGTCTATTTGTTTAATTAGACTGGCTTTTGATTCAATTACATGTTTTTTGGACCAAGCATGAGCAGCTACTGCAGCAGTAAGAACTCACGGTTTGGGAAAACTTATGAACTTCAAAATTCCCACAAATTTTGACCTGATCCAGAGGTTCATCGGTCCACCAACAGAGGAAAGAAGAAGAGTTTCTTCTGATCGACATAACACCAGTCGCCAACAAAGTTTTGAGGATGAGACAGTTATAGTCTCGAAATCGTGATCAACTTAGAAAATTTATATGAGAGGTAAGAAACATTTAATTTCACCATAAACAAACTTTTTCCTATATTAGTTGATGTCTTCCATTATTAATTTCCTATATTCAGCTATGGAAGAACTAAGAAACTCAGCAAAAAACAAACATGAAATAAATGAGGCTGTATAATATTCTTAGATAAATCTTATATCTAATAAATTAATGAGTCATTTTAACATCTTACCTCATATTTCATGTTTTATCAAACACGGTAACTATATTAAGTTATGTAGATAGGAAATAACACTATGAGGTTTTTTAATATTGTTTATTTTTTATTATTTCACTCACCTCATACTTCATGAAGTATGAGGTGAGTGAAATAATAAAAAATAAACAATACGGTAACTATAGTTTTCAAATGATCTTGTCATTCATTTTCAACCACCATTATGACTTATATCTAATGATCAGGTGAAGTAAAAATAGAAAGAAAACCTAGAGTTGGAAAGAATCCAAGACAAGAAATTCATAAAAAATGTTTAGAGGAGTTCTAGACTAAGAGGTGATTTCAACTTGAAAGACTGATCTATTTGCGAATAACTAAAATTTAATGTATAATTCTGCATACTCAAGATTTTAACTTATCCAACAAACAAATAGGATTTGTAAATTTGGTTACTTACCATGTTCAGTTCTTCAAATTTTGCTCTGGTTAGAGTTTCTGAGAAGTCATCTCCTTCAAAGAAGCTTTCAATTTCGATACGGACTTGGTGGCTAGCAGAAAGTGCTCTCTTTGCCTTCTCAACTTCACGACGCAATTTTTGCACAGCACGGTTATCCTTTCTGATGTCCTTGCCTTTCTTCTTCTTGTACAATTTGATGAAGTGATCCATTACTCGCTGATCAAAGTCTTCACCACCCAAATGTGTATCACCATTTGTAGATACAACCTACAAAATCACAAAGATATGACTATATTTACAGTATCATTTAAGTTTTGGTATTATAAAGACTATCACTATCTTTCAATATAAGGTGTAGAGGCTCAAGTCCAAAAAATAAATGGACTGACTTAGTCAACTGCCAACAAACTCTTGAAAACTACCTCTTGAGGGGACAGATCTTTTTCTTGCCACATAACTTATAGTGAGATATACTTTTGGACATTGAAAACTAGAGACAGCCGGTAAAATTTATAAATGTCAATCACATCTCACGCACTATAGTATAGCATAATTTTCAAATAAATACCAGCATATTCAGAACTGTGCCCATTCCAGAATAAAAATTAACCAAGCAAGGTTATTATAAAGAAGTTACTCAACTATTGAACTTTTATAGGAAGAAATCACTATGAGGTTTAATTTAAGATTAAATTAAATGCTTCATACCTCTCCTCATATCCAGTCTTCTAAGCAGACTGCAGTTTCAAATCCTTGGCGGATTCATCTTCAGTACCCTCTCGATTGCTGACGTTATGTTGATCAGAAGCATATCGGTTCTCTATGCTTCTGATTGACATATCAGTCATCGAGGATACTGAAAATGAATCCGCCAAGGATTTGAAACCGCAGTCTACATTCTCTACGCTTCTGATTGACATAACATCAATAATCGAGAAGGTACTGAAGATGAATCTGCCAAGGATTTGAAACTGCGGTTTACTTAGAAGACTGGATATGAGAAAAGGTATGAAGCATTTAATTTAATCTTTACTCAACTATTTTCACATATCTATTCATCTGTGGGCAACTTATTGGTAATAACCCCACTCAAGATTTAATGTATTACTAATCAATTTTAGGTACCTAATATAAAGCATTCACCAATCTTATCATTCACTCAATTATAATTCTACCTAAGGCTTAGGATACTTTAGTCTTAGCTTAAAAATAGAACTCATCAAACTTTCAACTATTTGGTACTTCTTGGTAATAACCCAAAGCAAATTTATGAAACTTTGCTCCAAGACTGATTGTATTGCTAATATAAAATTTAAAGTTGATATCCAATATAAAATATTAGACAATTGTATCATTCACTTTCCAATATTTAGAAGGAAGATTTGAAAACTGAATGAAGGAAGAACAGAATATTCTGATCTATATTGTCATTGTCCACCGCTATGGTCTCGAGGTAGCATGCTGCCTTGTCACACAGCAGGCCCGGGTTTGATCCCCGGTCGGGGCAGTTTTTCTGGGCGAGGTTTTTCCTCACCTGTAAGACAAATGTCAGGAAAACTAAGGCCCAAACGGTACCCAAAATCATATGGCCCCCGCAATCATCATCCTTTGCCGGTGTGAAAAGCAACAGGAAGCTACCACACCTACAATCCCCTAGTAAAGCTGCAAGCATAGCATGAAAATGCTATGATTGCAGTGAAGGACCTGCCTTCGGGCAGAATTACTATGGATGGATATTGTCATCAAGATTATAGAAAGGGCTAAATTCAATTTTAAAAATTATTTCAATATTCTTAAAATTATGTATTATGGAATAAACTGAAGGATATTATATGTAGCATACACTAACCTCAAATACACCATTATCGATGGTCAGAAGAGAGACATCAAAAGTACCACCACCTAAATCAAAAACAAGAACATTCTTCTCGCCTTCTCTCTTATCTAATCCATATGCAATGGCTGCTGCGGTAGGTTCATTGATAATTCTCATCACAACGAGACCAGATATAGTGCCAGCATCCTTTGTGGCTTGTCTTTGAGCATCATTGAAATAGGCTGGCACTGTGACTACTGCATGTGTTACCTGTAACAATTTAATACATGTAATTACAACTAATTCCATTCTGAATACTTTTCAAGTATCCATGAAAATAGACTGCAGTGGGCAGGACATTTGGCACAAATGGAAAATGAGAGAGGGGCATGGAAGCTTCTTGTGGAAAAGCAGAAGCAAAACACCCAATTGGTAAACCACGAATGAAGTGGGATAATAACATTTAACCATGATCTGAGGGAAGCAGATTATACAGGGAATGATAGGAAAACATTAGCTCAGGATAGGGATGTGTAGAGAGCTTTATGTCTGCATGGTCATCAACCTACAGGTTCAATTGTGCCAGTGAGTAATTGTTTTATACCATCATCACCATCTGTGTCTGTTCTGTGATTAATTAGAACACTAAGTTACAGAAAATTCGTAAGACTGAAGAGTAGTAAATCTGCTTTATGTTTTCTAATGCCACCTACTATAATTTCATGCTTCAGGTTAAGTCAAAACTGAAAGAAAAAAACCTCACAGTATGGTTAAGCAATTTACATCAAGAAAAAATAAAATTCTGAATTTTGAAGTTCTAGAGAAAAAGGATTTAATTATGTTCGTCTGCCCAACACTAGAGAGAACACACACAAGACTTGCAATGGTCAATTCAGTAATTGGTTTCTGGCTGAAAATGATGTCCTCTGAAATATGTTCCAGATGAGAGCAAAATATTAGGTAAGGTGCATATTACCAATTCAATCTCTCAAACAAATTGATTATTTTGACAGTGATCTTCTTCTTCTTCTTCCTTCCAAGTATTAGGCCAAGGCCTGTTACGATCCTATAGAAAATTTTCCCTCCAGCGTTTCATAGGACGGCCCAGTGATCTTCGTCCTCTTGGTATATAATTATAAACAGCTTCGGGGATCCAATTTGAACTCATTCTTTCAAGATGGTGTTTCCAATTTAGTTGGTACTGTTTAATATATTCCAAAATTGGCGTAGTCTTCAATTCTTTTAAGATATCGGTGTTCCTTTTCAGATCCCATCTGGTGTAACCCGCTGTTCTGCGCATGAATCTCATTTCACAAGCCGTTATTCTGCTTTCATGTTGTTTTTTTAGTGTCCATGCTTCACTACCATAGGTCAACACTGGTCTAGCCAAAGTGTTATATAAACGTAATCTGGTGTTTTTTTTTGTACAAGGGATGGTTTCATAACTTGAGTAATCATTCCCAAACGTTTATTATAACAAGTAATTTTTTCAGGGATATCCTTTTCGTCCCAGATAGAGAGATAATATCTAATATATTTAAATTGATTAGATCTCTCTAAAATTTTATTCTGGAGACAGATTTTGCTTTGTATGGGGTCCTTCCCATGAAATGCCATAATTTTAGTTTTGTTAATTGATATTTCCATATTAAATTTGGCACCTATTTTTTGTAAATTATAAATTGATCGTTGCAAATCATTTTCGGAAAGTGCCAGGAGAGCTAAATCGTCTGCAAAAAGAATAGCATCGGGTTTGAGGTTCCTATTGATGGGTATATATCCTCATTGTGTTTTCCTCCATTCATTTATTAATTTATTCATGTATATAATGAACACCGGTGAAAGTCCACATCCCTGTCTTACTCCAGTGTTGATCGTTTCCCAAGAAGATAATTTGCCATCTTGTTTAACAGAGATTTCATTATCTTTATAGATGTTGAAGATATTAGTAACATATTGTTGTGGAACGTTATCATCAGCTAAAATTTTTGACAGTGATATCCTCATTAAATCTGGAGCATTTTCAACATATCACACATCTTTCTTACTTTCATTCTTTGTTATAGCACTAAAATCCAAAGTAACATGTCTAGAAACTTAATATTGAGTTTGTATTTTCCAATGATTTTAAAATGTCTAGAAACTTTTGATTGTAATACCTTAGATGCCTACTATATGTTCCTTTGAGGCAATAAACTACTTGTCACTTGCTAACACGTGTGGGGAAGTACTCATATTTCTAATGTATGTGGTCTTGTGTCCTTCTGGACTTGGATGATATGAAATTATTATGCTAAAACGGATTCTGGTAATGAAATTCCCAACTTACCATTTGCCTCAACAGTTGAGAAAAACCAGGGGAAAATTCGCAGGTTGGTTGATCCTGATGTTTCAACTCAGGACTTCCCAAATATGAGTTTCAAACATTACCACCTGATTTATTCTCAAAATTGAAAGAAATTATCACTAGAGGTAATTTGTTTACAAGATAGAAATGGAAATATACACCTCATCTCAGTCTGATTCAGACTGGAAAAGGCAAAGATGATCATTGAACCCTGTTCCAGGTGAGAAAAAAGATATATAAAGTGAGATGTATATTTCTGAATTAATCTCTTAAATACCATCCGAGCCAAGTTTCAATCCACCATGGATGGAAAAGGTTAAGCAAATTATTAAAAGAGCTTTAACAGTAAGTGGAGAACATATTTTAATCGACTCACCTCATACATTTTCAAACTTCTTCGATACCGACGGTTTCAGACAAAATCATGTCCTTCTTCAGTCATGGCTTCCTCTCATTCAGAAAATATGAGTAGAGGCCATGACTGAAGAAGGATATGATTTTGTCTGAAACCGTCGGTATCAAAGAAGTTTGAAAATGTATGAGGTGAGTCGATTAAAATATGTTCTCCACTCACTATTAATTATGTAACCTCATAATGTTTACTTCCCAATATTAATTGAAATATATTAAAAGAGCTACTTCCAAACATGCTTTGCATGATCTGTAGTATAGTTTTCACATGTCAGAAGAGCTATAATGTTTGTATCTGAATGTGAACAAATTAATTTTCAAAATTAAGGTCTTTCTGAAAGACTCATCAAGAATTTATTATAATGCGATGGGGGATATGTACTTCAACTGCAGTTTATTACACTTTGAGTCCGGCAGTGGTACTAGTACCACTGCAGGACTTAAGTGTTAAGCTTCAAATTTACTGAAGCCAACTAATGCAGGGAAACACCAGAAAATTATGCATCTATGATCTTAGCAGCCAAGAAACTGTTCAGTTTCCTCCCAGCTTTAAGAGGACAGCCTTTGATGAAGTCAGTAAAAGTTGTGGGCTTTAGTATGGGGAAAAATGTAATAACATTTTTTAAGAACTCTGATAAAGACAAACTTAAAAACATTTAAAATATGCGACAAGGTATTACAGTTGAAATGGACTCTTCTGTAATTCGGTATTTAGATTTCCCACATAATCTTCTTGAGATAACATTTTCTCATATTAAAAATGTATTATCTGATAGGAAACTCAACACAACCCAAGAAAAATGTTAACATTTGGTTATAATATAATAGATTGCTCTTCTGTGTATATTAATTCATATAATATAATACTTTTTTTTTGTAATGTATAACCAATAAGCAGTTAAGGCATTCTAATTTAAGGCATTGTATATAGACCTACAAGAAACATTTTCATTTTGTTCTCAAGTGCTACTAGAATTTTGTTTAAAACTAATAATTACTACTACAAAAATGACATGCTGATTGAGTGGTTGAAAATGTAACTAGTAAATAAATAGCCCAGTACATGGTCTTTCTATAGGCTCTTTGTTGCCTATTATAGATATGTCTTTTTCTCCACTTCAATAATTTACAATGCTTTTTTTTGCCTGCCTATTTTAATGATTTTTAGTGTCTAAAGTTCAAAATTCTGCTAATTACTTTTTTCATAAACATAAAAACTGATCCACATAAGAATTTTCCTAAATGTTAAAATGAATGATGAAATATGTTAAAATAATAATCTAATAACCATTTATTTACCTTCTTTCCCAAGTATGCTTCAGCAGTTTCCTTCATTTTTCCAAGAACCATAGCTGAAATTTCCTCAGGAGCAAACAACTTATCTCCTTGTGAAGTTGAAACTTCAATGTGTGGCTTACTGTTCTTTTCCTTTACCTATACAAACAAATTTGCACAATAATAAAATTATAATTTTTTAGATAAATATTTTAATAAAAGTAAAATATCAAATTCAATGGCACTGGAAACATTACGGGGATATGCTTTCCTTTAGGTCGGTAGAAAATTTTTCTAAGTTCTATAGAATCGCAGTGCGCATACGCTAGTGCGCCAATTATCCCAGGTAGATAAATGCAACCTCCAGCAGTTGGCAGTATATATATGTGAAATCAGTATGACCAACATTGACACAAAATTCCCAGAACTTGTCTAAAAATGTATAATTTATTTTACGTATCAAATCACTTTTAAAAAGCAAGGAACCTAAAAGCTAAGCAAACCTAAATCAATTACTGTAACACAAATCAATTACTCTGACGTAGGTGAAATCCAGGGAACATGGAATCACATTTAAAAAGCAAGTTCGGGTTGTTGATGGTGGCAACGCTGGAACAACATAGGAAGTGGAGGGAAAATAACAAAGAGAAGGAAGTAAGCAATGTAGCACGACCGTGTTTTACGCAAATATATAAATATGAAAAAAAAACTCGTTGCAACATTGGAAGATGTTTAAAATGTGTTAAAAAGTGTTGCAAAATGTTTTGAAAGTGTTTAAGAGTATTTAGTGCATCAGTGGAATAAGAAATAAAATTGAAAAATTTTTCGGACCTAAAGGAAAGCACAGCCCATTACGGATATTACTTACGATTATTAAATATTTATGAATTATGCGAAATTTATGCATTGGTTCTAGACATGCAGAAATGTTTCATGTAACATCCGTTAGGTGGCTCTCAAATTGGGGTTACCAACATTTGAAAATACTTTCAAACCATATTTAGTGTTAGTGTACGTAAAATTAGTGTATAGTTTATTAAATAACACACATGTAAATTGTTTTGTTAGGTTAGGAAATGGGAAGTTGCTTTATGTCAATTTTTTAGCACTTGGGAATAAATAATATGCATGTAAATTGTTTTCTTTGGTTAGGAAATGCCAAGTTAGTTTGAGTCCATTTTTTTAGCATTTGGGAATTTATTCCCAAAGTAGGTAACGCAGACTGCAGAGCCATCTACTGGAGGCTACATTAACCATTACAGCAACTCCTGCATATGCACTGCGATTTTGTGGAACTTAAATTTGTGTCTGCCAAATAACATACTTTTTCCAAATTAGAAAAATTCACGGTGAGGCTTGTAAAAAAATATTTGAATAATTGTTGGAAAGTGCATGAAAAAAACATTGTAACGGCAGTAAATTGCTTTAAAAATGAAACCATAAGAATAAAATTTGACCGAAGTTTGAGTTATTTAAAAAGTCACATCACGTGTTGGTAAGTTGAGCCATTGATATTATATCTCTATGGTAATATTATTCTAATTTATCATACCTTAAATGGGAAGAACTTGATGTCATGCTGTACTGTTGCATCAGACCAATCTCGTCCAATGAGACGTTTGGCATCAAAAACAGTATTTTCAGGATTTGCTGTGAGCTGATTCTTTGCAGCATCTCCAATTAAACGTTCTCCATCTGGAGTAAAAGCCACATACGATGGTGTAATACGATTTCCTTGATCATTAGCTATAATTTCAACACGGCCATTCTTGTATACACCAACACTGAAAGTAAATATACAAGCATATGATATTTCATATTTGATAAAATTAAAATTTCTTTCCGTGATTGTATTCAATTAAAAGAAACTCAAATTTAATATGCATGATCTTGGAAAAACGACTGCATTTTGCGATGTATTTGCTAATGCAAAATTATAAGAACTTCACATGAATCCTTGTTCTATAAAAGAAAGAAATTTATATCACCAATCAAAAAATCTGAAACATAATTATTAATGCCCATCAATATGTCGAAGATATATTTTCTTTAAAAAAATTCAACTTCATGACTTGATCACATAAATAAAAATACTTCAACTTACCACGAATATGTCGTTCCGAGATCAATTCCTATAACGGTACCAACTTCTTTATTCTTCTCTTCCTTAGCACATAAGCCTGCCCCAAACAGGCAAATGACAGCAAATAAAATTCTTAATTTCATGCCTGTTAACCTGTAATTACATTTAACATATGAACAAAACGTGTATGCAAAATTCGCCGGCTATTCACGCAGACTTTGAAACAAATGGATTGTTATATTGATAAAATATCAACTTACTTCAATTCCAAATCAAAGATGGAAAAAAAATCAATAATCACAAACTTATCAGTCCTGCAATATTAAAATGAACAACCCACAAATTACAATCTATTCCCTTCACAAATTAAAGTTGACTGAACACCGAACAACACCTCCGTAGAAAATATTTGGCCTGTATTACGTCGTGTCTAATTTTCATTGGTTAGAATAAACTATACACATGCACGATTCGGTTGCTGATTGGACATAATACTAAGAGTTGGCTTCTTTCTATTGGCCCACGTTCGACGTCAAAGAAATTTCTGGATTGTAATTGGAACACTGGTTTTCTAGGGCGTTCGAGGTGAATTCGATTGAATGAAAATCGACATTGTCAGGGGAATTTATCGATATCAGGTCGAAATCATAGAGAAATCAGCGATCGAAATTATACGCATGGATGACAGTTTTAATATTAATGTTGTATCATGGAAAATCCAGACGGATCACCATGATGACGACTTGGAAACGGTCACTTGGTCGACCTATAAAAAGATGGCACGAAAACCGCTTTCTCAGGCCGTAACAGTTCTTCTAGGACTAATACCTGGCAGGATGATGATGACATATTATTTAGTTGATAGACTGCTTTTTGTAGCCTATCCTCTCTGTCAGAAATTAATGCTATATGATCTGCAAAACATAATGCATTCAATGTTTTATTTCGTCAAAATTTGAATCATTTATGAACTAATGTCCACCGCTGTGGTCTCGAGGCAGCGTGCTGCCTTGTCACGCAGCGGGCCCGGGTTCGATCCCCGGTCAGGGCAGTTTTTCTGGGTATCGGGGTTTTTCCTCACCTGTAGACAAATGTCAGGAAAACTTTAAGGCCCAAACGGTCCCCGAAATCATATGGCTATCATAATCATCATCATCCTTCACCGGTGTGGAAAGCAACGGGAAGCTACCACACCTACAATTCCCTAGTAACGCTGCAAGCATAGGATGAAAATGCTATGGTTGCAGTGAAGGACCTGCCTTCGGGCAGAATTACTATGGATGGATATGAATTGTTTCCAATTCATCAAGAATGTCGTCTAAATATATATTAAAAAGTATTGTGGTAAGGCTGCACCCCTGTTTTAAGCCACAGCTAGTTCTAATTTCTTCTGTTAATTTTTCATTTATTTCAAATACTATTTTTGTGTCTTTGAATAGTTAGGTGTATCGGATATCCTCTTTTTTTGCATTATCTTCCATAATGAAGAGCAGTTCACTTTGTCGAAGTCTTTTTCTAGGTCTATAAAAAGGCCATGTCAACTACTGTGGTCTCAAGATAGCGTGCTCCCTGTCACGCAGCTGGCTCGGGTTCGATTCCCGGTCGGGACAGACTCCTGGGTGAGTTTTTTTTTCGGGATTTTTCCTCACCTGTAAGACAAATGTTAGGAAGCTTAAGGCCCAACGGTACCCGAAAATCATCCGGCTATCATCATCATGCTTATCATTATCATCACCATCCTTCGTCGGTGTGGAAAACAACGGGAAGCTACCACACCTATAATTCCCAGGTAAAGCTGCAAAGCATAATATGAAAATGCAGTGAAAGACCTGCCCTCGGGCAGAATTGCTATGGAATAAAGGTCATATAGTTATGATGATATAGTAATAAAATTAACTTTATTTAAAATGCTTTGAAAACTATCATCTTATATCTGTGGTTCTACATACTACACGGAGTAATTTATTATTCTTGGATAATATTCTTTGGAATATTTTTAATTTTTATCGTTCTCTATTTCGGTTCTCTATGGTCTTGAGCTCTTTAACCCCCGCAGAATTTCTCTATGTTTAACCACTGCTTTAACCAAAATCCGGTTCCGATTCTTTGCAAATTTGCAATGTGTTGTTGAATTTTGTGCTTCGTTGGGATCTATTAATGTAAGTTATATCTGTTTAAAAGTTTGCAATCTTAGGATTAATTTGAAATTATGAAAGTTGTTTGTAAAGTTGAATTATAAATTAAATTATAATAATATTTTATAAATAGGTACTAGAAAGGAAAAATGGAAAACTGCAAGCAAGAATTTGAAGAGGTGGATGTTGTGTTTTCTAAGACCAAACATTTAACAAAAGAGGAGTGTACAAAATTACAGTTACAAGATTCTCGGCTGGTTTCAGAATTTCAGGCCTCAAAATTAGAAATTGATGCAAAGAAAAATTGGGACTTGTTTTACAAAAGAAATGAGACCAGATTTTTCAAGGATCGTAGATGGACTACTAGAGAATTTAAAGAGTTGGTAAACGGTGGCAAATCATGCTCTGGAAAGGTATTGATGGAAATTGGTTGTGGAGTTGGAAATCTCATATTTCCACTACTTGAGGAAGAACCAAATATCTTTGTACATGCATGTGACCTATCACCGAGAGCAATTGAATTTGTTAAGAACCATCCATCATTTAGTTCAGATAAAATCAATGCTTTTGTATGTGATATTACAACTGACGAAATAACAAGACAACTAGAGTTAAGTTGTGTAGATGTTGTTACATTGATATTTGTGCTTTCTGCAATTCATCCACAGAAATTTGCAATTTGCTTGGAAAACATTTATAAATTGCTAAAACCAGGTGGCATAGTTCTGTTTCGTGACTATGGATTGTATGATATGGCACAGTTGCGTTTCAAAGCAGGACATAAAATATCAGAAAATTTTTACATGAGACAGGATGGCACAAGGTTTGTGAAAATCATTATACATATACATATATTACAATAGTAAAGAAGCTGGGGCCTTTTCTTTTTTAATTAATATTTGGCTGAGGTTCACTTTAAGATCACACAATTTTCCATCTTAACATTTTTATGCCACTGATGCACTAAACACTTCAACCATTTGTAATGTTTTGTACTATTTTAAACATTTTGGAACCATTTTATAAACATACGACTTTTAAATATTTATAAATTATGCAAATATTGTACATTGTGTTCTACAGGTGCGGAAATGCTTCATGTAACATCCGCTAGGCGACTCACATCGCTGTTACCAACATTTGAAAATAATTTAAAACCATATTTAGTGTTCCATATTTTATAGTTCGTTAAATAATATGCATGTAAATTGTTTTGTTAGGTTAGGAAATGGAAAGTTAGTCTTTTTTTTTTTTTTGCATTTGCATATGCATGTAAACTGTTTTGTTAGATTAGGAAATAGGAAGTTTACATCCATATTTTTTAGCGTTTGGGAATTTATTCCCAAAGTTGGTAATGCCGTCTACCAGAAGCTACATTAACCATTACAGCAACTCGTGCATGTGCACTGCGATTCTATAGAACTTAGAAGAATTCACGTGCGATGGTTTATACACCTTATCCAATAATTCCAAATCATATTTAGTGTTAGTGTACGTAAAATTAGTTCATGGTTTATTAAATAATATTCATATAAATTGTTTTGTTAGGTTAGGAAATGGGAAGTTGGTTTACGTCCATTTTTTTTAGCATTTGGAAATTAATATGCATGTAAATTGTTTTGTTAGGTTAGGAAATGGGAAGTTAGTTTATGTCCATTTTTTTAGCATTTGGGAATTACATATTACAGCAACTCCTGCAACTCGCGCATGTGCACTGCGATTCTGTGGAACTTAGAATAATTTGTGTGCACCCATTTCTCGACCTTATCCAAATATTTAGTTCGTATCCTGGTTTTAAGTTCTACAGAATAACAATATACATGTACAAACATTAATTTATGGAATTGTTGCCAGCTGGAACCACATATCTGTGAAATCAGTTTGACCAACCTTTGCAATAAATTTCCAAACGTGTTTATAATGTATATCCACAAACTTCTGACTTAACTTTAGAATGTGATATGTATGATTTTCTTTACTTTTTTTTATGATTATGGCTGAAGTTTCCATTAAGTGCAGTGAGAAATTTTTCCAAGTCCCAAGTAGACACCACGCACATGCGCCAACAGGGTTTGATTTTCAAATTATTTACCATCATTTATGATAAATTTTACATTTTTTCTAATGATTATTTTGCTATATTTTTCTCGGATACATAACATAAAGACTACATACTTTTACTGTATTTGGAGAAACCACACTTTAAAGTCTCACCATTAATTTTTCGAAGTCCAGCAGAATAATAATGTGAATGCACAGTGGTTATGAACTTACTCCTTAGATGGCAGAACTATCTGTGTAATTGGTATTACTACTCTTCGCGATAAATTCCCAAAACATGTTTTTAAACATGAATGTACAATAACACATAATTTGTAACCTAACAGTAAATCATATAGGACTGAACAGTATTTTAATAAACTATAAATTAATTAGATGTACACTAATTTGTATCTTCTTAACCTTACAAAATAAAGTTGTAGAGCAATTTGTTATTTGAAGGTTGGTCATACTGGACTGCAATCTGTTGACGAGGACACACTGCAGTTATGTAGAACTTAGAAGAACTTTGCGTACATAAATAAATAATTAACAAATAATCTTTTTGCACATGCACACTACTATTCTGTAGAACTTAAAAATTCATCGGTTGAGTTATTCTAAAGTTTTTCCGAAACTTCATTTAGGTCATAATGCAAAATCGGTATGACCAATACTGGCAATTAATTCCAAAATATATATTTTAGAAAAGATGTTCTCACTTTATTTTATTGGGACAAATTAGTATACACCAGATTGGTTTTATTAAATAATATCCAAAGTTTCAGTGAGCATTTGGGTATGCACACTGCAATCCTGTAGAACTTAGAAAAAGTCATTGAGAGATAAATGCCACAATTTGCATACGTGGCTAAACATTTAATAATTATAAAAAATGTTTTAATAACCATTAGAAAATATGTAAAATGTTATGAAATGTTAGTAAAAATGGAAAGTGTATAGTACCACAGTGTCATCATAAGAATGTTGTATGCAAAAGCATTAAGTAAGTTATTCAAACTTTTAGCCCAGTACTTAACTAGTTGTTACCAATAAGAGCATCTGGTTCAAAGGTTTATTGTTCAAGCCTGGCTGGTATTGGTGGATTTTTTAGGACACAAAAATTCTGAGTATGGTCTATCTAAAGGGAGCTAAAGAAAAGGCCTCTAAACAAAATTAGATGATTGTTTCATGCTCAGATTTGAATTGTAATGCTAATGACCTTAGCCATTAAAGACCTTCATTAACCCTTAAATTCGTAATGTATCCTTTTGGATACATCAGTTGGTTAAATTTATCTAATATTTTAAATAAATCAGAAGAAAACGAACAGAAAGAAACAAGTTAAATAAGTGTCAAATTATACAATATACCTAATAATAACAGTTATACAAGATTCTGTTTACACTGCGGTCCGCCACGTTCAAATAACTAACAGAAGAAATTTGTGTTTTGCCAATTTAAGGGTTAAATAAGACACACAGTATTGTGTTAAATCCCAGTTCATGCATTAATTTTTCTTAATAAATGAGTTGGAGAAATTGTTTTAACATCTTACCTCACAAAGTTGCATGTCTTCACGATTCCGGTTTCGTCATTAACGAATACCTTATAGTGTTTCCTCCCACTTTAAATTTAATTAAATTAATTTTTCTTTTTAAAATAAGAGACATGGTACCTAATGACATTTCCATATGACAGTTTTAAATGATTAATTTTTTCATATGTTTAGGGTCATTGCTGCATTTTTCAGAGCAATAAATGAGAACGAATTTATGTGTGAAGTACAAACCAAATAACAGGTGTAAATAATTCATATGAGGGTCAAAGCATCTTTACTATTGTTAGTATTTAATTTTCATTGTCTATAAAACAGAATAAGTTCGAACATTAGCAAAATTTATTATGGATTTTTTTTTCCAGGAGTTATTATTTTTCCATTGAATTTCTGAGAGACTTATTTACTGGAGCAGGCTTTAATATTATTTGCAATGATTATGTACATCGCAGGACAATAAACAAAAAAGAGAATTTGGATGTGCCTAGAATTTTTGTACAAGGGAAATTTCAGAAACCTTCATGATTTTGTAATGAATAATAAAGAATACAGGGAAGCCATTGGGAACACATGGTCATTGGTGAGTTGAATTGATTAAAAATTATATATTTTGAGTATTATATAAACATCGCACATTAAGCAAAAAAAAAATGCAGATTTTATGTTTGATGTAGTTTTGTATAAAATAAAAGTTCATCAAGACTTAGCTATGATGATCGAGTCATGTTTGTGTTATATTGCATCATACTGCACCATGATGAAAATTATAATGTTGATTTTGTGATACTATAATATTAGCTCTATCTGAATGTGCAGTAAATAATATCTATAACACAAATAAGTGCTGAACAATTATATTGCATTTAGAAAATGTAAGTAACAAATTCTGGTAGAATTATAAATCTCATTTTATATATCAAAAGCATTACTACATGGTTTGGCTATTTATTGTAGTGCAGGTATTGGATAAAGTATAATAGAATTGCCAGTGATATTGTTTGGTATGTTTGATTGCATCTTGTGCTGGCCTAAATGTGAGTTAAGCAATTCTAATGGATTGATTTTTTTTTAATTTGGAGTTTTATTTTTATTTTTCTCCGTGATAGCTAATTTTATCAATTTATATCCCCTCTAGAATACTGATTTTTATTGCTGTCAAGCTTTATTGTTGTTTACTGTTATTTTTGTGCTATTTCTTGTGCTTTCCTTCAGGGCACAAAACCATATAAATCACCTAATATTTTGCTCTCACACCTGGATCTTTCTGACTGAAAATGGTGGAGATGTTCTCCGAAACATGTTCCAAATGAGAGAGCAAAATGAGTTAAGATGTATTTTACTGATTCAATTTCTTGCAAAATTTGTTATGGATTTTTTTTCAGGAGTTATTATTTTTCCATTGAATTTCTGAGAGACTTATTTACTGGAGCAGGCTTTAATAAACAAAAAAGAGAATTTGGATGTGCCAAAAATTTTTGTACAAGGGAAATTTCAGAAACCTTCATGATTTTGCAATGAATAATAAAGAATACAGAATGCCGTTGGAAACACAAATGGCCATTGGTGAGTTGAATTGATTAAAAATTATATATTTTGAGTATTATATAAACATCGCATATTAACCCAATCACTTCAGGTTTAAATTATCCATGCATTTCCCCAGAAACTGGATTTAAGTTACCCTAAATTACATTGTATACATTCCTCTACAATTCATAAATGTTAACAAAATATTATCCTGCCAAGGGATGTACAAAATATTGTAAAATATATAAAAGCAAAATTAAGCTGTATCTCTCTTTTGAGTTCAAGGCTATTTAACTGCCGGCGAGTCTAACTCGTCTATTGAGGCGAATGGGTTAAGCAAAAAAGAAATGCAGATTTTATGTTTGATGTAGTTTTGTATAAAATAAAAGTTCATCAAGACTTAGCTGTGATGATCGAGTCATGTTTGTGTTATATTGCATCATACTGCACCATGATGAAAATTATTATGTTGATTTTGTGATACTATAATATTAGCTCTATCTGAATGTGCAGTAAATAATATCTATAACACAAATAAGTGCTGAACAATTATATTGCATTTATAAAAAATGTAAATAATGAATTCTGGTAAAATTAGAAATCTCATTTTTATATATCAAAAGCATCATTACATGAAAATTCATCGGAGAACATATTGTTTAAACAACTCACCTCATAGGATTCATGCTTCCATGATATCGCGATTTCAAACATAGTCATGTTCATCTTCAGCCATAAATTGCGATGAATTTTAATGCTTATACCTCATAATGTTTACTTCCCAACATTAATTTAATATAACATCATGACATGGTTTGGCTATTTGTTGTAGTGCAGTTATTGGATAAAGTATAATAGAATTGCCAGTGCTATTGTTTGGTATGTTTGATTGCATCTTATGCTGGCCTAAATGTGAGTTAAGCAGTTCTACTATATTGATTTTTTTTAAATTTGGAAGTTTTATTTTTATTTTTCTCCGTGATAGCTACATTTTATCGATTTATATCCCCTCTAGAATACTGAGTTTCATTGCTGTCAAGCTTTATCGTTGTTTACTGTTATTATTTTTTGTGCTATTTCTTGTGCTTTCCTTCAGGGCACAAAACCACATAAATCACCTAATATTTTACTCTCACGCCTGGATCTTTCTGGCTGAAAATGGTGGAGATTTTCTCTGAAACATGTTCCAGATGAGAGCAAAATATGAGTTGAGGTGTATTTTACTGATACAATTTCTTTATAAATTACCTCCTAGTCCTACTGCCTATCAATTAAAAAAACACAGTTATATTCCTCAAGTTGCTAATCACATTCTACAATAATAATTTGCCTGTTTTGCTATTTTTCAAAATATTACAGGATCCAAATCTGCTCTATAGTTCCCAATAATTTTGTTAGACTATGATTGAAATAATAGGCCTAAATTATGTTTTAGGCCGAACTATACCTTATGACTCCTGTGGTGTACCATACAACAATCATAACATATTGCATCATTTACCTATTCTGTTTCTACTGATATTTCAAACTACTTTCACAATTCTTAAACTTTTTTTACGATACCTGAATATGTATGCAAATATGATTTACTTTGTTAGGTTACAAAATTACAAGTTAACGTATCTCCATTTCTTAAAAACATCTTTGGGAATTTATTGTAATAGTCCTTCCATCTATGAAGCAAGTTCATAAACCTTGCACATATACACTACAATTTTATGTTGTTGTTTTCAAATGTCTGGAGTTCGGATTACACCATTAGTCCTCTTGTTTCCCAATAAGTTCTGCGATGTCTTTCCTGTCCTTTCTCTCGGGGTCTAGTCACCTGCAGTATGGCAAGTGTTCCTTGCTTAGGAGAACATTTTCTCCACACAAGAAGCATCTCATAGTTCTAGGGACAATCCCTATTCTATGAAGGTGTTCATCCAGACAGTCATGACCCATTTCTAATCTGAAGGCAGTACAATTTTATAAAACTTAGAAAAATTCATCATACAGCACAAATTGAGATTTCCCTGATGTTTGTTTTACATTAAGCTGGGGAAGGTAACGTAAAATGTTCCTATAATATATGTGTAATTATTATAATATCTATAAAGGTTCCGGTTGGCCTTTCACTAAATTGAATTAGAACACTATTAGGATTAATAGTTATCCCCTCAACATTTTGACTTATTCCTTCCCGCCAGGCTTATACATTTATCAGCATTTGTTATTTTAATGCAGAATTGGTCAATATTACTACCTACCCATCCATACATATAATTTGAAAGTTAGAATATGAACGTATATTTTCTTTTATAAGCGTGCTTATGCAGCAAAGTTAATCACAGAGACCGTGAGCAACTTGGCTTCTAGTTCCACAACTTAGATTGGGGCACCTGGAAGCAAGAGTTACATTACCATGATGATAAGATGGATGATAAATGATAATGAAGCGCCAGGAGAATCCTTAATCTAAATTGTAGACCATGGGCAAAGCACAGGAATAATTTCCTTTAAGGAAAAATTCCTACGGTCTGACCGGGAATCGAACCCGAGACATCATGAACTGTAGTTAAAAATGCTGACCACTAGCTCATGAGGGTGGTAAAAAACTGAATATCCATGGCAATAATATTATAAAACCATAGTCTTTTTTTAAAGACTGCAGTTAACAGCTGTGTGGTTTCAGTTTTTTATAGAATTTATGAAAACAGTAAAATATTGTGAAACCGTGGTTGTGGTTCACAATCTATTATCAGTATGTGCTTAATTTTGTCTCATTCTTTTCCCATTGTAACACAGATATTATAATTACAATTTCAAGATTTTATTAATGTACAAATAAGCAAATTGAATTATTAAATTAATGAGTCATTTTAACATCTTACCTCATATTTCATGTTTTTTCAAACACGGTAACGTTATAGAGGGGATTCCAACGAATATCCGGTAGTCATAATGGCGGTTGAAAATGAATGACAAGATCATTTGAAAACTATAGTTACCGTGTTTGAAAAAACATGAAATATGAGGTAAGATGTTAAAATGACTCATTAATTTATTAATTAAGAACCTCATAATGTGTTTCCCAATTTTAACTTTGAAATTGAATTATTTTTAATTATCTGTATTTCAGCTTAAATTGCGACTAGCTTTGGCATTCAGCAATGAAGCTTATACTTAGCTAGTTTTCTATATCAATGCAATACTGATAAATTGGTCTGAGATGTGATGAAGCGTAGGACAGAATATTGAAATTAAATGACCAGGCATTATTGCTAGAGTAAGTATTGACTTGACATTTTAATTGTATTGTTTGTAAGACATGTTATTAGTGTATATATAAATTATATCAGTATTTTAAAAAATTGTAACTCTACACTTTTCATACTTTAGGTTCTGCATTTAGCAGATAGATGGTGTTAATATGGTGTATTTGCATTGTTTAGAGAATGGAATTCTGGTTAGGATTAAAATATGAATGACAAAATATATATGTTAGATATTGATATAAAACTATTCATGAATAGATACCAAATACAGTGTACATTTTATTTTTAAGTAATTCTAAATTATTTAATTTTGAATGTGATGATTGCAATTTAGTTAGATTGACACACTTCATATATATTTATGGAACCCATAGGATTAGTGTTATATTCGATATGGCCTTTCATTTGACCCTATCCTCAGTCAGCCGAATCCAGTTTCCTAAGAACCATTCAAATATTATCCTCCTGCCTGTGTCTAGATTTACCTTATTGGTCTTTTCCCCAGGGATTTTGAATTAAAATTTTGAAAGCATCTATACTGGCACCCATTAGAAGCTACATGACTGCCCATCACAATTTCATAGACTTCATAACTATGACAATATTAGGATAATATATGTTAGAAATTCTTCTTGAACCTCCTTCAATCTATAAGTAAAGTGATCCCACTACAGGCCTCAGTAGCCCCTTCGGGTAGTAGGAGGTTAAGGCTCCCACTTTTTCTAGACAATCGGCACTTTATGCCAGCTGGGTTGTCAGCCCTGCATGATGGCTGAGTCGACCCCAGGGTCATAATGCTGCCAGTAGTTTTGGGTCAGTTTAAAAATCCTGTCCCCACTGGGACTTAAACCCTCGACCTTCCAGCTTGTAGCGCAGTGCCTTAACCACTATGCTACGGAATGCCCCCTCATTCTATATAATTCACAACTAAAATTTAAATTATTAGATTTGTTTTGAGACTTGCATTTCCTCAGATCAAGAACTATGATTATTTCTGTCATATATAAAGATTTCTTCTTTCTCAGATTTAATATAATTCTTACTTGACTGGGAATGCCAGGAGAGTCTCGAGATATCTTACCTCAATTTAATGTTGATTTGTTCTTGAACATGTTTCGATATATTCTTCTATATCATCATCAGCTTTACTATACTACTCAAAAAACTTGATAAAAAGAACCTCAAAATATTACTTCCTAAAATAAATAAACATATTTTAGTGTTAAATTTTCAGCAGCATTACTTCATCAGTAAGAAAATATAAAATTAAAGATATCGAAAATAATGTGTAGTACAATATTCTAAGTTACACAAACATAATTAATAGGATTGTGTATTAGGCACTACTTAATAGGTAGTATGGTATTAGAATGTGAAGATGTGATGATGACATTATAGTTCAATTGATACAACATGATATATATAATTTGTCTTTCGCTCCTAGCTGATGCATCTTCAACATATTGAAATTTAATTCTATTTGCCAAATTTTAATAATGTATGAATAGTTAATTTTTTATCAGCAGAAAAATTAATAATCAGTGAATTGTATTGCACAATTGAAGAGGTAACAAATCTAATATAATGTTAAATTTTTTCTAGCTTATCTACAAATAATGGACATCATATAATTACATGGATTGCTATCATGTGACAATTTACATGTGTTTACTTCTCAACTGAGATGAAGAATGGAGATTAAGAAGTAAGTCTTTGCTATTAACATTCATAACTTCTCAATATAGCATATTGTATTAAGTGTTACGTCCATTATTTTTTATAGACATAATGTCTTATAGTGGTTGCAGCATAAAAATGATGACCGCATAGTTCAGTTGAATTATGATGAAATTAACTCTTTTGTCTTTCGCTCCTATCTGAATGTCTTGCTGCACTACATATTCTTTTGTACGATTTTATTTTGTAATTTCTTAATAATAATTATAATGTATGTTCTTGATATGTTCTCAGGTTGCTGACAGCCTCTTTAATATGTACTAGCTACAAACATGAAATGTGGGTTATGATTCAGCTTAGGTTTTTGGCATGAAGTTATGATCTGAAACATGGAGAAAAGCTTCAGGAATTCAGATTTATCTAAGAGAAATTGAAGGTATGAACTTTTATAGGGAAAAAATCACTATGAGGTTTAATTTAAGATTAAAGTACTTTCATACCTTACCTCATATCCAGTCTTCTAATTATACTGCAGTTTAGAACCATTGGCAGCTTCATTTTTAGTAATATTTCATCAACTGATGTTATGTCAATCAGAAGTACTACTACTTCTCAAATACCTGAAAAAATCAGATTTTAGTGTTAAATTTTCAGCAGCAATACTTCATCAGTAAGAAAATGTGAAATTAAAGATATCGAAGATAATGTGTAGTACAAGATTCTAAGTTACACAAACATAATTAATAGGATTGTGTATTAGGCACTACTTAATAGGTAGTATGGTATTAGAATGTGAAGATGTGATGATGACATTATAGTTCAATTGATGCAACATGATATATATCATTTGTCTTTCGCTCCTAGCTGATGCATCTTCAAAATATTGAAATTTCATTCTATTAACCAAATTTTAATAATGTGTTTTTTATAAGCAGAAAAATTAATAATCAGTAAATTATATCGTACAATTGAATAAACTGGTAATAAATCTAATATAGTGTTACTTTTTTTTCTAGGTTATCTACAATTTATGAACATATAATTACACAGATTGCTATCATGTGACAATTTACGTGTGTTTACTTCTCAACTGAGGTGAAGAATGGAGATTAAGAAGTAGGTCTTTGCTATTAACATTCATAACTTCTCAATATAGCATATTGTATTAAGTGTTACGTCCATTATTTTTTATAGACATAATGTCTTACAGTGGTTGCAGCATAAAAATGATGACCACATAGTTCAGTTGAATTATGATGAAATTAACTCTTTTGTCTTTCGCTCCTATCTGAATGTCTTGCTGCATTACATATTCTTTTGTAAGATTTTATTTTGTAATTTCTTAATAATTTCTTAATAATAATTAATGTATGTTCTTGATATGTTCTCAGGTTGCAGACAGCCTCTTTAATATTTACTAGCTACAAACATTTGTGGACAGTTGAAATGTGGGTTATGATTCAGCTTAGGTTTTTGGCATGAAGTTATGATCTGAAACTGGGAGAAAAGCTTCAGGAATTCAGATTGATCTAAGAGAAATTTAAGGTATGAACTTTTATAGGGAAAAAATCACTATGAGGTTTAATTTAAGATTAAAGTACTTCCATACCTTACCTCATATCCAGTCTTCTAATTATACTGCAGTTTAGAACCCTTGGCAGCTTCATTTTTAGTAATATTTCATCGACTGATGTTATGTCAATCAGAAGAACTACTACTTTTCAAATACTATAAAAAATCAGATTTTAGTGTTAAATTTTCAGCAGCATTACTTCATCAGTAAGAAAATGTGAAATTAAAGATATCGAAAATAATGTACAATATTCTAAGTTAGACAAACATAATTAATAGGTTTGTGTATTAGGCACTACTTAATAGGTAGTATGGTATTAGAATGTGAAAATGTGATGATGACATTATAGTTCAATTGATGCAACATGATATATATCATTTGTCTTTCGCTCCTGGCTGATGCATCTTCAAAATATTGAAATTTCATTCTATTTGCCAAATTTTAATAATGTATTTTTTATCTGCAGAAAAATTAATAATCAGTAAATTATATCGTACAATTGAATAAACTGGTAATAAATCTAACAGTGTGTTACTTTTTTATTTAAATTATATCATACAGTTGAAGAAACTGACAATAAATCTAATATAGTGTTACTTTTTTTTCTAGGTAATTTACAATTTATGAACATCATATAATTACACGGATTGCTATCATGTGAGAATTTACATGTGTTTACTTCTCAACTGAGATTAAGAAGTAAGTCTTTGCTATTAACAATCATAACTTCTTAATATAGCTTATTGTATTAAGTGTTACGTTCATTATTTTTTATAGACATAATATCTTACAGTGGTCGCAGCATAAAATGATGACCGCATAGTTCAGTTGAATTATGATGAAATTAACTCTTTTGTCTTTCGCTCCTATCTGAATGTCTTGCTGCATTACATATTCTTTTGTAAGATTTTATTTTGTAGTTTCTTAATAATTATAATGTATGTTCTTGATATGTTCTCAGGTTGCAGACAGCCTCTTTTATATGTACTAGCTCCAAACGTTTGTGGACAGTTGAAATGTGGGTTATGATTCAGCTTAGGTTTTTGGCATGAAGTTATGATCTGAAACATGGAGAAAAGCTTCAGGAATTCAGATTGATCTAAGAGAAATTGAAGGTATGAACTTTTATAGGGAAAAAATCACTATGAAGTTTAATTTAAGAATACATTAAAATACTTCATACCTTACCTCATATCCAGTCTTCTAATTATACTGCAGTTTCGAACCCTTGGCAGCTTCATTTTCAGTAATATCTCATCGACTGATGTTATGTCATCAGAAGAACTTCTAATACTCCTCAAGTACCAGAAAAAATGGATTTTAGTGTTAAATTTTCCAACTTAAATTCTACCCCCCTTAAAGATAAAACTTTTAAAGAAATTTGAGGCCAACCGGAACCTTTATAAATATTATAATAATTACACATATATCATAGGAACATTTTAAGTTACCTTCCCCATTACTTCATCAGTAAGAAAGCGTGAAATTAAAGATATCGAAAATAATGTACAATATTCTAAGTTAGACAAACATAATTAATAGGATTGTGTATTAGGCACTACTTAATAGGTAGTATGGTATTAGAATGTGAAGATGTGATGATGACATTATAGTTCAATTGATGCAACATGATATATATCATTTGTCTTTCGCTCCTAGCTGATGCATCTTCAACATATTGAAATTTCATTCTATTTGCCAAATTTTAATAATGTGTTTTTTTATCAGCAGAAAAATGTAGTGTTACTTTTTTATTTAAATTATATCATACAATTGAAGAAACTGACAATAAATCTAATATAGTGTTACTTTTTTTCTAGGTTATCTACAATTTATGAACATCATATAATTACACAGATTGCTATCATGTGACAATTTACATGTGTTTACTTCTCAACTGAGGTGAAGAATGGAGATTAAGAAGTAAGTCTTTGCTATTAACATTTGTTACGCTATGGTAGCTTATTTTAGGGCATAAAGGACCTTTGGAACGTGGATTACTTGTTACGGTAAGATAGCGTGAATTACCTACGGATTAGTGCTAGCCGAGCAGTATGGCTGCTTGTGACGGTAAGATAGCGTGAATTACCTACGGATTAGTGCTAGCCGAGCAGTATGGCTGCTTGTGACGGTAAGATAGCGTGAAT
The DNA here is from genome assembly GCA_030220185.1 of Diploptera punctata. Taxonomy (NCBI): domain Eukaryota; kingdom Metazoa; phylum Arthropoda; class Insecta; order Blattodea; family Blaberidae; genus Diploptera; species Diploptera punctata. The sequence continues at coordinate 894,498 of JASPKZ010000013.1, forward strand.
TACCTACGGATTAGTGCTAGCCGAGCGGTATGACTGATGACTTTATTTGTTGAGGGTAGTCGAGATGAATAAATAAAGAAATAAACAATTATACTATACTATATTATACTATATTTAAAACTATAAGAACAAAATATATAATTACAGATAAATAAATTAGCCTAACTTATTCTATTACATATTGGCTTGTAGAGAAAGAGAGATGTTATACTACAGTATGTTGAATCTTCGCCCCATGATCTAAGTTAATCAAACCATATTTCGGTACTTATATTTCTTTCATAACTACTTAAATGTATTTCCTATCCTAAAGCCCCAACCTCCTATTAAGAATCACAGCAGTTACTGCTTCCACTGACTGCATCTTCAACACCCTGTCCGTCCATCCACACTACTCTTTTATTTCTCTCTCTGAAATCTAGCTGTAAATCTATTTTCAACCCCTTCGTTCTCCATCCCTCTCTCTCTTCAAGCATGGCAAGTTCATGTCCCTAAACGGTCTTGTTCTGACTGTCCTTTGGAATGTGAAAAGCCTTAGGCTGCATTTCGTTCTGGATGTTTCCAGAAACTCAGCTTGTAACTGTATATTATTTTGATAGAGACCTAACTGTATATTGTCAAAGGTAAATCTGATTACCGAGTAAAGTTTCTCCCACTTTCCAATATAGTTTGACATTCTTTCTACATCCTGTTACTATAATAATAATTCCAACTAAAACTAATATTTCCTATAATATTAAGACTATTTAAAATATCTAGTCCTAGTTATCCTATTTATAACAACATTCATAACTTTTTAATATAGCATATTGTATTAAGTGTAAGTTCATTATTTTTTATAAAGACATAATGTCTTACAGTGCTTGCAGTATAAAATGATGACCGCATAGTTCAGTTGAATTATGATGAAATTAACTCTTTTGTCTTTCGCTCCTATCTGAATGTCTTGCTGCATTACATATTCTTTTGTAAGATTTTATTTTGTAATTTCATTATAATAATACTGTACGTTCTTGTTTGTATGTTCTCAGGTAGCAGACAACCTTTTTAATACATACTAGCTCCAAATATGTTGGAACTTTTGTGGACATTTGAAATGTGTGGTATGATTCAGCTTAGGTTTTTGGCTTGAAGTTATGATCTGAAACATGGAAGAAAGCCTCAGGAATTTAGATTGATTTAAGAGAAATAGAAGGTATGAATTAGATTCCAAAAAGCTATTGTTGATACAATTGATATGCTTGCATAGCATTTCAATCTTTCAAAACATTGACACATATAATTTTAATTTAATTTTTTCACAAATTGATGTATATTTGAGTACATCATTGTCTCACTACTGTACTAAATATTATAACTCCTTATGTATACTGTGTCCCACGCCGTAGCCGAGTGGTTAAAGCAGGAAGCCTTGGCGCAGAGCTACAGGACTTGCGCTGGTTCGAGTCTCCATGGGGGAAGAAATTTTCTCGGCCAGTATGGGACCGGTGCCCACCCAGCATCGTGATGCATTTGGGTAGCTACAATAAGTAGCTGCTCCAGGTTGAGAAAACCAGCTATAACGGCTGGGGGTCTCGACATGCTGGCCACATGTCACCCCTACACTGGCTGATTATCATCTACCTCTGTGATTGACACATGTGGATGTGAGGCCAGCAGCCGGCTAAGGGCCTTGTAGGCTGTTGCGTCAGGAGTTTTTTTTTATGTATACTGTAGTAGAATATCATACATGTGTAATAATTTCAGAGAAAATGTCTCCATCTTAAGTAACTAAAAAATGGGAATCCATTTACAAGTATTTATTAAGCCTATATAATTTACCCTGCACACAGTATTTTTCTCATCTAATCTCGTGACCCCATTACAGGGGTTGAGTTTTGAACAAAAGCCTCCACTTATCTCGGTCATTCTACGTCTCCTCTTCCATCCATCCAGTTCTTCTTTTCTCTGTGTTCTTCCCATTTGTATCTTGCTGGATATCTTGGTCTTTCATCCTAATATTAATTTTAGCATGTCTTGGTATGCTTCCATATTCATTCTTTTAACATGGCCATACCATCCTCCATTTCATCTTATATTTTATCCAACTTTTCAACATTTCTCTTATTTTAGTGTTCTGTATTCTATTTTTATATATTCAATTTGGGAATTTTTAACATTATAAGGTTAAATTCATAAGAATTAAACGAATTGTGATTTCTTCTACCTCATACTTCTATGTTTTTTTAAACAGCACTGCAGTGCAGCGACCCATTGTCACCATCTTCAGCTGCTTTCACGACTGTGTATTTTTTCTTTTTCCTGTAATTATCCAAACTGCCATCTGGTGTTCTTTTGACGGAATTATTTTATAAACTGCCATCTGGTGTTCTTTTGAATGAATCATTTTCTAAACTGGCATCTATTGTATTTTTGAAGAACATAGAGCTTGATTACAAAGTTCTTCAAAAATACAATAGATGGCAGTTTAGAAAATGATTCATTCAAAAGAACACCAGATGGCAGTTTGGATAATTACCGGAAAAAGAAAAAATTGACAGTCGTGAAAACAGCTGAAGATGGTGACAATGGGTCGCTGATACTTCAGTGCTGTGTTTAAAAAAACATAGAATTATGAGGTAAGAAGAAATCACGATTCATTTAATTCTTCTGCATTCTATATCTGTTTCATTTTCAACAATTCTACCTCATAATGATATTTCCTATATAGTTCAATTGAGGTATTACTTGGATGAAGATCAGTTCAGTTTTGCACAAAGGCCTTTTTATTCAGGCTTGCAGTTATTTTAGGAGCCTGAAAATGTTCAGTCTCAGGATCCACGGCTTAAGTCCCCAAAGGACTTTTCTGTTTGATTTCTCTATCCAAAAAATAAAGTCCAGCAATGCTGGTCATCGATGTTTTTATTATTAATTTCATACATCTCAATGATGGATAAATCATATTTGAAGAGAAAAATTATACGCTCAGACCGGGACTTGAACCCAGGACCCTTGGACTAGAAAACCAAGGGTCCTGGTCTGAGCGTATAATTTTTCTCTTCAAATATGAATGCTGGTCATGTTTGAACCCTGCAACTCTTGGGTCTAGAGGCAAGGAACATAACCAGTAGACCACTAAGGCCAATGTACAGGGTGGACCGCTCGAATGGACCTAATTTCAATTGCTTGTTACTGGCAAACGGTTGAAGATAGAAACTTAAAACGACGTTCATAGTACAGAAAAACTCACCAAGTTTCGAATCCTGTCGGTAGATGGCACAAAGATGGTCTGAGCGTATAATTTTTCTCTTCAAATATGAATGCTGGTCATGTTTGAACCCTGCAACTCTTGGGTCTAGAGGCAAGGAACATAACCAGTAGACCACTAAGGCCAATGTACAGGGTGGACCGCTCGAATGGACCTAATTTCAATTGCTTGTTACTGGCAAACGGTTGAAGATAGAAACTTAAAACAACGTTCATAGTACAGAAAAACTCACCAAGTTTCGAATCCTGTCGGTAGATGGCACAAAGATACGTTTCTCGTTCTTAGATTTAATTGTTTGTGAAAATGGCGACTCCGCAGATGAAAGCGCAAGCTGTTTTGTGGTATGCGGAGTTTAAATCAATCATTAGAGTTCAAAGGGAGTTCCGGCGTGTGTTTAACCGTGATGCTCCAACTGCTAGAAGCACAAAGAAGTGGCGTGATACATTATTAGCTACAGGATCTGTGTTGAAGAAGCATGGTGGTGGTCGCAGAGCATCCGATGAAATGGTAGCAAATGTTCAAGCCGCATTTGAGCGAAGCCCCCGGAAGTCATTAAGAAGAGCTTCGCGGGAACTTCAAATACCAAAATCGACATTACAACGGATTGTCCACAAACGCCTCAAACTGCACGCATATAAAGTGCAGTTAGTGCAACGTCTGGAGCCGAATGACATGCCGAAACGAGTGGAATTCGCCAATACGATGCTGGACCGTCTCGGCGCTGATCCTGACTTCATGACCAAGATTTTCTTCTCGGACGAAGCCACTTTCCATTTGTCAGGCAAGGTAAACCGGCATAATGTGCGGATCTGGGGATCGGAGAATCCTCACGCTATTCAAGAGCATGTTCGTGATAGTCCGAAGATGAATGTTTGGTGCAGTTGTCACATAATAAGGTCATTGGACCGTTTTTTCTTCGCCGAGAAAATCTGTTCGTGGTACCAAATATCTTGACATGCTGGAGCAGTTCTTCTTTCCAAAATTGAACAACTGCAGCCTAACATCGTTTTCCAGCAAGATGGTGCTCCTCCCCACTGGTCCAATGAAGTTCGTACGACTTTGGACAACATTTTCCCTGGCCGTTGGATTGGTAGGGGAGGACCAATCGCGTGGCCCCCGAGATCTCCCGATTTAACACCACTGGATTTCTTTCTCTGGGGCTATGTCAAAGATAAAGTTTACACCACCCCAGTCAAAGACCTTCGTGATCTTCGTGAACGCATCATAGAGGCTATTGAGAACATTCCAGAAGACATACTCCAACGTACTTGGCAAGAAATTGTTCATCGCTTTGATATCGTCACAGTGACTGCTGGGGCTCATATAGAGATGTGGTGATCTGGATATCAAAACTTGGTGAGTTTTTCTGTAATATGAACGTTGTTTTAAGTTTCTATCTTCAACTGTTTGCCAGTAACAAGCAATTGAAATTAGGTCCATTCGAGCGGTCCACCCTGTATACTGATATATGCATGCTAAAATGAATTACATAATTCACGATAAGATCTTTATCACTTTTATTGATCATAAGTGGTGATAAATGTCAGTGCCAATATAGTATCCAAATATGCAATGATGATATAATAGTTCAGATGAAATTCTCTGATTATATCTTATGTCTTTCGCTCCTATCTGATGCATTTTAATTATAGATTCATTATAAATACAGCACTTTTTGTTGGCATAATTTTAAATTGGATAATTCTGTTTTCAGATTTTGGGAGCAGCATCTTGTCCTTTGGGACTTCCAGAGCTTAGCCCTGAAAAGAAAACTGGACTCATCAATATAATAATTATAATATTAAAGCTTATAATGTATTATACTGTTATTGATGTTATTTTCGATTTACTTCAAATAAAATAAAAGAAAGTGTAATATAACTGTTGCTATCTTTCTGGTCAGGGATATTTGCTTCAATGAATGCAGCTTAACAGCATTATTATCTGAGATGTGGCAGGGGGGGGGGGAGATTGTTCTCTAAATCAGTTCATAGTGCTACTTTTGTAATGTCACAACAAATGTTTCACTGCATTCTGTCTAAAGTATTATGCATTACTAATGAATGAATTTCATTGTTAATTAGTAGTTCAAACCATTACTAAATATTTCAGCATGAATAAGGTAGATTTTTTGCTGACAAATCCATTCCATACATTGAATGACCAAGAAAAGCTTCTTGTAACACAATTGGGTCCTGATCATCCAAATGTGTCTGTAACACAGAAACATAAAACACAATCACGCTCTTTCAATCCAGATTGGTTCAATAGGAAACCGTGGTTGACAGCTAGTGAAACTAAGAAAACTCTTTTTTGTTTCAATTGTCTGTTGTTTGGCGGTGATGTTTCGTGGACAGTTCTTGGTGTGTGATCTTAAACATCTATCGGAAAGAATTAAGTCACATGAAATTAGTTCTTCCCATATTGGCAACTCATTAAAATTAAAGATGTATGGAACGGATATTCAAATACAAATTAATGAAAGCTATAAGCTATCAATTACCCGACACAATGAATTAGTACGGAGAAATAGACATATTTTAAATAGGATTATTGATTGCGTAAAATTCTGTGGCAAACATGAAATAGCTATACATGGACACATTGAAAATCAAGAATCATTAAATACTGGCATATTTCTAGATCTAGTAAATTAAATTGCCAAGTTAGATAGCATTTTGCATGAACATTTAGGTGAATGTAAAGTCAATAAATACACATCAGCCATAATACAGAATGAATTATTAGATTGTATATACCTGGTTTACCAGGAAACTTACTGAGGATGTAAATAAAGCTATGTTTGTATCAGTACAAGCTGATGAAACCAGTGACATATCCAATGAAACACAATTGGCAATTGTATTGCGTCTTGTTCAGGGCTCACAATTAGTGAAACATTTTCATGGTTTTGTGCAGCTTACTCTGACCAAAAGTTCTGCCTCAGAGATATCTCGATTCCTACTACAAGCATTAGAACATTACAAATCGAATGATAAATTAATTTCTCAGACATATGATGGCGGAGCTGTATTCCAAGCAATTCAACTTGTAAGAGATGTCTATCCATGTGCTTATTTTGTACACTGTTATGCCCACCAACTCAATCTCATAATGCAACAAGTGTGCTCTAACATCACAGCCATCAGAATTTTATCTGCATTTTCTTCATCTATCAAGAGATCATATTTACTTAATACTGTGTGTCATCAACGTTTACCTCAAACTTGTCAAGTAACGTGGGATTTTCAGTTGAGGGTGGTGTCTTCAGTATTTCAATGCAAGGAAGCCCTGATATAGTGTTTTGAAATTATTGAAGAGGATGGCTCATGGGATTCTGCATCAATAAATGAAGCAGCTGGACTAATAAATTTTCTTGAAGATGAAGAGTTCAATTTTTTCTTGGAATTTTTTAACAGAATTATGCCCTTGATTGAAACATTTTACAATATTCTGCAGAAGGACATTACAACTCAGGTACTTGTAAAGGAACATCTTCATAAATGTTGTGATAATGTAAGTGATATTAGAAATGAAATAAGGAATTCCCCAATTGATGATGCTGTTCAGTGTAATATTTTGAAGAAGAGGAAAAGATGTGTCAACAAAATTGAATGTTGTAATATCGTTATTCAGCAAGCCGAAGAAAGATTTGGTCAAACTGAACATCTGGAATATTTTAATTTAGTTGACCCAGCAAAATATAATGATATGAAGTGTACATTTTCTGATGATTTGTGTGACAATTGTGCTAATTATTATTCCTTCATAGAAGCAGGTAAACTAAAGAATGAACTTCGTATTGTTTATACTAGCGAAGAATTTAAGAATATTAATTCTGTCAGTGGATTGTATTCTTTTCTTATTGAAAATAATTTAGAGGATACTTTTTCAGAAACAGTAAAAATGTCTTAACATAGTTTTAAAGACTCCAGTGATAACTTCTGAATCTGAACGATGTTTCAACACTATATTTAATTAATGTTGGGAAGTAAACATTATGAGGTATAATCATTAAAATTCATCGGAGAACATATTGTTTAAACAACTCATGAATCCTATGAGGTGAGTTGTTTAAACAATATGTTCTCCGATGAATTTTGATGTTTCAACACACTTGAATGTGTTAAAACTTATTTAAGAAATAAAAAGGGACAAGACAAACTCATTGCATTGGCAGTGCTTACAATAGAGAAAGACTACATTGCCAATATAGTGAACTTTAACGAAAAGGTAATTAACAAAGTTTGCTGAGAAAAATAGGAGAGCAGAATTATTGTACAAATAATTTCAAGCATTTATAGCAGGTATACTACAATATTTTTTGTTACAGTTTTTTACTTCCTTGTAGATTACCTAGTTTTTATTTTTATGAAATTCCAGTTTTATACACCTAATGCAATATCCGGTTTTAAACTAAAATTAAAAAGCACTCTCAATAACTTACATAATGAGCTGTTTTCTCTTTAGAAAGCAAGCTTTCCAGTGTACTTTGTTATAGATTCATAATCAAATGTGACCAGATGAAAATGTCTGCCAATATAAAATAAGACATCACTCTGTGTGTCTTAAATGGCAACAAAATAACCCATCCTACATCCTAACCTTGAACTTAATTAACTTCCATCAAATCATATTTTAACATTGAAATTTTCTCATTGTTTTAACTGTTAGTCAAAATGAAATACCAGGCAAAGCCACTTAAGGGGAAGCCCTTAAATAAACTGCTAGTGAATGCATTAAAATTTTCTAATTATTTCAACAGTTGGTTATATTAAAATATCAGGCAAAACTGTAGTATTTCTTTCTCATACATAAAATGGCTGTGAAAATACAGGGCTATTATAAATGATTAATTTTTTGAAGTTCTATATTTTCCAAAATATTACAATACAAAAATGATTGATATATGAAAAGAACCATAAACTTTCCCAAGTTTTTTATACTCTACAATTATTGTGCAGGGGGCACGCCGTAGCATAGTGGTTAAGGCACTGAGCTACAAGCCGGAGGGTCGAGGGTTCAAGTCCCGTTGGGGTCAGGATTTTTAAACTGACCCAAACCCACTGGCGGCACTATGGCCCTGGGGCAGCCTCTAACGGAAATGAGTACCAGACGCTTGTTCTGGGGGTAAAGGCGGCCGTCACGCAGGGCTGACATAAAAAGTGCCGATTGTCTAGAAAAAGTGGGAGCCTTAACCTCCTACTACCCCAAGACCTCCGGGTCTGTTGTGGGATCACTTTTACTTTTACAATTATTGTGCATATTATCTTTGGGTCATATGATATGTCCACTCTGTAGTCAAGTTCATTCCATGCATTTTATAGCATCCTGTCAGTGGTCTATATCAAATAAATTATGGAAGGTGACTTCACAAAATTGAAATCTTGAAGGAAATTAAACGGAAATGGATTAACATCTCAGAAGACAATTAGTGTGTGCCAAAGACAGCTCTGGAATGAAATCCATGGGGATTTCCTAGAAAAAGCAGAAAGTCTAAAAATTACGACATAGCACAGACATAAATTGAACAAGGGAAAAGTTGGAATGAAATCAGGAATTTAGCAAAAAAAAACATGGTGGCATGCTTTCACAAAGGTCATATGCTTCCAAGATCGAGTAATAGGAACTGCCTAGCACTGTCAATTATCACCATAGCATAAATACATTCCCTGAGCTCTACTAGTGAGGCTACATAAAGAAGGTCCTCTTAATGTACTCCAAAGAAAAAAAAAATATAGAAGGCACAAGGTGTGATCTGGGGCCAAGACAACAAAGCTACATCCTCACCAATATGCTTTATCCAGCAATGCAAAATTCATTGTTTAGATAGATACAAACATTGATGTTTCAATGAGGTTGTGCCCCATGTTGTTGGAAGACAAAATCCCTGGAATCAGCAGTCAATTTTTTAAAGACCTGCAACTTGTTCAGGTAAGATATATTCGGACCAACAGATCTGTACCCCTACAGCGCTGACATCGTTCTTAGAAAATGACGCGTATATAGTCACACTATTTTACTACACTTCCTTCCCACTACGTAAACAGCAGCCATGGTAACTTATATAATAGGGATGTTGCCAAACTTCCCCCAGTGTCATGGCTCTTGAATATTGAAAGATCGGAGTGCAAATAATGTCCAGCAAGGAGGATAAAAATTATGAGTAGTGGGAGGAGAGAAAGAGAGACGTAGGAATACAGGAAGGAAGTAGGCTTTAGTTTGCATATCTTATGGGGACACAGATCCATTGGACAGACAAGTCACAGAAGAAAAACAGCCCATACAGCTTTGTGACATTGCAAAAAGCTGCAGATGGTATGGTTTGAAATGTAACTATTTTTGCAAAATCTTCCATGCAATTTGCTGGGTAGTTCATGGTTTGCTTTTTTTTTTTTTAACTTTTTTAAAACTTGCTCTCTTCTGTTTCATCTAGCATGTTTAGTTGGCTGGTGCTTTTCCATTTGTATAAACAACCACTGTCCTTAAATTGCTGATGCCATGTTTACATGGCAGTTCTTTTCCGACTTTTCTGGAAGTGCACTGCGCTGCTATAAAGATGAACATCTTGCATATTCCAATACAGAAAAACTCTTGCTTTGTCACCATATTGTAAAGGCACTGAACTCATGCTGCAAATTTGGTGAGTTTGTTTCATATATCAATCATATTTGTATGTGTAATATTTTTGAAGGCCGCTGCGGTGGACTTCCTAGTCGTGGGTTCAAGCCCGGCTGGGGTCATTGGATTTTTTTTAGGATGGGAAAATCCAATAAGCAAGTCCTAAGGCAGGGACTTTTAAGCTGTGGGTCCCAAGTCTGAAGATTTTCAGGCTCATAAAAGATCCTTAAGCCTGAATAAAAAGACCCCTAAGCAAACATCATACTAGTAAAACCTTAGTTGTGTGCTAGATGTCTCATTGGGTCGGTATGTTGGACTGCATACCATTCATGACATCTGTGGGCAAATATGCATAACTAAATTAAGTAATCAATTAAATTGGCGTTTAATGAAAATCCATAACTTATTTAATTAAACAAATTAACTTGATCTAGTAACTCCTAAAAAAGACTCAACATTGGGTTATGCCATTGTAATCGCATATACTTTGGAAAATATAGCATTTTGAAAATGAATCTTTTATAGTGGCCCTGTTTTGTGCTTTCCTTATAAAGACAAATAACTAAGAGATGCATTAAACTGGAGTTTTTTTTTTTTTGCAAGAATCTCACATGAAGTGGAAATACTGCATTTCCAGGACAATTTCTTGGAGAAACAGAAAGGCAAGACATACTTTTTAAAAAAATCTATATTTTTGAAAAGATCGAAAATGTTAATATCGAATTTAGAAATTGTATACTGTGTTACTCGATTATAAGTCAGCACCAAGATACAAATAAGGAAAAATCTGAAACATCGGATATTATTTGACACAAATAGCATACTTTTGTGATTTTAACTTATTCAAATTGTAGCTATTGCTGGATCAAGTCTGACACAGCTCTTCATCACTTTCCTTGAACAGTGTGTCATCTTTGTCATTGTTAAAAATCATCAAAGTAGCCAATCCATATATATCTCTCATCCTGTTTAAAATGGTTTGTTAATGCACACATCCAGTGATTGTAGCACTGATGTCATTCTGTCAGGAAACATGGGCAAATCCAACTTCGCCTCCCAACATTTTCTTAATTTTGTCTGTTCTGTGACATTGCAACGTCAAAATTGATGTGAACAGAAAAATTATATGCTCAGACCAGGGGTTGAACCCAGGACCTTTGGCCCTGGTCTGAGCATATAATTTGTCCTTAAGTGAGAAGTATTAAGTTAATAATAAAAAATCCAAAATTGAATTCACTCTTTTACCATCTCCTTGATGAACCAACCTTTATCATCAGCACAATCATACCTTTGGGAAGCACAGTACTGAACTTCAAATTGCATGCTATAAGAAATGGAATGAAGAGAAGGGACAAAATATCTTAGTTGGATATTACTAGCTCTAATTATATTATTTTTGGTCTGATCATCTTACCTCAATATTATTGGTCTCATGTTTGGTCTGTAAAACAAAATATAAATTCAGACACTAAATTATTAAAACACTTAGAAAATACAAAAGAGCTGACTATTTGGGAAAAAATTTATATTCAGAAGAACAGACATGAATTTTGATATACCGGTGGAGCGTGACCTTGTTTGGAGGTTCTTTGGCCAAACACAGAATGGAGCTGACATCGACATTCAGGTTGTGCAACATAAATGAAACCAGTCTGGACAAGCTGACGATAAAACAGAATTGTTTTGAAACATGTTCAAGAACAAATCAACATTAATATTGAGGTAAGATGATCAGACCAAAAATAATATAATTAAAATAACCTCAAAATATCACTTCCTAAAATTATATACTAATTACTAGCTCTATTATGTTTTTTTTTTCTTTTTGTACCCAACTGATAGTATGGTAAATTGACACTGTTGGTAAAGGGGCCTTCATACTGTACTAATTAAATAATGACACTGATTACAAGATAAAGTTTTTTTTTCTGAAGAACAAATAAATTGAAAGGAGTGGCTTATGATCGAGTAAATATGGCATTCTATAAAAAAATTGTAAACAATTATTGTCAATATTAACAGGATGAAATAAAACATTGATTTTTAAATGTAAGTATTGTATGTATTTTCAGTAATTATTATTTTTAATAAAGAAGAATATGATATTTAATCTCATTTAATACTGTAATTTTTAAGAGAGGATTTATGAATTTAAAATCAATGTTGTGGGTATTGATTACCTGGCTAATCTATCAGGTAGCATTTTAGATGTGTTATGAAAGCACAAACTTGAGGTTTCAAATTTTGATGCTGGTATATACATACATATTCTCGTCACCTCGTAGCATAAGAATGTGAGGTGATAAATTCAACAAAATAATCAGATCCCATTTTTGGACTTATAATTATCTAGAAACAAAATGAGTAGGAAAATAGAGTTTGGAATCTCTATTGATTCTGAAACACAATTCAATAAGATTAAACTTATAAATAATTCCAATACTACCTGTATTCCATTTAAACCCTCCATGAAAAATCTTGGTGTGTTATTTTGACCAAAATCTTAGTTGACAGGTTCATTTAAGAGAAACTTGTAAAAAAATATATTCAATCTTCCATTCCCTAAAATGTTTGAAAAATGTCCTTCCTTCTTCATTGAAAAAAGTACTTGTCTCAACTTTGATTATTGTGACTTACTTTTAACTGATACGATTACCACATTCGGATAAAGACTGCAACGAGTTCATAATGCTTATTCACGTTATATATGCAACCTATGTAAATCAGACTACATAGCTCCAGTATTGGGGCATGCTGTAGCATAGTGGTTAAGGCACTGCGCTACAAGCCAGAAGGTCGAGGGTTCAAGTCCCGGTGGGGTTAGGATTTTTAAACTGACCCAAACCTTCTGGCGGCACTATGGCCCTGGGGTCAACTCAGCCTCTAATGGAAATGAGTACCAGACGCTTGTTCTGGCGGTAAAGGCGGCCGTCACGCAGGGCTGACTACCTGGCTGACATCAAGTGCCGATTGTCCAGAAAAAGTGGAAACCTTAACCTCCCACTACCCCAAGGGCCTCCTGAGGCCTGTAGTGGGAATACTTTACTTTAACTCCAGTATTTGAAATGTTGGCTTGACTCAGATTGGAAGACAGGCCTCTGCTTCTTATTCAAGACTGTCCACCTCATCACTCCTTTACATTTCTACTTGCTTTAATTCGCTATCCTCTCACCATAACTTGAACACACGATCGAGAAAACATTTAACTCTAGCTGTTCCCCTACATCGAACATCTCACTATTCCTCATCCTTCCTTGTTTCAGCCACCCGACTCTGAAATTCCCTCCCCTCATATATCAAGGACTGCCCAACTCAAAAACAGTTTAAAAAGAAACACTTTATATTTCCTTAGACAATGTAAATATGTAACTGTGTTCCATGTATACTTTTATTATTTCTTTATATTTTAAACTTTCTTCGCTAAGCCATTTATCTAATCTAATTATAGGTTATTATTTTTGTTGTTATAATAATAATTATTTTTCTTTCTTACCTTTGTCCACCGCTGTGGTCTCGAGGTAGCGTGCTGCCTTGTCACGCAGTGGGCCCGGGTTCGATCCCCAGTCAGGGCAGTTTTTCTGGGTGAGGTTTTTATCGGGGTATTTCCTCACTTGTAAGACAAATGTCAGGAAAACTTTAAGGCCCAAACGGTCCCCGAAATCATATGGCCATCATCCTTACCATTATCATCATCCTTCACCGGTGTGGAAAACAACGGGAAGCTACCACACCTACACAATTCCCTAGTAAAGCAGCAAGCATAGCATGAAAATGCTATGATTGCAGTGAAGGACTTGCCTTCTGGCAGAATTACTATGGACCCTTGTCAACTTTATATTGTGTAGTCTATAATTATATATCATTTATCATAATTCTTACTGTATATATAATTTAAACCTGGTGAAGTGGAAGAGAAGACCTTACGGTCTTAACTGCATCAGGTAAAATAAGCAAATAAAGTTGTATTGTAAACAAGGCACATGTATGATTGCATTTTCATTGGTCAAGTAACAGTTTTACTTTTGTGCATGTAAGAAAATGTAGTTCACCTTCTAATACTCAAAATAAAGAATATATATTTTTAGCACATGCCTGTGTAAGTTACGTGGGACAATCTTGAAATATATAATTACAATTTTAATAGATTAAATAAGCATTTCATTTTTTATTATTGATGATGTGCAACACACAAATGGTTGTTCCTGTAGAATTTTTAAAACATTGGAAAGGAAAGTCTTTGAAAAGTGAAGAGAAACAAATTATTTTGAATGTTTTCAAACTGTTTATTGAAAAATATCCCACATTAGCCATTCATGATTTGGTGAAAATAATAGCAGAAATTATAGGTGTGTCAGCATGGAGCATAAATTCTGCTCATAATGAAATTGTAAATAAAGGATATCTATTAACACCATATCTGTTATGGAAGAATTCATATTTGCTTATTAAGGACTAAACCTAGGCTGATTGGATATATCCAAAGATCACTGTCATCAGATAGGTGAAGCTCAAATGGTATTACAAGTCAAATCTGGCTAAATGAAAAGTATTATAAATTAATTGTGTCCACCACTGTGGTTTCAAGGTAGTATGTTCTCTTGTCACACAGCAGGCCTGAGTTCGATCCTCAGTCGGGCAAGTTTCCTGGTGAGTTTTTTTTTTAGGTTTTTCCTCACCTGTAAGACAAATGTCAGGGAACTTCAAGACCCAAACAGTCCCTGAACACCATCTAGCCATCACTATCCTACTTGCATTTATATTAAATTTAGGATAAAGGTCTCCCCTAGTGCATCATTACCACCATCATCACTTATCATATATCGTTGGGGCAGCATTCCAGGCAGCCCAACCTCAAAAGTGGGTTATGCCAATGCCAGGACAGAATACCAGAAATGCCGTAATGAGAACCAGGTGGAATTGATAAAAAAAATTAAATTCTACATTAGAGTTAATGTATATAGTATATATACCAATAACTATTTTCAATATTAATTTATTGCTTCATTAAACAAACATGAATTCAATTATTTGGTTTAAAATTACTCTTAACTATTTTATGATGTATAGTGATTACTTGCTGAATAATGCAAATAAATTAAAAGCTGTTTGACAATATAAATAACTTTCTCCCTAATTGGATTGTATGATAAAAAAGCTTCCAGGTCAGTCAGTTCAGCTATAATAGCAACATCTGACAATATGACACTCTTATATATAGTGCCTGAAATTTGGATGTAAGACAATGCTAAAGATATTTATCTATTCTTATATGACAGAGAGCTTTATTTTTTCTGTTTAGTATATCTAATTAAATAGAATATCAGTCACAACTGCAAAAAATTACTAATATGTACATAATGGATCTGGAAACCAATATATGTATGGTAGCTCGTTGAGATGTAGTCACTCCCTACAGCATCCATTCATAGTAATTCTGCCCGGAATCAGGTCCTTCACTGCAATCATAGCATGAAAATGCTATGCTTGCAGCTTTACTAAGGAATTGTAGGTGTGGTAGCTTCCCGTTGCTTTCCACACTGGTGAAGGATGACGATGATAATGAGAAGGATGATGATCATATGATTTGGGCCTTAAAGTTTTGCTGACATTTGTCTTACAGGTGAGGAAAAACCCTGATAAAAATCTCACCCAGAAAAACTGCCCCGACCGGGGATCGAACCCGGGCCCTCTGCGTGACAAGGCAGCACACTACCTGGAGACCACAGCGGTGGACCCCTACATCATATTTCAAACATAAAGATAGTGTAATTATGAGAAAAAATGAAAAGTTCTAGTAAATGTATATCTATAAATTAACTGTCAAAGACGAACGTAGTGACAATTTTATTTATCAATATATACACACACAAGCTCTCGTGTTATAGGCTATTCAATTTCCCGCCACCAATCTTTCTTATAGCTCAATTTTCTTCATGCAAGTTAGCCATCCAAAATTTAATTTGTAAGAAATAAATTTCAGTCATTTTCTCTTGAGACTGTTATCACCAACAAATAAAACTGTTAATTGATTTATATAGTGATATTACAAAACATTTTCTTTCGCCAATGTAATCAATATTCCTAAATCTTTATTTTATAGCTATGGAGAATTTCATAGAATTACGTTTGCATCAATTAATTTTATCTACCAATGAAATGGTTGGAGTAATATGACAGTAATTGTGTTGGTAGTACTGTATTTAAAAAGAAACTTAATGCATACCTATTTTTAGCAAAATTATGCTATTTGTAAAGCCGCTTGTAAACAAATTACAATAACAATAATAAATATGAATATATATTCAGGAAAATAATTGGAAAATCCGGATATAAGAAAGTAATAAACAAGAAAATTAATTTATCAATTAGTTGTTAGGTTAGGTACGCCTCGAAGTACAAGAGTTTGATTTTGGATCAGTCCTTGCCTGGTTTTAAAATATCTCAAAAAGACTAGTACAAATATAAATAATTAATATGGATGTATACGGTTTATGATATATGTATTTGCTTTCTGTGTGGTTATAAATATAGATGTATGAAGATTTCAACTACCATAAGGTATGACTAGGTACTATGCATGAAACTGAATTTATATTGTGTTCATTATTAATACAGTTTTGGCAGCCGAATAAATACGTCGGTGTTTCAATTTCCCAACTTTAAAATGCCAAATGGATAGTTCTGTGGGTGATCACCAGCTGTCACCCCATTTTATTAATTTTTTTTATTAAGACGGGAGCTATCCAACTTAACTTCCATCCTTAGAAAATAGGTCCAATAGTTACATAAATTATTTA
The DNA here is from genome assembly GCA_030220185.1 of Diploptera punctata. NCBI lineage: Eukaryota > Metazoa > Arthropoda > Insecta > Blattodea > Blaberidae > Diploptera > Diploptera punctata. The sequence goes on from JASPKZ010000013.1 coordinate 911,163, forward strand.
TAGCAGGGATATACGATTCCTCTAATCTGTGGAGCAAAGCAATATTAGGACTTGTTCTAGTTTAAGTCCCCTTAGGGAAGAAATTTTCTTACAGTATGGAGCACTTGCCCACCCAGCGATGTGTGGAATTTGTGTAGCTACAATAGGTAGCAGCTCTAGATTAAGAAAGCCAACTATCATTGCTGGAGATCCAACATGCCAATCACATGTTAGCCATATAGTGGCTGAATCATTCACCATATCTTTAATTGGATTATGTGGATGTGTGGCCAGCAGCTGGATGGTATGCCAAGGAGCTTCTAGGTCTCTTTTGCCATAGAGTTATACTCTACAGACACAGTATAGATTAAGATTGATTTATTTATTCTCAGGTTTTATAATGTCTTTGACATCTTTCTGTGCCCATGTCAATATTCTACAGTCAATCTCAATTTCTCAATCAGATTGATGACGAGAATAAAATCTCCCAAAACATGTTGTAGGTAAATAAACAAATATTGGAGTTATAGTGTGCTTCTAACAAAGAACAATTTGCATTTTTTTAAAAATCTTATTATAATACTATTATTCCTGTGTATGATCTTTGCGTATGCTAGAAGTAATGTATATGTATCTGCCAGCAATTCCACAAACGGACAATGGTCTCAGGATGACTATTTACATAGTGATTTGCTTTAAAATGACTTTTTAGTAATTTATTTTAATTGCAATTTGATGTTATAAAATATTAATAGCATATTTTCTTTTAATAATTAGAGTTGCATTATATTCTTATTAACATTTGTAGCTATTAAGTTTCCAATGACAATGTGAATTTATTTCGCTATATATTTATATATATAAATGTCCTAAAACATCTATGATAATCTGTGGATAATAAATAAATAAATACATTTAAAAAAACAAAATTGAAACTAATATCATTCAAACAAGAAAATATGAAATCATATCCCCATTTTTGGCAAACATATTCATGGGTAATTTTGAATCTCAGATATAATTAATGAAAGCACACCCTTTGATATACTTTTTAAGGAATTAACACTATGAGGAATTATGATGATCTTGAAGATTTCCGGGCTGTAGGCCGTGGTCTCAAGGCTTGAAGTTCCCGACGTTTTGCCAGGGTCTGCATCTGGCATCCTCAAGGGAGACACAGTCTCTGGCAAAACGTCGGGGAACTTCAAGCCTCGAGACCATGGCCTACAGCCCAGAAATCTTCTTCAAGATCATCATAGCAACTCTGGCCATGAAAGCCTAAGTCAATACACTATGAGGAATTATTTATTTAAGTAAAATTTTATCATCTCACTTAATATTCTTCTTCTTCTTAAGAAGAAGAAGATTATGAGGTGAGTGATTCAGTTTTACTTAAACACCCTTTGATGTTTAAATTTTGGTGTAGATATGTGGAATGATGTTATTTTAGTAGTCAGTCACAAACATTTGGAAGATGCTATAAACTTACTTACTCACTGGCACTATCGAACCTGTAGGTTCATGGCCACGCGGACATAAGCTCTCCATACATCCCTATCCTGAGCTAATGCTTTCCAATCATTCCCTGTATAATCTACTTCCCTCAAATCATAGTTAATGTTATTCTCCCACCTCATTCTTGGTCTACCAACTGGGCGCCTTCCCTCTGGCTTTCCTACAAGAAGCTTCTATTCCCCATATGTGCAACATGTCCTGCCCATCGCAGTCTACGAGACTTAATTGTTCTTATTATATCTGGCTTCCTACAAAGACCATGTAGTTCATTGTTTGTAGTCTCTTCTCCATTCACCTGTCTGTTCATCTCTCTTCTTCTTCTTCTTCCTTCCAAGTATTAGGCCAAGGCCTGTTACGATCCTATAGAAAATTTTCCCTCCAGCGTTTCATAGGACGGCCCAGTGATCTTCGTCCTCTTGGTATATAATTATAAACAGCTTTGGGGATCCGATTTGAACTCATTCTTTCAAGATGGTGTTTCCAATTTAGTTGGTACTGTTTAATATATTCCAAAATTGGTGTAGTCTTCAATTCTTTTAAGATATCGGTGTTCCTTTTCCGATCCCATCTGGTGTAACCCGCTGTTCTGCGCATGAATCTCATTTCACAAGCCGTTATTCTGCTAAGGGAAATTCTTGTATAAGACTTGAAAGCATAATAATAGTCCCTTCGATTGGTTGCTGGCCAAAGGAAGGCAAGACCAGTGATGGGGCTGCCATCTTATAGCCTCTGGTCAGGCTTTTCTGGAGAAGAAAAGAAAATAAAGGAAAGAAGAAATCTCTCTTTGGTCCAAAAAATGTTCCTTAGTACTTTATACTCAAATACTTGTAATATCCTTTCCTCCCTTAAAGTAAGAGTCCATGTTTCACACCCATATAATATAACTGGTAGAATAATAGTTTTATATATTTTCAGTTTAACATTTTTTTGAAAAGGAATAGGGGCATCAAGAGTCTCTGCAATGCATAATAGCACACATTTCCAGAATTGAGCCTATGTTTAATTTCTTTGTGCGTCTCATTCCTATTTGTGATTATTGTTCCTAGGTATTTGAATTCAGCCACTTCCTCAAAATTTCCCTCATTTGTCATTAGCTGTCCATTTCCATTATATAATGTATTTCTACGTGTGACCATATATTTAGTTTTATTGATATTTACTTCCAGTCCTAGTTTCTTAGTATTACTCAATAGTGTGTGCATGTTGTCCTTTAGTATCTCCTCGCTATCGGCCAATAGTACTACATCATCAGCATAAACTAACAGCTTATTAATACCATTGAGTTGTAAGCCTTCCTCATTCTCTAAAGATTTGATGGCATGCTCTAGTACAAAATTAAATAGTAGAGGAGATAGTGCATTTCCTTGCTTCAACCCATTCTGGATTTCAAAAGTGTCCGAAAACTGTTTGCCTACACGCACCCTACTCTTGCCATTTAGACACATTTGTATAAGTCTAACTAATTTTTTAGGAATTCCGAACTCCAGCAGGATACTATATAACTTCTCCCTGTTAATTGAATCGTATGCTTTTTTTTTAAGTCTACGTATAGTTGATGTACAGTACCATTATATTCCCATTTATTTTCTAAAATCTGTCTTATACTAAAAATCTGATCTGTTGTAGACCTGTTTCTTCTAAATCCACATTGATGATCTCCTAGAATGTCATCAATATAGGGAGTAAGTCTGCTTACTAATATATTTGTTAGAATTTTGTAGGAAGTTTAAAGTAATGAGATGCCCCTGTAGATGTTGCAATCAGTTTTATCTCCTTTCTTATAAATTGGTATGATAATTGATTCTTTCCATTCATCTGGAAGAGCTTCTTTTTTCCAAATCATACTATCTTGTCCATCAATTTTTCTCCCCCTGATTTTATCAGTTCTGCTGGGATCTCATCTGAACCTGATGCTTTACACATCTTCAATTTTTCAATCGCCGAATAAAGCAAATTAAATTTACTGTAGATGTTGAAGATAACCAGAAAATACAATTTTTTGGACCTAAAATTGATCAGAAATGAAGAAAAAATAAAAATAGAATTTGGAATTGACAGGAAAGAAACAACCCTACAAATATATTAAAGCAACAAGTTTCAACCACATCACACACAAATAGGCAGTCTTTAATAGTTCAACACATAGCCTAGAATTGTAAATGTCCCCATGAGCAGAGAAAAATTTAATACAGAAAAAAAACACATTAAAAATAGCAAAAGATAATGGTTTTATGAAGAAAAGACAATTCATAAAAAAATAAATAGATTAAAAAATAAAACATTGATAAACGAAAGTAGGCCTACTCTTCAGACTGACAAAGAAATTAGTAAAAAATTCAGGAAATTTACATACCATCCTTTGTCATATAATAAAAAAAAATAATTTCAGAAAATTTTGAGCAAAATTAACATTAAATTAGCACCAAAAAATGATTATAGCCTGAATAGATTAATTATTGCCAACAGAAATGAAAAGAGTAATGAAGGAAATCAGAGATTTATCAAATTGATTGCAAAGATTGTAAATAATATAGATAGGAAAAACAAAAAACAACTTGAATACAAGATTGAAAGAACACCTTAGAAATTAAAAAAATGGGAAAATCTGCAATATCTGCACATGCATGGTCAGAAAAACACAGAATCAAAGCAAAGTCCAAATTATTGAAACAGATAAATCTAAAGAATTCACAGTTTGGGAGAAAATTCACATCCAGAAAAATAAAAGGAAAGTCATGAATTTTGAAATTCCCAGGGAAAAAGATTTAATTTTAGAGTTCGTCAGTCAGCCAACAGAGGGAACAGGATTGCCAACCACCAATTCAGCAGTTAAATAGAACCGAAAATGATACAGAGAAATATTGAAACTAGTTTTTATTATTAACAGTTCACACTGAAGGATAAATTATATTTGAAGAGAAAAATTTTCTCCCAGACCGAGACTTGAACCCAGGACCTTTGGCTTGGCGGGCCAAATGCTCTACCAACTGAACTACTGGGGCAAGTTCCGATCTAGATGCAAGTTTCTCTCTTATATACGTTGTAATTCCCAGCACTAAATGCTATGAAGCTTTTGCTTCTATCTTTGCAAATGGCAGCTTCTTAGTTAAGAAGACATTTATTGGGAATTTAAACACTACTTTATAAAGCCAGTAGGGCTTCCATTGATTTTTTGAATTAATTTAACAGTTCTCACTGAAGGATAAATTATATTTGAAGAGAGAAGCAAAGGCTTCATAGCATTTGGTGCTGGGAATTACAACGTATATAAGAGAGAAATTTGCATCTAGATCGAAACTCGCTCTGGCTGCTCAGATGGTAGAGCATTTGGCCTGGCAAGCCAAAGGTCCCAGGTTCAAGTCTCGGTCTGGGCGATAATTTTTCTCCTCAAATATAATTTATCCTTCAGTGAGAACTGTTAAATTAATAATAAAAACATCAATGGAAGCCCTACTGGCTTTATAAAGTAGTGTTTAAATTCCCAATAAATGTCTTCTTAACTAAGAAGCCTCCATTTGCAAAGATAGAAGCAAAGGCTTCATAGCATTTAGTGCTGGGAATTACAACATATATAAGAGAGAAATTTGCATCTAGATCAGAACTTGCCCCAGTAGTTCAGTTGGTAGAGCATTTGGCCCGGCAAGCCAAAGGTCCTGGGTTCAAGTCTCAGTCTGGGAGAAAATTTTTCTCTTCAAATATAATCTAAACTAGTCTTCGAGTAATCTACAATTATGAGGTGAGGTGTTAAATCTAACTGTATGTATTAATTAAAAGAAACTTCATAGTGTCACTTCCTTTAAATATTAACAAAATTGTATATTTGATTTTTTGGATGATGAACATTCGGATAATGAATGTTCTACTGTATTATAAAAAATTAATCAAGCTAATAACATAACTGCTAACCTTAGTGAAAAGTAATGCATACAGTATGTGAAAACACTGGGATATTTTATTCAATTACCAAAGTTTTAAATGTCTTGAATAAAAAATATTATCGGTGTTGATGTTTGGATCATTTACCAGGTAATATCTCTGAATAGTTTACTTTTCTAGTTAATTTGGTGAATATAATTTTATTGAATGATTCATAACAACTATTGTTTTAAGTTTAAGACTGATCAATCTTGAAATGTAATGTAACTAATAAGTATTAACCAATGCTAGACAAATTGACAAATATAAGATTAGAATGAGTTATTTTGTTGGCTTTTGAAGGTAAGACTTTGTACATAGATACGAAGTAAAACAAAATTTTAATACTTATCGGTACATATTGGAAAGGAATTAATGGTTTGTGGTACATATCTGACATTATATGTGATATATGATTAAAAATTCAGTTCTTTGTTTTTTTAGAAAACTTGACTGAAGGGACACTTTGCCTCTCTCATTTTACAAATCTTGCAGTATTTGTGCTAATATTAGGTGAAACTAAAATACATAAAATGAGATAGTATCTTGAAAATGACTAATGATAGAAGAGTGGGTGCATAAAACAATAGTTATGGGCATCATTCAGTGAACAGGAGAGAATAGTTCAGCATGTCTCCTGTAAATGACAATTTTTGTTTAAATCTAGAATAGGGCATCTGGGTCTTATACTAGTGTTGTATGTATGATTATCAGAATATGTCATGCCACGCTATTCTGGAATTTTTCCTTGATTTTATCACTTAATTATTTTGTTACGTGAATACATTTTCTCTTTCTCTTTTCAGATATGGGTGGTGGAGATAAAGTTTTCCATATAGCATTAACTTTATTGTTAGGCTCAAGCTATGTTTTGAGTATTGAACCCCTGACAATTGTTGGTGGTATTGGCGCAGCAGCAGTTGGTGTATTTACAGGCTTTAGATGCAAGTTTCAAGAATGTTGTGACAACTCGTGGATAGTGAATAATTTTACAAGTGAGATTTATTTTTCAGATAAGGTGTATAAACCGTCGCACATGAATTCTTCTAAGTTCTATAGAATCGCATGCGCGAGTTGCAGGAGTTGCTCTAACGGTTAATGTAGCTTCCGGTAGATGGCTCTGAAGTCGGCATTACCAACCTTGGGAATAAATTCCCAAACGCTAAAAAAATGGACGTAAACTAACTGCCCATTTCCTAGCCTAACAAAACAGTTTGCATGCAATTCATTTCCAAATGCAAAAAAAAAAAAATGGACGTAAACTTACTTCCTATTTCCTAACCTAACAAAACAATTTACATGCATATTATTTAACAAAATATAAACTAATTTTATGTACACTAACACTAAATATGGTTTCGAATTATTTTCAAATGTTCGTAACAGCGATCTGAGAGTCGCCTAGCGGATGTTACATGAAGCATTTCCGTGCCTGTAGAACTCGATGTACAATATTCACGTAATTTATAAATTATATTTGAAGAGAAAAATTTTTGCCTAGACCAAGACTCGAACCCGGGACCCTTGGCTTTCCGGGCCAAGTGCTCTACCAACTGAGCTACCAAGGCGAGTTACGATCTAGATGCAAATTTTTCTCTTATATACGTTGTAATTCCCTATTGCCAAATGCTTTTGAAACCATTGCTTCTATCTTTGCAAATGGCGGCTTCTTAGTTAAGAAGACATTTATTGGGAATTTAACATTACTTTATAAAGCTAGTAAGACTTCTAATGATGTTTTTATTATTGATTTAACACTTCTCACTGAAAGATAAATTATATTTGAAGAGAAAAATTTTTGCCTAGACCGAGACTCGAACCCGGGACCCTTGGCTTTCCGGGCCAAGTGCTCTACCAACTGAGCTACCGAGGCGAGTTACGATCTAGATGCAAATTTTTCTCTTATATACGTCTCGGTCTAGGCGAAAATTTTTGTCTTCAAATATAATTTATCTTTCAGTGAGAAATGTTAAATCAATAATAATTTATAAATATTTAAAAATCGTAAGAAATGTTTATAAAATGGTTCCAAAATGTTTAAAATGATACCAAACGTTATTATAAATGATTGAAAAGTGTTTAGTGCATCAGTGGCATAAGAATATTACATGGAAAATTGTGTGCGATGGTTTATACACCACCGCCTATTTTTCTAATTTTTTATCATCATGTATAATTTTACCTGAAATTCATTTTGTTTAACATGGTACACCATAATTGATGGTGATAAAATGTACAATAACTAAAATACTTTTTCATTTAAAAGTTTGATGTTTGGTAAGTATTTTTGTCAAAAGTAAATAAAACAATATATTGGTACATCAAACGGCACCCATTGAGAAAACTACTTACAAGTGCAGCTGTTCCATTTTAATATAATGCTTTCATTGAAATTATAATATGCAAATAATCCATTCTATCACAATAAATTATCTTAAAGAATGTCATAATAAAACATGGTAATTTGATAATCGTAGGAAATAGGGAAAATAGTTGTATAAAATATACTATTGTTGCCTCCTATTAAAGATTAAAACCAATATTATTTTATTAATTGCAACTTTTGAAATTTAATAAGAATCAAGATATTCTGCTAACAGTCTGTGAAGAACAATGCAAACATGCACACAAGGATTCATAGTTCTTATAGTACAGCCGCAGTATATGGCTCTGAAGTTTTGACGACAGTGTTGCCAATATGAATATTCAGTGGGAGGGGCCGCTTTATGTACCACGTGGAATATTATATCATAGCACTTTCTGTTTATCTAGAACGTAAATATTATAAATAAATGCTCATTTTATTACGCGAAATTGAAAATGAGACAAAAATATGAGATTTCTCATTTATCGCTATGAAACACACTATTCTTGAAAATATTCACAATTCTAATAAATTCATGAAAAAACAATTCCATACATCACTTCACTTCAAAACTATGTTAAATGCATGAAGAACATCATATTTATTTGAAAAAAACCCTTCTCATATATCGTTAAAATAAAAATCTTACCTTTATCGTTGTTAATCAAAGAGGAAAGACGCCACAACCTTCGTATATATCATTTTCTGCCTCATCACAGCCGATAAATACATTCTCAGCTTTGACTCGTATAAGAGCAGAATTTCTTTTTTGATTCAGATGAGCCACTCGCCGTATTAAAACAATAATGGACTGACGCTGTATTGTTAACAGTTAATCACAAGAGTGAAACAGCAAACAAACTCACTCTGTTCTGCAACAAAGAGCAACTGAAGCCACGTGGTTAGCAGAAATACAGCCGACAACATCGCAGCAATCTCAAAACACACATGCGACATCAAGAGCGGTGATTGGTTGTAGCAGATGCTCACTCACACTCAACTATTTTCTTATTGGCAGTAGAGGGCGAGTTTCTCCCCTTGCCCCTCATACAACCTAATCTTCAGAGCCGCAGATAGAGTGGCCAGAGTGTAGACAGTTGGATGAATGGAAGGAGCAGGGTGGCAATCCCTAAGCTTCATCCGGTTCCTGGTAGGCCTACTCTTTTTATACAAGTTGTATAGATCCCAGAATCAGTTTGAAGAAGGAAGAACAATTTTCACCCTATGTTGCCTGGATTGAACCTAGACCATTGAGCCTGTAATCAGATACCATGTCATCTGAGTTACCTCTCACTCTCAAAGTTTAATAGCAGTTATTGTAAACTGTTGACTTAACTGTGCTTACTATCATTTAATGGATAAAAATTAAAACTGTTTTCTAGATGCTGTTGCTCTCCCCAGAACTGACCCAAAGAAATTCCTTACACTAGAACTGATATTTGCACCCTGCCTAATTGTTTCAAGTTCATCTTTTAAATCGTGAACCATAAATAATCCATTAAAATTGAATAAACCGATTACTTACTTCCTGGTGCTATAGGTCGATGTGACCTTTAGGCTCCTTAACAAGAATATTCCACCTTCAACAATCTAAAACTTTTGACTCCAGTTTCTCCTTCCTATTGCTCTAATATATTCTACTTCGTCAATCCACCTATTTGTTGGATGTCCTCTTTTTCTCATCATCATCATCATCTTTGCTTTAAGTATTTTCTTTGATATATACTCTTCTGACATTATATTTTCCGCATGCATGTATAAGCCAAACTCTAATTTTGGAATTGAAATAAAAATTTATTTTACTGTATTCACGTAGACTTTCACGGCCGGAGTTGCTATGATGATCTTGAAGAAGATTTTCGGGCTGTAGGCCATGGTCATGAGGCTTGTAGTTCCTTGAGGATGCCAGACGCAGTTTCTGGCGAAACGTCGGGGAACTACAAGCCTCACGACCACGGCCTACACCCGAAAATTTTCTTCAAGATCATCATAATTTATTTTATATTCTCACTGAAGAATCATAAAAAATATACCGGTAGCAGTATTGAGAAATAGGCAATGTTGCAAATTCCTGAGCTTACACTTATTGAGATAAAAGTGTCACACAGAATAATGGGATAGCCTTCGTCTTTTTTTGTACCTCATGGAACAACAGGGTTGGAGTGGGGTAGCAATGCCTTTTTCTCATTACTGATATCTGCCATAGTTGACTTCAGATTTCAATATTCAGTTTAACATGGGCTGAGTAAGAACAAGTTACACCTCAAAAAGTGGTGCATTGTGCCCAGGAAAATTGAAATCGAGCAACAGAGAGTGCTTTTGACATTAATGAAAAAAATGTGCGAAGGTAGATATTAATGAAAGATGCTCTTGAAAAAACTTCTCAGAATCAACAGTTTTTTCGTGGTAAGAAGTGCAAATGCTTGGAATTAAAATCACATATCTTGGAATTTGTGCATAACATGCGAGCAGATGGCTTTTCAGTGTCTGTGGAGATAATACAATTAGAAGTCCAGAAGATAGCAAACATTATGAAGATTTGTTATGAATATAAGCTGCACTCCATTTTTGTCTTCAGTTTTTGGTAAAAAAAAAGTGTAGCCTATACATGTGTAAATACAGTATTATAATTTTAAACTTAACCCCCCAAACAGGGACATGAAACTAGATGAAGATTATAATTGTAAATAACTGATTCAAAAGATATAATTTATTAATAATTAAATGAATCATGATTTCTTCTTACCTCATACTTCTATGTTTTTTAAACACAGCACTGCAGTATCGGTGACACATTGTCATCATCATCAGCTGTTTTCAAGTCTGTCAATTTTTTCTTTTGCCGGTAATTATCTAGACTGCCATCTGGTGTTCCTTTGAAGGAATTACTCTCCAAACTGCCATCTGGTGTTATTTTGAATGAATCATTTTCTAAACTGCTATCTGTTGTATTTTTGAAGAACTTTGTAATCAAGCTCGGTTCGTCCAGAATCTCGAAGTTCATAGTTCTAGTATGGTTTTTTGAATATATATTTTTTCCCAAACTGTTAAATCCAAAGGTTTAGATAGATGTTTTAAAAGTTTTGCTTCTTTTTCAATCCTATGATGCTCTACTAAACTATGTGCTTCAATTTCTCCATTCTTTATGTTTCTGAAGTGCTCTTTTTTACGAGTTTCCAAGTTCCTTTTTGTTTTTCCTATATATATCCTGTTGCAATCTTTGCAATAAATTTGATAAATTCCAGATTTTTTTGTTGTCTGGGGTATTACATTTATTATTAGTTAACAGAAGATTACCCAGGCTGAATTTGTTAATTGGAGCTAATGTTATATTAAATTTTCTGAAAATTTTTTGAAACTTATTATGAACTTCAGGATGGTAAGTAATTCCTTCAGAGGAACACCAGATGGCAGTCTAGATAATTACCGGCAAAAGAAAAAATTGGCAGTTGTGAAAACAGCTTATGAAGACGATAATGTGTCGCCGATACTGCAGTGCTGTGTTTAAAAAAAATGGAAGTATGAGGTAAGAAGAAATCACGATTCATTTAATTATTATTAATTAAACGTCATAATGTTAAAAATTCCCAAATTTAATATATAAATATAATTTATTGTTATAAATTAAAATAAAACAAAAAATCATATTTAATATGTAGGCCTAAAGGAAGTGACACTATGAGGTTTATTTTAATGGGAGTTGGAATATTCACGATTCACCTCTTATTTGTAGATTTCTTGAAGACCAAGGTTTCGATGCATTATGCATCATTATCATTTCTTTCCAAAGTTGTGAATATTCCAACTCCTATTAATTAAACATATATTTTTTCCTCATTGGAAATTATTTCTTTCTCTGTTCTTTTCTTTTTTAGAGTTGGAACTTTCATTTCACAATAATTTATTTGGACAGCATATAGCACAGAAAGTTGTGTTAAGAGCTCTAAAAGCACATTTCAGAACAGGCATAAACCCAAGAAAAGCATTGGCTATGAGTTTTCATGGTTTGCCCGGAAGTGGAAAAACATTTGTTAGCCAATTGGTAGTGGACAGTATGTTTTTAAAAGGAGCAAAAAGCAGCTACATACACTACTTCTTCGCAAGAAAACATTTCACATTAGAGAGAGAAGCTGATATCTATAAGGTGAATAACATTATTAAGAAACAAACAGATCTGAAATCTTGAAAACTATTTGTATTACACTGGTCAACATGATTTTTGTCTCATGAGTACCAATAGTTGTACTTGATGCAGTTTTTATCGTGTTTTCAAATATGTATTCGGAATTTCTCCATCACCCACAATTTTTTTTTTATTTCAATTTCAATTAATGGATTTAAATAATTACTTTTTTAATAAATGTTTTTCGTCCATTTGTCCATTGTAAAATAAAACCAAATGAGCTAACTCAAATGGTTTCAGCTATGGAAAAGAGATATCAATGCAAATGGAATCCTAATATGCTGGCTGATTATTGTTGGACCATCAAGAGGGATGCTCCACAGGTGAAATATAGCAGAAAATCATCATTTCTTACTTTCTAGGTGAGTCTGAATGTTTGAATATTGTGTAGTTATGAATGTACAAAATATTAAAGTGTTTGAAATTATAAATTCCTGTCTCTCGGAAACCTTGCGTGATGGAGAAAAACCAATATCATATTTGAATTCAGGAGAAAAAAAAACTATCAGAATCACATATTTTTCTTTCTGTGACAAAAAAAATGTTTATTTTTTGTTGCTCAGTCTAATTAGTGGTACTAGTAGTAGTAGTTGTTGTTGTTGCAGTCTTGGGAGATAAAAATTGAAACTGTGTTCTTCCCTAGACTTGCATCTAAGGAATTCCACCTTTACTGCAGTAGCAGACAAATTTTTGACAACCATTCTACTAAAGTTCAAATAAAAAAACTGATTATATTTGAAAAGAAAAATATACGCCTAGACTGGGGTTTGAACCCAGGACCTTTGACTCTCTATGTCAATGCTCTTCAATCTGAGCTCCCTAGGCCTCCAATCTAAACGCGTATTTTTCTCTTATACATAGTTAATTCCCTAACCCCAAATACTACGAGCCGTTGCTACGATTTTTGCAAATGGCGGCTTCTTCTTTATAAGAAGACTTTTTATTGGGAATTTAAACATTACTTACAAAGCCAGTGCTTCTTTCAATGTTAATATTATTCGCTTTTAAACATCTTAATGATGGACAAAGTATATTTGAAAAGAAAAATATACGCCTAGACTGGGGTTTGAACCCAGGACCTTTGACTCTCTATGTCAATGCTCTTCCAAGTGAGCTACCTAGGCCTCCAATCTAAATGCGTATTTTTCTCTTATACATAGTTAATTCCCTAACCCCAAATGCTACGAGCCGTTGCTACAATTTTTGCAAATGGCAGCTTCTTTATTAAGAAGACTTTTTATTGGGAATTTAAACATTACATATAAAGCCAGTAGAGAAGCCGCCATTTACAAAAATCGTAGCAATTGGCTCAAAATCCATTGAAATACAAGGGTCATACTGAAAGTCGTGAGCAACCCATTGTTAAAATTCAAATTTCAACAATATAACAAAAACAACTGCCCGGATCGTAATCTACAGACTTTATACCACAACATTGTCGTTTTGTGATGTCATAGCTTCTATCATGTGACCACATGCAGTGTTTCCAAAATGGCAGACATCAATGTTTCGTTTCGACAGCGCGCTGTCATTGAATTCCTTGTTAAAGAGGAACAATCTGCTGTTGATATTCACCAAAGACTTCAATGTGCTTATGGAGATGCCTGCATGGGTGCCAGCAGTGTTAGGAGATGGGTGAAACATTTTAAAGATGGGAACACGAGTATCAAAGATGAGCCTCGTAGCGGTCGCCCACTCTCTGCCTCCACGGATTGCAACAAGGAAAGAGTTGATGCGCTCATTAGAGACGACAGGCGTATCACAGTGAATGAAATCGCTACAAAACTTGCAGTAGGACACAGTGCAGTGCAAGAAATGATTCACAGCTTAGGTTACCGAAAAGTTAGTGCCCATTGGGTTCCACGTTTATTGAGTGAAGACCACAAACTTCAGAGAAGAACCATCACCCATAACCTTCTTCAGAGATTTCAAAATGAAGGTGATTATTTTTTGACGAGTATTGTGACAGGTGACGAAAGCTGGTTTCATCGCTACGAGCCTGAAACAAAACGCCAGAGTATGGAATGGCACCACTTGAATTTGCCATCAAAGGAAAAAGCGAAGACAGTGCAATCTGTTGGGAAAGTTATGGGCAGCATCTTCTGGGATGCGCAAGGTTGCATACTAGTTGAATTTCTTGAACCTGGACAAACCATAAATGCTGCCCCGCTATATCCAGACACTTGTGAAGCTCCATCGTGCATTGCACGACAAATGCCCTGGAAGGAAGATCATTCTGCAACACGATAACGCGCGTCCTCACACTGCTCGTGCCACTGTGGAGAAGATCAGGACATTTGGGTGGGAAACTCTTCCACATCCTCCCTATAGTCCCGATTTGGCACCCTCCGACTACCATCTTTTCGGTTCTGTGAAGGAGCAGATGAGAGGTCAACGCTACGAGATGCTGGAGGATATTCGGAAAGCAGTGCATCAGTGTCTTCGAGCAGCTGGAACGGACTTCTATCATAAGGGAATTTTCAAGCTTGTAGAACGCTGGACAAAATGTGTGCAAAGAAATGGAGACTATGTTGAAAAGTAGCACAAAGGTCTGTAGATTAACATGGTGTACTTGGTTTGTCTAAAATAAATATTATGATTGTTTAAAAAAATGTTGCTCATGACTTTCAGTACGACCCTCGTATTATTGTTTTTTCCCTGATTATTTAATTCAAGCTGTTATACATATATCCAATCTTAATGCAGAGATGATGATACTTTTTTATATGTGAAGATGCTGTAAAAAAATCAGAAATTGCTCCATTGTAATAGCATGAAAATATCATGGAAGCCAAGGTGTCTAGTTATCATAGTATAATAATTTTGATGTTTGCATATACTTGGTCTTTGTATTTTATTAATGATGCTTTTTTTAAAGCTTAAGTCATTATAGACTTGCAATTCAAATCTGGGCATGTTCAGAGTCCTCTTCTTTCAGACTTGAAGGTTTACATACCACAAATATATATATAGGTCTACTACAGCTTTACTTCCCTTCTAAAGGAAGCAATTCTCAGGAATTTTATGCTCTGAAAGAAATAATTGACCCTGGCTGGGTTTGAACCTGCAAAACCTCAGAACAAGATAAAAGCATGATAACCACTAATCCAATGGGACCAACCTGTGTATGTATATACATACATACAAACATACATACATACCAATATATAAACCAAATGTTTATTTTGATATGTATATTAAATGCTATTAAAATTTGCAGATACATTTAATGGATTGGATCAGAGGAATGTCACTCTATGTGAAAGATCTCTATTTGTATTTGATGAAGTTGATAAAATGCCAGAGGGAGTCCTGGATGCAGTGAAACCTTTCATAGATTATCATGAACATATTGATGGAATTGATTATAGGTATGAAGTTAAGATTAAACTCATATATAGTTACTAGTACTAAAGTCTGTAAAATTAACTTACTGACATACTGATAAAAAAGATTTCAAAATATGGTGTTAAGAAATTTTCGTAACACTGCAGGTAAGATAAAGGAACATGCACGTACACACACGTGCATACACACAAACACACAAACAAAAACACACACACATAAACAAAAACCACACACACAAACAAAAACACACGCTCACACACACAAACAAAAAAACACACACACAAATAAAAACACATACACACACAAACACACACACACATAAACAAAAACCACACAAACAAACAAAAACACACACACACAAACAAAAAAAACAAATACACACACGAACACAAAAACAGACACACAAATACACACACATATACACAAAAAAACACACACACAAATTTACACACACATAAAGAAAACACACACACAAATACACACACACACAAAAACACATACAAAAAACCACACAGAGACACACAAAAAGACACACATATACACAAACACACACACATGCAAACACACACACACACACACACACACACATATATATATAATATATATATATGATGTAACTAAATTTCCATTACAGGCTTTGAGGACATGTAGTGGGGACCAAGACAGTTAAGCTTAACATAAGAACTCATTCAGTGAGTGAAGTGAATGAGTCACTTCTTATCTTACGTCATACTTTATGTTTTTTTAAACATGGAAACTCCTAATGATGTTTTTATTATTGATTTAACATTTCTCAATGAAAGATAAATTAAATTTGAAGAGAAAAATTATACGCTCAGACCGGGACTTCTCTTCAAATATGATTTATCCATCATTGAGATGTATGAAATTAATAATAAGAACATGGAAACTCCTCTTGAAAACTGCAGTTCCTGTGTTTAAAAGGAACAAAGTATGAGGTAAGATATGAAGTGACCTCATACATTCATTGAATTAAGAACCTCATATTGTTATTTCCCATATTTAAACTATGAATAAGAACTCATATCCAGAAACGTACCATTTTCCCGCTACACGCAAAAAAAGTTTCCGGACATGAGTTCCTATGCTTACCCAGACTGTAATCCTGAATATGAGTGCAAATTAATTGGTTCCAAGTTATTCCTAAAAAAAGTAAGAATAAATAACATCTTATAATGTTGATTCCTAAAAAAGTTAATTAACAAAATATACCTTTACTTCTTAACCCGTTTTGAAGTAAAACATGGTATGTACTATACTTACCAAGTTTTACAGCCCCTTCCGCATTTGATATATGTAAAGAAAGTAAATTTTGTACTTTTTTATTTATCAACTATGAGTTGAGTATGTGGTAAATGAACTTTGTAATACATAAATGCAATGTATGATTTGGAATTAAACAAAAATTGTTTCATTATGTTCCGCAGAATATTAAAACAAAGTGAAATTTTTATTGCAACTATTAAAAAACAGGAATTCTTATTAGGATGAAAACAAGGTATCTGCATGTACCCCTCCTCTATCATTAATTCTTATATCAAGAGAAATAACATTATGAGAAGCAGCTAATAAAATTTTATTTCTCAATAGACACAAAATACTTGTGCAACATAATTAAGTGATTTTTGATGAAACAAAATACTTAATATTAAAACAAATTACTTAATATTATCATCAAAACTTAACAATCAATTTCCCAACAATTTTCATTTTGTTAGTTAACATGTTTACAATCAAGTGCCTCATTTGTTAGTGAGACAAAATTGTTGTATTTGTAGGGGATGTTTTTTAAAAGATCAATATTATGTTACTGGACAATAAAATTTTGGAGCAGGTGAATAATTTTACATATCTAGGATGCAATATCTCATATGAAGAAGAAAAGGATGTAAATGCAAAAATATCTAAATTTTTAAGAATTTTAGGGTTAATAAATTCTATCTTCAAGCCACAGTTAGTCCAAAAGCATTCAAGACTGAAAGTGTATAAAACACTGGCTCTTCCAACTCTTTTGTATGGTAGCGAAGTATGAACGTTGAAACAGAAGGATATACAGAGACTTAGATCTGCTGAAATGAGATATCTTCGGAGGACTGCAGGATACACACTACTAGATCACAAAAAAAATGAAGACATCTTAGAAGAATTACACATGGAATCTTTAGAAAACAAAATTTCTGATTATAAGTCAACATGTTCATCGAATGGAAGATCACAGAATACCCAAACTAATGTTAAGATATCAACCTGCAGGAAGAAGAAGACCAGGACGTCCACTCAAAAGACTTCTGGATGGTGTTTCTCTTGAGGCCGAAACAGGTCAACAAATGGCCTAAATTCGTGAATGTACTATGATGATGATGATATTTTGTTAAAAATATTGGATACTTAGATAAAAGTGACAAAAATACTTCAAAGACGATTAGTAAGATATCATTGATTACTTAAACTGCCCTGCACTTAGAATATTCAAATATTAATATTGTTTTAGTATATTAAAATGTATGTAATTAATGGCTTTCTCATATAGTAAATAAAAATAATTTTTTAACAAAGATAAAATGAAAATGTGTTGAAATAATCACTCCATCTTAACCATTTTATGAAGGATGTGTAATTAATTTTCAGGAAAGCCACATTTATATTCCTATCTAACACAGGCAGTAAACAAATTGCCAAGAGGTTAGTTGACTTATGGCAGGATGGAATGATGAGAGAAAATATTGAACTTCGAGATTTTGAGGATTTAATTAGAACCGGTGCATTTAATGAAGCTGGTAAGTGTGAAATTTCAACTTTTAAATAAAAAATTATGTATCATTATTTTACTATTCCCTTTTTACTTTGTAAAAATGCAAGAGAAATATTTTATTTGGATTGTAAAAATTAGGAATTTCTTAAAAAGCATGTTTTCATTTTATCATAAGATAAATAGCATATTATGTCAAAGGAACTGAATCAGTTTTTTTTTTTTTACATTTACCTCATATTTTGCTCTCTCTAGTTTTTAAGGTCATCATTTAATTATATCTTCTTGTAAGCCCTTGTTTCCCTCAATGAGATTTAGGCACTCTCCCCCTACAGGGAAGAAATTGAACCATACTAATTTAATTACACTTGTTTTCATATAGATGTCATTGGAGTGGCCTGTGGTCAGTGTTCTGCCTCATACTGACATCTAGGAAACCAAGGTAGTATTAGGACAGGAAAATTTGGTAAATTTTGCTTAGAGGCCTTTTTATTCAGGCTTAAGGATCTTTTATGAGCCTGAAAATCTTCAGACTCGGGACCCACGGCTTAAAGTCCCTCCCGGAGGACTTGCTCCTTGGATTTTTCCATCTAAAAAATCCATCAACCCCGGCAAGGTTTGAACCTGTGACCCTTGGGACCAAAGGCAAGGAGCATAACCACAAGTCCACCAAGAGACATATTTTATTTAGATTGTAAAAAATTAGGCATTTTATAAAAAAAAGTTTTCCTTCTCTATTGTCAAGTATACTTTGTCATTTTTGGCAGACCCTACATGGGTAATTTTGTTAAATAAAATAAAATAAAATCTAAGAAATTGAATTGGTTAGTTTATACCACCTAGCCTCATACTTTGTTGGGACTAGTTTTGAAAGACATCACCTCCATTTTCAGCCAACAACCGACTGATGAGTTGGCCATTTAAAGCCTTGTATATCCTCTCCTGCTGGTGTAGGGTAAATGAATCTCACAATCAAAATTAAAGCTTTGCAAATTTCAAAATTATTTGAAGAGAGACCAAAATGCTAAAACAACTGAAAAGACCAACAGAAATTCACAGTTTGGGAGAAGATCTACATCCAAGAAATGGAGATAAGATAAATAATTAATTTGGAAATTGCTGGAAAAAAAGGGAGAAGATATACAACACTTCCAAAGACCATCTTATCAGTTGGTAGTTAGCTAAAAATGGAAGCGATGACATTTGAAACTAATCCTAGGTGAGAGAGCAAGACAATGAGATGACGTGTAAAGAACCTATTCAATTTCTTTGATAAAATATCTCATAGTGTTACTTCCTATCAATTTTGTGTTTAAAAGTACGAGAAATAAAGAATAACATTCTCTGAATAAGTAATAAATTAATTAAAAATGTTAAATAAATTCTGTTCATCTCACCTCATATCCCATCTTCTAATTAGATTTTCTAATTACAAGATTGTCTCGCACTATAGCCGAATGGTTAAGGCAAGATGCCTTGGCACAAAGCTATGGGACTTGTGCTGGTTCAAGTCTTCATCAGCTTTTTTTATTTCTCATTACTCTTATATGAGATTATAGATTAATTTATAACACAAACACAGTTTCTGGTTGTTTTTTTCCTTGTAACTTAAGAAGTTGTAATTAATATTTAATTTTAGGAAGTGATATTTTGAGGTTATTTTAATTATATTATTTTTAATCTGATCATCTTACCTCAATAATATTGTTCTTGAACATGTTTCAAAACAATTCTGTTTTATCGTTAGCTTGTCCAGACTGGTTTGATTTATGTTGCAACATATATCAAACCAGTCTGGACAAGCTGACGATAAAACAGAATTGTTTTGAAACATGTTCAAGACCAAATCAACATTAATATTGAGGTAAGATGATCAGATTATAGATTAATTTGTTTGCCTAGTTTTGTTAGCTGTTTAAATAAGAATATCGTTTCCATAATTTTGAAGTTTGTTGTTATTTCCAGTTATTGCTTGCATTACTGCTTTAGAATTTACCAATGGCACTGATTTTTTTAAATGACTGTGGTTTACATATCAGTAGCTGGATGAGTACTTGTATGCCATTATGATAGAAATATATTTGAAGAAAACTCCAATAGGACTAACACAATAAGTTTATTACTTTTTTCTGACTTTAAAAGCAATAAATATTCATGATTATATTTGAGAAGAAAAATATATGCCTAGACTGGGGTTTGAACCAGGACCTTTGACTCTCAATGTCAATGCTCTTCCATCTGCTACGAGCATTTGGGGTTAGGGAATTAACTATGTGTAAGAGAAAAATACGCGTTTAGATTGGAGGCCTAGGTAGCTCAGATGGAAGAGCATTGACATAGAGAGTCATAGTCCTGGGTTCAAACCCAAGTCTAGGCATATATTTTTCTTTTCAAATATAATTTGTCCATCATTAAGATGTTTAAAAACGAATAATATAAACATTGAAAGAAGCACTACTGGCTTTATAAGTAATGTTTAAATTCCCAATAAAAAGTCTTCTTAATAAAGAAGCTGCCATTTGCAAAAATCGTAGCAACGGCTCGTAGCATTTGGGGTTAGGGAATTAACTATGTGTAAGAGAAAAATACGCATTTAGATTGGAGGCCTAGGTAGCTCAGATGGAAGAGCATTGACATAGAGAGTCAAAGGTCCTGGGTTCAAACCCCAGTCTGGGTGTATATTTTTCTTTTCAAATATTATTTGTCCATCATTAAGATGTTTAAAAACGAATAATATTAACATTGAAAGAAGCACTACTGGCTTTATAAGTAATGTTTAAATTCCCAATAAAAAGTCTTCTTAATAAAGAAGCCGCATCTGCAAAAATCGTAGCATTTGGGGTTAGGGAATTAACTATATGTAAGATAAAAATATGGCATTTAGATTGGAGGCCTAGGTAGCTCAGATGGAAGAGCATTGACATAGAGAGTCAAAGTTCCTGGGTTCAAACCCCAGTCTAGGCGTATATTTTTCTTTTCAAATATAATTTGTCCATCATTAAGGTGTTTAAAAACGAATAATATTAACATTAAAATATTCATGATCTTATTCCAGGAGGTTTTCATAAAAGTGAGACAATTGAAAGCAATCTGATAGATCATTATGTCCCATTTCTTCCAATGGAGAGAACACATGTGAAACAATGTATAGAAGCTGAATTCAGACATAGAGGACATCTTTCTCCAAAAGAGACTGAAATTACGTAAGTTGTAATATATTTATTTAGTAATATTGTCAAACGGTTTTTATAAAATATTTAATTGGATTTATAAAAATTGGTTATAACTAAATGGGCAAATGGGGTTCGTTAGTCCTGCAAGACAACCCATCTAGGAGAAACAACTCCAAAATAAAATGGGGCAGGCTGAGCTCTGGAGCTGGGTAAAGGCAGTCTGCCTAGGGAGGAAACCCCGAATAATAAACCCTCCATGAAAACGGGCTACCAACCCACTTCAAGGTGTATCTTATACATTGCTCGCAGACCCAAGGATCAAGCCTGCACATCCAATACATCTTCCTCTGAGGAGTGATTTTGGAAATAAACAGGATGAAAATCCTACAAATTATAAAGAAGAAGGTTATAACTAATGACTGAAAATGTATTTTTTTATTATTATTTATGAAATGCTTTAATATCTAAATGGTACCATATAAGTCTAATTTATGATTTATTAACATATTTTTGTCCACCGCTGTGGTCTCGAGATATTGTGCTGCCTTGTCACGCAGCAGGCCCGGGTTCGATCCCCGGTTGGGGCAGTTTTTCTGGGTGAAGTTTTTATCGGGGTTTTTCCTCACCTGTAAGACAAATGTCAGGAAAACTTTAAGGCCCAAATGGCCCCGAAATCATATGGCCATCATTATCATCTTTATCATCATCATCCTTCACCGGTGTGGAAAGCAATGGGAAGCTACCACACCTACAATTCCCTAGTAAAGCTGCAAGCATAGTATGAAAATGCTATGATTGCAGTGAAGGACCTGCCTTCGGGCAGAATTACTATGGATGGATGGATATTCAGAAGAACAAATTTAGATCCATGACTTTTGAAATTCCTGGTGAACAAGATCTGATCTCAAAGTTCATCATAATATCGGTTGAAAATGAGAGGGATGTTCCCTTGAAAACTGCAGTTCCTGTGTTAAAAAAAAAAGAGAGAGAAACATAAACTATGGGGTAAGATAAAAGTGACTCATTCATTCATTGGGGGCACGCCGTAGCGTAGTGGTTAAGGCACTGAGCTACAAGCCGGAGGGTCGAGGGTTCAAGTCCCGTTGGGGTCAGGATTTTTAAACTGACCCAAACCCTCTGGCGGCACTATGGCCCTGGGGTCGACTCAGCCTCTAACTGAAATGAGTACCAGACGCTTGTTCTGGGGTAAAGGCGGCCGTCACGCAGGGCTGACAACCCGGCTGACATAAAGTGCCGATTGTCTAGAAAAAGTGGGAGCCTTAACCTTCTACTACCCCAAGGGCCTCCTGAGGCCTGTTGTGGGATCACTTTACCTTTACCATTCATTCATTGAATTAAGAACCTCATAATGTTATTTCCAATATTTAACTATGAATATTTGCATTTTCCTAAGGAGCTAATAATTTACTCTATTTTCATTTCAGAGAGGTGATGAAAGAATTAACTTTTGGGCCAGAACCACATTTTTTATATTCCTACTCAGGATGTAAAAGAATTAGTCCAAAAGTTGCTGCTATCATGGAGAAGATACTTTTTGATATGGACTAAAGTATTTATCTAACAGTATTAATCGTTGCAATGGATGAAAGCTAATGTTTTATAAATATTATTTGCAGAAAATTAAAACAAAAATTGTGAAGTCACAACATGAGAATTAGAATTTCTGTTTCTCATCAACTGATATAAGCAGGAGTAGTCATTCTGCTGTGCAGATGCCAGCTCTGCTTTTAGAACATGTTTAATTTTATAAGGAAAAAAAAAAGAGAGGAAGAGAGAAAAAAAATGACATCAAAATTTTGATTAAGTTATGTAGTAGGAAATAACACTATGAGGTTTATTGTAATTTTGTTGAGTTGTTTCTTCACTCACCTCATACTTCTTAACTCCCTCGCAGATCCGGATTTCGTCAGTGTATTTGTGACATTCTCAATGCTGTTCATGTTCACAACTGACATCCAATGTTCTCGTCTCCTGCATTGGACGTCATCTGTGAACATGAACAGCATTGAGAATGTCACAAATACAGTAACGAAATCCGGATCTGCGAGGGAGTTAAGAAGTATGAGGTGAGTCAAGAAACAACTCAACAAAATCAAAATTTTGAACCTGAAATTTGAAACTTTCAAATACTTTTTTTTTATTCATCTATAAAATTAATATACATATGTATTTGATAAAGAATTGTGGGATGTTATTTGGTGGTGGTTGAATATTATGGTAATACTACAAAATAATGCTGATTGAAATAGTATCAAAATAATTTACATTTTTGTGCAGTAATGCGAATATGCTTTTGTAAACAACAATGCTTGAATTAAACTCACGTAGCTTTAAAGTATCATTTTGCAATATTTATTATGTTTTATAATTGGCAGTTGAAGGATTTGGGGAAAAAACCAGGTAACTCCATTTTAGTACTTTCTGATATAATTAAAAAAATATATTGTTTTAAAGATGAAGTATGCTTTCTGTAAAGTTCAGACTGTCACATATTGACACAATTTCTATGTTATTTGACAGTTTGAATTTTCAGAAAGCTTAATTCATCTTTAAAATAATTTTTTTTTTTTACTTTGTTAGAGAGTATTAAAATGGATCTACCTGGTTTTCCCCAAATCCCTCCTTGAACTTATCTAACCCATTATATAATATATAAAATTCAATAATCCAACTTTACTCATGAAAGACTGAGATGAATTCCAATAGTGCTGGAATTACATTTTCATAAATATTTAAAGGTTCATTTGTCTTCTCTACATTCCTGAAAAATTGCAACCTAGTTCTGTAATCAGTGCTAAATAAAAAAAATGATTTTATTGGTCTTACATAATCTGAAATACATATCACCTCTTTTGTTTAAAAAAAATAAGTCAGCCCAAAAAATAAATTTTACAAGAGAGAAAAGAAAAAAAAAATTAACTTAGTCGTTTTTACTTAATTCTTATTTGTAGACACTTTAACATCTAGATTATACAATCTCTGGGATCTTTAGAGTGTAGAGAGTAACCTTAAGTTTTTATTGACCACGTATTTGTATGTATACAGGGTGTTGCAAAAAACACCACAATGGAGGTAAGGTGGTATGTTGAGATATGTTGATCATTTTTTAATAAGGTAACTATATCTGCAAATTATACTTTTCATACTATGAGTAGCTAACTTCTCAAAAGTTCTGTTAGTTGGATTTCAAGACTTAATACTGTTACAGTCACGTCAAGTTTTCAAAATGTTTACCTCCCATCTCATTGCAGAGCGTACATCGGCGGTGTAGTGATTGGCACACACGTTCAAATACGCCTGCCCTTGTTTGAATTATTTCTGTAGCAGCATGGATTCAGGCTATAAGATCCATATGTGACTCTACTGGAGTCTGATAAACAGACTGTTTCATGTCGTCCCACAAAATGTAGTCGAGAGGTTTAAGATCAGGTGATCTTGGAGCACATGGGACTGGTCCCCCTCTGCCAATCCATCGACCATCGACCTGGATACGTGGTATCCAAATTCTCCTCACATTGGCATGGAAGTGAACTGGAGCTCCATCATGTTATAGCCACATTCCGTTGTAAAGCCACATATCACAGGTTCCATACCTGTGAGGTGTTGTCACGTAATGAGTCTTCAAATCCTTCGAACTAACACTGATCTTACGACATAATTAACTAGTCATAGTGTGAAAATGCATCATTTCCAGACATTGGTATCTTATTAAAAATGATCAACATCACTCAATAATATTTAAATTAATATTGGGAAGTAAACATTATGAGGTTATATCATTAATAGCGAGTGGAGAACATATTTTTAATGACTCACCTCATATAATTTCAAATTTCTTTGATACTGGCAGTTTCAGACAATATCTTTTCCCTCTTCAGTCATGGCTTCCACTCAGAGAATTTCATCAGTGGAAGCCATGGCTGAAGAGGGACAATATTCGATGTTTTTATTATTAATTTCATACATCTCAATGATGGATAAATCATATTTAAAGAGAAAAATTATACGCTCAGACCGGGACTTGAACCCGGGACCCTTGGTTTTCTAGTCCAAGTGCTCTACCATTTGAGCTACCTGAGCAAGTACCGATCTAAACGCAAATCTTTCTCTATATACGTTGTAATTCCCGCCCACCAAATGCTTGAAGCCTTTGCTTCTATCTTTGCAAATGGCGGCTCCTATATTAAGAAGACATATTTGGGAATTATACATTACATTATAAATGCCAGTACGGCTATTTTCAATGTTTTTATTATTAATTTCATACATCTCAATGATGGATAAATCATAGGGACAATATTGTCTGAAAGTGCCAGTATCAAAGAAATTTGAAATTATATGAGGTGAGTCATTAAAAATATATTCTCCACTCGCTATTAATCATACAATAATACTACCTCACCTCCATTGTTGGTGTTTTTTTTTTTGCAACACTCTGTATATAATAAAAATCAAAGAAAAATTGGACTTGGTTTTTAATGAAAGGTGATGATGTGCAATGTTACTAGATGGAGATATTACATTAAGAAATGAGTTCTCCAAAATAGAGTATTTGAGAATAAAGTTCTTAGGAAAATTTTTGGACCAAAGAGAGATGAACAGACAGGTGAATGGAGAAGACTACATAACAATGAACTACATGGTCTTTATAGGAAGCCAGATATAATAAGAACAGTTAAGTCCTGTAGACTGCGATGGGCAGGACATGTTGCGCGTATGGGGAATGAAAGACGTGCATGGAAACTTCTTGTAGGAAAGCCAGAAGGAAAACGCCCAGTTGGTAGACCAAGAATGAGGTGGGAGAACAACATTAACTATGATTTGAGGGAAGTAGATTATACAGGGAATGATTGGAAAGCATTAGCTCAGGATAGGGATGTATGGAGAGCTTATGTCCGTGCGGCCATGAACCTATGGGTTCGATAGTGCCAGTGAGTGAGTGTGAGTTCTCCAAAATAAGAATTTGCAACTAAAGCGCTGATAATTCATGTGTCTATATATAGTGACGGTCTAGATTCCTTGAACAGTATTTACTCCTATTATCATTTGTGCAACCGTATTTAATAGACCACATATCAACATTTAATTTTAAGGAATTATTCACTCAGTTACTAAAAGAAAATTTGAAATATGATCATGGTTTTTAAATTTTTTATTGTTTCCATGACAACTATAAAAATCTGAAAATCCATGGCTATTTATTAAAAAAACAAAGTCTGAACCACAACCATAGATTTTATGTTTTTATATATAATTTTCATGGAAACAATAAACAAAATCATAATTTTTTGTTGATTGAATCAACTTTAATTACTTGTATTTTATATTCAATAAATTCATGCATCATTGTGTACATCCTCAGCTATTAATCAAATCCTAGTTTTTTTTAGATGATTTCCTTCTTCTCTTTTCCGCTGACAGTTTAATGAACTTACTAATAGGTTCTTTCCTTTGGAACTTAAAAAAACAGCTATCAGAAAGAAGAAGTGAGAAGTAATCTACAAAAAAAAGCTGAGAAAGTGGCAGCTAACTTAGTGACACTATTAAACCCAGAGGCTGGCAGTCATAAGCTCTTCATACCTAAATATGTCAAGCTAATATTTTCCAGTTATTCCCTATATAATTCGCCCATCTCAAATTCTCAAATCATGGTTAATATATTCTCCTATCCCATTTTTGGTCTACCTATTGGGTGCTTTCTCCCGGTTTTCCTACAAGAAATTTCCATGCTCTCTTTCATCTTCTATTCATGCCACACATGGGCATTGGTATATGAGACTTAGGGCCACATGCAAATACATTAGTCTCTGGTGAGCTGAGTTTTCCGTGAGAACGTGCAGAGTTTGAGTTAGCGAGTCGTTCACTGGTCATGCATGAAAGTAGTTTTTTCATAATATTGGCAAGAAATTACCCAGAATTCTCAGCGATAAAACCACTTCTGTTATTTCGTCTGCTAGAGGAACGCATTTACGCTTGCATCCCGCAAATGAAACCGTATACAACGTCGTCTGCATCGTGTGATATTACGCCGATTATTCTGTTCTTTCAGTTGAATTCTGTGGTAGACTCTATCAAATTCCTCTTCTCCGCATATACCGAAAACATGATCGAAGTCTTCAAGGTCTGACATCTTGGATAAAGCAGCAAGGTTTCAAGTACATTGGTTTCCATTGGGTTGCTTACGATTCATTCTCTGCAAAGTCACCTCGCCAGGTAGCTTATGGAATTTCGACAATTATTATTGCATGAACAAATTCTTGAGTACGCAAAAGTATTTGGATGCAACTTTCTCAGCAGAGTACATGTTGAGAATGACTTTTACGGTCTAATGCGTTCATAGATACGACCTGACAGTAGCGTAACTTTTTTGGCTATTCTTTATAACATGTGATGCGACTTTTTTTAATTCCTTCATAAACTCCTGTCAAATTTTATTCTTAAGGTTCAATTTTTCAAATTTTTTCCTACCATTTACAATGATTTTTACATTTTTTCTAACGATTATTTAAATATATTTTTTATGATATTTAACGACATACGTAGTACGAAGATGTGGCAGCCATATTGATTTTAAGAAATATTCTAAGCAAAAGCAAAGTCATATTCCAGTGCAGCTAACATAGAGTATGTACTAATTAACTGTATACACATACTTCAGAACTTACTATTTATTTTTGGGCATTGCATTCTTTCACAGGTTAGAATGCTTAAATTGCATTAGGTTGGTCTTTCACAGGATAGAGTATTTAAATTACATTAGATTAGCTTTTAGGTTAATTAAATATCGTGTATATGTTGGCTGCATCCTGTGATTCCAGTGTAAACTGCTTCGTGTTTGTTGGTGCATGTGCATAGTGTGGAACTTAGAAACATTTTTCGTGTCACATCTTGTAAAGAATCCACCCCTTTTTTTTTTTTCACTGAATTGACATAATGGGGAAAAAAATATTGTAATAAATTTTGGAATAAATATGTTGTAACATTATCATTTTAGGGGTATCACCTAAATCACAGAGGCATGAATTGAATTAACTTTGTTCAGTGCATTGCAATTGTTTTGCTCTCAATGAAAACAACATATACCACTAAGGTAGAATTTTTTATCACTCACCTCATATTGTTCTTCTTATTTGACTATAAACTAGTTTCGGAACATAGTTTCTGTTCCATCCTCAGTATCGTCACAACCATTGTTCTGTCGTCTTGAACGGTCTTGAAGAGCTGTCCTTCGCTCCTTCCATTGGCTGACTGAAAAACCTCGAAAACAGGTCATTCAATTGATGAACTTTGAAATTCCCGGTGAGAATGACCTGGTTTCGAGGTTTTTCAGTCAGCCAATGGAAGGAGCAAAGGACAGCTCTTCAAGACGACAGAACAACGGTCGTGACGATACTGAGGATGGAACAGAAACTATGTTCCGAAACTAGTTTATAGTCAAATAAGAAGAACAATTATATTTGAAGAGAAACTTCAAATATAATTTATCCTTCAATGAGAAGTGTTAAATTAATAATAAAATCGTCAAGAAGAACAATACCTTAATGAATATACCTCATAGTGAAAATTCCTAAAATAAGTAACATATACCATTGTTAAAGTTTTAAGAAATGTAAAACAGTACCTGATATCTCAGCCATCCTCAATAATTTGCAGTGTTGTTTTGTAGGAGGCCTTTCAATAACTTAGGTATCATCTTCTGCTTTCATTTTTATACCACTGTTACTTTAACTCTTATAAAAGTTAACCATTTTTAGATTTAAGTATCATATTAATAAACATAAAACAGAGCTGATCAAAAGAATAAAACATAAAAAATATTGCATTGTGATACTCTGCACTAGATAATATTGTGTTAATTAATATTATTTATGAAATGCTATACTTAACACTGATAAAATGTTATAGATGTAATTGTTTTAATATGAAATTTAATTTTCTACATTTATCTAATTTTTTTAAACTATGGCTAATTTTTTTTTCTGAAGTAGTAATGCAGAATTTCAGTATAATATATTTTACTGGCTGTGATGTAGTGGCTTAATCTGTTAAGCTATTTTAGTCATTATCAGATTAGTATTTCACATTCAAATAAATTGATAAGAGATGACATTTACAAGAGACACATAGATATACTAACATTTAATTGATCAGTCAGAACTTTGAAGTCATGTTACATGGAAGTTTATCTCTATGTGTAATCCATGGTATATCACTACAGGAGAAAAATCAATAATTGCACCTAGTCTTTTTATTATAATATTGATAATAAAAATTGTTGTAATCTGGTGGCTAATTTTTTATTGTTTTGCGCAAGAACATGTAAATACAGTGTCTGATTTATGTGGTCATGAAGATTGCCCACTACCGGGGAAAGTCCATTGATTTCCCTCTAAGCAAGATTGCCTGTTCTCGCAAGTTAACTGTTAAAACTAGGTATACATTTATCATCATCATATTTGGCATAACAACTTGGGTCAAGTCATAGCCTCCCTAAGTGTTCTCCTCCAGAACTCTCTATTCCAGGCAACTGTCCACCAATTTCAAGTCTTTGGACATCTTCCAAACTCCATCCATCCATCTAGCTTTAGATCTTACAACATTTCTTCTTCCATCTGGATGACCAATCATTATTTTTTAACAGTTTCACTATTATCCATTCTCTGGATATGTCCTGCCCATCTCAATCTAGCTATTTTAATGTCTGTAACAATGTCTGGTGACTTATACAAATTATATAATTCTTCATTATATCGCAATTCATGCCATAGCATTAACCTTGTATCCAAAAATGGAAAAAAATATTAGAAATACAAAACATGATTCAGACTATTGAAAAACTTGGTAAACATATAGCCTTACAATGGATTTTGGTGGCCCATTGTGGAATATAAGGAAATGAAAGAGCTGATGTACTCGCAAAAGAAAAAGGATGTAAAATTAAGCAGAAAGTAACAAATGCATTTTCTTATGAATCAATTAAAATAATTATAAAGAAAAAATTAATGATAATTACAATTTCAATTTAAATGAAAAAGTTGAAAACAGAAATATAAAAATACTGTTAGAAAATCCCTCTATAATTCCGGAACTACCACGAAAATATGCAGTTGCTATATTGAGGCTTATTATAGGACATGACTGCTTAGGAAAACATCTTCATAGAATTGGTGTATTAATGTCTCCTGAGTGTATATTGTGTCCTCAAGGTGTGAAAATGGACAGAGAACATTTAGCAAACTGTGTAGCTCTTCAAAATTATCAAGATGTGACATCCAAGTATTGGGAAGTAAGAAGGAGAATAACTTTGTTGTTAACTCCAGAGCATTAGCTACATACATACATCATTTTATCGTATTTGCCATTCTCCTCTTTCCTGAATAGGGCCATATATTCTTCTTAGAATTTTTCTTTCAAAAACTCCAAGCCAAGCAATGGTATTTTCAGTCAAGACCCAAGTCTCACTTCCATACGTTAGCACAGGCTTTATTAATGTCTTATACAATCTTAGTTTTGTGTTAAAAGTGAGATATTTTGATTTAAATTAAGGTATGCATTACCTTATACTTAATTTGGTATTTACCCTGCTCATAGAACATGCTGTACATGATGTCCATTTTCTCTTAGGCATATTTCATGCCTTCTCAAGAAATCTTCATTCACAAGCCCTAGTTCTTCTACTCTAATGTATATTTTCTTTTAGTTTTATAAACTTTATTTTTAAGTATAAATAAAAATCATATGTGAGATTTGGGAATCTGGGAGTTAAAAATTCCTGCATTTAATTTTGTCCCCAAATATCTGACGAATTTCAGTTAGGATTCGTTTGCAGTATGGGCTGTCACATTATCTTGTTGGAAATACATTGAGAGGTATTCAGCATTTTTTTGTTTTTAGATATAAATTATGATGCGAAGTAACATTATAAGGTAATTTACAGTTTATAAATAGAATTAGAGAAATCTTTTTACTTCTCATCTCACAAAACTCTGCAATTTTCACAGGACCGGTTTCAAGGGCCATTGCCCCTATCCTCAGCCAAAACACCAAGTGTTGAAATTCTGCAGTTATCATCAACATCCAAACTGCCATCTGGTGCCAATTTTATGAATTTTAGATTGCAAGTTTATGAAACAGATTAACAAACTTTCCATTAAATGAAGAAAATTTTAAGAAACAATATAATCTCATTTAAACATAGCTAGATTAAATGGTTTTGGAAAGAAGATAATAGTAAATAAACTAAAGATATTCAAACAACACAAAAGACTAAAAGAATACACCCTGATTCCAAAGAAGGGAAATAATTCAAGAAAATTACTTACCATCCTGAAACATACAGAAAATTAAAAAAAAAAATCATTTAATAAATCCAATATTACATTGCCACCGATAAACAAATTTTTCATGGGTAATCTTGTAATAACTAATAAAAAGGTTTATGTCCCAGATAGTAAGAAGTCTGGAATTTATCAAATTAGTTGCAGTAACTGCCGTAATGTGTATATATATATATATATATATATATATATATAGGGAAAACTAATAGGAATTTAGAGACTATTACAAAAGAACACTTTAGAAGTATTAAAAATGGTGAAAATGAAAAATCGACAATTGAAGCTCAGTTTGCTAGAGAATCACATGAATGGAAGAGTAACTAAAGTTTTGAAACATTAGAGAAGCCTTTGAAATTCAGTTTGGGGAAAGATATACATTCAGAAGAAGAAATATAGATCCGTGAATTTTGAAGTTCCTGTTAATCTCAAAGTTCATAAAATAAGCACTAGATGGTAATGGCAGAATTTCAACAGCCAGAGTTTTGGCTGAGGATAGGGGTGATGGCCATTGAAAATCAAGTTTATGAGGTCAGTTATAAAAAAAATTCTCTGATTCAATTTATAAAATGTTCAGCACGTGTTAACTCATCATATAGAGATCCCAAAATGTGACTGATGTATCTGCCACTATTTATTGTTTCTTGATAGAAAATCAGTGCAATAATTATATAGCCACTGATAGCACACCATAGCCCTACTTTTTCATCTGATGGTATATTTCCAATAAGACAACACGACACCCATAACTGCACGGAAAATCCATGACTGAAGTGTGCTAGATATTTAGGGACAGAATTTTAAGTAAGAATGCTAAAAAATAAATTTTATAAAACTAATCCCCCATGCACTAAATGAATTAAAAGAAAGTATATAAAGAACAATTAGATCAATGACAGTAGATGAACGAGTGCTTGTGAATGAAAATTTCTTGAAAATATGTGAAACATATATAAGTGGAATTGGACAGTGCATACAGCATCTTCTAAGAGCAGAGTAATAAATGTGTATAATGTAATGTATTGAATTTTTATAGGAAAAAATCAATATGAGGTTTAATTTAAGATTAAATTAAAATGCTTCGTACCTCACCTCATATCCAGTCCTCTACATAGACCGCGGTTTCAAAGCCTTGGCGTCTTCATCTTCGATACTTTCTCGTCAACTGATATTATGTCGATCAGAAGAACTACTACTACTTCCCTCTGTTGGTGGACTGATAAACCTCCAGATCCAGTCAGAATCCAAGGGAATTTCGAAGTTCATAAGTTTTTCTTTCTCGTTTTTTTTAATGTGGAATTTTTTTCCCCAAACTGTGAGTTCTTTTTGTTTTTTTCCTGTTTGTTTAAATAGACTGGCTTCTGATTCAGATAGTTTTTCGGTTTAATATGACATTGGCACTGAAGAATGAATACAGCCTAAATAGGATAATTAAAACCAATAAAAATGAAAAAAATTGAAGAAAACAAATCAGGAATTTATTAGATCAAATGCAGGGATTGTGACAAAATTTACGTAGGAAAAACAAAAAGAAATTTGAAAACTAGAGTGAAAGAACATCTTAGAAATGTCAAAATATGGTGAAGTGGAAAAGTCAGCAGTAGCTGCTCATGCTTGGTCCGTAAAACATCTAATTGAATCAAAAGCCAGTCTAATTAAACAAATAGAAAAAACAAAAAGATCTCATGGTTTGGAAAAAAATCCACATTCATAAAAACAAGAAAGAAAAACTTATAAACTTTGAAATTCCCCAGATTCTAACTGGATCCGGAGGTTTATCCGTCCACCAACAGAGGGAAGAAGTAGTAGTTCTTCTGATCGACATAACATCAGTCGACGAGAAAGTACTGAAGATGAAGACGCCAAGCCTTTGAAACCGCAGTCTATATAGAAGACTGGATATGAAGTGAGGTATGAAGCATTTTAATTTAATATTTAATGTAATGTATACCTAAAGTTTTAACAATTATAACTTGTGAGAGCATGAACGCTCCTTTAGCAGAAGTTACATGGTCTCTCAGCTTTTGTGATGCTACATGAATCAGATGCACTGTAAAAACATTTCTCTATAATAATAAGTTTTTAGAAATGCTAGGCAAACTATATTGCTTGCTTTCATTTATTATCTTAATGCTGATTCAACAATTAATAACTCAGGGCTCATGGAGAAAAGAAAGTGTGCCTTTGCACTCATTGCTTTAAAAAGGTATGTACGAGGATAGTTAGATAGTGATTTGTTTCTAAAAATCACAGTGATTAATAAAATCTCACAAACTGTAGATATTTGTACTGTATATAGATTCTATGTATGTGATGTTACAGATTTTTAAAATATCTGCAAGAGTAAAAAATTACAAATTTTTGTTTTATCATTAAAGAAAGTCTAGTAAGAGGTAGAATTTTGATGAAACCTATGTTCATGGCATGTGGAAATCAAACTGAATAAATTTAAGAGTCAGTATAAACATCTCACCTCGCAATTAGTAAAATTCTAACATATTTCAGAATGCAACAGTCAAAACAAGTGGATGGCATTCTCAAACATGTTAGAATTCAAAATTAATTCACCTGAAAGGTCCGTCTCCTCAACTTAATTAATCATTTAACTGTAGCGCTTTCGGGACTTGTCCCATCATCGGCAGGATTCAAAACTGGTGTTTCACTGAAGATCTGGTAGAGGGGGTTACATGTATTGGGTTCGTTTTCGTTTATCAGGCTGTCGTTGTGAGCTGCTTTCATGATTTCCATCTCTTCGAGTACGTTTATTTTCGCTGGATTATT
This sequence comes from Diploptera punctata, assembly GCA_030220185.1. Taxonomy (NCBI): domain Eukaryota; kingdom Metazoa; phylum Arthropoda; class Insecta; order Blattodea; family Blaberidae; genus Diploptera; species Diploptera punctata. The sequence goes on from JASPKZ010000013.1 coordinate 945,547, forward strand.
TTCTCTGTGCATTACTGTTAGGGTGTTTTCAATATTTAACATGCGATGTCCTTCATGGATAACGTGTTTTGCATAGCGTGTTTTTTGAATAGCGTGTTAATTTTGAATAAACCTCAACGGAACACATCATGAATCTTATAAAAGTTGATGTTAGAATTCATAAGAATTAAATGAATCGTGATTTCTTCTTACCTCATACTTCTATGTTTTTTTTAACACAGCACTGCAGTATCGGTGACCCATTGTCACCATCGTCAGCTGTTTTCTCGACTGTCAATTTTTTCTTTTGCCAGTAATTAACCAAACTGCCATCTGGTGTTCTTTTGAATGAATCATTTTGTAAACTGCCATCTGTTGTATTTTTGAAGAACTTTGTAATCAAGCTAGGTTCGTCCGGAATCTCGAAGTTCATGGTTCTAGTATGGTTTTTTTGTATATATATTTTTTCCCAAACTGTTAAATCTAAAGGTTTAGATAGATGTTTCAAAAGTTTTGCTTCTTTTTCAATCCTATGATGCTCTAATAAACTATGTGCTGCTATAGCTGATTTTTTAATTTCTCCATTCTTTATGTTTCTGAAGTGTTCTTTTTTACGAGTTTCCAAAGAATGGAGAAATTGAAAAATCAGATATAGCAGCACATAGTTTATTAGAACATCATAGGATTGAAAAAGAAGCAAAACTTTTGAAACATCTATCTAAACCTTTAGATTTAACAGTTTGGGAAAAAATATATATTCAAAAAAACCATACTAGAACCATGAACTTTGAGATTCTGGATGAACCTAGCTTGATTACAAAGTTCTTAAAAAATACAACAGATGGCAGTTTAGAAAATGAATCATTCAAAAGAACACCAGATGGCAGTTTGAGGAGTAATTCCTTCAAAAGAACGCCAGATGGCAGTTTGGATAATTACCGGCAAAAGAAAAAATTGACAGTCGTGAAAACAGCTGATGATGGTGACAATGGGTCACCGATACTGCAGTGCTGTGTTTAAAAAAACATAGAAGTATGAGGTAAGAAGAAATCACGATTCATTTAATTCTTATTAATTGAACCTCATAATGTTAAAAATTCCCAAATTTAATATATAAAATGTTAGAATTCTACTAACTACGAGGTGAGATGTTTATACTGACTCTTAAATGTATTAAAATAAACCTCATAGTGTTACTTATTAAAACATTAATCAAACTGAATGATTATAATAAATTAACTGTGCAATGTGAAAGCTTCGAAGAGGCTAGACTGAGTGAAATGTTTATTGCCACTGACAAGCAGATGACAGCACAGAGACTCGTTCAGTTGATTAAAGAAACAGAGTTTGAATCACCACTGCAATTTTACAATTTTATTGCTTTTATGATATCTATAAGAAACATGAAACCCATGGCTATTAATTGCAAAAAAAAACATGTGAATCTTGACTATGGTTTACAACTATTGCTGAGGATTATCAGTTTTTTGTACTGGTTAAGGAAATAAAGTATTGTGATATTTAGGTCATGTTTTTCGAATCAACTGAAGGTCTTCTCTTTCACTTCACTAGGATTAAATTATACAGGTATTAACAATCCATGGCTATCTATAGTTGAATTAATAACTGTAGATAATTCATCATCATCTTCTTCTTCATCCATTCAAATCTTAGGTCTATAGGCCTGTTAAGATCTCACTGATGAATTTTATATATAACACTTCCTTGGATGGCCCAGAGATCTCTTCCCTGTTGGACAATAATGAAGCATGGCTTTGCGAACTCTATCTGAACTCATTCGTCACAAATTATTCATTCATCCAGTTGTTCTGGTATTCATATATATGTACTTAATGTCTATAAGAAACATGAAACCCATGGCTATTAATTGCAAAAAAAAACATGTGAATCTTGACTATGGTTTACAACTATTGCTGAGGATTATCAGTTTTTTGTACTGGTTAAGGAAATAAAGTATTGTGATATTTAGGTCATGTTTTTCGAATCAACTGAAGGTCTTCTCTTTCACTTCACTAGGATTAAATTATACAGGTATTAACAATCCATGGCTATCTATAGTTGAATTAATAACTGTAGATAATTCATCATCATCTTCTTCTTCATCCATTCAAATCTTAGGTCTATAGGCCTGTTAAGATCTCACTGATGAATTTTATATATAACACTTCCTTGGATGGCCCAGAGATCTCTTCCCTGTTGGACAATAATGAAGCATGGCTTTGCGAACTCTATCTGAACTCATTCGTCACAAATTATTCATTCATCCAGTTGTTCTGGTATTCATATATATGTACTTAATGACTGGTTCTAAACATGGTTCCTTCAAAACATCATCATTGCGTTTGTAATCCCACTTAGTGTATACTGCTGTATATCTCGTGAAACTCATTTCACTAGAAGTTATCCTACTCTCCTCTCCTTTCCTCAAAGTCCATGCCCCATTTTCGTAACAAATTAGATAATTCATAATTGTTAATATAGATACTGTCTCATAAGAAATGTCATTTTTAAACAAAATTTTATTTAGAATGTTTTCTGATAAGAAATTAAATCACTCTTCAAAGTAGAACCATTAGATTCTATGGTCTTGAGCCATTTTTCAGCGAGGTTTACCATTCCTCTATGGTACCAGTCTCTGGTTCTTGATGTGAAGAATTCATTAAGACCCACTTCCACAGCTTCAATATTTAATTTTTTTTTATAATTTTATCCAAGAAATTGGCAATGAATGGTAATTTGAAGGGACAAGATCAGGGCTATATGCTGGGTATGGCAGCAATTTGATTCTTTCCAATTCCTGAATTTTTGTCATGGTTGTTTGTGCAGTATGGGGTCTGTTCAGATTTGAACCTGTGACCCTCAAAATTTCATTAACTCATTTCAGTTATTAAGAATAAAGATCTGCATCGACTTCACACCTGTTTGGAACAAATTCCCAATGAATCACACCTTCAAAATTTCATCAGATACACATTTCTTTAAAACCAACATTACTTATGGGACAACCTAATATCCATATAATAACTTTAATTAATTAAAGTTAATTAATCCATCCATAGCAATTCTGCCTGACGGCAGGTCTTTCACTGCAATCATAGCATTTCCACGCTATACTTTGCAGCTTTACTAGGGAATTATTGGTGTGGTAGCTTCCTGTTGCTTTCCACACCGCTGAAGGATGATGATAATGATAAGGATGATGATGATGGCTGGATGATTTTTGGGGACTGTTGGACCCTAAGCTTCCTGCCATTTGTCTTACAGGTGACGAAAAACTCTGAAAAATGGGTGTCCCAACCGGGAATCGAACCTGGGCCCGCTGCGTGACAAGGCAGCATGCTATCTTGAGACCACAGCGATGGACTAGTTAATAACTATAGATAATTCATAATTGTGGTTGGTTGGTTGGTATCTAATGTCGAGCACTTGATAATGAAATCATTCGTTCTCTTGCACTCCAATATTTAGCAAAAAGGCTGGTCTCTTCTACAAAAGCTGGACAATGGAGGAGATGGTTTCTTTCCATATCTTCATTTAAATTGCAAAAAGGGCATTTAGGTGAATCTGTTATGCCAATTCTGTGTAGGTGTTTATTCAAGCAGTCATGTCCCGTTAGCAGTCTGAATGTTGCTACTGCAGATTTTCTTTGTAATGTAGTAATGTCATAAGCTTGTAGATTTTCCCATTCCTTTCCAGATGTTTTGGTGGTGTATATTCTTCTCTAAGTTTATTGATGTATTTATTTGAGATAATTCTTTTGATAGAGTGAAAGGAAACTGGAGCAGAAGTTGGGTTTGAAACAATTTTGCTACCCTTTCTTGGCTAGAAAATCGGCTATTTCATTGCCTGTCACTCCACAATGGGCCGGAATCCATTGAAGTACAACTTTTTTATGTAGACGGGATAAATGTTTTATCATTTTGTGACATTCGATAATTTTGATGCTTTTGGGTGTTGTGTCTCGTGTTATAGCAAGAATGGCTGCTTTGGAGTCACATAGAATTACAACTTTTGTAAATTTTTGGATGTGATATAAAAGATTTTGTAAACTTAAGAAAATTGCTAGAATTTCGCCATCAAAGTTTGTTGAATTTGTGTTTAGTTTACGATAAAAGGAAAAAAGTGGACATACTGCACCAGCACCAGTGCCACCATCATTTGGTAGGCTGGAGCCATCTGTAAAAATATGTATCCATTCAGGAGCTGGGTATCTTAGATTTATCATTTCCAGTGACATTTGTTTTAAAATATATGGAGGAGTTTCAGATTTCATGATGTCTTCTGTTAAATGAAGGTTATATTCGATTTCCAAAAATTCTAGAGGGTTGTTTCTCATCTGCATATTTTCTTTTGAATGTGGAAGTTGCAATTTCTGTTTGATTTCTTGTACAATGCTTAGGAAGCTTTGCTGAGATTTTAAACATACTTGTGGTTTTCTTTGGGTCCAGTTATTATGGGGTAGCCTTAAAAATTTTTCATACTGTGTGACTGCTGTTTTCTCAATTTCAGATGCTATGTTTGGGTTATTTGTTAAGATTTGCATGGCAGTGATTGGTTGTTGTTTTAACGGCTCCTATTATCAGACGGAGGATTGGTTCTGCAATTTATTAAGTTTTTCCACTTTAGTAGTTACTAGGATTTCTTCACAATATTGAAGTACAGGTTTTATGTACATTGGTAGAACGTGTTTAGGGTTTTGTGTTGCAACCCCACTTTTTCCCTGCTAATCGTTTTAATAATGGTAACCTTGTTTCTATCTTTGTACATATATTCTCCATGTGTTTCTTCCATGTTAATTTTGTGTCCAGAGTTATTCCTAAATATTTTGCTTCATGTGTTTGAGTTAATAATTCACCCTCCAATTTCAGAGTGATGGGTAGTGGTTTTCTTTCTTAATGTAAATGGTTGATAATTTGTTTTCTGTATATTTATCTTCATTAAGTTCTGGGATGTCCAATTCTCTAACTGTATTAGTGATTGTTGGGCTATGGTTATTAATTGTTGACTTTGGTTTTTCGGTTTGGAGACCCATATTACAACATCATCAGCAAAAAGTAGGGTTTTTGTTTCGAGCTTTTCTATATGCTTAGGTAGATCATTAATGTAGATATTGAAGAGAATGGTACTGAGTACAGAACCCTGTGGTAAACCTCGATGTGTTTGTTGGTATTTAGAGAGGTGATTATTATTATACTTTGTAGCGATGAACCGTTGGATGAGAAAATTGCTGATCCAGAGTAGCATATTCCTTGAATGCCTAAAGTCTGCATTTTTTCTAATAATTTATATCTCCAAATAGAGTCATATGCTCCTTGGAAATCAACGAACATTGCCAGAGTGTCTTCTTTTCTGTTGAAACTGTCTTTAGTAGCTTGACTTAGGTGTACAATTTGTTGATTTGTTGATTGTAATTCTCTAAATCCAGCTTGATTGGGTGAAAGTAAATTATTGGTTTCTAAATACCAATTTAATCGATTTGAAATCATTTTTTCCATAGTTTTAACAATTACACTAGTTAGTGCTATTGGGCGATAATTTGAAAAAGTATTTGTTGATTTTTTTGTTTTCAAAATAGGTATTATAATAGCTTTTTTCCAATCATCAGGAACTTTTGTGTTCCAAGAAAGATTATAAAGGGAGAGCAATTGAGTTTTGGCTTTATTGCCAAGGTGTTTGAGAAATTCTGCATGTATATTAATTCATAATTGTTAATATCTGTATAATTTAATCCTGGTGAAGTGGAAGAGATGACCTTATGGTCTTAATTCCATCAGGTAAAATAAATTATTATTATTATTATTTTTACCCTTCCACAACAGCTCATGAACTAGATATTTGTAATTAATAAACAGAGTTAGATTTAGCACCTCACCTCATAATTGTAGATTTCTCGAAGACTAGTTTCGATACTTCTTTGTATCATTTTCAGTTCTATGTAAATAATGATACAAAGAGGTAACAAAACTAGTCTTCGAGTAATCTACAATTATGAGGTGAGGTGTTAAATGTAACTTTATTTATTAATTAAAATAATGCTCATGGTGTCAATTCCTTTAAATATTAATGGTAGATATTTGTACGTTGTATATTTTATATAACTTTATAGGCTTTTGACAGCTGGTTTCCTGCTTCTTAAAATCGTCGTCCGAGCTAAATGGGCATGGTCTAGTTCTAATAAAACTCAATGTATTGTCTACTGCTGTGGTAAAAATCCTCAGGAGATGCGCTTGTGCTCTGTGAACTCCTCAGCTGACCAATTTGTAGCCCCCAGCTAAGGAGTTGAGGGGGCACGCCGTAGCGTAGTGGTTAAGGCACTGAGCTACAAGCTGGAGGGTCGAGGGTTCAAGTCCCGTTGGGGTCAGGATTTTTAAAACTGACCCAAACCCTCTGGCGGCACTATGGCCCTGGGGTCGACTCAGCCTCTAACGGAAATGAGTACCAGACGCTTGTTCTGGGGGTGAAGGCGGCCGTCACGCAGGGCTGACAACCCGGCTGACATAAAGTGCCGATTGTCTAGAAAAAGTGGGAGCCTTAACCTCCTACTACCCCAAGGGCCTCCGGGTCTGTTGTGGGATCACTTTACTTTACTTTACTTTTAGCTAAGGAGTTGACAGAAGACAAGCACAGTCTCCTGCAACTGTAGACCAAATGTAAATTTTTATTAAAATTAGATCACACCCATTTAGCTCAGAAGATAATTTTAAGGAGCTATTTAGATTATATGTATGTTGTGTTATAGATTTTGCGAACAAACTGCAAGAGTTAGAGATTGTAAAATTTTGTTTTATTATGTCTTGAAAAAAGTTATCAAAATATATTATTTTCATGAAATCTATGACCTAAGGAAATCCCGCTGAATGTTTATAATGAATAAAACTGTTGTATGAAAAAGCTCCAAAGAGGTTAGGCTGAGTGAAGTGATTTTTGCCATTGACTGACAGATGACAGTATAGGGACTTGTATAATTAGCATCCCTCAATCTTAATTTCACTTTTTTTAAACTGAATTTTGCTACTAAAACTTGAATGCCAATGTTCATTTTGAGAATTAAAATTTGACACATCTTGTATTGATACATTAATTTTAACTCCTTTCTTTCTTACCTCTGCATCTATATGCTGCTACATAATAAATACTATCAAAAGAAAACTCATCCAAATTTGTTGGGCTTATACCTCACAGTGTTATTTTTACATTGCTCATTTATGAATTGCGGGCATGCCTTAGCGTAGATAGCTAAGGCAATACACTACAAGCCAGAAGATCAATGAAAATAGGATTTTTAAACTTTCTGGTGATACCATGGTCATGGGGTCGACTCCATCCTCTAATGGAAAGAAATACTAATGTACCGGTATTATTTTTGAAGAGAAAAATATATTAAATTAATATTGAGAAGCTAAACCTATTACTATGATAGAAATAAGTAAATTAATGAACACAATTAAATTATTGTAAATCAATGGTAAAGAGAAAAATGTTTGTAAAGGAAGGATTTCTGCTTGGATGGGAATGAAGCCTGGATTAGCTCAGTGGACAGAGCATTAGCACGGAAAGCTAAAGGTTCAGAGTTCGATTCCCGGTTCAGGCAAAAAATTTTCTCTTTACCATTGATTTACAAGAAAAATATATGCCTAGACCAAGTTTGAACCCAGGACCTTTGGCTTTCTATGCCAATGCTCTACCAACTGAGCTACCAAGGCCTCCAATCTAAATGCAAATGTTTCATTCCCAAGCGAGTATATTCTTCTTGCCAAGATGAAAGATAAAATCAGAGTTCTTGCAATGAAAATTGCAGCTATTGCCAGTGCCTTTTTAGAAGACCTTAGTAGTGTCAGAAAGTAATCCAGTAAACTTATAGATGAAACAAAATACAAAGAGAATGATGAATAACAATATTTTAAGAAGAACCTCATAATGTTAATTCCTATTATATTTTTATAAAAGAGAATATAATTCAAAACAAATATGCGGAAAACATTAACTACATGTCAAATCTATCCCTGTGTGTGTACTAGCACAAAGAGGTACTTATCTTTGATGGCTGGTCAAATTCCATGTCTTAAGGCTGTACATGAACAAATGAGAAAATTTATGTAATAATTTTTCACACATTTTTCTCACTGAAGTAAAATTTGTATATTCCCATAATTCTTCGGATAAAGTTACACATCTGCTATTATGCTTCCAGAATATTATTTTATTATCTCTTTTGAGACAATTTATGCTGTGATATTTAGTTTTATATGACAATTTTTTTATCATGAAAACATCTTGTAAACTATTTGAATTTTATATTTGAAGAGAAAGGTCATGGGTTCAAACCCTAGTCTGGGCATATAATTTTTCTCTTCAAATATAATTTATCTATCTTTGAGGTGTATGAAATGAATAATAAAAACATTGAAAGAGGCCATACTATTTTAATTTTGTTTTTCTTATAATTGTGTGAATTATTAAAGATTGTACATTTAAAAAAATCATGTTAAACATGCTTTTTTAAAAAATATATACTATATGCAGGAATTACTTTTTAATTAATACGTAAAAAGATGAGACATAGAAGGAACAGGTGAAATGTTTAAAATACACTGAAAAACATTAAAAAGAAAATATTTATCATGTTTCAACTTTTGAGATTTGATCTTGTTTTTAATATTGATTTTAATTTTTAAAATATTACATTTTATATTTAAAAATTAATTTATAAATAATTAAACTCGAGTAGGGCACCATTTATATTTTATCCTAACTGGAGAGAGAATTTTAAGTTTACTAAAATTAAATAAACTACTGGTATGATATTTTGAAAACATGTATAATGGTTATAGAAACACTATATATTAAATGGTTAATCTATGTTAAGGTCAGATTTTATCTGTTTTTATTCAATTGTTATTTATAGAACATTTAACATCTGAAGTCATATCACTTCTAGAATCTTTTATTGAATTCAGTAAGCTGTATTTGTGTAGAATATCACTTAGCCATCCTTTTTTTTCTCCTAATAACACTTGTAATTTATTAAAATTACTTTGTCAGTAGGCAAACTCTAATTATGGATTAAGATTTTTTTTTGTTTCTTGAAGTAATGAAATTTGATGTGTAGATTGAATAGACCTTCAAATGCATCAACGATTGCTAATAGATGGACCTCAGCAAGACAGGCCATGCAGGTTATCTTACAGGATTATTTAAAAAAAGTTTTTTCCTTACATTGATAAAACAGCCTAATCATTCTTCTCATTCAATAGTGTTGTATGTTAAAAAAAGTTCAATTGGTTATTTTACACCTCCAGCTTGGGCATTTTTAGCCAAAAACCGATTCAATTTTTTTTGATAGAATATCTCATATTATTACTTTCTTCAATTTTGTATTTAAAATACTATATATATTGCAAATTCTATATGCAATAGTTTTTTCTTTTTATTTTCAATGGTTGTTAAAATATATTTTATAAAATTGATATACTTACAAGGGAACTGTCAACCATTGCATGACAAAACCTACCTTGAAATTTCTCCCAGAGAAGCATTGTCCAAAAAAATTATCTGCAATTTTTAACTGCAAGGCACAGAAATTAAAGCCAAAATCTAGCAATGGCAACCCACTGTACAGAGCAGATGGACTCCCTGCTTGAGTTAGTGTGGAGTGAGTGAGGCAGGATGCGGCATGAATGGCAGGTAGTGAGAGTTATTCAATCTACCAATTCAGGAGTTGTATTACTTCCCTATGATGAAAGTTAAAAATTAAATTGTACCTGTTCGTAGGTGAAAGTTAAAAATTAAATTGTATCTGTTGGTAGGTGAAAGTTAAAAATTAAATTGTACCTGTTGGTAGGTGAAAGTTAAAAATTAAATTGTACCTGTTGGTAGGTGAAAGTTAAAAATTAAATTGTACCTGTTGGTAGGTGCTGTCGTCCTCAACTTTGTTAAAATACAGTATTGTATTTTAACAAAGTTGGGGACGACGGCACCTACCAACAGGTACAATTTGATTTTTAACTTTCATCATATGACTTCACCTCAACGGAATTTGATTTACTTCCCTATAGTTTTAATGAGAGATTTGGCACTGGATTTTAGTGCCTTGGAGCTAAAACAGCAGATAATTTTTTGGACACTGCCTTGGTTTATCACAATGCTTCTCTGAAAGAATTTTCAAGTTAGGTTTCAGCATGCAATGGTTGACAGTTTCGTTGTTAGTTTAAAAAATAAATTAAATCCATGGAATGGGAGCTTTAAAGAATCAAGGTCAACTAAAGTGATTGCTGTCACTGGCTGGCAAATAATGGTACAGAGAGTTGTGTATCATATTACATCCCTTAATCGTTAGTTTCAGTTTTCTTTATCAGATTTCAATACTTCCCATATCATGTAGCTACTCAGTTGCCCTCACAACATTTAATGGACACTGTTTCAGGCTTTATATACAACAAATAATTCTATGGTATAGGCAGCAATCAAAACTGGATCACTAATATGCCAGCTGGACATATTAACTATTTTACCACAGATGCAGTGTTAAGCTAAGTTTATTGATAAATGTTTATTTTTTTCTTCTTCTTCTTCTTCCTTCCAAGTATTAGGCCAAGGCCTGTTACGATCCTATAGAAAATTTTCCCTCCAGCGTCCTTTTGGGAAATTCTCGTATAAGACTTGAAAGCATAATAATAGTCCCTTCGATTAGTTGCTGGCCAAAGGAAGGCAAGACCAGTGATGGGGCTGCCATCTTATAGCCTCTGGTTAGGCTTTTCTGGAGAAGAAAAGAAAATAAAGGAAAGAAGAAATGGAAGAAAAGAAAGACTCCCTAGCCCTCGGATGCCCTAATAGCGTTGGCGTCGAAAAAACAAGAGTTAACCAAGAGAGGTTAGATAGTAAAGTTAAAAGAGTGCAAAACACAAGTAAGTGGAAGAAATATTTTGCACAGCTTGGGCACCTTGTGGTCGCCATCCACATATCCCCTAGATGAGGACCCCTGAGGGGATGTTTATTTTTATGGATTTATAATATCATAACTTCATGAATAACCATGACAAAAATTTAGGAAATGGGAGGAAATGAATTACTATCACTACCATCATATAGCCCTAATCTTATAGCTTCAGATTACCATCTGTTTCAATCCATTGTCTATTCCTTGCATGAAATTTTGAAAGACAAGCTATGGGGTCAAATGTTCATTGCCCACAACTCTTCAGAGAAAATCAGCATAACAAGCTTCAACCTAATGTAGCAGATTTATCATGTCGGCTATGATAGATTAGTGGTTATGCTCCTTGCCTCTAGTTCCAAGGGTTGTGGGTTCAAACCCAGCCGGGGTCAATGGATTTTTTTAGGATGGAAAAATCCAAGGAGCAAGTCCTCTGGGAGGGACCTTAAGCCATGGGTCCCGAGTCTGAAGATTTTCAGGCTCGTATACTCGATCCTTACACCTGAACAAAAAGGTCTGTAAGCAAAATTTACTGACCTCAACATCCTAGTAATACTTTAGTTGCTTGTTAGCTGTCTCATTGGGTCGGTGTATTGATTGCATACCATCCATGACATCTATGAGCAAATAAGGAACTAAAAATTAACTTGGTCTAGCAACTCCTTACAGAGAAGAGGCTATGGTTCAACAATGGGCTATGCCATTAATAGATAGATAGCAGATTTACTATAAGCATATTTGTATACTCTTTATTCTTGAACATTATATTTTCATGATTGTCCACCGCTGTGGTCTCGAGATAGCATGCTGCCTTGTCACGCAGCGGGCCCAGGTTCGATCCCCAGTCGGGGCAGTTTTTCTGGGTGAGGTTTTTATTGGGTTTTTCCTCACCTGTAAGACAAATGTCAGGAAAAACTTTGAGGTCCAAACGGTCCCCGAAATCATATGGCCATCATCATCATACTTATCATTATCATCATCATCCTCATCCTTCACCAGTGTGGAAAGCAATGGGAAGCTACCACACCTACAATTCCCTAGTAAAGCTGCAAGCATAGCATGAAAATACTATGATTGCAGTGAACGACCTGCCTTCTGGCAGAATTAATATGGATGGATATTTATGTGACTTATTTTTGTATATGTAGCATATAGTCGGACCAACGGATCTGTGCCCCTGTAGCGCTGGCATCGTTCTTCAAAAGTACACGTCAGTTCTCACACCATCTACCGCGCTCTCCTCCCACTACGTCAAATAGAAGCCTCTGTAATTAACCGAGTAGAGACGTTGCCAAACTTCCCCCAGTGTCAGGCTCTTGAATATTGAATAATGTAAGGTTAATTATTACTTCTTCATATTTAATTTAAGTAGGTCTAATGACACTGATTGATTTCTACGATTAATGGATATAGTTATAATAGTGGATATTTGTTGGTTAAATGGAAATTACATGAAGGGAATCTACATATGTTGTATTTAAAGATAAATGTTTCGTCATAAATACTTCTCCTTCACCTCGTTGTCTTATTTGGTTAGATTTGGAATGTAATCTTGAAGTCCTAACAAAATTATAAAATTTTAGGTATGAACACATAGTCATGTATCTCCTTCTTTCTCATCCGGCTATGGCGAAGTTACTACATGCTACGATCTTATTTACATATTATATAACATACTGATACTATACAGGAATTCTAATTTATGCTTATGAATTAAGCTAATGATAATAATTTACATGATATATAACATAACATACTGATACTGAGTTGACAACACTGGACTGTGCGTGCAAATAATATCCCGCAAGAAAGCTCAAAACTCTGACTAATGGGAGAGGAGAAAGAGAGAGATAGAAAATAGAGACAGGCAAGAATGCAGGGAGGGAAATGATTTAACGAGGCAGAAACGGAATTAGTGTTTAGTTTGCATTTCTTACGGGGGCACAGATCCGTTGGTCCAAGAATACCATATGTTAATATTTGTGTGTGTCTAGATAGGAAAGTAACCTATAGTAATTGTTAATGCTGTAGCAGACCAATCTAAATCATCATGCCATGGTGCAGAGCTATGGGATGCACATTTGTTCAAGTCCCAATTGGAGAAGATATTTTCTCATTGAATTTCAACCAGTGTGAGTTGGTGTCTACCCATCATAATGAGGAATTTTAAAACTTTCTTTTAACTCCAAGGCATGACAGGTCTACATGACCCCTGGCCTAACAGACAGCTGCTGGCCAGACAATCATCCAGCCAATATACGGATGACATGTGCTTAGCATTACAGGTTCAGCAATTCTTATAGCTGGTTTTCTCAACCCGCAGCCGCTATGCAAATTCCTCAAATCATGTGGGCACTGGTCCCATGTGATCGAAATTCCACAATAAAATTTTTTCTCCCACTGGAACTCAAACCAGCACAAGTCCTGTAGCTCTGTGCTAAGGCATAAAGCTTTAAACCACTTGAATGCAGCACAGGACTATGAGCAATTTAGGTAGCTACAATAAGTAGCAGCTTCAGGTTGAGAAAGCCATCCATAATGGCTGTGGAATTTGACATACTGACTAAATGTCACCCATATTCTGAATAAATCTATCAATTTCTATAAGTGCCACATGTGGATGTGAGTTCAGCATCCAGCAGGTAACCAAGAGTCTTCTAGGTCTGTTAAACCTAATTAGTAATTCTTAATACAATGAATGATAGATTTCTATTCCGTATTGTGGAATGGAAGTAATATTAAATTATAATTAGATTTGTGTTAATAAATTATTTCAATTATGATTAATTCATTATCAAGGTACTTATCATATCATGGTTAAATATATAATGTAAGCTGTCCACTTTATTAGATAAGGTAACAGAGTAGTTTAGATAAATCAGTAAAGTTAAAAATTGTTATTTCAGACATGACTGGACAGAGATATATTTTGCACATAGCATTAGTCATTATATTAGGATCAAACTATATATGGGCCATAGACCCGTTTAGTACTATCGTAGGAATAGGCAGTTCTTTAATTAGTCTCAGATGTAAAATTGAAGAATGCTGTGATGATTCCTGGATTGTAAACAACTTTACAAGTAAGATTAATATTTTTAACTTGACATCTATACGAAAAACAAGTGTAACTAAATTACTATGTTTTTATTATTGATTTCGTACATCTCAATGATGGATAAATCATATTTGAAGAGAAAAATTATACGCTCAGACCGGGACTTGAACCCGGGACCCTTGGTTCTCTAGACCAAGTGCTCTACCAACTGAGCTACCTGAGCAAGTACCGATCTAAACGCAAATCTTTCTCTATATACATTGTAATTCCCGTCCACCAAATGCTATGAAGCCATGCTTCTATCTTGCAAATGGCAGCTCCTTTATTAAGAAGACATATTTGGGAATTATACATTACAGCCAGTACTGTAATGTATAATTCCCAAATATGTCTTCTTAATAAAGGAGCTGCCATTTGCAAGATAGAAGCATGGCTTCATAGCATTTGGTGGACGGGAATTACAATGTATATAGAGAAAGATTTGCGTTTAGATCGGTACTTGCTCAGGTAGCTCAGTTGGTAGAGCACTTGGTCTAGAGAAAGGGTCCCGGGTTCAAGTCCCGGTCTGAGCGTATAATTTTTCTCTTCAAATATAAATTACTATGGTTCAAATTCTTCCCTGTAGGGGGAGAGCGCCTAAATCTCTGTAAAGGGAAAACATGGGCTTACAATACAATACAATACAAACTTTACTTGACATAATAAAGAACGAATGTCTTACCATTCACTCTTTTTTTTTATGTTATATGTATATATACACCTTTTCAATATGGTTCCTGAAACTGTATAGGTCTAATCTTTTCCTTGACCAAATTAACTAACTCACAGGCTCTATCAAACCTACAGGTTCATGGCCATGAAGACATAAGTTCTCCATACATCCCTATCCTGAGCTAATGTTTCCAATCATCCCCTGTATAATCTACTTCCCTCAAATCATGGTTAATGTTATTCTCCCATCTCATTCTTGGTATACCAACTAGGTGTTTTTCCTCTATTTTTCCTACAAGAAGCTTCCATGCCCATCTTTCATTTACCATTCATGCCACATGTCCTACCCATCGCAGTCTACGAGACTTAACTGTTATTATATCTGGTTTCCTATAAAGATCATGTAGCTCACTGTCATGAAGTCTTTTCCATTCACCTGTCTGTTCATCTCTCTTTGGTTCAAAAATTTTCCTAAGAACCTCATTATCAAATGCTCATAATCTTTTCTCCACATTTAAAGGAAGCATCCATATTTCATATTCATATAATATAACTGGGAGAATAACAGTTTTATATACCTTCAGTTTAACTTTTTGAGAGAAGTTGGGACAACAAGGTCCCTGTACTATTGCATAATAGCATGCATTTTCAGAATTCGGCCTATGTTTAACTTCTTTGCACATCTCATTCTTATTTGTAATTATATTCTTCTTGACCAAATACCATTTAAAATTAACTGATTTATGAAATAAGTATTATTACTTCTTCCATTGATGAATCAAATACCTGTTTTTATCTTCTTAAGAGAGTTATGTGATTTATCATAGGACTAATAATAAATATTCTAAAAAAAATAGAGCAAATTACATATTATGAGGTAACTGCACTACCTAGTTCCATATCAATGGTTCCAAGATAGCCAAATTGGCTGGCCCCAAAATTTGACCCTTCAAACTTCCCAAAAATTCTTAAATTCTATCTTAGCTAAATTGCTTAGTATTGTTACTGCATTCCTGCTACTTTTATTGAAAATTTCTGAAAAGTATATATTTTAATTTTTAAACAACATATTTTTCCTATCTAACTTTCACGGGGAAAAAACACTATGAGGTTTAATTTAAGAATTAAATTAATATTTTTATTACC
The DNA here is from genome assembly GCA_030220185.1 of Diploptera punctata. Lineage (NCBI taxonomy): Eukaryota > Metazoa > Arthropoda > Insecta > Blattodea > Blaberidae > Diploptera > Diploptera punctata. Next base: position 961,395 of record JASPKZ010000013.1, read on the forward strand.
TCACCTCACAAAGAGTAGGGTGCGTGTAAGCAAACAGTTTTCGGACACTTTTGAAATCCAGAATGGGTTGAAGCAAGGAGATGCACTAACTCCTCTACTATTTAATTTTGTACTAGAGCATGCCATTAAATCTTTAGAGAATGAGGAAGACTTACAACTCAATGGTATTAATAGGCTGTTGGCTTATGCTGATGATGTAGTACTATTGGCTGATAGCGAGGAGATACTAAAGGACAACATGCACACACTATTGAGTAACACTAACAAATTAGGACTGGAAGTAAATATCAATAAAACTAAATATATGGTCACACGTAGAAATACATTACATAATGGAAATGGACAGCTAATGACAAATGACGGAAATTTTGAGGAAGTGGGTGAATTCAAATACCTAGGAACAATAATCACAAATAGGAATGAGATGCACAAAGAAATTAAACACAGGCTCAATTCTGGAAATGCGTGCTATTATGCATTGCAGAGACTCTTGATGTCCCAACTCCTTTCAAAAAACGTTAAGCTGAAAATATATAAAACTATTATTCTACCAGTTATATTATATGGGTGCGAAACACGGACATACTTTAAGGGAGGAAAGGAGGTTACAAGTATTTGAGAATAAAGTACTTAGGAAAATTTTTGGACCAAAGAGAGATGAACAGACAGGTGAATGGAGAAGACTACATAACAATGAACTACATGGTCTTTATAGGAAGCCAGATATAATAAGAACAGTTAAGTCTCATAGACTGCGATGGGCAGGACATGTTGCACGTATGGGGAATGGGAGACTTGCATGGAAGCTTCTTGTAGGAAAGCCAGTTGGTAGACCAAGAATGAGGTGGGAGAATAACATTAACTGTGATTTGAGGGATTATACAGGGAATGATTGAAAGCATTAGCTCAGGATAGGGAAGTATGGAGAGCTTATGTCCGTGCGGCCATGAACCTACAGGTTCGATAGTGCCAGTGAGTAAGTAAGTAAGTATTACCTCATCTCATATCCTTTATACTTCTAGATTGCAGTTTTGGAGCTATATCTCCATCCGCAGTAGCCTCTCATCGACCGGTGTTATGTCGTTTCTTGGCAGTTTTCTTCTCCCTTCTATCGATGTATGATGAACCTCTGGATCAAATCAAAATTTGCAGGAGTTCCGAAATTCATGAGTTTTTCTTTCTTGTTTTTTTGGATGTGGATTTTTTCCCAAAAAAACAAGAAAGAAAAACTCATGAATTTCGAAACTCCCGCAGATTTTGATTTGATCCAGAGGTTCATCAGTCTATCGATAGAAGAAAGAAGAAAACCGCCAAGAAACGACATAACACCAGTCGATGAGAGGCTACTGAGGATGAAGATAAGCTCCGAAACTGCAGTCTAGAAGTATAAATGAAATGAGGTGATGTAATAAAAATATTAATTTCATTCATTCATAGTGTTCTGCTCAAGAGCAGGTCTTTCAATGCGAACTCAGCATTCTCCACTCTTTCCTTAACTCAGCTTTCCTTTTTGTATCTGCATACAAACCATTTATTTGAATATTGTCTATCATCTGATGTCTTTTTCTGCCTCTAACTTTCTTTCCGTTAATCATTCCTTCTAGGGCATCCTTCAGTAGGCAGTTTCTTCTTAGCCAGTGGCCAATCCAATTTCTTTTCCGCTTCTTTATGAGTTCCAGCATTGTTCTTCTTTCATCCACTCTGTCTAGCACATCTTTATTTCTTACTTTGTCTGTCCATTTTATACGTTCCATTCTTCTCCATATCCACATCTCAAAAGCTTCCAGTCGCTTTTCCTCATTCCGTCGTAATGTCCAAGTCTCTGCGCCATACAATGCTACACTCCACACAAAGCACTTCACTATCCTCTTCCATAATTCTTTTGCCAAAGGTCCACAGAAAATGCTTCTCTTCTTGTTAAAAGCTTCTTTTGTCATTGCTATCCTCTGCTTTACTTTTTGACCGCAGTTCATGTTATTACTGATAGTACAACCCAAGTATTTGAAGTTCTCCACTTGCTCAATGGCCTCATCTTTAATCAATGTTAATTTAATTCTTACATTTTTCCTAATTTATGTTCTTAATAAAGATGTCTTTAATTTTAATTATGAGACTTCAATATCAGGAACAGCTGTAGATTGGTGACATGCCTCTCCCTAGGATGAAATATAATAAAAATACAATAGTTGTTTATTATTAAAACAATAAAACTTATGTAACAGTGTTTTAAAAAAGCACAGTAAACTACATTAAAATCTCAGCTCTGAGACGACACTCATTCATTCAACAGTCATAAGCTATATGTAGCTAAGTTTCATATAAGATGTGTACGTGGATCTGACTAAGGGAGTTGGATATTGTGGAATTATATCATGTTTTGTGACAAATTTAAACTGTCTCGGCTGCGCAACAATACAGTATTTAAAATTAATAGATGGCGCCCTTCTGAGGAATCCATTTTCTACACTATCATGTGACGATGAACTGAAAGTGAAGCAGATATGTAGACCTATGCCAAAGTTAAACATTGTGTATAAACAATGAAGTGCTGAGATTGATGGGTGACAAAAATTTAACCCTGATGTATATTTAAAAAATGGTTGTGTGATTGTGTTCAGAAAAACACATTTTTCTGTTTTCTGTGTGCTATTTATTTTTTCTCAAAGTCCATTGTTATGGATCTCGATTGTCCGAATGAGAAAAAAAAAAACATGAAAATCACAGTAACTTATGAACTATGTAATCAATTTTTCTATGCTGGGAAATTTGCATAAACATATATAGTACTTATCAGTGCCAGTGAGTAAGTAAGTAAGTACTTATCAGCATTATGCTTATCATTAATATTATTAATTTGCCTCACTGAATGAAGCCTGTTTCCACATCAAGAGATTATTATTATCATTGGTTTTGACACTTTCAAATTTGTCACTGGTTGCCAATGCACATTATGAAAAAAAAGCACATAAGGTTCTAAATTTAAGTTATTCTGAAATAAAAACCTATAAATTGTCATGAAAGGTATATAAATCTATTCAAACAATATTTTATGATATTCTTGAATCAGCCTGCAGGTTTCCATTCTAAACTTGTACTGATTTAATAGGGTGCAGTGTTTAATATTTCCATCTGGAAATATTATTAGGGAATATGGGAGAGGAAACTGAAGACAGCAAGTGAAGTGAGAAAATGGATTCCATGAAGAGACAGCATCAGACTTTGTTGGGATTATCAGTGGCAAATTAAAATTTTTATGTTTTTTTTTTATTTTCAGTGAATTTTTTATTTTAATTAAAAAGTATACATACAAAATAAATAAATTTATTTTATATAATTTTAAATGTTCATACATATACGTATATTACAAATGTTCCCCTGTATAATAGTTTTTGTTTTATAATTTCTTTATAAATACAAATTGAAATATTTTTATTTGAAAGTAGAGTTAAAATTTCTGTAATTTAAAGAGACATGGATTTTTAAATGTGACACTGTGGGTGCAGATAGAATATTAAGTTAAAGTAATCCCACTACAGGCCTCAGGAGGCCCTTGGGGTAGTAGGAGGTTAAGGCTCCCACTTTTTCTGGACAATCGGCACTTGATGTCAGCTGGGTTGTCAGCCCTGCATGACGGCCGCCTTTACCCCAGAACATGTCTGGTACTTATTTCCGTTAGAGGCTGAGTCGACCCCAGGGCCATAGTGCCGCCAGAAGGTTTGGGTCAGTTTTAAAATCCTGACCTCACCGGGACTTGAACCCTCGACCTTCTGGCTTGTAGCGCAGTGCCTTAACCACTATGCTACGGCATGCCCCTTGATAGAAAATTACTAGCAATAATTTAAATGTCCCACTATGGGACGAGTTAAGAGGCCGTGAAACTACCACTTGATACCTACATCCAACACATGACTGGCCATTAAGTAATAATCCTCATTATCTCAAGTATGTTCAAATCTTTCAAGAAATTATAGTTATAGCTTGCAATTAAATAAAGTCCATTTTGGATTTTTTAAAACTACTAATAAATAAATATTAATCTATTGTTTTAAATAGTGAAATCTTAACATGTTTGGTGATATAAAAATAAAGTGTAATCTTAACTATTAGGTTATCTGCCAAATGCTCCAATCACATTAATGCATTAATGTGAAAATTAATTCTCTGTTTTAGAATTGCATCTTTCATTTTATGATTTGTTTGGACAACATATAGCAGCAGATGTCGTGACAAATGCTTTAAAGGCACATTTAAGAACAGACATTCAACCAAGGAAAGCATTGACTTTGAGTTTTCATGGCAAACAAGGAACTGGAAAAACATTTGTTAGCGAGTTGATAGTCGATAGTATGTTTTTCATGGGAGCAAAAAGTAGTTTTATACATTTCTTCATGGCAAGAAAACACTTTCCTTTAGAGAGAGAAGCTGATGTCTATAAGGTAAATATTATTTTATCCTGATTAGTTTTCTGACTAGATTGGAAAAGTAAAGAAATATTACTAAGCATTGAAATATCCATCCATCCATAGTAATTCTGCCTGAAGGCAGGTCATTCACTGCAATCATAGCATTTTCATGCTATGCTCGCAGCTTTACTAGGGATTTGTAGGTGTGGTAGTTTCCCGTTGCTTTCCACAATGGTGAAGGATGATGATGATAAGGATGATGATGATAAGGATGATGATGATGGCCATATGATTTCGGGGACCGTTTGGGCCTTAAAGTTTTCCTGACATTTGTCTTACAGGTGAGGAAAAACCTCACCTAGAAAAACTGCCCCCACCGGGGATCGAACCCGGGCCTGCTGCGTGACAAGGCAGCACGCTACCTCGAGACCACAGCGGTGGACCATTGAAATATAAAGGAAACAATATTTTAAAAGTTATCCAACTTCATGTATGTATGTATATACCCTATATGTCCTGCGTGCAGACAAAAGTGCTCCTTAGCAGGAGTTTCTTAACCATGCTAATTTAGTTACACTTATTTACCTAGAGATGTCAACATGTGACATGTGGTTAGCACATCACCTCAATGAGACATCTAATAGGCAACTAAGGTATTCATAAATTAATTATGGAAAATAACATTATGAGGTTTTCAATTAATAAAAATTAATTAAATGAGTCGTATCTCACCTCATATATTATGTTCTTCAAGCATGGAAACTGCAGTTTTCAAGAGGAATCTCTCCCATCTTCAGTTATCATCACAACTTTCGAATTTCATAATATACAGGAAGAAGACACATATAGATACCTATATTAAAGTTTCAGGTTTTAATCATATAACTCACAAAGCAGTTTACATTCGTTTGACACATTGATTAGTGAACATACCCATGAACAGAGAAAATTATGAAAAAGAACACATAATCAACTTAGCTACAAAAAATAAATCTGAAGAAAACATGAGACACAAGAAAATAAACAAGTTCAAAAGACGAAAATCTATTAATCAAAGTACACTTCTAAAAAGAAAAAGAAGAAAACATAAAATTCAAGAAATTCACATCCATCATCCATTGAAGCACCATAAGTTTAAAAAAAATGTTTTAAATTTCAACATACAATTGACACTGAAAAACAACTTCAGCATTCTTCTTCTTCTTCTTCACTTCCTGGTTTAGGCATTAATTGCCTGTTCCGTCTTAATTAATAGATCTAAGACTGTCTCTTCCGAGGACGTCCAACATCTCTTCTTCCTCTCGGAAAATAATGTAAGATTTTATTTGGTAATCTACTTTCTTCCATTCTTTCTACATGTTCTTTCCACTGTATCTTGTTGTTAAATATCTTTTCTTTTATGGAGTAGATCTGCAGTTCTTCACGGATATCCTTGTTTCTTATCTGGTCCATTATAGTGCAGCCTTTTACTCTTCTTAAAAATTTCATCTCGGCTGCTTGGATTTTACTTTCTTGTTTGGTAGTGATAATCCAAGATTCACTCTCATACAAAAGGACAGGGACTGTCATTGTGTTACAAAATTTAAATTTTGTTTGTTTATGGGCTTTATTATTCAATGTTCTATTTATTGTACCACAAATAGCTTGGAACTGATGATTTTATGTTCAATATCTTTATCATATCCATAGCTGATATCACATCCTAAATATTTAAAGTGGGATACTTGTTCAATAATTTTGTCTCTAATTATTATTTTTACACAGAGTGTTTCTTCCACAAAATGCCATTACTTTTATTTTACTTTCATTAGATTAATTGGATTCAACAAAAATGAGAAAATAGAAGAAGAAAACAAATCAGGGATTTATCAGATTAAATGCAGGGAATATGAGAAAGTCTACATAGGAAAAACAAAGAGAAATTTAAAAACTAGAGTGAAAGAACATCTCAGGAATGTCAAGAATGAGGAAACAGAAAAATCTGCATTAGCAGCCCATACATGGTAAAAAAAACATAAAAAAAAAGGCAAATTATTAAAACAAATGGAAATACCCAAAGAATTCACGGTTTGGGGAAAATCTACATTAAAAAAAATGGAAAGGAGAAATTAATTAACTTTGCAATTCGTGGGGAAAATTATTCGATTTTGAGGTTCTTCAGTCTACCAACAGAGAGAGCAAAAGGTGGCTCTTCAGGACGACATAACAATGGTTGTGAAAATACTGATGACGATACCGAAGAAGGATCCGAAACTAGCCTAAGAAGGAGAAGATTATGAGGTGATATAATAAAATATGTACCTGAGACTCAGTCATCCTCAACAAGGTAAGATTTACTTTAAAAACAACCTTGCATTCTCAGGTTTTCATTCTTAACTTCTTTTAAATTTTCAATCTCTTCAAGGGTATTAATTCTTTGATTATTATTCTTTTAGTGTATAATCAATAAAACATTATTAATTTTATTGAAATGATTACCTGTTTCTATTATATGTTTTGCAAAGTTTGATTTATACTTATTATATTCAAAACCTTTAAAATGCTTGATAGAATCTTGTGATAAAATTCCTTCTAATTTTAAAAATATAACATTTATCACAACTGTTGTATTTAAGGTTATATATCCCTTTATTTATTGGTGGGAAAACCATAAGTTTGTCCAAATTCCACCTCAAGAACTGAGGAAGTCAAGTCTGGCTGCCTCGCTGAAATCGTAAGCTGTGGGCTAAAAACCCACATTTCTTAAAATCCATTATTAAAGTAACCAAGCAATAGGACACAAGTCTGATGGTGTGCTTTCAAGAGGAGTGACAGGAACTACTACTATCTACCCCTTTATTTTTATATATGTTGGTATCTTCTATTTTATTTGAAATGTTGTCTAATTTATTATCAATCTTATATGCAATCTTTTTTTATTGTGTTTTTTTAGTGGTTTTTGCCAGTTATTCTTTCAATTCCTGTATAAGTTAATGTAAACCAATTTCTTTCATTTTTGTCAATTTCCCTGTTTAGTTTAGATATGTTTATTATACTGCCCTTTCTTTTATGCTTTTTAACTAATTTATTAATTACTCTTTCATTGTGATCGTTCTTATGAGCTACATATTTTATGTAGTTTAGTTCTTTGTTACAACTGTCTTTATTTGATGGTAGTTTTAACATTCTATTTATGAGGCAGATAAAGGTACTAATCTTTTTGTTGAGGTTTTATTATTTTGACCTTTTCCTCAATCATATAGATGGTCTGTAGAATAGTTAGTTGGTGATTAACATAAAACTTTGAAAATAATGAAGAAAAAAGAAAATGTTATAATTTAACTTAATATTGCAGATGCAACTGGTGGAATGGATCAGAGGCAATGTCAGTCTATGTGAAAGATCCGTATTTGTGTTTGATGAAGTCAATAAAATACCCAAAGGTGTTCTCAATGCTATCAAACCTTTCTTGGATTATCATCCAATAATAGATGGAGTTGACTATAGGTATGGTTGTACATCCTTAGAACAGAATTTGACCGACTGTCAAAAGCTAAGTCCCTGTTTACTTAGTTTCATGATGTGGTATACACAAGCAAATGGGTTTGGCATTTAGTGAATGTTTTCCAAATATTTTCTTCAACTTATATTATCTCTGTAATATTCACATGTATCAGGCATTCTCATGATCGGAACTTAGACAAGAAGATTGGTCAAATTCTATGTCTATGGTTATAAATAAATCATATGCAAATAAAGATTAGTGGCAGGTAAATCCTCAATGGAATTATTCATGGCGAATGATGAAGAAGAAGAAGAAGAAAATAATGTGAATGTCTTTGTATAGTCTCTGAAGTTTTACATTTGTTCTTATTTGCCATATGTCATCGTCACAAACTGGTCCATAAATCTTCCTTAAAATTTTTCCTTTCCCAGGTAGACAGTATAGAGGCCCCTCTACCTGAGAGTGTCCAGGCTTCACTTCCATAGGTTACAATGGGTTTTATGATGGTTTTATATAATCTAACTTTTACTTTCTTAGATGTACCTTGGCTTCATAACATTATCAAGAGCTCATAAGCGTCTATAACAAGCAGCTACTTTTTCCTTTATATCCGTTAATTTATCATTTTTACCAGATACCATAGGTCCTAAGTATTTAAAACTAGATACTTGTTCATAGCACAATCCAATTAATATAATGTTATTTAATGGTGAAATGAAATGTTTCTTACCTCTCCTCATATAAATCTTCTAAGTAGATTGTGATTTCGAGACCATAACTGTCTCATCTTCAGTACTTTCTTGGCGACATCAGAAGAAACTCTTCTTCTTCCCTCTGTTGGTGGACCGATGAACCTCTGGATCAGGTCAAAATTTGCGGGAATTTCAAAGTTCATAAGTTTTCATTTGTTTTTCTGAATGTGGATCTTTTCCCAAACCGTGAATTCCTTTTGTTTGTCTATTTATTTAATTAGACTGGCTTTTGATTCAATTAAATGTTTTTCGGACCAAGCATGAGCAGCTACTGCTGACTTTTCTACTTCTCCATTTTTTATGTTTCTAAGATGTTCTTTCACCCTTGTTTTCAAATTTCTTTTCTTTTTCCAATATAAATTTTGTTACAATCCCTGCATTTGATCTAATAAATTCCTGATTTGTTTTCATTTTCAATTCTTTCATTTTTATTGGTTTTAATTATCCTATTAATTGAATCAAAAGCCAGTCTAATTAAACAAATAGACAAAGAAAAGGAACTCACGGTTTGGGAAAAGATCCACATTCAGAAAAACAAAGGAAAACTTATGAACTTTGAAATTCCCACAAATTTTGACCTGATCCAGAGGTTCATTGGTCCACCAACAGAGGGAAGAAGAAGAGTTTCTTCCGATCGGCATAACATCAGTCGCCAAGGAAGTACTGAAGATGAGATAGTTATGGTCTCGAAATCGCGATTTACTTAGAAGATTTATATGAGGAGAGGTAAGAAACATTTAATTTCACCATAAATTAAACCTCATAGTGATTAGTTCCTATAAAAGTTAAATGTTATTTAAGTTCAGATTTATATTTTGAGTATGCTTAGTTTTCGCTCGGTTGATTTCTAGTCCAGCCATTTGTGCTTCAGTTTCCAATTGGGTTAAAACTTCATCCAATGAGTTTAAATTTCTAGTTAAAAGCACAACATCATCAGCATAAGCTAAGTATTGTATTGTTCAATTAAAAATTGTACTCATTGGATTAAGAGGTATACTCCGCATTATCTTTTCTTATTTTATTTGATATTACTTGTAAAAATGCTGTGTCAACGCCATTAGCAAAGGAGTGTGAAGCTGGTTTTGATACTGATTGTGATGAGCTTTTTGATAAGAAAATCTCTGAGCAAGCTACAGGTCATATCATGTACATTGTGAATGTGAGGTATTCATACGTAGCCTGTGCCATTGATAAACTAAGTTAGATAACTTCTAATCCTACAGTTTCTGAGGAAGTAAAATGAATGTTCAAACACTGTTAAAAATGAGACAATTCAAAGCATGTACAAGTTATATATTTCTATTAAGAATTTCATCTCTTAAAGTGGTCCCTGCCCAGAGATCCAAATGAAGGACCTTTTTACCTCCAGAATTATTTCCTTTAGGAAGCATCATGCCATATTTGTTGTCCATTTAGCACTATCCATGGAGCACATGTGACGGATGTGGACAACATTACTCCTTAGAGAAATGAAAGTAGGGAAAGATCTCCTAGGCCTCGAATGCCCTAATACCATCAGAGTCGAAAAAAAACAAGAATTAGCCAAGAGAGGCTATGTACAGAAAAGATAAAAGTAAGGAGCAAAACACAAGTAAGTGGAAGCAATGTTTTGCTCAGCTTGGGCACCTTGTGGTCGCCATCCACATATCCCCTAGATGGAGACCCCTGAGGATAACAAACTCACAATGAAACACCATATTGAATCAATTATAACAAAAGCTCAGAATCGCTCAACAATACTGAAAAGACTGGCAGGATGTAAATGGGGAGCAAACATGACCACTTTAAACAACACCTATAAAACATACATCAAGCCAATCCTCAAACATGGAGGAGAAATTATACCTCTAAGTAACAAGACCAGCAGGAAAACACTGGAACTCTACCAAAATAGAATGCTAAGAATAACAATCAGTGCAGTCAAGACTACCCCAACCATAGCACTAAGAGTAGCAACAGGGAACAACGCACTTCAAGATGATCATGAACTACAAGCATTAGTACTGCATGAGACTAAATTCAAACAAACACAAACATCCCTGGCACCAGTGGAAAACAAGTAAAACATCACTGAAAACACAAAAAACATTCAAAGACAAAGTAAATGAAATAATCCCAGAAAGAACCAAAAGCAAAGTATTATCCAGCCCACCACTCATAAACCCATTAGACTATCTGTATATAAAATCAGAACTATCGCTTACACAACCCATATCCAAATCTATGGACCTACCATGTAACATGTTAAAAATCTCCTTGGAAACCATAGATACCAGATACCCACAAGATGAATGGTTAAGGATATATACTGATGGCTCCCTGAGTAACTCAGAAGATGGAGGCAGAGCAGGGATATACAGTGAAATATTTCCCAATATATTTCACTTGGATCGTGAGCAACAAATTTTGATGCAGAACTAAAGGCAGTAGAAACCGCACTACAGAATATTTTATACAGGCCCAGTATACAAGCAGGAAGATAGTAATATTGATAGATTCAATGTCAGCAATACAAGCAATAACTGGTAACCAACAAAACACCCCAATCATTCAGAACATAAGAACCATGTATAAAATTGAAGAAGCTCAAGGTAAACACATTGTATTACAGTGGGTACCGTCGCATGTGGGATTACTGGGTAATGAACGAGCAGACTTGTTAGCAAAGAAAGGCTCCAAAATCAGGCTGAGGACAATAAAAGAGATATCCCTACAAAGAAGACAACAGGGGCTAAAACAAAAAAATACATCTCAAAAGAAAAGAACAGAATATAAAGATCTTCAAAATAAGAAATATGAAGACAGCGAAATATGCTGAAACAATAAAATATCTCCCTAGAAGAACAGCAGTAGTTCTCTTCAGATTGGAAATGGGCCATGACTATGGGATACTCCTTGTGTGGAGAAAATGTTCTCCTAAGCAAGGAACATTTGCTAAATTGCAGATAACTTGACCCCGAGAAAAAAGACAGGATAGACATTGCAGGGCTTTATTGGGAAGCAAGAGGACTAATGGTGTAAACCAAGCTCCAGCCATTTGAAAACAACAACAACATATTTCTATGTAAAGAACTTTGTGTATAAAGGTATTTTAGATTTTAAATATATTTCAAGTTATGAGAATGTTGCAAATCTACTTACTAAAGGTTAAATAGAGTTAAGATTCAATATTTTTCCAAAGCAATGAGACTTGTTTAACATAAATTCATGATCAAAGGAGAGCGTTGAAAGAATCATTTGGAAGAGTGATCATTCATGTTGTGTCTTCTTTTTCTTCACTTCACGGGCTAGGCAAATTGCCTGTTCCACATCACAGTTGTTCTGACCATCTTTTCACTGGCCTTCCTACATTCCTTGAACCTCTTGGCTTGTAGTTAAATCCTGCTTTTGGTAATCTTGTTGCATTCATTCTTTCTACATGTCTAAACCATTTTTCTCTATATTCTTTGATTTTACCACTCAATGGATATGTATTTAACTCTGTTCTTACATATTCATTCTTTATCCAATCCATTCTTGTGCAGCCTTTTGTTCTTCTAAGAAAGTTCATTTCTATGCTTTGTATTCTACTTTTTAATATTTTGGTCATTACCCAGGTTTCACTCCCATAAAGTAATGCAGGAACTGCCAATGTTTTATAAAACTTCAATCTAGTATCTCTTCTTGTTTTGTTCTTTAATGTTCTATGTATTTCCACATATCATTTGAAATTTTGACAGTTTGATATTTATGTCTCTTTCAGTTGTGTATGTTACATAATTCTTTTATTTCTATGTGACATCATAATTCATGTAGCTATTTTTTTTATTATTACTAGAAAACAAAATTAATATTAAATATTATTTTTGAAGAGAAAAATTTTTGCCTAGACCGAGACTCGAACCCGGGACCTTTGGCTTGCCGGGCCAAATGCTCTACCAACTGAGCTACCGAGGTGAGTTACGATCTAGATGCAAATTTTTCTCTTATATACGTTGTAATTCCCTCTCGCCAAATGCTTTTGAAACCATTGTTTCTATCTATGCAAATGGCAGCTTCTTAGTTAAGAAGACATTTATTGGGAATTTAACATTACTTTATAAAGCTAGTAAGGCTTCTAATGATGTTTTTATTATTGATTTAACATTTCTCAATGAAAGATAAATTATATTTGCGTCTAGATCGTAACTCGCCTCGGTAGCTCAGTTGGTAGAGCATTTGGCCCAGGAAGCCAAAGGTCCCGGGTTCGAGTCTCGGTCTAGGCGAAAAATTTTTCTCTTCAAATATAATTTATCTTTCATTGAGAAACGTTAAATCAATAATAAAAACATCAATATTAAATATGTCTAAATATTATTCCCTGAGAGTAGTTAATAATAATAATAATAATAATAACAATAATTAATTCGTTACCTCAGTCAAATATTCAAGTCAACGTTTCAATCTTCTTGTGTGAGATCATTTTCAAGACATTTGACATTTCCAGTTATCCATTTTTATATCAAATTAATTATTGTTATTATTATTATTATTATTATTATTATTATTATTATTATTATTATTATTATTATTATTGAAAACAAGATTGTTGGTGAAATAAATGTAACTGCAAACTATTCTTTATTCTGTGTGAACTTCTGAAACCAATAAACACAAAATAAATAATTATTAACCTAACTAATAACTTTTCAGGAAGGCAATATTTATATTCCTATCTAATGTAGGTAGTACAGAGATTTCAAATAAGTTACTGGAGTTTTGGCAAAATGGAACACAAAGAGAACAATTAAAACTACATCATTTTGAGAATTTAATTAAACTCGGAGCTTTCAATCAAGATGGTAAGTGTAAATCAATTTACTGTTTATGCATATGGCACATGGTGTAAGTAATATAAGTGCATAGTTTTAAAATATTTGTTTTGAGTAAATATAATAAAATCTTTAAATATTAATTCAAAACCTCATAATGTTATTTCCCATAATTAATTTATGAAAAAAATATCTTTACTTTGGATCATAAATAGCCTATATGATTTCCTCAAAAAAAAATTACAGAACCTTACTATTCATTGCTATAATGAGCTAATTTTTCACATAATATATTTCATCATCATCATCATCCAGTATCATGGCAGCTGCCGGCATCTTCCTCTCTCTCCATCCATTGATCTTCCTCCAATCCTCTGATATTCATAGCCACTTGTACCCCTTCTATCCAAGTTTTCTTTGGTCTTCCTCTCTTCCTCCTTTCCATTCCATAACAATTTTAGGCAATATTTGCTCTGGCATGCTTTTGACATGGCCATACCATTGTAATATTTTCTTTTCTATGTCTGGCTCCTCTTGTACACCCATAATTTCTCTTATTTCTTTATTTAATATTCTATCCACTCTAGATTTTCCAGCTGATCTTCTTAAAACATCCATTTCTGTACTTAAAATTCTTTTAATTTCCCTGGTAGGAATTTGTCAAACTTCATTACATGTTAAAATGCTCTGAATTATGGTTTGATATATTTGTAATTTTCTATTTTTTGTAATATTTTTGCTCCATCAAACAGAATTTAAAGCATTGATTGCTTGTTTTATTTGTGCGATTCTATTTTTATTTTCCACCTGAATGGTCCAATTTTGTTCCTAAATAAGTGTATTCAATACTAGGTTTTAGTTCTTCTCCATTGTTGAAATTTATATTTTCCATTTCTTCTCCTACACACAGATATTTATTTTTCTCTATATTTATATAAAGTCCATAATATATTTATTATTTTTTTTAATACTCAAGATACTTGGTACAAAGCCATTTGTCTTGTTGCTTGCCAATGAAGTTCATAATTCGTAATATATAAGTTTGGTCTGCTGTCATATTATCTCATATAAGATGAAGATAGACCAAATTTATTTATTAAGTAGAACTTCATAATGTTACTACCTATTATATTTTCATAATAAATTCACACTTCGTATCGTCTACAATACTGATAAGAGCACTGCACTTGGTCACGTGACCTCAATCTATAAATGAGTCATCTTCTTGATATAAAACACATTTGGGGGATGGAACTTGTAGAGATGACAGTTGCAATAGTATTTTTCCTCAGTTCATCTGGAATTGAATTTTTTGTTGACAAGAGACTACACTACTAGAGATATGAAATGGAACTTTTTTTCTTGTATTTTAAAATCCCATAATAGGTTTGTCACAAATTAAATTTAAAAAAGTTGGCACTCTTCACATACAAACTCTGCTATGAAAATTATATATTAATCAGTAATCACTCTGCTATAGTGATAGAGTACTTACATCAAATTTAAAATCTTAAATTTTTTTTATTTATAATGAATTTTGGATCAAATTCATGAAACAGTTAAGCTACATTTGTTATTGTGTAATAGTTTTTAAAATATATTAACTCACTAGTAGGCTATATATATATATATATATATATATATATATATATATAATCGAGTTGGTGTTTACTTGATGAAAATCCATATTTATTAATTAAATAAAAATAAAACATAATTTTATTTATTTTTTTCATATTTATAAATTTATAATAAATATGAAAATCAAATAAAACTATGTTTTATTTTTATTTAATTAATATATAAAAGTACAAGTTTATTTCTCCTTCTTCTTCTTCTTCCTTCCAAGTATTAGGCCAAGGCCGGATTACGGATCCTATAGAAAATTTTCCCTTCAGCGGGTCCCACTTCACTTCCGGGGGAAATCTCGTATAAGACTTCTTGAAAACGTAATAATTAGTCCCCTTCAATTGGTTGCTGGCCAAACGGAAGGCAAAGGACCAGTGGATGGGGCTGCATAATCTGATAGCCTCTGGTCAGGCTTTTCTGGAGAAGAGAAAAGAAATATAAAGGAAAGAAGAAATGGAAAGAAAGGGAAAAAAAACTCCATAGCACTCGGATGCCCTAATAGTGTCGGGGTCGAAAAAAAAGAGTTTAACCAAAAAAATAGAGTAACCAAGAGAGGTTAGATAGTAAAGTTAAAAGGAGTTGCAAACCACAAGTAGGTGGAAGACAAGAAATGGAAGAAATGTTTGCTCAGATTGGGAAACTTGTGGTCGCCATCCAAATATCCCCTAGATGAGGACCCCTGAGGGGACAAATTTATTTAAAATTTTATATACTGCAAAATATTCACATTTTAAAATGAGTACTTGCAATAAATATAATTATAATACTTCTGCAAAGCCGGTCTTCATGATTATGCCAATTATGTACATAGATAGATAGATCATCGGTTGATTAATGTCTTTGACATCGTCTGATTCCTAATAGCCAATTTTGTCGGTCCATCCAATCTCTGGGTTGTAGATGTTTCTCCTTCATATATAAATATATTCCCTGACTCCAGGAGGTTTTAGGTCTTCCTCTGCCTCGTCTTCCCTCAGATTTCTATTCCAAAAAAAATTTTGGTAGCCGATCCTCTTCCATTCGCTGGACATGTCCATACCATCTTAATTGCTAGGTTTTAATATAATCTAAAATAGTATCTTCAATCTTCATTTTCTCCCTTATAACCGAGTTTCTAATTTTTCCTCTTCTTGAAATTCTTACTGCCTTTCGTATAAAATCCATTTCCGTTGCCAAAAGATACTTATTTGTTTTTGTCGTTAATGGCCAAAGTTCTGCTCCATAAGTAATGATGATTTTAACAATTGTATGATATATATTAATTTCATTTTTATTACTTATGTTCATAGGTTATTAAAACTGTATCATCATATTCCACATCTTAAATTCTATGTTTAATATTAAATTTATCACTTCTCACCAAATGACAAATAATTTTTAAGATAAAAATTTACACCTAAATCAGGATTTGAACCCAATGTCTCTAGTTAACATTTCAAACACAACATAAAATCATAATCTATATATAAAAATGAACATGTGTGTTGCATGTTGTGTGTATGCCTATTGGCTTTATACTGTAATGTAAAATTCCCAATAAAGGTCTTCTTAACACATTCAGTACCGTAAACCAGTTAAGGCGTTTAAAGAGACTATCGTGTATGCGGCCGTCGGTCAGTTAACTCGCTTTAGAGTGGGCGCGAACTAACCACGTTTATATTCGGCGCCTAAATATTGTGTTGGCTTAGTATGTCTTGGAGATCATAGATGGCATGTAAATGTACATTTTCTATTCCCATTTGATACGTTTAACCTTGGTGAATCCCCTTTTATTTTTAAAACAAACAACACATGGAATTTGTTCACACAAACCTGCCTCCAGGTTCCAATGCAGTCGTATATGTTTCTCGTTATCGCACTGTTGTTTGTGCGTGAGTGAAACCATGGCGAAAGAAAAATATCTCACTGAAGAAGAGTGGTGAATATTTTGTATAATGATGACTCAGGTGATGAACTGATTCCTGAATTAGAAGATTCACAAAGTGAAAGTGAAGATGAACTTCCACTTCTTGAAATTGATATGCCGATACCATGTGATGTGAATCACCCACGTTATTTCACCATCAAATCCTACTAGGATATCTCCTTTAGGTATGTACAAAATTTGAATTTTCTAGAAGTAATAGTTTGTGAATAATGGTCCATTTTCTGAAGTGCCATGAAAAGGGTAGCTGGGGTATTTAAATGGCTGGCCTGTGGGTTTAAATGCCCTGCTCAGTGCCTGGTACTGAATGTGTTAATAAAGAAGCTGCCATTTGTATGAAGATTGGTGTGCTCAGGTAGCTCAGTTGGTAGAGCATTGGCATAGAAAGCCAAAGGTTCTAGATTCAAACCCCAGTCTGAGTGCATATTTTTATATTCAAATATAATCTGTCCTTCATTGTGATGTAATAAATGAATAATAAAAACATCATAACAGAATGTCTAGAACAAGGATCCCTAGAGCAATCACTCAGTATCAACCATGGCAAGGGATCCCTGGGTATCCAACGATGGCTCAAGAATGCAAGTATTTTACACAGACTTATTCAAGGATGGTGGTGATGCTTAGTTGTGACTGAGTGAAAAAGTTTAACTTGCCAGTAAATTGGAGTTAACATTACAAACTATTGTGAACACAATTATCATGGTGACTATTGCAATAATGTCATTATGTAGACATATGGGGTGAATCATAAATATGGCTATACGTTTGATCGCGTTGTGTGATGAAAATATTACCATTACAGGAAATATGAAATTACCGTTGGAAAGGCAATTATTCAAATTACAACAATGGAATAAAACAAAACAGTGTAGAACTTACGTCATTAGTCAAAATTGCATTGAATATGCAACAGCAAATTACACTTGCTGCATGGGCAATAATGTATTCTAATGATCGTGAGGCCGCAAGAAAGGCAAGACGTGAGTTTAACGTAGCATTGCAGCCCTCGACTGTGGGGAAGTGGAGAAAATGACTGCTGGAAACGGAAAGGATGCAGAAAATCAAACCTCCTGGAAGCACAAATGCAGAAACAATGAAGAGAATTGTGGAGTTTGAAGCAATAAAGTGACTTGCTTAGTGTTGTTGTAGGTGATTTGTTTTGTTTTGTTCTATTGTTGAAGGATTCCCTTTCCAATGATAACATCATATTTCCTTCAATTATAATATTTTCGTCACAAAATGTGATCAAACGTATAGCCATATTTCTGAATCACTCTGTATATATCTCCTTGCTCTTTAAATTCTTTGTACAATATGAAAATAGAATATTTTTATTTTGACAGGAGGTTTTCATGAAAATGAAGCAATTGAAAGTGACCTAATAGACCATTATGTTCCATTTCTACCATTAGAGAAATCACATGTAACACAATGTATTATAGCAGAATTTAAAAGGAGGAAAATGCCGATTCCTAGCACATCTATTATTGAGTAAGTTTTCAATTTTATTTAAATTAATATATTATTAAATATTATAATTAAATTAATATGCAATAAATGGTTATTGACCAATAGCTGAAGAAATTTACATTTAGAATGAAGTATTTTCGTCTCTTGTAATCCAAATGAGTAAGTTTCCTTATTGCATACATATATAATGAACTAATCATAAATCAAGTTTCAATAATGTTTATTGCATACTAGCTAATACCCAGCATGCACTGCTATGCCTAAATAAATTAAATGTGTTTTTATGTTTAGTTGAATAAATAAAAAGAAAAATAATTATAAATTTATATCTTAATTATTTTTAGATACCCTGTGCTGTTTCCCCATTGTTGCCTGGGAATCTACTTATCCCGATCTTCTAGGCATAAATGGGCTGAAATGAGAGTTATCCATAAAAGAATACCCATCCCTTTGCTGCTATGCTTGCCCCGGGAATCTTGTCATCCCGATCTTCTTGGCATCAATAAGCTGAAAGATAAAAATGGTTATTATGAGTTATCCATAAAAGATAGACATATGCTGTCACGGAATTTTTTGTAGATTTTTTTTTTGAGATATTCATTCTGTATACATTAATTTGGTGTATATGTTATGGTTTAGGCTGCGTAAGTCATTTAAGCATTCAAAAAGTTCCAAAAACATGTTTTTCCCTACAAATGGTGATTTTTAAGGGTGAAGGAGTTGAGTATTACAACTCTCTTATAGCCTAAGACCTTCCCGGGAAACTCCTGAACATTTTGCAAAAAGCCCCATCACAATCGGATGAATTGTGTAGTAATGCATAAAGGACAAAGAGACAGACAGACATACATTCATTTATATATATAGAAATAATATTTAATATAACTTGAGAATTTATATATTAAATTTGGGAATTTTTAACATTATGAGGTTCAAATTCATAAGAATTAAATTAATCGTGATTATTTCATACCTCATACTTCTATATTTCTTTAAATACAGCACTGCAGTATCGGCAATTTCTTATCACCATCATCAGTTGAAAACAGCTGATGATGGTGATAAGAAATTGCCGATACAGCAGTGCTGTATTTAAAGAAATATAGAAGTATGAGGTATGAAATAATCACGATTAATTTAATTCTTAATAACTTGAGAAACTTAATTTATTTTTAAGATAATTCAAGTGATACAAAGAATCAAATATTATATACCAAAACCATGAGAATGTCAGGAAGATCTAGAAAATGCTTGCATGAGACCATAAAAGACTACTCTACTATTTAAAATGATGACTATTTTCAACTAATCATAAAGATATTGGAACCTTATACTTTCACTAAGGTCCAAATTGTGAAGTATATGATGATGATAGAACAAAACAACCAAAAATAAAAATGTATACAAAATTTGAGATTTTTCATAGATGATAAGCCTTCTCTCTTTTAATCAAATTGGAAAATATAAGTTTTTTTGTTATTTCGATGGAGCATGGGGAGCTAGGTGCATGCTATTTTATTTGGAAACCTCTTAACATTTCAGTTCATTACAACTCTGATTCAAAAAGCAAGAAAAGTACAAATTTTGCTTAAAGACCTTTTTTCAGATGAGGGATATATCTACATCGGAGTCCACTGACTTTATTTCCTTTCCGAAGGAAGCCATTCATAAAGTAATTTGACTTTTAAATCTGAGATTCAGAGGACATATTAAGCCTTTCGGCAAATGAAGCAATAAAATGAATATATTACTGTATAAGAATCAAATGAATCATGAATTCTTCTTACCTCATACATCTATGTTTTTTTTAACACAGAACTGCAGTATTGGGAAATACATCATTCCCATCTTCAGCTGTTTTCACGACTGTCAATTTTTTATTATGCCGGTAATTTTCTAAATTGTCATCTGGAGTATTTTTGAAGAACTTTGTAATCAAACTAGGTTTATCTGGAACCTCATAGTTCATGAACTTCTATTATCTATGAAAAATCTCAAGTTCATGAACTTCGAGGTTTCAGACGAACCAAGTTTGAATACAAAGTTCTTCAAAAGTACACCAGATGGCAGTTTAGAAAATTACCAGCATAATAAAAAATTGACAGTCGTGAAAACAGCTAAAGATGGGAATGATGTATTTCCCGAGACTGCAGTTCTGTGTTAAAAAAGCATAGATGTATGAGGTAAGAAGAATTCACGATTTATTTGATTCTTATTAAGAAAACCTCATAATGTAAAAATTTGCAAATTTATTATATTAGTATCACTATATGCTATGTCTGTGAATTGTTTCTTTTTCCTGGGAAATTTTACTGTTATTTTCTTTTACAGAGAGGTGATGGAAGATTTAACATTTGGACCAGAGCCTTACAATTTATACTCGTACACAGGATGTAAAAGAGTCAGTCCCAAAAGTGCAAAAGTCATACAGAAAATTTATGATTTTGATTAATGTATATGTGCAATAGCGCTAGTAAGTAGGTAAACCTAGCTGGAACTTTATTTTGTTATTTTCTAAAAATTAAAAAAATAATCCTCAATAATTTGTAGATGAGGACATGGAAGAACTCTTACGATGAGTGGTCAGCACTATACACATGCCAACTCTTGAAGATTAATTTTGTACCTTGTGTATCAGGATTAATTAAATATTTGTTTTTATTATTGATTTAACATTTCTCACTGAAAGATAAATTATATTTTGAAGAGAAAAATTTTCGCCCAGACTGAGACATTGCAAAGATAGAAGCAATGGTTTCAAAAGCATTTGGCGAGAGGGAATTACAACATATATAAGAGAAAAATTTGCATCTAGATCGCAACTTGCCTCAGTAGCTCAGTTGGTAGAGCGTTTGGCCCGGCAAGCCAAAGGTCCCGGGTTCGAGTCTCAGTCTGGGCGAAAATTTTTCTCTTCAAAATATAAATATTTTTTGTTGATAAAGAAATCTCAAGCACTGAATACTTTCCTCACAATGGACAATCATTTTCAGGGTAGATGGAATCTACCACTCTTGCACTCACCCTACCAACTATAAAAAAAAAAAACATGTAATCAGTTTAGGTTAGCACCTAAATAAGAATCTGGTACCTCTCGAATGAATATTATTTCACCATGAAACTGTATTACCCGTTAATTGAATATTTAATTTGAGTGGAGTGTGGTGATATTTTTCAGAGAGTACAAGTAGTAATGGTACTGTCATGACACTATTTAACAAATCTATACAGATAAATATAAAAATAATAAAATATTATATTTGAAGAGAAAAATATACGCTTAGACTGGGGTTTGAACCCAGGACCTTCAGTTTAATATGCTAATGCTCTACCAACTGAGCTATCCTAAGGCCTCCAATCTAAATGCAAATTTTTCTTTTATACATTGCAATTCCAAAGAGTGCCAAATGCTATGAACTGTTGCTCAACACACACAAATGACGACTTCTTATTTAAGATGTTTAATGGTAATTTTAACATTACTTTATAAAGTCAGTAGAGCTTCTTTCAATGTTTTTATTATAAATTTCACATTTCTCACTAAATGACAAATTACACAAACAACAAATTTGAACTTTTTGTCACTTGCAGAAATTAAAATAGGCCATTTTAGTTAATTGGCATGTACTGATTTCGAATTTGAAGTCCGTTTTTCTCTAACACCTAACAGTTTTTTGCGAGGACGTGTTTAATGTTTTTCATTATATTTCACATATTATTGCATATTGCACTTAGTTTCAATTTTTTTTGCAATAATATTGCTAGAAGTAATTGATGTATGTAAAACCAATTCATATAAGATCCAAAAAGTTAAAATATTTTTTCTAAGAAGGATAAATACGTATTTACGTTACAACACATGCTTCAATTGTAGCAAAAACTTGCCTTTCAAAACTTCTTCCTGGATGACTTACGCCGATAAGTTGCCAGCAGTAATCAGCAAGCATGTTGGTCACTGATTTCCCTTTGGAATGCCTTTCCATTTCTAAAATGTCTTCGTGGAACCTTTTGCCATGTTCATCACTGACGTCACCCAAGTTCGATGGAAAAAAATCCAAGTGTGCATGCAGAAAGTGTATCTTGTGTCACATTCAGTACCGTAAACCAGTTAAGGTGTTTAAAGAGACTATCATGTATGCGGCCATCGGTCAGTTAACTCGTTTTAGAGCGGGCGCAAACAAACCACATTTATATTTGGCGCCTAATTTTTGTGTTGGCTTAGTATGTCTTGGAGATCATAGATGGCATGTAAATGTACATTTTCTATTCCCGTTTGACACGTTTAACCTTGGTGAATCCCCTTTTATTTTTAAAACAATACAACACATGGAATTCGTTCACCCAAACTTGCCTCCAGGCTCCAATGCAGTCGTATATGTTTCTCGTTATCGCGCTGTTGTTTGTGCGTGAGTGAAACCATGGCGAAAGAAAAATATCTCACTGAAGAAGAATTAGTGAATATTTTGTATAATGATGATTCAGGTGATGAACTGATTCCTGAATTAGAAGATTCACAAAGTGAAAGTGAAAGTGAAATTGAACTTCCACTTCCTGAAATTGATATGCCGATACCATGTGATGTCAATCACCCAAGTTATTTCACATCAAATCCTACTAGGATATCTCCTTTAGGTATGTACAAAATTTGAATTTTCTAGGACTAATAGTTTGTGAATAATGGTCCATTTTCTGAAGTGCCACAAAAAGGGTAGCGGGGGTATTTAAATGGCTGGCCTGTGGGTTTAAATGCCCTGCTCAGTGCCTGGTACTGAATGTGTTAAGGGACATATTGCATCCCATTAATTTGTAAGCCCTCAACAAGTGTTCCACTAATTCTCTGTAATTTTCTGCTCTATAGTTTCCCAGAAAATTCACGCATACTGACTTGAATGCAAGTCAGGCATTTTTCTCAACTGGAGTGAGAGTCTTCTCATCAAGGAGAGGACTTATAAAAATGCCTTCTTCTAGTTTAGCCTCACTCAACCTTTGAAATTTCGCCCTGCCTGATTTGTCTATTGCCTTCATGAAGTTCTTCATCAACTCCAGTTTTTTTATATAATGGTGGCAAAAATATTCTAAATGGAATAGAGACATGAACATTTTTTACCACTGTCTGCCTGAGTGTGTTAAAACTATTAACACTGGGTGAGGAACACATGAATTTTACCGTATCTGAGGCAAGCTGATTGGTTCCTGCTGGCAGCAAGTGAAGGGAGAAGGGAGCTAGAATGCAGGTGGGAAGTTGAAGTTTGCAGATACTGAGGAGAGGAATACAGATTTATGTTCTCATGTCTTGAAAAAACTTTTTAAAGCCAAATATGAAATCCAATAAATTAAATGTTGATTGATGGCAGGCCACTGTTTAATTTATAACAATTGTGAATCAGAAAAAACATAACTAATTTATATTCATAAAAATGTCAATGCAGTTAATTTCATTTTTTAATCACAATAGTTATTAGGAACTAATATTTGTGAAATTTATTTATATTAATTGCCTGGTTGTGCTATAAAATATGTTTATTCCAAGTTATATTATGCCTTGCTTAAATTATAGTTATCTCTCAAAAAACTAAAATTTATGGCTGTATTGTATTTTTATTTATCTTTTGGGTACTCAAAATCAACAAAAGATAATATGAATGGGTAAAAACCTTAACGGTATAAATTACAATTTTGTGAAAATTGAGTTAAGTGGAGTTATCTCACGTTATTGGGTCCTACTTTCAAACGGTAGAGAGATTTAAGTGTATGCTGTCAACAACTATTGCTGGCGACGGATGAATACAATTGCTTAAATTATAGTTATCTCTCAAAAAACTAAAATTTATGGCTGTATTGTATTTTTATTTATCTTTTGGGTACTCAAAATCAACAAAAGATAATATGAATGGGTAAAAAAACCTTAACGGTATAAATTACAATTTTGTGAAAATTGAGTTAAGTGGAGTTATCTCACGTTATTGGGTCCTACTTTCAAACGGTTAGAGAGATTTAAGTGTATGCTGTCAACAACTATTGCTGGCGACGGATGATGATACAATTGCTTAAATTATAGTTATCTCTCAAAAAACTAAAATTTATGGCTGTATTGTATTTTTATTTATCTTTTGGATACTCAAAATCAACAAAAGATAATATGAATGGGTAAAAACCTTAACGGTATAAATTACAATTTTGTGAAAATTGAGTTAAGTGGAGTTATCTCATGTTATTGGGTCCTACTTTCAAACGGTAGAGAGATTTAAGTGTATGCTATCAACAACTATTGCTGGCGACGGATGAATACAATTGCTTAAATTATAGTTATCTCTCAAAAAACTAAAATTTATGGCTGTATTGTATTTTTATTTATCTTTTGGATACTCAAAATCAACAAAAGATAATATGAATGGGTAAAAACCTTAACGGTATAAATTACAATTTTGTGAAAATTGAGTTAAGTGGAGTTATCTCACGTTATTGGGTCCTACTTTCAAACGGTAGAGAGATTTAAGTGTATGCTGTCAACAACTATTGCTGGCGACGGATGAATACAATTGCTTAAATTATAGTTATCTCTCAAAAAACTAAAATTTATGGCTGTATTGTATTTTTATTTATCTTTTGGATACTCAAAATCAACAAAAGATAATATGAATGGGTAAAAACCTTAACGGTATAAATTACAATTTTGTGAAAATTGAGTTAAGTGGAGTTATCTCACGTTATTGGGTCCTACTTTCAAACGGTAGAGAGATTTAAGTGTATGCTGTCAACAACTATTGCTGGCGACGGATGAATACAATTGCTTAAATTATAGTTATCTCTCAAAAAACTAAAATTTATGGCTGTATTGTATTTTTATTTATCTTTTGGATACTCAAAATCAACAAAAGATAATATGAATGGGTAAAAACCTTAACGGTATAAATTACAATTTTGTGAAAATTGAGTTAAGTGGAGTTATCTCACGTTATTGGGTCCTACTTTCAAACGGTAGAGAGATTTAAGTGTATGCTGTCAACAACTATTGCTGGCGACGGATGAATACAATTGGATGGCATTATGCATCAACCAGCTATGTGCCATTATTTAAGTTTTGAGAAAAATATGTTTAAAGTTTAAGTCAATATTCACTATTTATTGTAGCACCAAACTGACAATTCTGAATATTGCAAGTTATTTTCCTTGTTTGAGAGTTATGTATCAACATTCTAAGAGCGAGAACATTTAGCACTTAGCTGTATGATGCAAAACCTAAATTAGCATTTGAAGATCTGCTTTCATAGCTGTTTTTTGCAAAACATAGATCTCTGTAGGACTGATGTTTATATTTTTTAATAATAAGGCTGTAGCGTAGTGGTTAAGGCACTGCGCTACAAGCCGGAAGGTCGAGGGTTCGAGTCCCGGTGGGGTCAGGATTTTTAAACTGACCCAAACCTTCTGGCGGCACTATGGCCCTGGGGTCGACTCAGCCTCTAACTGAAATGAGTACCAGACGCTTGTTCTGGGGGTAAAGGCGGCCGTCACGCAGGGCTGACAACCCGGCTGACATCAAGTGCCGATTGTCAAGAAAAAAGTGGGAGCCTTAACCTCCTACTACCCCAAGGGCCTCCTGAGGCCTGTAGTGGGATCACTTTTATTATTTAAAGATTTGGTGCCAAAAGTATGTGTAACATACTTCATGAGTCAGTGCAACAGATGGCATCAAAATATAAATTTTTTAAAAATGGCACTTAGCTGGTTGATGCATAACATCATCTAATTGTTTTCATTAGTTTGATACCTACAGCAAATGTTTAAACTAATTTTTCTCTGAATGATTATATGTAACTTATATTTAATTGAATCAAAAGCCAGTCTAATTAAAGAAATAGACAAACAAAAGGAACTCACGATTTGGGAAAAGATCCACATTCAGAAAAATAAAGGAAAACTTATGAACTTTGAAATTCCCGCAAATTTTGACCTGATCCAGAGGTTCATCGATCCACCAACAGAGAGAAGAAGAAGAGTTTCTTCCGATTGACATAACACCAGTCACCAACAAAGTTCTGAGGATGAGACAGTTATAGTCTCGAAATCGCGATCAACTTAGAAAATTTATATGAGGAGAGGTACGAAACATTTAATTTCACCATGTAACTTATACCATTATGTTTTTCTCCCATTCATATAGGAGATAACATAGAGGATAAAATACAGGAATATTTTTATATTAGTAAATATGACAACAATACCCTCTAGGGTATGTGAAAAGATGTCGAAAAACCTTATTTAAGCATGATTTAGCAAATATGACTCTTATTCCTAGTTGAGAAATATTAAAATAGGCATGAACAGAACTCTTCTTCTTAATGCATGGATTGATAATATTCCAATGTTATAATACAAATTTTGATAGCAATGAAATATTAATTGGTAAGAAAAGTATTCATTTTTATTGAGAATAATTTTACTTTTTCCATTAGTTTTGGACTAATACCCTAGAGGTATTGTAACTACCAATAACAAACAATAAAATCTTAATATAAGAAATACTTATCTCCATAATTCTGAAAAGTAGGTAGTTCCATGGGATTGTAAATTTTCTTCTCTTCTCACTATCTTATGTACACAGACAAGTCTTGTTTTTCTATAGCTATGAAAAGTTCCTGTATTGAGATATATATATTTTAAATGGTCTCCTGAAATAAGTTAAGTTGTACCTTTGTTAATATGTATTGTGATACGTTAGGGGGAAAAAAAATGCCAGAAAAATATTGTGTTTACTGATAATTCAACTAAAGTAAGAATAAGCAAATTAAAAAAGTTTACTAGATGCCTAGATTAAATTCCAAACACATCTGCAGTGAGCCCTACATATGTTGAGAAAGTATACGGTACTGTTAATAGTATCTATCTTAGTATCTATTGGACGTGGAAATTAAGTCTGGTAGTCTTCTTGGTACTTTTCGACAGTAGGTTACATGCCAGCACTGGATTTCCCTTCTCTTCATCGTTGTCTCTCACATAACACATTTACAGTACACAAACACTCACCCTATACTCTTCTCTGTACACAATACAAGTACACATCACACAATTGTTAAAATAAAATGGTGCATAAATTGAAAATAAATACATCAATGCCATCTATGTGCCTAGTGCAGAACCCAAAGCACAAAGAAAGCTGAATTAATCATTAATCAGTAATTAAGTCTAATAATTGGATGATGTTATGCATCAGCCAGTTAAGGCCATTTAAAAAAAAATTGAAATTTTGATGCCATCTGTTGCACTGGTTCATGAAGTAATTGTACGCACACTTTCAGCCTCAAATATTTAAATATAGCCTTATTATTAAAGAAAAATGTAAATGCCATCGGGGGGCACGCCGTAGCGTAGTGGTTAAGGCACTGAGCTACAAGCCGGAGGGTCGAGGGTTCAAGTCCCGTTGGGGTCAGGATTTTTAAACTGACCCAAACCCTCTGGAGGCACTATGGCCCTGGGGTCAACTCAGCCTGAGTACCAGACGCTTGTTCTGGGGGTAAAGGTGGCCATCACGCAGGGCTGACATAAAGTGCTGATTGTCTAGAAAAGATGGGAGCCTTAACCTCCTACTACCCCAAGGGCCTCCGGGTCTGTTGTGGGATCACTTTAAAATGCCATCAGTCTTATCAGAGATTCCGTGTTTTGAACAAACAGCTATGAAACTGATCTTCATAATGCTAATCTAAATTTTGCATCATGTAGTTAAGCACCAAATGTTCCCACTATTAGATTGTTGATGCATAAATGTCAAACAGCAAAATAACTTGCAATACCCAATATTGTTAGTTTTGTGCTACAATATATAGTAGATTGACTTAAACTTTAAACATAGTTTTCTTGAAACTTACATAATGGAGCATAGCCAGTTGATGCATAATGCCATCCAATTTAAAGTCTAAATTCTTGTCAAGAACACATTTCAATTTTTCTAATACCAGTTCATCAACATGACACATTTAACATGTCTCCTTCTTTAACTGAATCAATCATCTCGCCTAGGCATATTCAATGGAACATGAAGTGAAAGAAATGATCCCACAACAGGCCCGGAGGCCCTTGGGGTAGTAGGAGGTTAAGGCTCCCACTTTTTCTAGACAATCGACACTTTATGTCAGCCGGGTTGTCAGCCCAGCGTGACGGCCGCCTTTACCCCCAGAACAAGCGTCTGGTACTCATTTCCGTTAGAGGCTGAGTCGACCCCAGGGCCATAGTGCCGCCAGAGGGTTTGGGTCAGTTTAAAAATCCTGACCCCAACGGGACTTGAACCCTCGACCCTCCGGCTTGTAGCTCAGTACCTTAACCACTACGCTACGGCGTGCCCCCTATTCAATGGAACATAATGAAAATAATCAAATAATGAGGTAAAACTCACGGAAATGACAAAATTATGTGGGATGGAAACTTCTTGTAGAAAAACTATAGGGAAAGCATCCAATAAGTAGGCAAGAATGTGAGAGAATATTAATCATGATTCGAGGAGGTGAATTATACAGGGAGTGATTAGAAGACATTAGTACAGAATAGGGATGTATGGAGAATTAAATTAATGTTTTTATTAATATTTAATTTTAGAAAGTGATATTTTGAGGTTATTTTAATTATATTATTTTTAGTCTGATCGTCTTACCTCAATATTAATGTTGATTTGTTCTTGGACATATTTCAAAACAATTCTGTTTTATCGTCAGCTTGTCCAGACGATAAAACAGAATTGTTTTGAAACAGGTCCAAGAACAAATTAACATTAATATTGAGGTAAGATGATCAGACTAAAAATAATATAATTAATTGACGATTTTTATTATTAATTTAACACTTCTCATAGAAGGATAAATTATATTTGAAGAGAAATAAACTGGCTATAAAGTAGTGTTAAATTCCCAATAAATGTCTTCTTAACTAAGAAGCCGCCATTTGCAAAGATAGAAGCTATGGTTTCAAGCATTTGGCGCGAGGGAATTACAACGTACATAAGAGAAAAATTTGCGTCTAGATCGTAACTCGCCTCGGTAGCTCAGTTGGTAGAGCACTTGGCCCGGAAAGCCAAGGGTCCCGGGTTCGAGTCCCGGTCTAGGCGAAAATTTTTCTCTTCAAATATAATTTATCCTTCTATGAGAAGTGTTAAATTAATAATAAAAATTGTCAATAGAAGCCCTACTGGCTATAAAGTAGTGTTAAATTCCCAATAAATGTCTTCTTAACTAAGAAGCCGCCATTTGCAAAGATAGAAGCTATGGTTTCAAGCATTTGGCGCGAGGGAATTACAACGTACATAAGAGAAAAATTTGCGTCTAGATCGTAACTCGCCTCGGTAGCTCAGTTGGTAGAGCACTTGGCCCGGAAAGCCAAGGGTCCCGGGTTCGAGTCCCGGTCTAGGCAAAAATTTTTCTCTTCAAATATAATATAATTAATGTTTCTATTACCTCATCTCATATCCTCTTTCTTCTAGACTGCAGTTTCGGAGCTATATCTCCATTGTCAGTAGCCTCTCGTCGACCGGTGTTATGTTGTTTCTTGGTGGTTTTCTTCTTCCTTCTATCATTGGACCGATGAACCTCTGGTTCAAATCAAAATTTTGGGAGTTTCGAAATTCATGAGTTTATCTTTCTTGTTTTTTTGGATGCGGATTTTTTCCCAGACTGTGAGTTCTTTCTGTGTGTTTGATTAGGCTGGCTTTTGTATCAATTAAATGTTTTTCAGATTGAAAATTGAAAGTGCAGTCTAGAAGAAAAAGGATATGAGGTGAGGTAATAAAAACATTAATTTAATTCTTAAATTAAACCTCATAGTGTTTTTTTCCTGTGAAAGTTAAATATGTAAGGAGAACTTATATATGCGCAGCCATGAAACTTTGGGTGGGTGTCAATGAGTTGAAGTAAGATACTTGTCATACAGTAAGAAAAATGAGAAATCAGCACTCTCATATGCACACCTCTACATTCTTACACTTACATTGATGCTCTTGTCTTCATCTCTAATAAACTTCTGATAGATGTCATAAATTTATTACATTAATACATTGGAATGGAAATGTATAGGAAATTCAAGGAAAATAATTTAGAAATTTACTATATTTATATATTTAATACTATGCATATATATATTTTTTTTTAAAATACACCCATTCACAATGGAAGGATAAAACTTTTATGTTTTGGCACATCCAGTTATGTAACATTAACTTGCACATAACAGTCTTGAAAAGGGCACCCTCTGTGTACATATGGACAGAAGATTGTTTGTGCATGTGCACAAGTTACAATTGACGTGGCAGGTAAGCACATGTTTCTGAACACTCAGTTGGAGTTTATGTTTTTTTTTGTGCGAATGATCCTATCAAACATATTTATGTGTATTATAATAGCATATTCCTAACAGTTTGTACTAAAGCCTGTTTCACATTTATGAGTTACTTTGTATGTGAGTAGTTATTACTCAGGTCATGGTCTCCAATTTAAACAATTCACATATATTTGAGTTTGTATTCTTTAACATTCTTACCTCATATGTTTATTTTGTTGGACGATCGTGTCAAAGCTATTGTCCAACAAAATAAACATATGAGGTAAGAATGTTAAAGAATACAAACTCTAATATTAAATTAAACCTCATAATGTAACTTCTTAATGATTTTAAAATTCACATATAGTCTCAGATTTTCATTAATCACAATTAGGAATGAGATGCACAAAGAAATTAAAACATAGGCTCAATTCTGGAAATGCATGCTATTATGCATTGCAGAGACTTTTGATGTCGGCTGGTAGGCTAAGAGCCTTCTAGGTCTGTTGTGCCAGGAGAGAGAATATGAAATTTCATTATCATGACATGCTCCCAAGTACTCTTAAACTTTAAAATAAGGGATTTTTAAATGCCCATTACCACCAATTGCCAGAATTTAAATCCCACAACACTTTTTTTACAGGGTTTTGAATAAAAAATATACTATCAATCTTCTAGATGCGATACAAGTACAAATATAAAACTGAGTTGTAGCTATGGTATCACTGCTTGTTCTGACAAATGTTGATATTGTATAGCTGTTAGATTAAGATAATATATGATAAAATTAATTTTAATTTTCATGCATATTGATTAAAATATGCATACTTATAGACATTGTTGATTGACTGAAGAACTGTGATGTTATCCTAATTCATAACAGCATTTTCAGATGCATAAAAATTATTTATATGTAACAATATATACATTTCATGTGTCTGATGGCACTTGCGGCATCACAATTTACTTGCATATGCCATCTTACAAAACAGTCCACAATACAAACTGTCACAGTTTGAACAAACATACAGTGTGGTTCCTCTCTTATTTTTTAAAGTACATATACGACAATAATACTTTAGACAGTCACACTGATAATGGCCTATTTGTACTAAGATAGCAGAAAATGCTGATAATGGCCTATTTGTACTAAGACAGCAAAAAAATCTGAACAATTCTTCCATTGTGATGTCAGGCTCCTATGCTGAGGTATCAGGTTTATCTAGGAAAGCAACTTATTGATGGAAATATCTATTTGTTTTGGGTACTAGGATCTCAATTATTTTATGGAAAAAAAAAGAGAAGAATATTATAAATGGAGAAGATTCAGGAGTGATGCCAGGGGCAGGTAATTGTTCTATTTCATTTTCAAATCCAGTATATTCATAAATTTTGACAGCATCAGTGTCTCTTTTACGCATAAATTCAATATATATTTTCTCTTCATCTGAAGAAGATCCAGAAGAAAGGTAACCAGATGTTCTAGATTTTCGAGATTCTTCAATCAACTCTGTCTAATTCCTCTTCCATTAAAGTTTCCACTATTTATTTTGATAGTAAGGGTTTTGAATATTTTGCTCTACTTGAGATTCCATAATTTGAACAACTAAATTGTATGGCACTAGATCCATGTATTATAAATAAAATAAAATTATTAATTACAATGAACTACTGAAAATTCACTTGTGGTACACAGAACACTTCTGAGATAAAAAAAATGAACTTCTAATTAATTAATAATTTTTAAATACTTTTCAAAAAAGTTTCAATTAAAACATAGTTAAAATACCATACGGAATAAATTAATAATCTGCCAATGACTTTTACAAAACATTTCATGAGCACAGTTACACAACTGGTAGCAACTATAGGCTCAAAGAAACTAGTTATTAAAATTATATAGGGATGTTATTTTGAGAAAAATAACCCCTCATCAATTATGAAAAAGGAAACAAGAAATTTCAACTTTGGAAATAAATAAATACCATATGAAAAATGACCTAACTTGTTTTTTTTTATAGAAAAAGGAAAGTCTCATTCATTGATGAGGGTCCTAGTTTGTGCAGTTTTATAACATATCATAAATCTCTCATACGGAAATGGATTTTATATGAAGGGCAGCAAGAATTTCAAGAAGAAAAAAAAAATTAGAAACTCAGTTAGAAGAGAGAAAATGAAGATTGAAGAGCTATTTTAGATTACATTAAACTTAGCAATTAAGATGGTACGAACATGTCCAGCGAATAGTAGAGGATTGGCTACCAAAATGTGTTTTGGGATGGAAACTTGAGGGAAGACGAGGCAGAGGAAGACCTAAGACCTCCTGGAGTCAGGGAATATATTTATACATGAAGGAGAAACATCTACAACCAGGAGATTGGATGGACAGACAAAGTTGGCTATTAGGAATCGGACAATGTCAAAAACATTAATCAAACGATGATCTACCTATAAATCTTTCATACCCACTTAAAATTGCTGCTGTAACACATCCATATATCAATCATTTGACGGTAGAGGGGGTGAACCTCCTGTCACATATATCCCGACATTCATCCTTTAAAGGTTAATCCATTCATTTCAGCTTTAAATGTCTTGTGGATTTTATTCAGGGAATAAAAAATCCTTTAGAAGGGAAGGAAATCCAAGGATCCCATTTCTTAGATTTATGTTACATAAAATAACCTGAAATAAAAGAAATTGATGAACTTTGAAATTCCCGGTGAGAATGACCTGGTTTCGAGGTTTTTCAGTCAGCCAATGGAAGGAGCAAAGGACAGCTCTTCAATGGTCGTGACGATACTGAGAATGGAACAGAAACTATGTTCCGAAACTAGTTTGTAGTCAAATAAGAAGAACAATATGAGGTGAGTGATAAAAAAAATTCTACCTTAATATATTGTTTATCCCACTTGAACCGTTCAAATTATTATTTTTTTCTTGGTGGGATTTTAATAAAAAATTAAGCCTAGCAAGATGTTATCTTCTGCTTGAAGCCATTTTAAATTTTATAACTTGTATACAAGAACTAGTAGTATATACAAGAATGTGACTTTTACTCTTAAGTAACTCATAAATGTAAAACCTGCAGTTTTCGTTTACAAACTTATATAATGCTATGTTTAACAAAGAGCTAAGTTCCATTCAGAAAATGTTACTAGATCTGTAAATCATTGGGCTTGCTCCAAGCCAAGGATGTCAAAATAAGATGACATTTTAATATTTTTGCCTGCTTTTTATGTATTGATAAAATTACTGAAATATCTTAAATCAACTTCTGGCAATGTTTATAAACTTCTCCGCAAAGTTAATAGAGAATTCACATATACAAAGTATAGTATCTAAGTTTATAGTTTCAGTATTTGCAACAAGACAGAATTGCTATCAAAATTGAAGATACATGTTTCCATTCTATCAAATATCAGCTTTTAACCCAGTTAATTAGCATTAGTATTAGATAAATTGCATATTACATTTTTTTCTTGAGTTAATGTAACATTTTTGGTACAGGGGTTATATATGTTAATTTGAAATCAATACATTTATTTGTGAAACATATGAAATACAGGATTCATGAATAAAAATTTCTCAATTTATAAAAAAGAACTAGTTTTTTCCTGATAAAAATAGTTATTATTTTAAAAAATAAATTAAACTATTTTTCTCTGAAAATAATAAACTCAGAAACTCTCATTAATTAGTGGGAAACTATTGTGACACAATAAAAATACGATGAGAGATAATATGGTATTCACTGTATATAAAAATTTGAAATTTTTGTTTCATTTTGATAACATATACAGGAAGCAAAATAACAGAAGTGAAGTACAAATTTTAGATTTGTTTATTTAATGATAGGGTACTGAGCAATTTACAAAATCAATGTTTATCAGAAATTGAGTTTCATTGTAATAAAAACAAAATTTTGCAGTTTTGGTTAATTTTATAACTCTCCTGAAAATGCCACGAATTTGATACCCACCCTTGGTGAAATGAGGTCCGGATTTATGCACGTGAATGTATACTCTTATAACATGTACTATGGAATTACTTGTACATGTAATTATTATACCATGAACTGAAGTGACTTTGTTCCTTGTGTATAAAGAGTTTGAGGTTAATAATAAATATAAGAACTTCATATTTACTGAACACTATGAGGAAGTTCCTATAATTATCTATTATTGACCCCAAAAAAAAAACAATTAAACTCTTTTACAAATGGCATAAAGTCACCAAAGTTTACTGTAACTTGATTCTTGTAACATCTATACATTTTTATTTAATTTTGTTCATTTGTCTTCAATATTTCAGCTAGATTTCAACATTTAAAATTTTTCAATATGACAATATAATTATAGTAAGCGTGACATATAAGAACATGAATTAAAGTATAAATAAGAAATTGAACTCAAAAGCAGAGTAATAATAAAGTTGCAATTTGTCAAAACATGCTTAAACTTACTTGATTATCTACCTGAGAACATGTTTTGTAAAACCTTACTCCCATCTATAAGTTAACTCCAATATTCTACAGTCAGAGTTAAATGTAAATGGAAGTAAGATATCTTTAAACATGTTCTGAGGTGAATAATAGATTTGTTTTCAACAAATTACAACTTTCTCAATGACACTTTTTACAGAATTCTAAAACATAATATGACCATCTAAAGTAAAATACATTTCTTCCTCACATGAAATATTCTAACAGTCCTTGGCAAGGAACAAAGACCGATTGAATTGAAGGGCATCGGAGTAAATGGAGGATGTTCAGACACTTTTTTTTAGCTAAAATTCCTAAAATGATTACAAAAATAACATAGTTGCTATTTAATCAGAAAACAACAACTTACCATTGTAATTATTTGGCTAAGTCATCCATACTTGAGAAATGATGTCACTCGACTATTTTTTATTCTTTTTTTTTAATGTCCTTTTTGCTTCAAAGATCTGTACTGCAAGAAAAAAAATATAAACCAGAGAAATATTTTATATGCACACACATATACTAATTTCAAATAATTATTAGATGTATTATTGTGCCTTTTTACAGAATATTGAGAAGCAATAAAATACATGTTTCTAGAAACCAATTATCCATAAACCAGAGAAGTATCACCATATAAGCCTGAATAATTTACAACACTGTACACAAACAAAATTGCTTTAACTCTGGCCCATGTTTACCAATAGGCAGACCAGGACACTTGCCCCAGGGAAGTGGCGATAACAGCAGCAGTGCATTTTTTGTTTGTATCTTAGGGTCTTTATGTTGCTTTTAACCACAACATTTAAAAAATCAGATTGCCAGATGAAGCTAGTAATATTAATTTATTTATGACCCTATAGGAAAATTGAGCTAATTTTCATTTTGTGCCCCAGGGTAAGTTATTGGGTGGGAATGCAATTATTTTTCATTGAAGATTTCAATGATTGGCAGCATGCACATGATCATATTTAAAATTCAAGTAGCCATAAAATCATGTGTAGTGAGTTTCTTACAGAAGAGTTCTATTCTTGGAAAAATTCACAAAAACTATGTTTCTTGGTGATAGGAAATCAGATACTGGAGGGAAATACTGAAAACAGTGCTAGAAGGGTAGAAGGTACTCTAAGATGGACACTACTGTAATAATACAAATTTCTATTATGTGATTAATTAAAACAACTACAAGAGTAATTGAGTAAGAACAATATTATGTAATGTGTTATGTTTAGTTCCTTTGCATGTTATATCCTTGATTAAGCTACAGGTTAAGGAGAAACTATTCTATTTTTTCTAAAGCTGTACAATGTAATTCATCAATCTCTCTTTATAACAATAACCCTGGTATAAAAATACAAACTGCCAGGGTCTGTAAATAATAATCCCAAAGCTCATAGGAAGTAACATTATGAGGTATTTTATCAAAGAAATTGAATTGGTTATTTACATCTCGCTTTGTATTTTATTCTCTCACTTAAGTTTTGAAGGACATTTATTTCATTTTAAATCAAACACAAATTAGGCGAGAGATCAAAATATGAAGTGATGGTAAATAATAATTTATTCAATTTTCTTTTTAGGAAATACTGTTACTAACATTTGTATAATATACACATCCTGCACCTATATATTTTTTGTATATTTTGTATACCTGAGTTTTTCATTACCCAAAAAGAACAAAAGATGTATACAAATTAATTGAGTAACTACCGCCTACAACAATCTGATTTGTTATACAATAATATTATAAATATACATTTAGGTTTGTAATAAGCAAATAATATACACAGACAGGCCTTCTATAAGTAATTTTAAACATTACTAAAAAGAGAAAAATTTTGCCTAAATTTGAATTTGAATCCTGGCCTTCCACATTCATGAGAATGGCGTTCTACCATTTGAGCTATCCAGGCAACTCCCTATCTAACTACAATTTTCTCTCTGTTTAATCCCCTCTCGCCCCAGTGGTATTGAAACTTCATTCACAATGCAATTGGGTTACTTCTCATTATGATGGGATTTTCACTATGCTATAAGCTATTTATGATCTTAATATGTAAATTAATATATACAGATAAGCTGTCTGTAAGCAGAGGAAAATACAACTAAAGAGAAAAAAAGTCTGCTGATTCAGGTAGAAATTTTTCTCTTTAGTTGTGTTTAAGATTTTTAAGTTTCATGGTCGTATGTCATCAGCTCTCAAGTGTAGATATCTGATATGTTTTTTTAATTACAAGCATAATTGTGACAATTACATTAGAATGGAAGAGATTAATTCAATACTATTAACTCTACTTGCACAAATATATAAAAAAATATAAGCTCACCTATATTACATATATCTCACTTCATTAAAACTTTTTCCAACACAATTTTATTCTTGATTGAAACAAACATTTAAAAAATAATCTATAATATGTTCATTTCCTCAACAACATTTTTAAAGAATAATTGTAATACTTCTCAATATAATTGTAAATGTACATTCTAAAGAAGAGAGCCATTACTAATAAAACTGTACTAGAATAAAACAAAGATTCACAAATAAATATAAAGGCCATATTTTTAGATTAGTGTGTATATAGAACAAAGTATAAGAACATAACATTGATAAGGCAAGATTGGAAAAGAATTCTAATTTGTGACCAGAAAATTAGGCAAGAGTATGGAGGTATCTTAATCATACCTTCAACATAAAGTTTCATATACCCCTTGTCTTACTATTTGCATTCTTTACTACAAATTACTGAATTATTGTTTTATAAATATCTTTTAGTATACCATTATTAATCAGCAGTGAAAAGAATTTTATTATACAAATGTCTGAAAACAGCAAATCAACTATCTAAAAATTCTACAAAGAAATTCAGATTGTTTCTGCAAAATTTGTCTTTATCTTCATATTCTCATTAAAATGTTGATTGAAAAAATAATATCTTCATCATAATTACATTAAATTGCATTTTATCTAATACAGAATCACTGGATTAACCAAAGTGAGTGGATTTATTTTTGCCCAAACCAATCTCCAGTAAACATCTAATATAGAGGCAAGATGGTTAGAGCTTCACTATTAACCATGTGTTTATCAATTAGACACCTAAACCACATTCATTAAACATTAAATACAGACATTCTGAAGATTAACAAGTATTTCTAAACATTACAATTTTTAAATACCTACAATCAAGAGTAACATAGAGATATTTGGGTTTTTATAAATCGCAACTCAAAATGTAATTCTGTATCAATAGAATATAGAGCATCTCAGTGAAGTATCATCCATCACATGTGTTCTAGCAACAACAGGTGTAAGGTAACTGTCGTTTCTCTCTACATATTCAGAGCGTAAATAAATACATGCTACAAGGCCCTGTCTTCCAGTTTAGAGGTTGGGCATAGGATTGACGATTCATCCTTTAAACAAATTTTAACTGCTGAAAATCCCCAATACAAAGCCAGACTGAATTTTTTATGATGACCAAGCAAAAACAAGGTACTGCAAAGTGGAACTTGGAATGTGGACTCATTATATAGAGGAAGAATCTGACCTTCCATCAGATAGATGGATAAAAATGTGGGATAAGATCTCAGAGTAATGGGAGTGAATGGATGGGGAAAAAAGCCAGAAGAGAATGGAGGCATATTGTTGGGACAGGCCTGTTACATTTAATGACACTCTTTAACAGCTAAGTTCATTAGTATCACAATTGAAATCTGGGCATGAAAGAGGATTGGTATGTTTTGCTCAGAGGCCTTGATAATAATAAATAAAGAAAAATTGATTCATCATCAACATAATCATTATAATCTTAAATCCTATAAAGTATTATGCTATGTTATTGCGACACACTTCAAAGAAATTAAGTCTGGTACTCCTGTTTTCCCCTGCCACAATTTCATTCCACCATTCTCTGCATACTCATCTCATCCATTTTACTTTGTTCATCTGCCCCTCTGATAGTGCGTTAGGCATGGTTGGCCAGCATCCTTGTCATTCACAGACCTCTATATTTAGGGGTTCGTCTCATCCCTCAACCTGATTCTGAGTTGAGGATATTTTATAATTGTTGTTTTTTCTGACTGGAGCTGTTGCTTAAATAGGTATGGTTTAACAATATTATCACAATAAATGACTGAGTTAGATGGGGAAAAATCGCTGTTTTAATTACCAGGTGGAGCTAGATCTTCAGCCTTCCAACAACCTATTTCTCTGAATGAGTTCACCTGCATTTCACATCAGCTCTAGTAAAATTTTAGGTCATGGGATGGCACTGTGTTTGCATGAAATTATTGTCTTGCTTTATTGCATGATTTAATGAGAATAAATAGAGGGTGGGCAATGATCAAGACATTAGACTTCATTTTATGGAAAAAAAAAGAAAAGAAAAAAGTATATACAGCACTCTAATTCAAAGTATTACGTTTTACGGGTCAGAGGTATGGGATATAAGTAGTGGAAATAAAAAGAAGCTCTTCAGCACCAAAATTGTATTTTTTTTAAATATAGTTTATGTAAAATGCATCTAGATAAAATACGGAATGATGTGATAAGAGAAGGAATGAAAATGGGGATATATACTTGATGATGTCAGAAGAGACAATTAGTTTGGTTTGATGTGAAGTGAATGAAGGAAGATACTTTCTAATAAGGTATTAAGGTATCTCAAAGAAGATATTGAGGTCACCCAAGACACAACTGGTGCAATGACGTTGATGAGGTAATAACGACAAGAAACTTACATATTGAAAAATGACAGAATAGAGAAAGATGGCAATTGGGGGTGGAGAGAGAACAGTTGTAATAATCTATTATGAAGAAGAAGCATCTGTGAAAATGTTAGCAAATAATGTGCGATTTTAAGATTCTACAAACCATAAATTTTTAAATATTTAGTAATTAATAGTTTATAATGTTTAGTTCTATATCTATGATGTCACATGGGAGATGGAATGACCAGTTTAGCCACAGAATTGGTCTAGCAGCCTAATCCTAGATGAAGCGATTATGACTAACAAATGAAAATAACTTTAACAATTGGTTCTTAGTAGTTAATAATAATTGAACTTTAGTTCTTAATAGTCCTATGTCTAGGCAACTATGCAGGAGACGGAATGATCAGTTCAGTCTTGGAACATGTCAAATAACCTAATAAATAAATTAATGAGTCATTTTTACATCTTACCTCATATTTCATGTTTTATTAAACACGGTAACTATATCCCTATTAGGTTCGTCTTCCGGGCATATAGGCCGTGGTCCAGTCGTTCTTCTACTCGACGTTTCGTCTACTGCTGCGGTAGACATCTTCAGGAGATACTGCGTGCTCTCTGTGAACTCCTCAACAGTCGGCTGCAGACTGGCTGGTCGTTGGAAACTCCCTCCCTATTTATAGGCACGCCCCTGGTGGAGAGGCGGTTTTCTGCGCGGTCCGTGTTGCGTGCTGTTTTGACCAGGCTGTCGCTAGCAGAAGTCATAGGCTTCGTTGTCGTATTGTGCAGTGCAAAATCTGGATCCCGGCACTGCACAATACGACAACGAAGCCTATGACTTCTGCTAGCGACAGCCTGGACAAAACAGCACGCAACACGGACCGCGCAGAAAACCGCCTCTCCACCAGGGGCGTGCCTATAAATAGGGAGGGAGTTTCCAACGACCAGCCAGTCTGCAGCCGACTGTTGAGGAGTTCACAGAGAGCACGCAGTATTTCCTGAAGATATCTACCGCAGCAGTAGACGAAACGTCGAGTAGAAGAACGACTGGACCACGGCCTATATGCCCGGAAGACGAACCTAATAGGGATCAAGACGCCGGCCGTGAAAGCCTACAGTTATACGGTAACTATAGTTTTCAAATGATCTTGTCATTCATTTTCAACCGCCATTATGACTACCGGATATTCGTTGGAATCTCCCTCTATAACGTTGCCATCTGGTGTTGATTTAATGAACTTCGAGATGAGGTCACGTTCATCCGGAATGTCGAAATTCATGGATTTAAATTTGTTCTTCTGAATAAATATTTTCTCCCAAACTGTCAAATCCAAAGGTTTTTCCAAATGTTTTAGAAGTTTAGCTACTTTTTCAATTTTATGACCTTCCAACAAACTATGTGCTGCAATAGCTGATTTTTCAATTTCACCATTTTTAATATTTCTAAAGTGTTCCTTTGTGCGAGTGTCCAAATTTCTTTTTGTTTTTCCTATGTATACTTTATTGCAATCTCCACAATCAATTTGATAAATTCCAGATTTTTTACTATCTGGGGTGTTCATTTTCTTATTGGTTATTAATAAGTTACCAAGGCTAAATTTATTTATCGGTGCCAATGTAATATTGAATTTCTTGAAATTTGTTATGTATTCCAGGATGATAAGTGATTTTCTTAAATTGTTTTCCTTTCTTTGAATCAGATTGCAGGGTAGTGTACTCTTTTAATCTTTTTTGTTGTCTGAATTTCTTTAATTTGGAAAGGAAATAATTATAACTAAATTAAAGACATTCAGACAACAAAAAAGATTAAAAGAGTACACTACCCTGCAATCTGATTCAAAGAAAGGAAAACAATTTAAGAAAATCACTTATCATCCTGGAATACATAACAAATTTCAAGAAATTCAATATTACATTGGCACCGATAAATAAATTTAGCCTTGGTAACTTATTAATAACCAATAAGAAAATGAACACCTCAGATAGTAAAAAATCTGGAATTTATCAAATTGATTGTGGAGATTGCAATAAAGTATACATAGGAAAAACAAAAAGAAATTTGGACACTCGCACAAAGGAACACTTTAGAAATATTAAAAATGATGAAATTGAAAAATCAGCTATTGCAGCACATAGTTTGTTGGAAGGTCATAAAATTGAAAAAGAAGCTAAACTTCTAAAACATTTGGAAAAACCTTTGGATTTGACAGTTTGGGAGAAAATATTTATTCAGAAGAACAAATTTAAATCCATGAATTTCGACATTCCGGATGAACGTGACCTCATCTCGAAGTTCATCAAATCAACACCAGATGGCAACGTTATAGAGGGAGATTCCAACGAATATCCGGTAGTCATAATGGCGGTTGAAAATGAATGACAAGATCATTTGAAAACTATAGTTACCGTGTTTAATAAAACATGAAATATGAGGTAAGATGTAAAAATGACTCATTAATTTATTAATTAAGAACCTCATAATGTGTTTCCCATTTTTAACTTTGAACAAATAACCTAATCCTTAATGAACAGAAGAAGAAGAAACTTCTTAATAATTGGGGCCCGAAGTCATCCTAAACTCCAATTTAATTTTGATACAGAATTTAGAGTATAAAATATTAATAACTTTCAACAATTATTGGAATCTCTATGTCAAATTAATCAATTATTTTTGCATCTGTAGATCCTCTATAGTCAAACAGAAGTCACCTGATGTAGATATTGTCTATATAGTAAGGAGGAAACAATTTATATTTTACGTGAATACCAGGCTTGAGCTCATAAAATGTTGCTACATCTATCACATTATTCAGTATATTCTCCTAACTTGTAATATATATATATATTTATTTTAAAGTAACATACACTATATCAGGTTTTTTAAAACATGTAAAATTGAATATTGACAGGTCAAATCTTTATTACTCAAATTATAAATTTCTTAGAATAATATTTCCTGAACAAATTTCCTATAATTTACATTAGTTTCCTAAGGTTAGGGTTCATTGGATTGGTATGCAGTATCAGTAGTCAATAGAATTGTCTGAAGAAAGTAAAGGGAGTTCCAAAATATGTAAATATAGAGTGATATGCACTGGCTGCAACAATACCAATGATATTCCACTTCTTTGGATAAAATTCATAAATTCACCGAATAGACACAAAAATCTCAGCCATACCTAGCTGCAGAGGGACAATAATAATAATAATAATAATGTTTTTCAGGGCATGCCATAGTTTTTGATTATGACAATATGCTACAAGCCAGAAGGTTGAGGACGAGTCCCAATGGGGTCAGGATTTTTAAATTGGCCTAAATTTTCTGGTGGCACCATGGCCCTGGAGTTGACTTAGTCTCTAATGGAAATGAGTACCAGACCTATTAATATTTGAAGAGAAAAATGTATGCCTAAACTGAGATTTGAACTCAAGGTCTCTGGTATGCTCTGAGGGATAAAGACAGCTGTCATGCAGGACTGAAATCTCGCGTTGATTGTCTAGAAAAATGGAAGCCTTAACCTCTACTATCCTAAGGGCCACTTATGGCCTGCAGTAGGATCACTTTATTTAATATTTATTTTTACTCTCTACACAAGAATAGGAAGACATGTTTTAACAATGAAATCAATGCAGGGCAGTTGTGTATTACCGCTAATTTGGAATCAAGATTACTAACTATTTAGTCATCTAATGGAATGAAAGAATATTTAAAATAGTTTTTAAAATCTTTTCTGTCACTTAACTGCATTAAATCCATCCAAATGCCCTAAGCAGCCACACATAATGGAGAAGAAAATATAATCTACATCTCTATTCAATTAAAATCTCAGATAACAAGAACATTATTAGAGTTTTTATGGAATACAAAATGGAAATTATGAAAGAAGACCAGGTGGACATTTCTTTGTGCTATTGACAATAGTTATTTCAACTGCTTATATGTAAAGTCCTTTAGTTCCATGAATGAGATTGTAATCCAATCAGAAATGCCTTTGGTGAGAGACATTATTGAACTGAAGATTGAACTCAACCTCTATTTTTTAAATTCAATCAACTGTCATGTGGTATGTGAAATCTTGGCAATTAAAAGGCGATCAGCAGAACAGTTCTACTGTATTAATTACAATTATGGAGCAACTTCTCTTCAAGTTGGTCTGGGAAACTTTTAAGGGTTAGATGAGTGCTGGTAATTCTAATTTTCTAAAATTTTTCCTGAAGACAAATTTTCTAGTTCAAAATTTTTAGATTCCTCAAGGTGTAAATTACAATCTTTTTTTTAATATAATAAATTTGGGAATTTTAACATTATGAGGTTTTCTTAATAAGAATCAAATGTATCATGAATTCTTCTTACCTCATATATCTATGTTTTTTTAAAACACAGCACCGCGGTATCGGAAAACCATCGTTTCCATCCTCAGCTGCTTTCAGTGAAAACGATGGTTTTTCCAATACCGCAGTGCTGTGT
Source organism: Diploptera punctata (assembly GCA_030220185.1). Classification (NCBI taxonomy): domain Eukaryota; kingdom Metazoa; phylum Arthropoda; class Insecta; order Blattodea; family Blaberidae; genus Diploptera; species Diploptera punctata. Next base: position 1,005,811 of record JASPKZ010000013.1, read on the forward strand.
TTAAAGAAACATATGAGTTTTCAGTGAAAACAGCTGTGGATGGAAACAATGGTTTTCCGATACTGCAGTGCTGTGTTTAAAGAAACATAGATATATGAGGTAAGAAGAATTCACAATTCATTTGATTCTTACATTTTTTTTTTTGCTTTTAAAACTCAACTTCCCCACCCCCCAAGTATATATATATCCCATCCATAGTAATTCTGCCTGAAGGCAGGTCCTTCACTACAATAGCATTTTCATGTTATGCTTGCAGCTTTACTAAGGAATTGTAGGTGTGGTAGCTTCCTGTTGCTTTCCACACCGGTGACGGATGATGATGGCCATATGATTTCGGGGACCGTTTGGGCCTTAAAGTTTTCCTGACATTTGTCTTACAGGTGAGGAAAAACCCCAGATAAAAACCTCACCCAGAAAAACTGCCCTAACTGGGGATCGAACCTGGGCCCGCTGCGAGACAAGGCAGCACACTACCTCAAGACCACAGCAGTGGACCTGTATGTATATATATATATATATATATATATATATATTTATTTATTTACAATACCTGAACTACAAGAAAAGATCTGCTCAAGGATGACAGACTGTAAAATCATTTATTTTTTTGAAGCCAGGTAGACGTTAAGTTTTGTTAACTTATATTCAGACAATTTCTATTACCTATTTATCAAAACAGCTGCTTCATTATAGGCCTCTAGGCCGAAGAAATGTAGGAAGACCAAAACGTCGTTGGAAAGACGACCTGCACCATATAGTGCACCGGGGAGCGGAACGGGCCAACATACCTTGAAGATGATCTATTACCTATGCCATGTCCTCCATTGACTTTGGTCTATAAATGAATACCAAACAAGATACCTCTTATATCTCCTTAAAATCAGGAAACAGAAGTATGTTAATACCTAAGTAACTTCCATTAACCCAGTTCAGCATAGGCTTGAATATTCTTCTATGAGTAAATTAAAATAAATGCTATAATGATTTGCATTCCCTTCTTGTTGATGGTGATTTGTTATGATCACAGATATCTGATATCAAATATAACATTGAAGACCTTCGTATACCATTTTACAACCGAGATAAGTCTTGGAGATTTTGTGATATTTGGTTACTTCTAATACATTTTAAAATTATCTCAATGTATGATTCTTTGTGTATAGAGAGCAGGATAATCTGTTCTGAGACTAGTTATTTTTAAACAAATTAAAAAAATATATACAAGAAAATCATTAATTTTATTCTGTATCATACATTTTTTCTTATTCTCTATGAAATGGAATTTTGATAATCAAATTTATTTTTAATAATCTTTAACAATTGAAAATGGGTCTTAAAATTTAGATACATTCAATTCCCTTCTTGTTTGAGCAATGTGAGATATAACATAAAGGAGATTAATATGAGCAAATTCTATATGTATACACTACAGTCTTTACAAAACACTATAAAACATTTTGTATTTCAGACAAGCTGTGCAACGTAAGTTTAGATTATGTCGTGTTAATTTAATATTGTTTATTATCTAATCATACTGCCATATGAGAAATTCTTTAATTAATTTATTTTCAAATGTTGAAATGCATGGTATCACCAAAAGCATTTTATTAAATAAGTAATTTTGTTGATGAGAATAATATTTCAGGCAGATGAGCAAATTTATATCCATCTGTTCAACATACATTGTTACTGAATTTGCCCTATAAGATACTTTATTAACACATTCCCTGGCAGCATGGTTATTTAAATTCCGGGATACCCTGGCAGGCAATTTAGCACTCATAAGAGGTGAAATGCATGCATTTGAAATATAAATTTTCTGTGACCATGCCATTTTTAGTTTCTGGACACCTATCCATTCTGGTCATAAATACTATAATAACTAAAAATGTCCTAATTTCCACGGAAATAGTTTATTGAAATTTATGCTATATGAATGTGTAAATAGTGTGTATAAATTGGTGGACATAACAATTAGTTTCCCTTGGAATTGAATTTGTAAGATCATCCTCCAGAAATATTTTCAAACATTAAAATGGTTTACTGTTGCTTTTGATCACAATTTTGGGTCCACTGTCACCAATAAAAGGAATGATTTTAGAAACAATATTGTCCTTTGTCCATTTTTCACATGTGATTTTTTTTTGTTGAAATAGACTGTATGTATGCTATTTCTTTAAAACCATGATTATTATATTTAAATTAATATTGGGAAGTAAACATTATGAGGTTTATCATTAATAGTGAGTGGAGAACATATTTTAATCGACTCACCTCAGTCATGGCTTCCACTGATGAAATTCCGTGATTGTTGATTTCTTTAGTGACATCACCTCTTGTGCTGCCATCTTTCGTTGGGATTATAAGCTTTGTAATTCAATTTTTATCCACCGGAATATCGAAATTCATTGATCGATATTTATTCTTCTGAATGAATATCATTTCCCAAATTGTCAATTCCAACGATTTATCCAATTGTTTCAAAAGTTTCGCTTCTTTTCATCAGTGGAAGCCATGACTGAAGAAGGACATGATATTGTCTGAAACCATCGGTATCAAAGAAGTTTGAAAATGTATGAGGTGAGTCGATTAAAATATGTTCTCCACTCACTATTCATGATTATTATTTTTAATTTGGGACATTTTCTTCAAATTCTTAACGACATAGATTTAATTTAGAACATGCTAAAGTTGTGCGGGATCTAAATTCCGATCTCTCTCGCTCAAAGCCAGTTGAACTGATATGTAAAACTTACAATGCAATCAAACGTGTGATTCACTGACTTACAGTGGAACAGCTGAATAAACATACTATTCGGGTTCAAGGATACACATTCCTCAACAGGCTGATAAAATTTCATCAGCACATTTTTTTTGTCTGAAGCAAACAGAGGTGACCAAAAATGGGTGTGTGACAACACATGTAACCATGCTGATGCCAGACAACTGTTGGATTTGTCTTGGTGTGATATCACGCTAACTCCAGGAAAATATGACAACAAAAGAATATGTAAAGAACCAAGATAAAATAATAATTATCCCACTTGGAAAGAAATAAATCCATTTCTTGCAAGATTATGGTTAAATGTGAGTTTTCCTAGTAGCACACTTTTTATTTATTTTTTAATTTCATGGAAAAAAATGCAATGTTTCAAACACATATTGTAATGGGTTACATTTTATTTTTCACAGAATAAATCATACTTCAACTGATAATATTTATGACAGTTGTAAAAATAACCCAAAAAAAAAAAGATTTCTCAATCAAAATGGACAAAAATGGTACTCAGATAGTTATGACTTTGGGGAGATGTAGAGTGAGTCTGAGTGAATGTTGATGGAACATTAGTTATCCACTGGTCTGTGGGTCTGGTGTGACAATTCTCAGTCACACATGCCATGAGCACTCGACAGATATTGTGAATTTCCCACCTCCTCTAGTGTAATTTATCAGTGACTCATCAGACTGGCTGAGTCTGAGTTAGATCTTGGAGTGAATGAGTGTATTATTGATTTTGGGTGTTCATGCTATGGTTTGGTTGTATGTTTACTGTGAACATGCATACATTTTAAAAACACTTTTAAGATATCAGAATTTTTGTGGAAAACTAGATGAAAATTTCCTAATGGGCCATTTACGTGTAGAAATACAATATTGAACTTAATGAATAGGTTTAATGTTGACCGTGGTGGACTAGAGGTTACATTCCTTGCCTCTGGTTCCAGGTTCAAATCCGGCTGGGGTCGATGGATTTTTTTAGGATGGAAAATTCCAAGATCCTTAAGCCTGAATAAAGTGGTCTCTAAGCAAAATTATCAAATTTTCACATTCTAGTATAATCCTGGTTTCCTAAATGTCGCCATGAGGCGGAAAGCTGACCATGGGCCACTCAGTGACATCTATCTAAAAACAAGTGTAACTAAATTAGTATGGTTCAATTTCTCCCCTGTAGGGGGAGAGCGCGTAAGTCTAGTTGAGGGAAACAAGGGCTTACAAGAAAAAAAAAAAGAATAGGTTTAACACAACAAGAAAATCCAACAAAATTCTCATGTACTTAAAGAGGGAAAGGTCAACGAAGTAGGGGCAGCCTTAGAAAGTAGTCCCAGAAAATCTTTGAGGCACTTCGAGATCAGCAGCACACAAGACAATGAAATGATTCAAATTAAAGTCAGATAAAGTTAGGTCCATTAGTGCAGAACTGATTTGTGTGAATTATAATTTCATAAGGTCGTCAACAGGTTGATCTGTCTGATTCATCCGAGGCTTGCTTTGAGACTTGAAAGCAAATGTAAATTTTTTCGCCCAATGGGTTGCTGGCCCAAAGATGAAAGTCGAATAACAGCAAATGATATGTGATTTATGCACCGTACAGCAGGCTATACAAAATGGGACCATAAAAGAAATGAGGAAATTATGGAAGAGTTGGATGTAGAACCCATTCTTCACCATATACAAAACTATCAGAACAACTGGAAAGCCCATCTTCAACGAATGCCATCTCATAAAATTCCAAAAGCCATGCTTCGTTACTGCCCCAAGGCAAAAGATTGTTGGGACGTCGAAAAAAGCACTGGATGGAAAATTCCTCTTTGAGACCGTAACAGGTCACATGGCCTAATACTTGCATGGATGTTGATGACTATTTAAATCATGCCCCAAATGGGACTCAATGGCCAATCACGTTTCAATGATTTCTGATTTACAACCAATAACAGTCGTTCTTCATCTCAATATTTATTAGTGTTAATTTTATCACTTTAAAATCAAGCTCCTACTTTTTAACATTCTGAATAGGTCATAGCATTATTTTGCAGTGAATGAGCCTGTGAGAAATACGGCTACCAGATTGTATATCTAGTGCACGCATGTGAACACATGGTGCTTGCGGGGGATAATATAAAAACATTCGTAGCAATTGATTATACCACCAAAAAAATAAACCACTGTTTGCACTTTCTTAAACGAATTATTTCCAAGGAAATAACGCAGAAAAAGATAATTGACATATTTACATCATAGGACATCAGAAATGAATTAATATACAGTATAATGTTGGTTCATTAAATTTCTCCACTAGGGTGCATTCTTAAACTATTTCGAACCTTTGGAAATAAATAATATGATCTAGTTGCAGTGATGAACAAATGAAGCAGATGAAGCGTACCTATAGTTTCTCATTTGTTTTCAAACATATAAACAATGTTTTCAAACATTTAAATATATAAATATTTTAAAATAACTATATTTAAATAATGATTTGTCAGTAAACAGCTTATTTTTATTCGTTAAATAGTCCTAACAAATGCCATTCTTGATTTCCAAATTCTCTAGGTGTATTCACTCCTCACTTCGTGAGTCGTGAATTTATCAATAATTTGGAAATCACTCGTGGCATTACTTATGACTATTCAACTCATGCCCCAAATAGGAGTCAATGACCAATCACGTTTCAATGATTTCTGTTTTACAACCAATCAGAGCCGTGTTTTCACGAAATATTTATCAGTGTTATAATTACCATATTAAAGAAAGCTCCTCCTTTTTAATATTCTGAACAGGTCTGATCATTATTTTGCAGTGACTGAGTCAACAGTAAAGCCGCCATATTTGAATGTTCAAAATGGCAGAAACAAGATTTGGCTGTGCTTCAAATGAAGATATAGATGAAATAATCAAGCAAATCTAAGCCCCATAACACTCAACGTAATAGGAAATATATCTGGAACCAGTTCGAAAAATTTTGTCAACTACGAAATTACGTATTAACAGCAGAAACTCCAACCAAAGACATTGCCAACATACTGAAAGACTGGATCATTAATATGAGGAAAATAAATGGAGAAGAGCACAAAGAATACAGCTTGAAAACCATGTGGAATTTTACTGCAAAAATGATACAAGAGAAATATTTTATTTAACATCAACGAGATTTTAATCCGATCGTCGATCAAGAATTTAATGACGCCAGACAAGCAAGGAACGCAAAAAGAAAAATACTTCAAAACCTGCTAGAGAGAAGAAAGGTGGGTGCAGTGGCTTTTAAGTCTGATGAATATGAAAAAAATGATTAATAATTGTCAGGAGAAAACCCCTGAAGGATTACAAAGTATGTTCTACCTTTTCGCTTCTCTAGAATTGGCATGGCGTGGGGGAGAAGCTGTAAAATGCCTAATTCACTATTTTCAAGAGGAACTAGATCATAATGGTAAGCCGACAGGAAGGATTGCATATAATCCAGTGTTTTCCAAGACATGATATTACCGAGTTCTTTTTGATAATTCTGTGTTCAATAATTGTATTTTAAATAATGATTTTACCGAATTGTTTACTAAAAAAATAAATTAATAACCTATAATTTTGGTTATAATATACAGTTTGATATGTTTCATTTTTTCTCCACTAGGGTGCATTCTTACAATATTGCGATGATATTTCTAGTTTCCCACGCCAGATGGCAATGTATAACATTATATGATCTTTGAATGCAGGCTTTCACGGCCGGTATTCATAATGTTGAGTGATTCCGGGTTACGCGGCCATGGTCCATAGTTGGTGTTGATACCAGACGTTTCGCCCTCAACTGCGGAGGGCATCTTCAGTGGCGAGTGCTTCTAGGCGTGTTTCCTGGTCGGAAGATCTACTGAGAGTGAGCGCTGTGGACGTAGAGGACGTTGTATTAGTGGAGGGTGCAGGGTGAGTGGGCATGGCTCTTGCTGATTGGCTAATGGTCGTCTCCTTGTTGTCACTGGTGTTAATGCATTTATTTTCTAGTGTATGAAACCAGGCCTTAGACAGTTTGATACCTTCCTCTTTTCTGTTAATATTTCCCTTATGCTTGTATATTTCTATAGCCTCTCGGTATAATCTAGGGAAATAGTAGGAAGTTGTGGCTAAAACTTGTGTATTGTCGAATAGAATCTGGTGTCCATTCATAATGGCATGTTCTGCTACAGCTGATTTATCCATTTCTCCTTGTCTGCAGTTTCTTTTATGTTCTGATAAACGGGTGGCTATACTTCGTTTCGTGGTCCCTATATATGATTTACCACACGAACAAGGAAGTCGATATACGCCGCAAGTGGAGAGAGGTGGCTGAGGATCCTTAGCTGAGCGAAGGCAGTCTTCTATTTTTCTTGTAGGTCTGTAAACTGTTTTTATGTTGTATTTTCGTAGGAGTTTTCCGATACGATCTGTGACTCCTTGTACATATGGTAAGTAGGCTATGCTGGTTGAGGGTGTGTTATCCATTCTGACGTGCTGTCTTCGTGGATGTATGGTTTGTCTTATTTCCTTGGATGTGTAGCCATTTTTCTGGAAACAATTGAACAGATGGTGTTGTTCTTGTTTAAGGTGTTGTGGTTGGCATAACTTAGTCGCTCTGTCGAACAGTGTCTTAATGACACCTCGCTTTTGTCTTGGGTGGTGGTTAGAGTCTTTGTGCAGATATCGGTCTGTGTGTGTAGGTTTTCTGTAAACTGTATGTTGAATTTCCCCATTGCCAGTCCTTATTATTTGAACATCCAGGAAAGGAAGTCTTCCATTATCTTCTTTTTCCATTGTGAACTGTATTTTGTTGTGTCTGCTGTTAAGGTGTTGAAGGAAACGTTTATCAGAACATAAAAGAAACTGCAGACAAGGGGAAATGGATAAATCAGCTGTAGCAGAACATGCCATTATGAATGGACACCAGATTCTATTCGACGATACACAAGTTTTAGCCACAACTTCCTACTATTTCCCTAGATTATACCGAGAGGCTATAGAAATATACAAGCATAAGGGAAATATTAACAGAAAAGAGGAAGGTATCAAACTGTCTAAGGTCTGGTTTCATACACTAGAAAATAAATGCATTAACACCAGTGACAACAAGGAGACGACCATTAGCCAATCAGCAAGAGCCACGCCCACTCACCCTGCACCCTCCACTAATACAACGTCCTCTACATCCACAGCGTTCACTCTCAGTAGATCTTCCGACCAGGAAACACGCCTAGAAGCACTCGCCACTGAAGATGCCCTCTGCAGTTGAGGGCGAAACGTCTGGTATCAACACCAACTATGGACCATGGCCACGTAACCCGGAATCACTCAACATTATTAATATTATATGATCTTGTTGCAGTGGATGGAGAAGCAAAACATAATGTTTCTCGTTCGTTTTCAAACATCGCCGTTTACATTAAATAAATAAATATTTTAAAGTAACTATATTTAAATAATGATTTGTGAGTAAATAGCCTAATTTTCTTCATTAAATAGTCCTAACAAATGCCACTCTTGATTTCCAAATTCTCTAGATAAATTCACTCCTCACTTCGTGAGTCGTGAATTTATCGATAATTTGGAAATCACTCGTGGCATTACTTATGATAATTTCATAAGGTGTGATACATGCATAAGACAAGATGTCCACCATCTTCTACGATAAGTAGTGAACACTGTTATTTAACTTGTATCTACTTTGAATCAAGTGCTAGCACCATACATATTCGGGAATTGTCAGATCAGACCCATAGATCAGCAGGTAACTAATGTTTCATCAGCATTCACTCATACTCACTGCAGATAAGGTAAGAATAAAATTATCAAGATATAGTTTTCAATAAATATAATCTATGAACTAACAGAACTTTTTATCTTATTAATGTGCAAAGAGAACATAACACTAGACTGCTATTGTTCAAGAGAGACTATTAAGTTAATTATTTTTAATGTATGAACCCGCACAAATTATGCTTAATATTTATCCTATACAATATTAAAAAAAGTGTTTTCAGGAAAATGTAGAGCAAACGATGATGCGATCATCTCCATTCTCAGATAAAAATTTCAAATCAAGGAAATAAAACTGTTAGGTTATTTTATAAAACTCAAAAAAACTACCATTAATACCAGTTTTTTAGAATAATAAACTGATGAAAGAAGATTCTTTATTTGAGAAAGAACTTTTTACGTAACATATTTTTGTATTATAAGCTGAAAGTTATATTATTTTTAACAGTAATCAGGTATTAAGAATATTTAATTAATGTTGGGAAGTAAACATTATGAGGTATAATCATTAAAATTCATCGGAGAACATATTGTTTAAACAATATGTTCTCCGATGAATTTTAAGGTATTAAGAAGTTTAAAAAAAAAAAACGAAGTATGACTTTTTCAAATTAGTACAAGTTTTATAAATAATTTATATTAATGACCTTAATTTCTCAAAGAACTCTCACTTCATGATTTTTTAAAATATTGGTAATATCACAATAAAACTGATGTAAAATCAGGTAATAATTAAGAAATAATTATTCTATATTTATGCAAATCTGATAAATTCCTCTAAATAAAAATATCTAAACATACTGGTCAAAGTATTGATAATATTAAATTTGTAAATTAGTAAATTAATTTATTTTATATTTGATTGGAAATTTAACAAATGTGAAAAATTTTATTTTGTAAGCAACATGCTTCAAGGAGATAAGATGATACACATATTCAAGGATGCGACATCATATATGGTGAAATCTCTTTTAGAATAATATAATTATTATTCTTCACTTCATAGTAATAGGTTTTATAATTTTAGTTCAGATTTCCCTCCCCCTTTTATATCCACTATGATTTAAAAGTATTTATATCTTCTACTTGGAATTATAAATTTGACAACTATCTAGAACTTCTAAAATGTATGTTTTCATGTCTGTTGAACATCACTTTTACCAGAGTCAGTTATCACACTTTAGCGCCTAGGTTATTAAGACTAAAATAATCCTGAACTAGAGTTAAACAGCTTGTTAATAACATGTGATACCATTCACACACAATAAAATATATTCATATCAACAATATCAGATACAGTTAACAACATGAGCAGCGCTCAGCGGCAGAACTTGTTGTGAGGGTGCCCTTCTATAATATGTAACAATTGTATATTTTTTAAAACACTTATTATTAATATATTTCTTACTTGTTGCACTTCGATTATTTTTATATCCATTGGTAATATTAATAATGAATATTCAAAAGAAATGGCAACTTTAATTGCATAAAAAGTATTATTTTTAGATATAAATCTAAATTCTGAATAGATAACTATTATTTTAAATAACTGAATACAAATTAAGAATTTACATGGTTTAATACAATTTTATTAATTTCCAAAATCATATTACAATAAATAATTTAATGAAAGAATGACAAATGTAAGTCCAATACTTACTGGAGAAGTGATGTTCCTTAAGTGATAGCAATAAAAACTGGGTATCTTATATTGTTTTCAGGGATTGTTGATACAGTGAAATACAACATTTGATTTGCATTGTTCATCTTGGGACATATGTCTGCAGATAACAGTATAGACTTAGAAAAAATAACTGGCCTCTCCATGCTAAGATACAAGGAAAAGTATAATTATTTTGTCTATAACTATATAGTTAAAATATGATTTGCAATACAATAGTAAGTAGTTAGTAACAACAATAAGTATTTAATTTTAGGAAGTTATATTTTGAGGTTATTTTAATTATATTATTTTTGGTCTGGACATCTTACCTCAATATTAATGTTGATTTGTTCTTGAACATGTTTCAAAACAATTCTCTGTTTTATCTTCAGCTTTCCCAGACTGGTTTTATTTATGTTGCATTATGTTGCACCACCTGGATGTCGATGTCAGCTCCATCCTGTGGTTGGCCAAAGAACCTCCAAACAAGGTCACCCTCCATCGGAATATCAAAATTCATAACTCTGTTTCTGTTCTTCTGAATATAAATTTTTTCCAAATAGTCAGCTCGTTTGTATTTTCTAACTGTTTTAATAATTTAGTGTCTGAATTTATATTATGTTTTTCAGACCAAACATGAGCAGCAACTGCAGATTTTTCAATTTCTCCATTTTTAATATTTCTTATGTGTTCTTTGGTTCTAATTTTTAGGTTTCTTTTTGTTTTCCCTATATATATCTTTTCACAAACCCATGCATTCAATTTGATATATTCCTGACTTTTTATTTTTATCAGTTTTTTCATTTTTGTTGGTTTTTATTAGTTTATTTAAACTGTAGTTATTTTTTGGTGCTAATTTAATATTAAACTTCTCAAATATATTTTCAAATTTATTATGTACCCAGGGGTGATATGTGAATTTCCTATATTTTTTCATAGGTGGTTCTTCTTTTTCAAGATTACTTCTGTTTATCATTTTTTGTTTTTTATACTTTTCTATCCTTTTATTTACCATTTTTTCATCAAACCCATTTTCTCTTGCTACTTTGATTATGTGTTTTTTCTCATGTTTGAAATCTTCTTCGTTTAAGGGTAAGTTTACCAATCTATGAGTTAAACTATTAAATGCTGCTAATTTATGTCCAATTGGATTGAACCCTGTTGATTTTATAAAATTTTCCGTATGAGTTTCTTTCCTATGAATCCTGAATTCAATTTTTCTTTTTTCTTCGTTTCTGACCCAATTTAAGATCCAAAAAAGGTATTTGTTTATTGTCTTCTATTTCTTTGGTGAATTTAATGTTTGTACTCTGTAAATTTAATAGTTTTAGGGAATCTTCTACATGTTTTTCTTTAACAATACAAATTATATCATCAACATATCTACTCCAAAATTTAAACATTGTGGGATGTGCTTTAGTGATTTTACATTCAAAATCGCTCATAAATAAATTTGCCAGAAAAGGTGATAATGGGTTTCCCATTGAGAGCCCTGATTTTTGTCTATAGAAACTCCCATTGAATGTAAAAAACATTTGATCAATGCATAACGCAGTTAATTTCAAATAATCTTCTTTGATCTCTCTGTCTATGTTGTTTTTTCTTAACCAATTGTTCAATATCTCCAAAGTTTTTTGTTTCGGTACATTTGTGAATAGTGAAACTACATCAAACGAAACCAACCTATCTGTGGGTTCAATTTCCACTTTTTCTAATTTCTTAACTAACTCCAATGAATTTTCAATCTGCAGACTTTCAAAATTATTAATTCTTTTAAATTGATTATTCAGCCATTTCGAAATTTTGTAGGTTGGTGATCCAATATTGTTAATTATTGGCCTCATTTTGTTTCCCGGTTTGTGAATTTTTGGAAGTCCATGTATATTAGGGTTTCTTGGGTTGCTTACTTTTAATTGAAATTTTTCTTTCTTGGATAGAATTTTAACTTTTTTAAAACAGTTTTCCACTTTTTTTATGGTTTTTGGTAGGGGGTCATTCTTAATTTTTTCATACTCTTTTTCTTTCAAAAGTTCTTCCATTCTATTTTGATAATCTTCTTTGTCCAGAATTATAATTTGGTTACCCTTATCTGATTTTGTATATACAACATTTTTTTATTTATTTCTTTGAGTGTTTTTAAATTCTCCTTACAAACTGGGTTTTATTTGTATTCTTTATTTATTCAAAATTTCTTCACATTTTTTTCTGATGATTATTTTTTCTTCTGTAACTAACCCTTCTATTGAATTTTCAATGTCCACTATGTATTCTTCTATTCTATTGGAATAATCTATTGCTGTTTTTAGACCGTTTTCTAACAATTTTGTCTCTTTTAGGTTAAAGGTTGCCTTTGAAAAATTTTTAACATAATTTCTGGTGGATTCTGATTTTTCTTCATTTCTGGTTTTATTCTGATGATCAGAATAAAACCAGAAATGAAGAAAAATCAGAATCCACCAGAAATTATGTTAAAAATTTTTCAAAGGCAACCTTTAACCTAAAAGAGACAAAATTGTTAGAAAACGGTCTAAAAACAGCAATAGATTATTCCAATAGAATAGAAGAATACATAGTGGACATTGAAATTCAATAGAAGGGTTAGTTACAGAAGAAAAAATAATCATCAGAAAAAAATGTGAAGAAATTTTGAATAAAATAAAGAATACAAATAAAAACCCAGTTTGTAAGGAGAATTTAAAAACACTCAAAGAAATAAATAACAAAAATGTTGTATATACAAAATCAGATAAGGGTAACCAAATTATAATTCTGGACAAAGAAGATTATCAAAATAGAATGGAAGAACTTTTGAAAGAAAAAGAGTATGAAAAATTAAGAATGACCCCCTACCAAAAACCATAAAAAAAGTGGAAAACTGTTTTAAAAATGTTAAAATTCTATCCAAGAAAGAAAAATTTCAATTAAAAGTAAGCAACCCAAGAAACCCTAATATACATGGACTTCCAAAAATTCACAAACCGGGAAACAAAATGAGGCCAATAATTAACAATATTGGATCACCAACCTACAAAATTTCGAAATGGCTGAATAATCAATTTAAAAGAATTAATAATTTGAAAGTCTGCAGATTGAAATTCATTGGAATTAGTTAAGAAATTAGAAAAAGTGGAAATTGAACCCACAGATAGGTTGGTTTCGTTTGATGTAGTTTCACTATTCACAAATGTACCGAAACAAAAAACTTTGGAGATATTGAACAATTGGTTAAGAAAAAACAACATAGACAGAGAGATCAAAGAAGATTATTTGAAATTAACTGCGTTATGCATTGATCAAATGTTTTTTACATTCAATGGGAGTTTCTATAGACAAAAATCAGGGCTCTCAATGGGAAACCCATTATCACCTTTTCTGGCAAATTTATTTATGAGCGATTTTGAATGTAAAATCACTAAAGCACATCCCACAATGTTTAAATTTTGGAGTAGATATGTTGATGATATAATTTGTATTGTTAAGAAAGAAAAACATGTAGAAGACTCCCTAAAACTATTAAATTTACAGAGTACAAACATTAAATTCACCAAAGAAATAGAAGACAATAAACAAATACCTTTTTTGGATCTTAAATTGGTCAGAAACGAAGAAAAAAGAAAAATTGAATTCAGGATTCATAGGAAAGAAACTCATACGGAAAATTTTATAAAATCAACAGGGTTCAATCCAATTGGACATAAATTAGCAGCATTTAATAGTTTAACTCATAGATTGGTAAACTTACCCTTAAACGAAGAAGATTTCAAAACATGAGAAAAAACACATAATCAAAGTAGCAAGAGAAAATGGGTTTGATGAAAAAATGGTAAATAAAAGGAAAGAAAAGTATAAAAAACAAAAAATGATAAACAGAAGTAATCTTGAAAAAGAAGAACCACCTATGAAAAAATATAGGAAATTCACATATCACCCCTGGGTACATAATAAATTTGAAAATATATTTGAGAAGTTTAATATTAAATTAGCACCAAAAAATAACTACAGTTTAAATAAACTATAAAAACCAACAAAAATGAAAAAACTGATAAAATAAAAAGTCAGGAATATATCAAATTGAATGCATGGGTTGTGAAAAGATATATATAGGGAAACAAAAAGAAACCTAAAAATTAGAACCAAAGAACACATAAGAAATATTAAAAATGGAGAGAAAATTGAAAAATCTGCAGTTGCTGCTCATGTTTGGTCTGAAAAACATAATATAAATTCAGACACTAAATTATTAAAACAGTTAGAAAATACAAACGAGCTGACTATTTGGGAAAAAATTTATATTCAGAAGAACAGAAACAGAGTTATGAATTTTGATATTCCGATGGAGGGTGACCTTGTTTGGAGGTTCTTTGGCCAACCACAGGATGGAGCTGACATCGACATCCAGGTGGTGCAACATAATGCAACATAAATAAAACCAGTCTGGGAAAGCTGAAGATAAAACAGAGAATTGTTTTGAAACATGTTCAAGAACAAATCAACATTAATATTGAGGTAAGATGTCCAGACCAAAAATAATATAACAACAATAAGATTAATTTCTATATTTTACAATTTAGGATAGAAAAATGTTCATTGTTTTGTATATGAAAAATGTCTTGTAATAGATCCGATAAACTTCTAAATAGAGAAGTTAGACTTTTAAGCTTATCAAGACAGTTACAAGTCTATTAATCATATTATCTTAGACAAAAGCAATAATTTGAGAAACCTGGAAGTTCTTGTTATTCTAAAATATACATATTAAAATTATATTTTAAAATATAATAGGAAGTAACATTAAGAGGTTTCAAGGAAAGAATTATGAACTTTGAAATTCCCGCAGAAAGGAACCTCATTAATAAATTCATTGGACCAGAGGCAAAGAGAGCAGGAATCAAGAATCAGGGCCGACAACATGAGAAAATTCAGTCTGTAATCGCTGATGATGGGGCTAAGAACCTCTGAAACATATGTTCGACAAAAACAACTGTAAGAGGTAAGAATGAACAGACAAAATGTTTTAATTTTTATAATTATATGTTCAGTTTTTAAGAAATTTCTATTACTATATTTAATGAAGTTTGTAGGTAATATTTTATTCCATATTACAATATTGTAAAATGATACATTGCAAAAGTATTCTTTATGTGTTGAATTCCTTTCTGAATCAGCATTATAATACCAGCAATAAAATTTCTGCAATGCCAGTATCCTATAAAATGACATGGCATCATTTTTTAAATAGTAATTTATACCAGAATCTATTGTACTCGTGGAAAATTCCAAATCTCCAGAAAGTAATGCTTTCTTATCATTTACTTCATTAATAATCAATCATTGATCACCTAAAACTTGCTATAACATTGTAAGTTTATATAATTAACAAGAATGAAGCAAAGCAAAAATAATATTTAAAAAAATTTCAGAATCTCTATTGCTGAGTGTCACTTAATGTATAGTGAGATTTATACTACAATAAGAATAAAGCTTGCCTCTTATCATCTTTGAATGAAAGATTTACTAATAAAAGCTAAATATATCTCAATAGATATGACAAATAATAATTAAATGAATCGTGATGTTTTCCTACCTCATACATCCATGTTTCTTTTAACACAGCACTGCAGTATCGGCGACACTTTGTCGTCATCGTCAGCTGTTTTCACGACTGTCAATTTTTTCTCCTTTTTGCCGGTAATTATCTAGACTGCCATCTGGTGTTCTTTTGAAGGAATTCCTCTTCAAACTGCCATCTGGTGTTATTTTGAATGATTCATTTCCTAAACTGCTATCTGTTGTATTTTTTAAGAACTTTGTAATAGCAGATAGCAGTTTAGGAAATGAATCATTCAAAATAACACCAGATGGCAGTTTGAAGAGGAATTCCTTCAAAAGAACACCAGATGGCAGTCTAGATAATTACCGGCAAAAAGGAGAAAAAATTGACAGTCGTGAAAACAGCTGACGATGACGACAAAGTGTCGCCGATACTGCAGTGCTGTGTTAAAAGAAACATGGATGTATGAGGTAGGAAAACATCACGATTCATTTAATTATTATTATTTGAACCTCATAATGTTAAAAATTCCCAAATTTAATATATAAAGATATGACAAAGTCTTATATTTTAATAAAGGAGTAAATATAACAAATCGTAGTGCAAGAAGCATTAACTATTACACATAGCATTATTTACATTGCACTGGTGTAGCAAAACAAAGTATTCCATTTGACAGGCTACAACATTTTGTACCTTCTAACTAGTATTTGTTAGTATTATTTCAAGTCAGGAATAAACCTAGACTTCACAGCACCATATTTACAAATACTCCTCTAATACAAAACACTGAAAACAAATTTAGCATAATTATCATGCATCAATCAAATCAGGAATCGGGTATTATTGCAATCTAGCATTTGAAAAAATACTTTAAAATTCAAGAAATGAGACTTAAACTATGAGGATATGAGAAGGAAAATACATAATAAACAAGATAATTTTGATATTTTTGGACTAAGTATGCATAATAAATTTTATAACTTTATCGCCTACTGTGTGTGAACATTTTAGAATTTCCTCCCCCTATTTCAGCATAACAATTAATCCACAATTATTGATATTTGTGAACCAGATATATTCCGATTGAGGGTCTTTCCACTTTTCAGCGGTTGCCCTTTTACCAGCCGGCTGCTGGCCCTTCACATCCACATGTGTCAATCACAGAGGTAGATGATCAACAGCCAGCGTAGGGGTGACATGTGGTTAGCATGTCGAGTCCCCCAGCCGTTATAGCTGGTTCCTCAACCTGGAGCCGCTACTTATTGTAGCTACCCAATTGCCTCACGATGCTGGGTGGGCACCGGTCCCATATTGGCCGAAATACCATGAGAAAATTTCTTCCCCCATGGAGACTCGAACCAGTGCAAGTCCCGTAGCTCTGCGCCAAGGCTTCCTACCTTAACCGCTCGGCTACGGCGCAGGACATGAACCAGATATATTCCAACTTAAATTCTACCCCCTTTTTGAATAAAACTTTACAAGAATAATGAAAATATCTGGAACTATAATAAATTGTATAACTTTATCACCTACTCTATGTGAACATTTTAGAATTTCCTCCCCCTATTTCAGACCAACAATTAATCCACAATTATTGATAATTGTGATATTTATTCCTTCTTACAAGGGAACTGTCAACCATTTCATGCTTAAACCTACCTTGAAAATTCTCCCAGAGAAGTGTTGTGATGTACCAAGGCTGTAAAAAAAAACATCTGCCATTTTTAACTGCAAGGCACTAAAATCCAGTGATAAATCTTTTATTCAAACTACGAACTCCTAACTTCGGTGGATTGGATAACCCTCAAAACCTGCCGTCCATGCCTGCCCTGCCTCACTCCACTCTGCTCAAGCAGGGAGTACATCTCCTTTGCACAGTGGGTTGCCATTGCTGGATTCTGGCTTCAATTTTTCTGCCTTGCAGTTGAAAGCGGCAGATAATTTATTAGATATGGCCTTGGTAATCACAAAGTAAGTTTCAGCATGCAATGGTTGACAGTTCTCTTGTTAATAGTTTCCCGGAATGCATTTTTTTTGGGTGCATGAATACAGCCTAGTATCTAAGGGCCGCATGCAAATACATTAGTCTCTACTCAAATTACTTCCAATCACTGATGAGCTGACTTTCCGTGAGCAAGTGCAAAGATCAAATTAACTACCCACTAACTGGTCATGCATGAAAGTCGTCATTTTCATAATATTGGCAAGAAATTACCCAAAATTCTCAGCGATAAAACCACTTCTGTTATTTTCGTCTGCTAGAGGAACGCATTTATGCTTGCATCCTGCAAATAATACCGTATACGACGACATCGGCATCGCATAATATTATGCCAATTCTCCTGTTCTTGCAGTTGAATTCTTTGGTAGACTCTATCAAATTCCTCTTCTCCGCGCATACCAAAAACATGATCGAAGTCTTCAAGGTCCAACATCTTGGATAAAGCAGCAAGGTACACGGCAAGGTTTCAAACTACATCGATACCCATTGGGTTGCTCACGATTTGTTTCTCTGCTAAGTCACCCCACCAGGTAGCATACGAATTTCAACAATTATTATCGCATGAACAGATTTTTGAGTATGTAAAAACGTATTTGGATGCAACTTTCTCAGCAGAGTACAGGCAGAGAACGACTTTTACGGTCTAATGCATTCATAGACTCGAGCCTAAAAGTTATAACCAGTAATAAATAAATGAAAAAAAAAATGCAGCAAAAATTTGACTTCAAACCTAGAAAATACACGCTGCATATGTGTGTTTATCTTGAGCCAATGTTTTTGTAGATTGCGTTATCAATGTAAAATATTACTGTTATTAATATAAAAAATTAATACCTCTAAAATTCATTGTAAAACACCATTGAGGTTATGCAGTATAATGTTATAATATTAAAATAGGTACCTGATACATACGGCCTGCTGCTTTACTTCCTTTCTGAATGAAGATATAACTTAAAGCTTCTTTTTTTTTCCCCCTTGAAAAATCAATTATACAGGTTGGATATGGGTACCAGAGGCAAGTCAATAGGCCTTGAGGATTAACTGTTTCAGGATGAATTTATTTTACTTTGTTTTCATTTTATGCTGCGAGTCAAACAGAAAAAAAAATCTCCTTAATGATTTACATAGGAGTTTAATTATTTTAGTCACTCTTCTCAATTATTATTAACCAAGAACTTATTTGTACTTACAGGAACTGTTCACCATCATCATTGGACTGATAGATATTTTTTCTACAGGAAAAAGTATCATTATACTTTTTCAATTGCCGATATGTAATAATAATAATAATAATTATGATAATTTTATTTTTGGATGTGTGCCTACCCATTTTTGACTAAGGTCAAAATTATTTAGAATCTAATTGTTATATTTCAAACTAGTTAATTTTAAAAATAAAATGCTTTTCTTATTACTGGTACTTTATGATGAGACATTGCCACTTAAAAGTATAAGAACATCCATCCATAGTAATTCTGCCTGAAGGCAGGTCCTTCACTGCAATCATAGCATTTTCATGCTATGCTTGCAGCTTTACTAGGGAATTGTAGGTGTGGTAGCTTCCTGTTGCTTTCCACACCGGTGAAAGATGATGATGATGGCCATATGATTTCGGGGACCATTTGGGCCTTAAAGTTTTCCTGACATTTGTCTTACAGGTGAGGAAAAACCTCGATAAAAACCTCACCCAGGAAAACTGTCCCGACCGGGGATCGAACCCAAGCCCGCTGCGTGACAAGGCAGCATGCTACCTCGAGACCACAGCGGTCTCATAATATTGGCAAATTAAGGCATCAGTTCCTATTGGGTTCTGGCAAAGTTTATGTCTATATTTTCTTTAATTTATGAACTAGTTACATTAATAATAATAATAATAATAATAATAATAATACAAAGAATTTAAATAAATGTTTGATTTATGAATTTATGGCAAATTGTGTCATACCTCTGCAAAACAGGTAAAAGGTAAAGGTAAAGTGATCCCACTACAGGCCATAGGAGAGTCTTGGGGTAGTAGGAGGTTAAGGCTCCCACTTTTTCTAGACATTTGGCACTTGATGTCAGCTGGGTTGTTAGCCCTGTGTGACGGCCACCTTTATCCCCAGAACAAGCATATGGTACTCATTTCCACTGGTGGCTGAGTCAACCCCAGGGCCATGATGCCACCAGAAGGTTTGGGCAAGTTTAAAAAATCTTGACCACATCGGGCCTCGAACCCTCAACCTTCCAGTTTGTAGTGCACTGCTTTAACCACTACATTACGGCGTGCCCCTGCAAAACAAAAAAGTTTTTAATTCCTCTCTGAAGAAAACCACATCTACAAATTTTCCTTCAAAATTCCACTCACTTTATTACTCAGTCTAACAAATCTTGACAATTGTTTAGAAGTTATGATGGTATCTATGACCTATGTATTACATTAATCTTGTTCAGGAAACTTTAATTGCATCCTTACTTTGTACCTCAAACAATCTTATAAAACTAACATGTAAGCATTTTTATCACATTTAAAGAACTTTACATATTATAATTACCTAGCTCCTCTAAGTAAAAATAAAATTGTAGAAAGTTACTCACTTCCTTCAAGATGAAAATAATCACTCCTGATTTATGCTAAAATTTGTAAGCAAGAGTTAAAAAGCCATGCAGAATAAGAAGAAAAGAGATTAGCATTTCAAATGTATTTTATGTAAAGATAATGCACCTTTACACAAAAATTGAGGGGGGATTCATAAGGTAATCTGAAACAAAAGAATATAAATCAGATTATTTCAAATAATTATTTTAAAATCTTATTATGGCATAATATCCCAATTCTGATTCAATGAATACATGTTCAACATTAATGTACAACAAAGTCCATTACTGTAAATGTAAATGCAATATTTAATATAACAATCCAATAATGTAAAATGATTTATGTAAATAATATAAAGACAGAGATATAATTAAAAAAAAAAGCACTAAAATCATTTATACATTATCTGCAACAGTATTTACAACTCAATATATAATAAATGCATATAATAATATTAATAATTGTGGTTTGTTTTTCTGGACATACACCTGTACTTGTTGTCTAGTTACACATATGACATACAACTTAATTTTATTACCAACTGACTTTTATAGAGAAAAATAAAAGTGTATTAAAAATCACCGGAGAAAAAAAAAATGGTGGCCCTACCTCAACCATTCCCTGGAATCACTTTTTTTTTTTCATTGTGTGTGAAAACTGTCTCAAATTCCCCAAGCCATATTCAAACAAACTCTACATATTCACTGATAGGTAAATATGTCAGGTTTTAGATGCAGGGAAAAGAGTGGCAGAGGTGCCATTTGGGTTGCATCATCTTCATTGCCATTTGATCTCATGACTTAGGTGGAAAAAATCAATATTAGAGGAATCTAATCTATTCATAGTTAAATATGGGAAATGACATTATGAGGTTCTTAATTCGTAAATTAATGAGTCATTTTTTAACATCTTACCTTATATTTTATGTTTCTTCAAACACGGGAACTAGTTTTCGAGAGAAGGATGTCTCTCATTTTCAACCGACATTATGACTCGGTTGAAAATGAGAGACATCCTTCTCTCGAAAACTAGTTCCCATGTTTGAAGAAACATAAAATATAAGGTTCCTATTGAGGGTCTTTCCACTTGTCAGCGGTTGCCCTTTTACCAGCCGGCTGCTGGCCCTTCACATCCACATGTGTCAATCACAGAGGTAGATGATCAACAGCCAGTGTAGGGGTGACATGTGGTTAGCATGTCGAGTCCCCCAGCCGTTATAGCTGGTTCCTCAACCTGGAGCCGCTACTTATTGTAGCTACCCAATTGCCTCACGATGCTGGGTGGGCACCGGTCCCATACTGGCTGAAATACCATGAGAAAATTTCTTCCCCCATGGAGACTCGAACCAGCGCAAGTCCCGTAGCTCTGCGCCAAGGCTTCCTACCTTAACCGCTCGGCTACGGCGCAGGACAAATATAAGGTAAGATGTTAAAAAATGACTCATTAATTTACAAATCTAATCTAGTGCGAACACAAAAGATATAACAGTATTTACATTATATTTATCCAATTATGAAAAATAAGAACCAGATTTTTTAATACATAGTTCTAATGCAGAAATTTTCTGATCTGCAATCCTTTTATTTACACCAAAAGATATTAATCTATTTATTCCATGTATTCTTATTTTACTTATCTGAATAATCTCTGCAACATCCCATATTGTTAAATATGCTGTTGAACTGAATAAGTTTCCCTGTCTCTCATGGTGTTGTGTGACAGACCAAATGAGAAATAATAGGTTGGAGAGATGTTGTCAGCTATATTAGCATGTTGAATGTAATATTCATATTTGGTATGACAAAGACAAATGATATTCTTAATCACTTTTTCGTTTCATCTAAAAGACACTTCTTAGTTAAAATGTTTTATACCTCTCCTCATAATACAGATATTTATGAAATAGACTTATTGTTTTTCTCTAATTAGTGAAGATTTTTCTCTTATGACCAATGATTATTAAATTCAAGTATCTGCATTAATAATAATAAATAATAATATTAATTTTTCTTCCTTTGGCCAGCAACCAATCGAAGGGACTATTATTATGCTTTCAAGTCTTATACGAGAATTTCCCAGAAGGAGGACAAAGATCTCTGGGCCGTCCTATGAAACACTGGAGGGAAAATTTTCTATAGGATCGTAACAGGCCTTGGCCTAATACTTGGAAGGAAGAAGAAGAAGAATATTAATTTTTATACAATTTTTGTATAAAGTTACATGAAAATGTAACATCACTGCTAATATTTAGGTAATTCTAGATGGGCTAGTGGTCAGCATTCCTGACTACAGTTCATGAGATCCTGGGTTCAATTCCAGTCAGACCATAGGAATTTTTCTTTAGAGGGAATTATTCCTATGGTTGCCCATGGTCTCAAATTTAGGTTAAGGACTCCTGGCATTTCATTATCATTTATCACCCATCATATCATCATCAGGGTAACATAATTCTGCCTTCCAGGTGCCCCAACCTAAGAAATGGATTACCTGCCAATGCTGGGGGGAGAAAATCAGAAATGTCATAAAAGACAACCTGGTGGTATTGAAAAAAAATAAATAAAAAAATATATATACAGGCCTATATTTGCTTTATAGTAATAATATTGTAAAGTTGCAAGGAGACAGGTATAGTTTTCAAATGTTTTACTCCTTACATGCTAAGTATTAAAAAAATCATTATTCCACATTTATTTTAGAAGGTATTATGTGAATTACTTCTTTTATTGCTATATTTTTTCCACCTTTTGTCATAAAAACAAATTATTTTGTTATTAATGTTTTATTTTAGGAAGTAATATTTTGAGGTTCTTTTAACCAAGTTATTTTGAAGACTAATCAAAACATGTTCAAGAACAAATCAACATTAATATTGAGATATTACAGACTCAAAATAACTTGATCTTTTGTTATTGTATCATATTCTTTTAATTTTGAGAGAAAACAATTAATGATTTTCCACTATTCAGTTTTGCAAATGTGTGTATGTAATATGTGATATATATCATTATGTAAACAGGAATGTGTGTATAAAAAAGATGGGAAGGGAAGAGAAGCGAGATCTTTTTTTATCACCATATGCTATAACTAAGGCCTGAGATGAATGAAATAATTTTCAATCTCAAATGGTAGTTAGATTTACATTATGCTTGATTTGATTTTTGTCATAAAACTAAGAACCAATTTAACTTCATGTAGCCAATTGTATTCAACATAACAAATACCATTTTAACAGCAAATTTCTTATTAAAAATGGTTATTTCTTGCCATATGTGCAACAATTCAACTTCGACTTACATCATTTCATTGAGCCAACAGTACAGTTTCAGAATTCAGATTTTTATGAATCTGTTTCCTAGAAAACTATTCTGAGCATATGTAATGATTTTTTATTAGGCCTTCTTGAAAGTAACACACACTCTCAAAATACTGCATTTGAATCTAATTTTTAACATAATAATTACTGCTATGCTAGTACAAACCTACACCAATGGTTCCCTATCAGTGGAAAGCAATACTGGAACATGCATGAGAAATTACAATTAAGCACATGTGCTTATCATATTGCATTATGATAACAATAGCCTCAAAAATAGCTACACTATTTCAATTAAAATGTTATTCCTTCCTTTCATATTATTAATAATTTGCAACAAAGATTTCATTATCTTCTTAATTTTCTTCAATTTACATACATACATTGTTATCATTTTACACATTATTGAATACAAATATAACATAGGCCTACAAGTAAAAATAAGAAGTTTATAAATGAGATTTGAAATATGAGTATAGGTAATTGCTATTACAAAATAATTTTAATATGTAGACCATATTTTCAAGACAAAACTAAATTAATAAAAAACTTCCCTGTTCTTTCCTATAACTTCCTAAAAAATCTTAGTTCCAATTTAAATTTAAACATAATTATGGATAAATATCATTTGTTGTAGTAGGTTAAGTTTTAAAGAAAGTTATTTCTGCACATAACAAAATTATTTATTATCAATTAATTAAATGCTTGTCAAGTAGTATATTGTTTATTACTATCCATGTAACACATAATAAATGTGATTATAATGTATACACTTTCCACCAATATGAATTAAATACTATAAAATACACGAGGTTGAAATTATATTAATCTCTATGATAAATTCTCTCAGTGACATTTAAATCAATTAAATGCATGGTTATCATTCACTGCTGATAACTTTCAATCTTGAACAAGTTGAATACAAATTTTGAGTATTTAAAGGCTTTTACCTTTTAACCATTAATTTTTAATTTAATAAGTCTTATAAGATTGAATTTTATTTTATACATAATATTTTCAATAATTTTTAATTTTACTATAATTCTTTAAAACCTTCAACATTAAAAATTCACAACATGGCTATAAGATTTCAATTGTCTCAAATTTTGATTTCTTATATCTCAGTCTTATTTTTTTATTTTATTTTATTTATTTATTTAATTTTCTGTTTGTCTTAGTACATCTACCACTGAAATAATTTTAATTTAACACATTCTAGAGAATAATCAAACTCCTTGATATATTTGTGTAACCTACAACCTATAGAATAAAATATGAAGAATAAGGGTTTGAAGAAATATTTCAAGCAGTTTTGGTTATATTGTAGAATGTGTAGAATTAGAATAATGAAATGAATTATTCCAAAGATAGGAGTCAGTTTTAAAACAAAGAAATAAGGAATTTGGAGATAAAAAAAACAGATTGAGATGATAGAAATCTAGACTTGAAATCTAAAAGCCTCCTGAGAATTAACATCAAGTAGTTGGAAACAAGGATCCTGAAACCAAAGGAAGTAAGTAACCGATGATGCAAGAGGAATCAGATACATAAGGAATCAAGGAATTGAAGAAACAAGAATCAGAAATCTGACATAACATCAAGTAGAATTAGTCATGAAGAATCAATTAAAAGGATCCAGAGACAATAAATTTAGGAATAGGTCTTGTAAGTATACCCCAGCCACTTGCCACAAAGAGAGTGAGATCAGATTAGGCCTAGGGTCTGTATGTTGTACAGATAGAAAAAGGTAAGTTCTGGTCTGAGCGTATAATTTTTTTCTTTAAATATGAGGTTCAGATTTACTTGAAGAGATAACAGCTGCAGCCTCTCTCCCTGAATTCTGCATTTTACAATTTGTAGGAAACTTTATGTTCCTAGTGGCAAAGGGCCAGGGTTAACTCATATGGAAGCAAAGAATTACAAGTCAGTGTATGAGTATAAAGGAGAAATTAATTTTTGTGATCTAATTTTGAGCAAGTATCACAAAAATAATTCTCAAATACTGAAAAATAAATTGTTTGATTCAAGAATGAATTCTCTCTCTCTCTGCTCATACGGTACTTATTCATAAGGTTTTTATATGCAGAAAATCTTAATATCCTGGTAGAAGATGTAGTAAGACATGTGTATGCCAAAAATACTAATTTAGTATATCAAAACAGGATTCTAATAAGAAAAGAACTGACAATGGAATAATAAAATAATCTACTGGCAACTGTGAATTAATTGTAAATGCAATTAAAAATTAAGGCTATCTTTCAGATAACACTTGAAACTTTGCGGTCGAAAAATTTTTCAGATGTGTCAAGAGAAATTTTCTGTTTAGTTATAGCTAAATTTTTGTCATGTTCCTATCTTATTAATGATACTCGAAGATATCATTCAAGCAAATATTCAATGTTCAAGTAAATTAAGTAGCTGAAAAGACTCAATAAGATTGGGAACCATTGGGTTAACTGCTCTTTGATATATCACAGACTACGGCAGGCAGGTTATTCAGTCCATATGCATGTTATATGAATCTGATATCTCACGCACGTATTCCTTTGGAAAGAAACCAACCTGTAAGACATAAACAGTAAAGTTATAATTTAACCTATACTCAGAGATCAATGTGACTCAGTCTCTGGCAAAACCAGTTTATTTAACAAGGTTTTTGTCCTCATGATAAAACATATCCCATAAAAGTTGCAGCTATAGTTAAAAATAAGATTAATATTTCTTCTGATCAAATACCAATATGTACAAATTTAAATGATATATATGTACCTCACCAACATGTGAATAAATACAGTAAAATTCGCGGGAGATTATGTACGATAAATATGCCGCGAATACAGAAACCATGAACATGGAATGGTAATTTGTATGGCAATATAGGGGATACATTCCACGGTTACAAAATAAATTAAAACTATCAAAATAAAATCAATTTAATGAGAGATTTTGAACAATTTCTATTAATCATTATCGTCAAGTTAAGGCAAGGCTGAAAGAACTTAGTAATTTTTAATAAGAATCAAATTAATCGTGAATTCTTCTTACCTCATAGTTTTATGTTTTTTAAACACTGAACTGCAGTATCGGTAAACATCATTCCCATCTTTAGCTGTTTTCTCGACTGTCAATTTTTTATTATGCTGGTAATCTTCCAAACTGAAGATTTGGAAAATTACTGGCATAATGAAAAATTGACAGTCGTGAAAACAGCTGAAGATGGGAATGAAGTTTCCCGATACTGCAGTTCAGTGTTAAAAACATTGAAGTATGAGGTAAGAAGAATTCACGATTCATTTGATTCTTGTTAAGAAAACCTCAAAATGTAAAAAATTCCCAACTTTATTATATTAAATTAGTAATTTTTTCCTGTTTTGCCACTTTTAAAAGGTCTTTCAATTCAGATTGATATTCAGCTGTGAAGTATTTTATCTTCGGATTTCTTGATGAATCGTACAGTTGATTCAATTTTTACTTTCAGCAGCAACACTATTTTCTTTCCGCCAACAAATGACAAGTTGAAACAATCATGGCGAGAGTGGCAGTTATCAATGGACATAGCGGTATGTGAAATACGATGGTGGCTTTTAACAACAACAAACTTTAGGCTTAGTGACAATAAGGCTTGTTTTACTTTGATATTTATTTGTCCATTTGGTTTAGTCGCTATTTGTAAAAGCCGCCTTGTCACGTGCCTGCAGTAAAAAAAAGTTGCCAATGCATTAATAAAGGACACTAATCCTTGTAATATACCAACTGGATCCGCAATTAAAGAAAATTTTAGCTGCAAATACAGGAACTGCATTGCATTTTTTTAACATGCGAATAATGGAACTGTGAATAAGGAGTGTCTACTGTACATACAAAGAAGCTCCATGGGCATGAAAAGTGAAGAAATCATCCACAATTGAGGTCTCAGCAAAGTTGTTTGTTGCCCTAATAACATTTAGTCTCCAAAGAAGAATATCAGACAATTGAAAATTATTGTCTCCTTAATCAATAATTGTCCACCGCTGTGGTCTCGAGGTAGTGTGCTGCCTTGTCACACAGTGGGCCTGGGTTCGATCCCCGGTTGGGGAAGTTTTTCTGGGTGAGGTTTTTATCGGGGTTTTTCCTCACCTGTAAGACAAATGTCAGGAAAACTTTAAGGCCCAAACAGTCCCCAAAATCATATGGCCACCATCATCATCCTTATCATTATCACATCATCATCATCCTTCACCGGTGTGGAAAGCAACGGGAAGCTACCACACCTACAATTCCCTAGTAAAGCTGCAAGCATAGCATGAAAATGCTATGATTGCAGTGATAGACATGCCTTCGGGCAGAATTACTATGGATGGGATGGAATCAATAATTGATAGGATGTAATACAATGAGGTAATATTATCAAGAGGCTGAACCCTAATATACACCTCACACTATATTTTTCATCTGGAGATTTTTAGAAATCATCGTCCCCATTCTCAACGAGTTTCCAATTGGTGTGTTAGCTGTACTATGTCTTGTAGATTCTTTTACTCTAGTGGCAGAGGATTTGATTGTGAAATTGGCTGCCTGTTACTAGAGGGAAAAAATCTACGAGACACTGGATGGTCAACACAAATGTTGGGAACCATTGAGGATGGGGATAATGGTCTCCAAAACAAGCCAAGGTGAGAAAATAAAATATGAGATAAAGGCATATATTTTAGTTCAATCTCTAGGTATAGTTTGTGATATATTCTCACAGATCATTACGAATCACTATTGTTTTTTTACTCCATGGCACGACAAGCCTAGAAGGCCTTTGGCCTACCAGCCAGCTGTTGGCTTCACATCAACATGTGTTAATCACAGAAGTAGATGATCAGCCAGTCAGTGTAGGGGTGACACATGGCCAGCATATCGGGCCCCCAGCCGTTATTGCTGGTTTTATTAGCATGGAACCACTACTTATTGTAGCTACCCAAATTTCTCATGATGCTGGGTGGGCACCGGTCCCATACTGGCCAAAATTCCATGAGAAAATATCTCACCCCATGAAGACCCGAACTAGTGCAAGTCCTGTAGCTCTGCACCACGGCATCTTGCTTTAACCACTCAGCTACAGCGCTATTGTTTAAAAAAATCTACAAGTAACCAGGAATTCTAAAATTGGCTATTGCAGTGCAAATGACTGTAAATGTATGTTACAATATTGTTTAAAAAATTCTACAAGTAACCAGGAATTCTAAAATTGGCTATTGCAGTGCAAATGACTGTAAATGTATGTTACAATAGACAACAGGTTGATTTTATTGTTTATCTTCAATTACACATTTCTTGCTGCCAACTTTAATCTTTCATCTATTGCAAAGTCTACTGATATTTTGACTTAGGCTTTCACGACCGGAGTTAGTATGATGATCTTGAAAAAGATTTCCGGGCTGTTGGTCATTGTCTTGAGCCTTGAAGTTCCCCAATGTTTCACCAGGATGCCAGATGCAGTCTCTGGCAAAAAGTCTGGGAACTTCAAGCCTCAAGACCACGGTCAACAGCCCAGAAATCTTCTTCACGATCATCTACTGATATTGATTGGTACCATGTTCTACATCATTGGTTTCTTCATTCAAGTAGTGTGTAAAGTTAAATACATATTATTAGATTTAGTTAGAAAAAGTGAAGGCTGCAAAATTTGATCCAAAAAAAATTTTAAGTTTCCAAAAGCCTGAGTAATGAAATTTTAAAACTAGCACGTTATTCATTGTATATATTAAAAATTTAAAAACTCACCCTATCTTGTATTTTTCCTTTCCACCAGCCCTTAAAGTCACCCTCTTTACTGAGAACTGTGACATGACAACCTTTTCTCAGAGGTAGCTGGTTCTGTTCAGCTGGAGTGAAGTCAAACTCGGCAACAGCTATTATTTGACGAAATGGCCACTTCAATTTCACATCCAACCTGCATTATTAAGCAATGCTAAAAAGTTTTATAAAGAAATATAGTTTACATAATTGCCAGCTAGTTTAAGGGAAGGACTGGAGAAGAAAACTGTATTTTCTTAAATACCCTGCACATTCCAAAATTTCAGTTTCAGAGTATAAAGTTAAAAAACATGCAAAATGTATTCTATCTATTAAATTAATATTGAGAAGCTAAAGCTATTACTATGATAGAAATAAGTAAATTAATGAACACAATTAAATTATTGTAAATCAATGGTAAAGAGAAACAATTTAATGTGGAACCAGTAGAGTAAGGTAAAGGAAGGATTTCTGCTTGGATGGGAATGAAGCCTGAATTAGCTCAGTGGACAGAGCATGTCCCGCGCCATAGCCGAGCAGTTAAGGTAGGAAGCCTTGGCGCAGAGCTACGGGACTTGCGCTGGTTCGAGTCTCCATGGGGGAAGAAATTTTCTCATGGTATTTCGGCCAGTATGGGACCGGTGCCCACCCAGCATCGTGAGGCAATTGGGTAGCTACAATAAGTAGCGGCTCCAGGTTGAGGAACCAGCTATAACGGCTGGGGGACTCGACATGCTAACCACATGTCACCCCTACACTGGCTGTTGATCATCTACCTCTGTGATTGACACATGTGGATGTGAAGGGCCAGCAGCCGGCTGGTAAAAGGGCAATCGCTGAAAAAGTGGAAAGACCCTCAATGGGGGACAGAGCATTAGCACGGAAAGCTAAAGGTTCGGGGTTCGATTCCCGGTTCAGGCATAACTTTTTCTCTTTACCATTGATTTATTCTATCTACATAAAAATACAGAAATACAGGCCACTGGTCTCTTCTGCTTCTTTAACAATTTAAACTTTTCACTCTCTCTGAAAAAACATGATCTCATTAAATATTATGAGTTAGAAAATACACAATTCACCTCATATTTGTAGTTTATTGAAGATCCAGGGTTTCGGCACTCTATGTGCCATTGTCAATTCTTTCTAACTGTTAAATCGGCAGTTGGTGATCTTGCAGGTTGATTTCTGCTCCCTCTCTTGGCAAAAATCAGCCTACAAGATCACCAACCATCAATTCAACAGTTAGAAAGAATTGACAATGGCATATAGAGTGCCGAAACCCTGGATCTTCAATAAGCTACAAATATGATGTGAGTTATATTTAAATTAATATTGGGAAGTAAACATTATGAGGTTATATCATTAATAGTGAGTGGAGAACATATTTTTTAACAACTCACCTCATATAATTTCAAATTTCTTTGATACTGGCGGTTTCAGACAATGGAAGCCATGACTGAGAGGGACAAGATATTGTCTGAAACCGCCGGTATCAAAGAAATTTGAAATTATACGAGGTGAGTCGTTAAACATATGTTCTCCAATCACTATTAATGATGTGAGTTGTGTATTTTCTAATTCATAATATTTAAAATAAACCTCATAGTGTCACTTCCTTTAAATATTAAATAATCTCACCTCCTTCATAGATGTAATAAGTATTTGAGAAATAGAGTGTATACTACAGAAGGATAGAATGAACTGGATTTGTTAATGAATAAAATAATAAGGCTAATGGCCTTAGGAAGCCCTTGGGGTAACAGGACATGGGATTCCCCCTCTCTAGACAGTCGGAATGTGATGTCAGCCCTGAGTAATGGGTGCCTTTACCTAGTACATGTATTTGTTCCTTATTACAATTAGAGGCTGAGTCAACCCCAGTACCATGGTGCTGCCAGAAAGTTTAAGCCTGTTAAAAATCCAGACTCCCCCCCCATTGGAAATCAAATCTGTGGTATTCCAGCTTATAGCATAATGCTTTAACCAAATATGCTACAGCATGCCCCAATGCTAAAATCTTACTTTTTAAATTAAAAATAAACAATAATTTATAGCCAATATTTCAGAAAGTAACACTATGAGGTTTTGAAATTCATTAATTTAATATACTATGAGGTTTTATTTAACAATCATTAAATGAATCAGATTTTACACCTCACCTCATATTTTGTATCTTTTCCAGGGCTAGTTTTAAGGAAATTCTTTCTTATTTTCAACTGGTAACATTTTTTAAAATTGTGTTTTCATGTTATTATCATTAGATTTAAATAATATCAATCAATTCTTTTATTCTCTAAGTAAATATGATACGTACCCAACAAAATTTTCACTCAAGCTGGCATGTTCATAGCAGGTAATAAGTTCCATAATACTCTTAAAGAATCTTGATTCTGATAAGTAATAGTGAGGAACTCCTTCCATGTCTTTCTCATACACTTTCATATGTTTCACTCTATCATCTGTCCTGTAAATATTTAAGTATAATTATCAGTTATGATTAAATAATATAATAAGAACACTAAGGATATAACTTGTTTACAACCTCATATTCTTGTTCTGTAATTCAATAAACTTTTCTCTCTATATGAAGAATTGACATGCTGATGTTATATTTTAAATTAATAGTTTCCAGAATTGGATATAGTTTTATGTTAGAAAGAAAAATTACATTTGAACTGGAAGTCGAACTCCGGATCTCTGACTCTGTATATCAGTGCAATAACCATTACGCCATTCAAACTTCCGATAGAAATGTCAAATTTCTTTCCACTTATACAATTCTACTTCATCAGAAGGCCAATAGCCATCACTATCAACAATGTCATCTGATAACTTCTATTCAAAGTATTTTTATTGAGAATTTAAACATTACTTTTAAGCGGTAAAGCTTATTATTATTATTATTATTATTATTATTATAATGTTATATTTTACATTAACACTTCTAGAACTATAAAATAAAATAAGTTAAAATATACCTTCTTAGGTAAAATCCATCGTCCTCAACTTATAAAATATGTATTCTTTATGCCTGTAGGCCTTTCAGAACATCTGTTCCATCTTCAGCAGGTCTCTCTTCGCTACAACATCCACATTAGGACCAGCAGCACCAACCATCATACTGGATGTTGTAGCGAAGAGTGATCTGCTGAAGATGGAACAGATGTTCTGAAAGGCCTACAGGCATAATGAATACATATTTTATAAGTTGAGGACGATGGATTTTACCTAAGAAGGTATATTTTAACTTATTTTATTTTATGACTCTCCACCTCAACGGTTTTAACAATGAATTTTATTAGTATTGACTTCTAGAACTGTCACACCATGGAGAAAAAAAAAAATGCACGACTTAACAAGATCACATAAATCTCAAAATTACACTAAACAAGCACACTAATGGGTCTGTTTTATTTCATTATGACATTGGACCTAGGTTAAAATATTAACACACTCAAAGTTATGTTCATTGAATGTAATAGTTCTTTGTTTATAAAATGTTTCTCTTTAGTTGAGTGTCTTCTTCACACACATTGTATATTTTGAAAGTAATTAGCTATTTTATTTTTATTATGCTTTAAAAATGAAAAAAAATTTACTTACTTTAGACTAAGAGCATAAACAGTTTCATTTGGATGAGTGGGACCCTGAGGACGAATTCTCAGTAGGTATGTACCGTTTGCATGTCTCTCAAGCAAATTTGTTGCTCTATCTCTCTCCATCTCACCAACAAACCTGAATAAAAAATAAAACTACTCTACTACCAAAAACATGACTTGACACTAAACTGATCCTTTTAAATTTTGGTTACGTCTAGATCGCAACTCGCCTCGGTAGCTCAGTTGGTAGAGCACTTGGCCCAGAAAGTCAAGGGTCCCGGGTTCGAGTCCCGGTCTAGGCGAAAATTTTTCTCTACAAATATGTTAATAACTATTTTCCAAATACAGGTAATTGCATTTGAAAAACTAAATTAATTTCGACAAAATTACTAATTTCTGCTTACAATGTAACTTGCTACAATTAAAAAAAAACATTATTGGTGCATCATTTATTTTGAACAGTGATAATTTCCATTCTAAGAATTGTAGCAACATGATTCTTTCCTAAATTAAAATAGAGATTCAAATGCAGAGCTTAAGCTTAAAAATTATTCAATTGAATAAAATATATTTTTAAATCATGAGGAAGTTACATTGAGGTTTTAATTTAATATTTGAGTTTGTATTTTTTAACATTCTTACCTCATATGTTTATTTTGCTGGACGATCGTTTCAAAGCTTTGTGACAAGCTGAAGATGGAGCTTTGAAACAATCATCCAACAAAATAAAGATATGAGGTAAGAATGTTAAAAAATACAAACTAAAATATTAAGAATAAAATGTAATTTATTATATTTTCCATTTCATTTTAAAGTTTAGAAAAAAAGACATAATATTCTTCAATACTATAGCACTTAGAATTTAGTCTTAACCTCCTGAACTATGGCTCACCATTCTTTTTTTTTTCAATTACTCTTTCCGGTTCTTCTTAAATCACTCTCCACGTCATCCATCCATCAAATCTTGGGTCTACCACATCTCTCTTTAGAGACAAGTTTTGCATCCGGTACTATACATGTGACCCAAATAATTAAAAAAAATTTTTTTTACAGAAGATACATTAGTCTTAGGTTCAGTCTCTGAACCAGAAAACCAGCTTTAATGAATTAAATAAATTAAGAAGGTGCCCAAGCTGAGCAAAACATTTCTTCCACTTACTTGTGTTTTGCACTCTTTTAACTTTACTATCTAACCTCTCTTGGTTAACTCTTGTTTTTTTTCGACTCCGATGCTATTAGGGCATCCGAGAGCTAGGAAGTCTTTCCTTTCTTCTTTCCTTTATTTTCTTTTCTTCTCCAGAAAAGCCTGACCAGAGGCTATGAGATGGCAGCCCCATCACTGGTCTTGTCTTCCTTTGGCCAGCAACCAATCGAAGGTACTATTATTATGTCTTATACGAGAATTTCCCGGAAGGATCAAAATGCTGGAGGGAAAATTTTCTATAGGATCGTAACAGGCCTTGGCATAATACTTGGAAGGAAGAAGAAGATATGTTGAAAAAATATCTGAGCTATGAATGTTTGAATTTAGCAAAATGCTAAAAAAGTGAATAGTCAGGAAATGGCTTAGAAAATAAAAGTTCACTAAACTCAATAAACTCCTGCCTTGTATGTTGTTCTATTTTCAGTCTTCTTCCAAGTTTGTTTTGTCTCTCATAATTAAATACTGAGTATTAAATATAAATATATATATATATATATATATATATATATATATATATAAAAACACATACTTTTTTTATTGTTTATTTTTTATTATTTCACTCACCTCATACTTCATAACTTCTTGCAGACCTAGGTTTCATCATAACTTTGTGACATTCTCAATGCTGTGTCACGTTCACAAATAATAAAAAATAAACAATACTAAAAAACCTCATAGTGTTATTTCCTATATACATAACTTACATACTTTTTTTTTATTTGACAATGTAAGAAAAAGCACCAAATCATAATTTTATGATGACTTAAATAAGGAGATCTTAAATAGATTCTCTCAGATAACCAGGCTAAACACGAAACTTTTATTAATATACAAGTTGAGAATGCATAAGGAATCTACAAGACTTGCTTTTCCTACAAATATTTAGGTTTTGTAATTTTAATTTTACAAATCTGTTAACATATGCATCTATTATGAAACTCACCATAAGTATTCTCCAAGAACTGGATCTGGCCAAGGGTCTGGAGGAGACGGTGCTGGCCGTTGATGATGATAGACTGGAGGCCGAGGAGGTGGGATTGGGGGTTGAGGTTGGCCGCAGCGTCCAGAGTATTGGATGCATTGCTTGTGACTTGCTATTGAACACTTCTCGCATCTGTAACCCTAAACAAAATCATACTGTGTTTAAAACCACAGGAATTATAATATAAGGATTTACAAAATTGGAGGGGCACATTTAAATTCATGCAGTTAACTGTAGATTAATGTAGAATTATTTTATGAAGTGTACAACAGCCTTTTTCATTATTTATTCTAACTGAACATTTATACAAATTTACCTATAAACACCATTAATTTAGGTTTCCCAGGTATACAATTTCAGAATAATAAAAGATGTCATCAATATTTAGAGGCTTTTTGAAATTCTGTAGAAAGAAACTATATTTTTATTTTATAAATTTAGTGAACTTACCTGAAATATCATTCCTTTCAGAAATTTGCTACAGTGATTACAAGTTGTGGGCTTGTCAAATGTGTGCATCGAAAATTTATGATCTGTATTCCTACAACCACTTGGTTCAATGTTGTCCCTTTAACAAAATATTATGTAATCAAATATTATTTCAAACAACTTTATTTTTTATTTTAAAATACAATACAAAGTAACATTAAGAGGTTTATATTTGAAGAGAAAAATTTTCGCCTAGACCGAGACTCGAACCCGGGACCCTTGGCTTTCCGGGCCAAGTGCTCTACCAACTGAGCTACCGAGGCGAGTTGCGATCTAGATGCAAATTTTTCTCTTATATACGTTGTAATTCCCTCGCACCAAATGCTTGAAACCGTAGCTTCTATCTTTGCAAATGGCTGCTTCTTAGTTAAGAAGACATTTATTGGGAATTTAACACTACTTTATAAAGCCAGTAGGGCTTCTATTGACGATTTTATTATTAATTTAACACTTCTCATTGAAGGATAAATTATATTTGAAGAGAAAAATTTTCGCCTAGACCAAGACTCGAACCCGGGGCCCTTGGCTTTCCGGGCCAAGTGCTCTACCAACTGAGCTAACGAGGCGAGTTGCGATCTAGACGCAAATTTTTCTCTTATATACGTTGTAATTCCCTCATGCCAAATGCTTGAAACCGTAGCTTCTATCTTTGCAAATGGCGGCTTCTTAGTTAAGAAGACATTTATTGGGAATTTAACACTACTTTATAAAGCCAGTAGGGCTTCTATTGACGATTTTATTATTAATTTAACACTTCTCATTAAAATTTTTCTCTTCAAATATAATTTATCCTTCAATGAGAAGTATTAAATTAATAATAAAATCGTCAATAGAAGCCCTATTGGCTTTATAAAGTAGTGTTAAATTCCCAATAAATGTCTTCTTAACTAAGAAGCCGCCATTTGCAAAGATAGAAGCTACGGTTTCAAGCATTTGGCGTAAGGGAATTACATTGTATATAAGAGAAAAATTTGCGTCTAGATCGCAACTCGCCTCGGTAGCTCAGTTGGTAGAGCACTTGGCCCGGAAAGCCAAGGGTCCCGGGTTCGAGTCTCGGTCTAGGCGAAAATTTTTCTCTTCAAATATAATTTATCCTTCAATGAGAAGTGTTAAATTAATAATAAAATCGTCATTAAGAGGTTTGTTTAATAATTGAAACATTTTGTCTGTTCATTCTTACCTCTTAGAGTTGTTTTTTCGAACATATGTTTCAGAGCTTCTTAGCCCCATTGTCAAATTTATGAAGAATGAGTCATTTTTTATATCTTACATCATAGTTTATGTTTTCTTAAACATAGGAACTGCAGTTTTCAAGAAAAAACATCCCTCCCATTTTCAACTGAAATATGAGTCATAATGTTGGTCAAAAATGGGAAGGATATCCTCTTGAAAACTGCAGTTCCTATATTTAAGAAAACAAACTATGATGTAAGATATAAAAAATGACTCATTCTTCATGAATAAGAACCTCATAATGTTATTTCCCATATTTTTTTTATGCTGGCGCGACAGGCCTACAAGGCCCTTAGCCTACCAGCCGGCTGCTGGCCTCACATCCACATGTGTCAATCACAGAGGTAGATGATAATCAGCCAGTATAGGGATGACATGTGGTCAGCATGTCGAGTCCCCCAGCCATTATAGCTGGTTTTCTCAACCTGGAGCCGCTACTTATTGTAGCTACCCAAATGCATCACGATGCTGGGTGGGCACCAGTCCCATACTGGCCAAAATACCATGAGAAAATTTCTTCCCCCATGGAGACTCGAATCAGTGCAAGTCCCATAGCTCTGCGCCAAGGCTTCCTGCCTTAACCACTCGGCTACGGCGCGGGACATTTCCCATATTTAACTATCTCAAATTTATATTAGGATAAGCTCAAAAAAATCAATTACTCATTATTACAATGTTTTTATTATAAATTTAACATTTCTCATTGAAGGACAAATTATATTTGAAGAGAAAAATATACGCCTTAACTGAGTTTATAGCATTAGTGTATAAAGCTAAAGGTTCTGGGATCGAACCCTAGTCTAGACCTATATTTTTCTCTTCAAATATAATTTGTCCTTCAATGAGAAATGTTAAATCATCATCATTATCATCATCCTGCCAGGTATCAGTCCTAGAAGAACTGTTATGGCCTGAGAAAGCGGTTTTCGTGCCATCTTTTCATAGGTCGACCAAGTGACCGTTTCCCATTTGGACAGATTGCTTTCAAGCTTGATAAAAGGAAAAGCCAGACGGATCACCATGATGACGAGAAATGTTAAATTTATAATAAAAACATCATAATAATGAGTAATTGATTTTTTGAGACTATAGAGAGCGGTCTATGACATTCTCTATGCCACTCAGTGGCAAGCAGTTCTGGCATCAGCGCTTGTCATTCCTGGTAAATGGGATCCGCTGTAGTCACATTCTATAGTTAGTCTTTCTTTCTCTCTCTGGCTCTGATTGCAAGTAAGTACAAATTATAAATACTGTAATTTTAATAGCTGACTCTAGTAGACCTCCATTCACCAGGAACAATAAGCAATGACACCGGTCCCACTTGCAGCTAAATACCACAGAGAATGTCAGACTGATCTGTACGTGTAATCCTTATTATGATTTGTAGTAATTTAACAAATGTCCATTGAAATCTGCACAGGAAGATTAAATGCAGGAAACATGCTATCAATGTAGAATATAGTAAATTACTGGATGAATTGATAAAGTCAAATACATTATATTCAGTACTTACAAGGCATCCTGTAGTGCTTTGATCCATTTCCGTTTCTGCTCTTCAGTACGTGCATACATTGTATAAGCGGTACGTTCACTTTTCCTCACCAAGTACCACTGGAAACTGCAACGTGTATCTCTACTCACAACACGTCGATTGCTTACATCTTCTACTTTGTAATCTGATAATCTTAGTGATTCACGGTAACTGTACTGATCTGCCTAAATATTTTATAAAAAAATATTATTAATAATAATGTCATCTTGAAATTGGAACGTAAGTTATTACTTTCATTTTAAAATTATGCAATATATAAAATCATAGCTTCATGAATTTGAGCTAGCAAACGATTAATTATTTTGTGTGTGAATTTTAAATGTATTAGCAAACACGATTTAATTTAGTAGTAATTGCTATGTCAAATATGAAGAAAAGCTTATGCTATGTTCAAAGTTAAAATTGGGAAACACATTATGAGGTTCTTAATTAATAAATTAATGAGTCATTTTAACATCTTACCTCATATTTCATGTTTTTCAAACACGGTAACTATAGTTTTCAAATGATCTTGTCATTCATTTTCAACCGCCATTATGACTACCGGATATTCGTTGGAATCTCCCTCTATAACGTTGCCATCTGGTGTTGATTTGACGAACTTCGAGATATCGTTGCCATCTGGTGTTGATTCGATGAACTTCGAGATGGGGTCACGTTCATCCGGAATGTCGAAATTCATAGATTTAAATTTGTTCTTCTGTATAAATATTTTCTCCCAAACTGTCAAATCCAAAGGTTTTTCCAAATGTTTTAGAAGTTTAGCTTCTTTTTTCAATTCTATGACCTTCCAACAAACTATGTGCTGCAATAGCTGATTTTTCAATTTCACCATTTTTAATATTTCTAAAGTGTTCCTTTGTGCGAGTGTCCAAATTTCTTTTTGTTTTTCCTATGTATACTTTATTGCAATCTCGACAATCAATTTGATAAATTCCAGATTTTTTACTATCTGGGGTGTTCATTTTCTTATTGGTTATTAATAAGTTACCAAGGCTAAATTTATTTATCGGTGCCAATGTAATATTGAATTTCTTGAAAATTTTTTGAAATTTGTTATGTATTCCAGGATGATAAGTGATTTTCTTAAATTGTTTTCCTTTCTTTGAATCAGATTGCAGGGTAGTGTATTCTTTTAATCTTTTTTTGTTGATTGAAGAAATTCAGACAACAAAAAAGATTAAAAGAATACACTACCCTGCAATCTGATTCAAAGAAAGGAAAACAATTTAAGAAAATCACTTATCATCCTGGAATACATAACAAATTTCAAAAAATTTTCAAGAAATTCAATATTACATTGGCACCGATAAATAAATTTAGCCTTGGTAACTTATTAATAACCAATAAGAAAATGAACACCCCAGATAGTAAAAAATCTGGAATTTATCAAATTGATTGTCGAGATTGCAATAAAGTATACATAGGAAAAACAAAAAGAAATTTGGACACTCGCACAAAGGAACACTTTAGAAATATTAAAAATGGTGAAATTGAAAAATCAGCTATTGCAGCACATAGTTTGTTGGAAGGTCATAGAATTGAAAAAGAAGCTAAACTTCTAAAACATTTGGGAAAAACCTTTGGATTTGACAGTTTGGGAGAAAATATTTATACAGAAGAACAAACTTAAATCTATGAATTTCGACATTCCGGATGAACGTGACCTCATCTCGAAGTTCATCGAATCAACACCAGATGGCAACGATATCTCAAAGTTCGTCAAATCAACACCAGATGGCAACGTTATAGAGGGAGATTCCAACGAATATCCGGTAGTCATAATGGCGGTTGAAAATGAATGACAAGATCATTTGAAAACTATAGTTACCGTGTTTGAAAAACATGAAATATGAGGTAAGATGTTAAAATGACTCATTAATTTATTATGCTATGTTATTTTATTTAACAGCTCTTTTAACAGTTAAGGTCATTCCTTCCTTCTTTCTTTGGTTTCATTGCCCTTTGAGTCTAGCCTTAGCTGCCTCTTTGGGTTTTTTTTACCAATCTGATTTAGTTACTAGTGTTGCAATTCAAATTTGGGCATGAAAGGAATGGTAAATTTAGCTCAGAAGCCTCTTTTTCAAGTTTGAGTTTCTTTTATGTCATATTAAACTAGAGATGGGACCATTGGATTTAACTTCCAAAGAAACCCATGCTCAGAATCTGGCTGGGTTTGAATTTGTAAACTTGGAACCAGAGGCAAGCATGGTAGCCACTAGACCAACAGGACTGACAGAAAAACCTCTTACATATATAAAAAGAATACATTATTTTAATTAAATTTACAGTGGGAGGAAACACTATGAGTTATTTACATTAATAAATGAGTTGGAGAAAATGTTTTAACATCTCACCTCACAAAGTTGTGTGTCTTCACGATACCGGTTTCAAAAGTATAATATTACTTCCATCTTCAGTCAAATTCCAACTGTTGAAATTTCGTCGTTAATATCATCTTTTGAACTGCCATCTGGTGTAGATTTTATGAACTTGGAGATTAAATTATTCTCGTAAGGGATTTCAAAATTCATTGCTTTATATTTATTCTTCTGAATGTGTAACATCTCCCAAATTGTCAATTCTAAAGGTTTCTCCAAATGTTTGAAAAGTTTACTTTCTCTTCCGATTATGCGATTCCCTAGCAATTGCAACTCATAGTTTGCTAGAGAATCACAAAATCGGAAGAGAAACTAAACTTTTGAAACATTTGGAATTGACAATTTGGGAGAAGATATACATTCAGAAGAATAAATATAAAGCAATGAATTTCGATATCCCTGATGAGAATATTTTAATCTCCAAGTTCATAAAAGCTACACCAGGTGGCAGTTCAAAAGATGTTAATGAGATTTCAACAGTTGGAATTTGACTGAAGATGGAAGTAATACTATACTTTTGAAACCGGTATCGTGAAGATATACAACTTTGTGAGGCGAGATGTTAAAACATTTTCTCCAACTCATTTATTAAAGAATACATTATACTACTATGAACTTTCACAGGTTGTTGTGGGATGTGTTTTGATATAAGGAACCCATGATTTCTGGTGACTTATTACTCAGTAATGTGTTGTTGATATATTACACATGTAGCATATCTTTGAACTGTGATAAGAATGGTTCTGACAGAAAAAATTATCAATTAATCAACATCTGAAGAAGATACTGTAAAAATCATCAATGCAATACAAACAACACAGTTCATATCATTAAAAGTAGTCACTAATAAATTAATGAGTCATTTTAACATCTTACCTCATATTTCATGTTTTTCAAACACGGTAACTATAGTTTTCAAATGATCTTGTCATTCATTTTCAACTGCCATATCCGGTAGTCATAATGGCGGTTGAAAATGAATGACAAGATCATTTGAAAACTATAGTTACCGTGTTTGAAAAACATGAAATATGAGGTAAGATGTTAAAATGACTCATTAATTTATTAATTAAGAACCTCATAATGTGTTTCCCAATTTTAACTTTGAAAAAGTAGTCACGTTCACCTCATATTTTATTGCTTCTCGAGGACTGGTTTCAGAAGTTAAACTATTTCCATTCTTATTTAAAGAGAAAAATTATACACTCAGACCGGATGATTTATCCATCATTGAGATGTATGAAATTAATAATAAAAACATAGCATTTCCATTCTGTTACATTTGACTGTTGAATAAATGATTAGCAAAGCTGTAAGTTGATTGTTCTTCCCTCTTTTGGTAGACCTTCCAAATCAAATCTTTATCCCAGGAACTTAAAAAAATAAATCATAATTTTATCCTTATATTTTCTATGTAGATCTTCTCCAAGATTTGAGCTCTTTGGATTTATCTAATTGTTTATTTAATTTTGTCTTTCTTTCAATTATGTGTCTTTCTGACCAAGCGTGGACAGATACAGCAGATTTTTCTACCTCCCCATTTTTTTTTACATTTCTAAGGTGTTTCAATTTTTTCAACAAATTCAACAACAAATTAGCACCAAAAATTATTATAGCCTCAAGAGACTAATTAAAACTAACAAAATGAAGAAATTAGCAAAGAAAAAAAATAGAAATGTATCAGATAAAATGCAAAGATTAAAAAAAAATGTACATAGTTAAAACAAAAAAAATTCTGAACATTAGAATGAAACACCTTAGAAATGTAAAAAATGGGGAGGTAGAAATAGCTTGGTCAGAAAGACACACAGAAAGAACTCACAAACTGGGAAATGATTTACATTAAAAAATATAACGATAAAACAATGAATTTTGAAGTTCCTGGAGATAAAGATTTTAAGATGGGAGGATAGAATAATTCAAGACATTAAGATTTTAAAAATAAAAAACTGGAAGAATGAAGCTCAGAGCAGGGACGTTTGGCATAAGCTTCTGAAGGCGGCCAAGGCCCACAAAGGGCTGTCGAGCCATTAATGATGATGATGATGATGGGGATAAAGATTTGGTTTAGAAGTTCATTGGTCAACCAAAAGAGGGAAGAAGAATCAAATTACAGGATCAACAACCATCTATTTAAGAGACGGATGCTAGGTGAGAATGGAAGTTATTTAACTTCCAAAACCAGTCCTCAAGAATCAACAAAATATGAGGTGAGGTGTGAATTCTGACTCCTTTTAATATTAAAAACCTCATAGTGTTACTTCCTTAAAAATAAACACATTTGTCTTAATCATGGCAGTCAACATTTCGAACAGTTCCTTAAGGAACAGCATGTACAGTATCGACGAGTGGAGAGTGTACAGTATGAACAGTGTTAACAAACAAGCATGAACTTGGATCCTTGGTTTATTTAAATGCT
The DNA here is from genome assembly GCA_030220185.1 of Diploptera punctata. NCBI lineage: Eukaryota > Metazoa > Arthropoda > Insecta > Blattodea > Blaberidae > Diploptera > Diploptera punctata. The sequence continues at coordinate 1,049,100 of JASPKZ010000013.1, forward strand.
CAGGTAATCTTTGTATTCACAGGGCTATATAACATTATAAGGTTCTTCAATTAATAAAGTGAGTCGATTCTTATCTTACCTCATACTTCCATGTTTTTCTAACACGGGAACTGCAGTTTTCAAGAGGTATCCCTCTCATCCTCAGCCAACATCACGACTTTATTAATCTTTGTTTATGATTCTTCATCATCATCATCATCATATTAAGACACGACAACTTCAAAAGTGAAAGTTTTGGCCTTCTCAACAATCCTCCTCCATGCCAATCTGTCTCTTGCCATATTCAAATTAGTCACTTTCATTTTCTTTAGATTGTTCATTGTGTCATCCTCCCATTTGATATTCGTCTTCCAACAGCTCTGCCTCCTATAGGTTTCCATTTGTAGTTTTTTAACCAGTCTCTGATCATCCATTCTTATCAAATGTCCCAGCCAACCAATTCAGAAGGATCTTATATGGTTTACTATATTCTGATTTTTTTATTAATTTGTTTAATTCATTATTTGTTTTGATTCTCCAATAGTTATCAGTTCTTCTATTTGGTCCAAATATTCTTCTTAAAATTTTTCTTTCAAAAATTAGTAATTTCTGTTTTATTGTTTCTTTTAGGACCCAAGTTTCACAAGCATATGTAACTACTGGTCTAATGAGTGTTTTGTATAACCTTATTTTTGCAGTTTTTGATATTAATTTGCTTTTAAATAAGGTTCTATTTGCAAAGTTTATGACTCTTATAGTACCTAATTCAGACTATGATTAGCTAATAAATTAATGAGTCATTTTAACATCTTACCTCATATTTCATGTTTTATCAAACACGGTACTTGATAAAACATGAAATATGAGGTAAGATGTTAAAATGACTCATTAATTTATTAATTAAGAACCTCATAATGTATTCCAATTTTAACTTTGAATATGATTAGCTAATTCATCTTTAATTTTACTTTGTAATTTATCAGAACTCTCTTATCATGGTCGAAAGGACATGCTACATGTCCTAACAATACACTGTTCTATAAGAAGTCATTGGAAGCTTGGGTTCCTTATATCAAAATGCTCAGTCAACATCCCTGAACAACCTATTAAAGTTTGTTGGTAGATTTGAAGAGAAAAATTATTACGAGTTATGTTCTGCCCTATATATAATTTGAGAATACAAATATAAGTAAAATCAAGATTTTCAGTAATCAATAATATACATAACTTTTCTTTCAGAAATACAAAGCAGTAATACATATTTCTATAATCAATTGAAACTTACCCTGATAGTTTTACACATCAGCATCACTTGATCAAAAATGAACACGTATCTGCAATAAAATGAAATAATTTTCTTCCTTACTTTGCAAAATAAATAAACACAGTCCAATGTGCTAACTGAGTTAGTAGCATGCCTGACTCCTGACTAGAGGGTATGGGTTAATACCTAGTAGGATTGAAAATTTTAATGACTTCTATAACTCAGAACTACAAGATTTGGTTGTGGATTAAATTCCAAATCCATCCATAGTATACATAATGAAAAGACATTGGTATTAAGCTTGGTAGAACTTTTTGACAGGAAAAGATTGCGTCAGTTCTGAGTTTCAACTTCTTTAATTTATTCATCATTATCTCTCATACAATATACTTACACCAACACTTTAACATACAATCATTCTATACTCCTCTCTGTACACAATACAAATAGACTGTATAGGCAGGTATTATTTTATATTTGAAGAGACAAATTTTCATAAGAATATATGAATCGTGATTTCTTCTTACCTCATACTTCTATGTTTTTTTAAACACAGCACTGCAGTATGGGCAACCCTTGTCACCATCGTCAGCTGTTTTCACGATGGTGACAATGGGTCACTGATACTGCAGTGCTGTGTTTAAAAAAAACATAGAAGTATGAGATAAGAAGAAATCACGATTCATTTAATTCTTATGAATTGAACCTCATAATGTTAAAAATTCCCAAATTTAATATATGAAAAGACAAATTTTTGCCTAGACCGAACTCGAACCCAGGACCTTTTTTTGGCTTTCCAGGCCAATGCTCTACCAACTGAGCTACCGAGGCGAGTTACGATCTAGATGCAAATTTTTTCTCTTATATACGTTGTAATCCCTCATGCCAAATGCTATGAAAACCTTGCTTCTATCTTTGCAAATGGCGGCTTCTTAGTTAAGAAGACATTAATTGGGAATTTAACACTACTTTATAAAGCCAGCAGTATTTAGTGACACTCATTAAACAAATTTTGCTCTGAGGCCTCTTATTTCTGGCTTCAGGTTCTTTTACATTCCTTAAATCTACAAATCAGGACCCACAGCTTTATTATCTTTCCAAAGAAAGCAACAATCAGTATTTTTAAATCCTGAAAAAATCCATTAACTCCAGCTGGGTTTGAACCAACAAACTTAAGAACGAGAGAGGATGGTAAACATTAGTCCATCAGAACTAATAACAGATCATATAAACACCATATATATGATATACAGAGAACAAATAGCATGAATGTGGCAACTGGGTTGGCACTAATTAATTAGCTACTCAAATAATCTACAATCTCATGAGCAATTCAATATCAGCTTCTATACTAATTCTGAACTAAGTTCCAGTTGTAAAGCAAATAAACCAGCTCTATGATTGCGTTTTCATTGGTCAAATAACGGTTTTACCTTTAAACATGTAAGAAAATGTAATTCAATCTCTAACACTCAAAAAAAAAAAAATAAAAAATGTATTATCTAGAACATGTCTATATAAGTTATATGGGATAATCTTAAAATATATAATTACAATTTGAATATTAAATAAGCACGGTTTAGTGCAATGCAAGAGTATGTTGGAATTTCAGTGGTTTCAAAAAGACCACTTCTGTAGAAATTTTAAAGCATGAGAAAGGAAAGCATTTGAAAAGTGGAGAAAAACACATAATTTTGAATGTTTTCAAACAGTTTAGCAAAAAAATCCCTTATTAGCCACTGAAGATGTGGTGAAAATAATAGCAGAATTTGCAGATGCATCAGCATGGAGCATAAATTATGCTCGTAATTGATTGTACCAGTAAATAAAGGATATCTATCAATATAATGGAAAAAAAGCACAAATGTCTGATTAGGTAAGCCCATATATAATTTTTTGTCATAAATAAATAAGAAATGGAGGAAAAATTCCTGATTACTGGTACCATCTTATCTTATATTCAGTCTTATTTCCTGTAAAATATGATGTTCCCTAAGAACAATGTTCCTATCACTTGACAATTTCATATACAATTCAATCATATGACAGTTAAATGTAGTATCACGGTTACCCCAATAGATGGAGTAATACCTTATGCAAGTTTGTTTACAAAGTTGAACCTCGTTATCTTAAATAAAGCGGACAGACCTATTTTCAGAGAAAATACATGGGAACTATTTTTGGTTATGAAAGGAAGGAGTATATCATAGAGTATTAATTTATTATAAAATGCAATTGAACTTAATAAATTACTGTATTTAACATTTGTAGGAAATAACACTGAGGTTTCTTTTAATTATATGAGTTAGTTATTTTGATACTAAAACAGTTAGATAAATCTAAGGAACTCACAATTTGGGAGAAAATTTACATCCACAAGAATAAGGAGAAAACTATGAATTTTGAAATTCCCGGGAGGGAAAAAAAATTGATTTGGAAGTTCATCGGTCAGCCAACAGAGGGAGTAGAAATCACCCTACAGGATGACAACTGCAAATACAACCGTTAGAATGCATCGATAATGTCGTATATATGCAACGAAACTATAGTCTGCAGAATATAAAAAAAAAAAATGAGGTGAGTCCAAATAATTAACTCATAATAAATAAATTACTGTAGTTTTATACACAGCTATCAGTTATATGAAAAGCAGATTTAATGCATTCCTAAGAGGTACTTCATACTTTATGCTAAGCATAGGAGGTTCCCTTATTCCAGCCTTGCTGTGAATGACAACAAAATGGAATTCTACCATTTGTACATATGCCTTTTTGTTTGCAGCGATTTGGTTATGTGGGGGGTTTTACTGTATATGTGAATATAAACACTATACTAATAATTAAATTAATGTTTTTATTACCTCACCTCATATCCTTTTTCTTCTATACTGCAGTTTCGGAGCTTATCTCCATCGTCAGTAGCCTCTGGTCGACCGGTGTTATGTCGTTTCTTGGCGGTTTCCTTCTTACTTCTGTCGGTGGACCGATGAACCTCTGGATTAGGTCAAAATTTGCGGGAGTTTCAAAATTCATGAGTTTTTCTTTTTTGTTTTTTTGGATGTGGATTTTTTCCCAGACTGTGAGTTCCTTTAGTTTATCTGTTTGTTTGATTAGGCTAGCTTCTGTATCTATTAAATGTTTTTCAGACCAAGCATGGGCTGCTACTGCTGACTTGTCCACTTCCCCCTTTTTTACATTTCTAAGGTGTTCCTTCAATCTAGTTTTTAAATTTCTTTTTGTTTTTCCTATATAGATTTTGTCGCAATCTTGACATTTGATCTGATATATTCCTGATTTATATTCTTGTCCAGAATGAATACAGCCTAAACAAGATAATTAAAACCAACAAAAATGAAAAAATTGGACAAGAATATAAATCAGGAATATATCAGATCAAATGTCAAGATTGCGACAAAATCTATATAGGAAAAACAAAAAGAAATTTAAAAACTAGATTGAAGGAACACCTTAGAAATGTAAAAAAGGGGGAAGTGGACAAGTCAGCAGTAGCAGCCCATGCTTGGTCTGAAAAACATTTAATAGATACAGAAGCTAGCCTAATCAAACAAACAGATAAACTAAAGGAACTCACAGTCTGGGAAAAAATCCACATCCAAAAAAACAAAAAAGAAAAACTCATGAATTTTGAAACTCCTGCAAATTTTGACCTAATCCAGAGGTTCATCGGTCCACCGACAGAAGTAAGAAGGAAACCGCCAAGAAACGACATAACACCGGTCGACCAGAGGCTACTGACGATGGAGATAAGCTCCGAAACTGCAGTATAGAAGAAAAAGGATATGAGGTGAGGTAATAAAAACATTAATTTAATTATTAAATTAAACCTCATAATGTTCTTTCCCTGTGAAAGTTCAATAAATAAGTGACGACTCAAGTCAAGAGGGAACAAAGATGGCGGACGGACACATAACCTCAACACAGAATTTCAACACAAACTTGGGGGGTTTAAAACAAGATATCAAAAGCTGAAGATAAAACAGAGAATTGTTTTGAAACATGTCCAAGAACAAATCAACATTAATATTGAGGTAAGATGTCCAGACCAAAAATAATATTATCAAAACGTACATAAAATTAAAAGAAAAAAGAAGAAAGAAAATGTTGGACATCAAATTTATAAATAAATGCTTAGACTTGGACATTTCGCCGAAATTTATTAGAAAAACCGTGAAGAATAACGGTTCTAAAGAACAGAAGATCTTAGAGAAAAAAATGTTAAAGATGGAGAAAGGGAAACATTTCGAAACAATCAGCAATTTAGACGCTAAATTATACTTTTTACATTTAGGAATCACAAAAATTGTAGGGAATTTTTATTGGGACAATCTGGAGGAAAATTCTTTCAACAAAATAAACCAAATTATAAGAGAAAAATCAGTCAAACAAAACAATAAAATTGAAAATTTAAAATCAAAGAAATGTTTCATGGGAAACCCAAACAAGCGGAAAATAGAAAAAGAATGCAAAAATAATGTAGTAAATTTGTCTTCCCAAAATTTTAGCACACAAGAAATGGAAATATTGGAACTAGGCCTAAAAACATGTGTGAACTTCTCTAACAATATAGATGATTACGTAGCAGACATAGAAATTGCCATAGAAGGAATGAACACAGAAGAGAAGGTCTTGATTAGAAATGAATGCGCAAAAATTATTGAGGAGATCAAAGAAAATCCTATAAACAAAACGGGAAAGGGAAACATGAAAATCATCAAAGAAATAAACAAGAAAAATGTAATAGTCACAAAAGCTGACAAAGCAAATCAAATAGTAATCATGGACATTGTTGATTATAAAAATAGAATGTACAACCTTTTGGAATCAACTGAATACACGGAAATTAAATCTAACCCACTTCCGAAATGCATCAAAGAGGTGGACAACACCCTAAAGAAAGTAAACAATATCCTAACCAAACAAAAGAAGTTTTACCTAAAGGTTCCCAACCCTAAAAACCCTAATATGCACGGCCTCCCGAAAACACATAAGGCAGGAAACAAAATGAGACCCATTATCAACTGTATAGGGTCCCCTACATACCAAATAGCTAGATGGTTATGTAGCGAATACAAGAATATGGGAGGGTTTGAGAACCTTTCAATCGACAATTCATTGGAATTGATAGAGGATTTCAAGCACAGAGAATTAGAACCAACTGACAGGTTAGTTTCTTTTGATGTAGTTTCATTGTTTCCCAGTGTCCCAAGAGAAACCACCATTGATATTCTGGAAAAATGGTTAACGAACAATAATTTGGAAAAGAAAAAGATAGAAGAATACATCATTTTGACAAAATTGTGCATCGAACAAATGTTCTTTACATACAATGGGAAATACTACAAACAAAATTTTGGACTTTCCATGGGAAACCCACCATCTCCCTTTCTGGCCAATTTATTCATGGGTAGTTTCGAACAGAAAATCACAAGGGGACACCCATTAACTTTCAAATTTTGGCGCAGATATGTTGACGATATAATAGCCATTATAAACCATAAACAAATAGAAGATGCCTTAAAACTCCTGAACCTTCAGAGCAAAACTGTAAAATTCACAATGGAAACTGAAACTGAAAGACAAATTTCATTTTTGGATCTAACCCTAATTAGAAACGAAAAAAACAAAATAGAATTTGGAATATACAGAAAGAACACACATAAAGATAACTACATTAAGGCATCAGGATTCAACCATTTCGCTCACAAAGAAGCTGTATTCAATAGCCTAACACACAGATTGGTGAATGTACCCCTGAACCGTGAAAATATGAATATGAAAAAGAATACATAATTAAAGTAGCAATAGAAAATGGTTATGAAGAGAACATGGTACACAAGAAAATAAATAAGTTCAAAAGGCATAAACTAATTAATGAAAGCACACTTAAAAAACAAACAGAAGAGAACATAAGATTCAAAAAATTCACTTACCATCCTGTAAAACACCACAAGTTCCAGAAAATTTTCAATAAGTTTAACATTCGATTGGCCCCAAAGAATGAATACAGCCTAAACAAGATAATTAAAACCAACAAAAATGAAAAAAATTGGACAAGAATATAAATCAGGAATATATCAGATCAAATGTCAAGATTGCGACAAAATCTATATAGGAAAAACAAAAAGAAATTTAAAAACTAGATTGAAGGAACACCTTAGAAATGTAAAAAAGGGGAAGTGGACAAGTCAGCAGTAGCAGCCCATGCTTGGTCTGAAAAACATTTAATAGATACAGAAGCTAGCCTAATCAAACAAACAGATAAACTAAAGGAACTCACAGTCTGGGAAAAAATCCACATCCAAAAAAACAAAAAAGAAAAACTCATGAATTTTGAAACTCCCGCAAATTTTGACCTAATCCAGAGGTTCATCGGTCCACCGACAGAAGTAAGAAGGAAACCGCCAAGAAACGACATAACACCGGTCGACCAGAGGCTACTGACGATGGAGATAAGCTCCGAAACTGCAGTATAGAAGAAAAAGGATATGAGGTGAGGTAATAAAAACATTAATTTAATTATTAAATTAAACCTCATAGTGTTCTTTCCCTGTGAAAGTTAAATAAATAAACACTATACGACTAATAAAAAGAGAAAAGTCCATTACATACCTCACTTTAATTCTATGATCATCATGTGCTTTAATTCTCAACTCTCCATCTTTAAGTAGCCGACCATAATCTTTTAATTCTGTGTTCTCAGGCATATCCCAGTCTGTTATGCTATCCTGAACAAATGATTAACATTTCTTAGTCTTGTTTTCATGTTTCACACAAAACACATTTTTGTGATCCTTTGTAACTTTTTTCATGTTAAAAATACTAAAAATTTTACCCTTAAATAAAAATTGCAATGGAAATTAAACATAAAGACAAAATCCTTCAAAGTGAACCACTGAAGAAATTCAAATTAATAATAATAAAATCTTGTATAGTAAGTTAGATATTGGAAAATATTAGCTCAGTACAGGAAAGAGCATATGCCTGTGAGACAACGAACCACTTCTTTAATAGAAGTTGGCGCTGGCTATTGGTAGTGCCATCTATCTGCCTTCAGATGATTTGAGAATTGTATATGTGGAAAGAAATGTTAATGTTTGTATCGTCGTTTGAATGGTATAAAGGACAGCACACTCATATAGAGAACGAGAGGTTCAGGGTTCAAATCCTGGTTCAAGCATTAATTTTTCTTTACAAAAAAATATTATCCAGTATTGGAAAGTGTTAAATTTAAAAATATTTAATCAAAAATGAACCACAGAGTTTGATAGTGCCAATGAGTTAAAGCAGTTATTAAAACCAGATATGATTATGGGAATAAATTAATCACTGTTGTCAATTAAAATCTATTTTTGCACAGCAAGATTTTCTTTTAGATTAGTTGTAATAAACAACATTTTTATGAGCAATGATTAACATATCATATTTTGAACAATAAATAAATAAACTTCTGATTTCACTACAGTTTTTAGACAACTTACAACACTGTTGACAAATTTCAATAATTCTATTCTATAGTGTTCTGCCCAAGGGCTGGTCTTTCACTATAATCATAGCATTTTCATGCTATGCTTTGCAGCTTTACTAGGGAATTATAGGTGTGGTAGCTTCGCATTGCTTTCCACACCGGTGAATGATGATGATGGCTGGATGATTTTTGGAGACCTTTGGACCCTACGCTTTCTGAAATTTGTCTTACATGTGTGGAAAACCCCAAAAAAACCGGGAATCAAATCTGGGCCTGCTGCGTGACAAGGCAGCATGCTATCCCAACACCACATGCCTGGATAAAATTTCTTTTAAATTTACTTATGTTTGAAGAATTACATAAAAAATTGCATATAATTACCGAAGATGTTGGATTTTTATTGAAAACATGTACAATACTAGGTAATCTCCTTGGTAATTAACAGCTGACAAAATATTTTCTGATAAATTGGTAAATTCTGAGTAAAAAAATCATTACAAAAATTCAAATCATTCAAAAGTAAAGGGAATGTTTATAAATATTACTTAAAGTAGATTTTCAATTATTACAAAATTGAATTATTTTAAATTTTGACAACAATAAAATAATTTGTACATAATTTTTTTTAAAGATCCAGATTGTCGTTTTTGGACATTTCTGGTATTCTCTCCTGGCATTGGCGTAATTGTAACTCACTTCTGAGATTGGGGCACCTGGAAGATGAAGTTACTTTGCCCCGATGATATGATGGGTGATGATGATAGTTGTGCACCAGGAGAGTCCTTAATCCTAAGCTTAATCTAAGATGAATATGAATGATGATGATTGCGATGGCCATATGATGTTCAGAGACTGTTTGGGCCTTAAAGTTTCCATACGTTTGTCTTAAAGGCGAGGAAAAAGTTCGATAAAAATCCTCATCCAGGAAACTGTTCCAACCAGGGATCGTACCTGGGCCTGCTGCATGACAAGGCAGCATGCTACCTCGAGACCACAGCGGTGGACATTTGTACATAAATTGTTCATTATATTTTTTTTTCATAAAAAGATACAAACCTGGATTGACCGCATGATTTGCAACGTGTCACTGTCTCTCTTCACTTCATTAATATATTGAGCAACATCTACCATTGCCTCTTTTGCTCGTTCTAGACCCCTATAGTCTTCATGATTCTGAATGGACAAATAAACATAACATTTGCAAAATTAAAAGTTACTATTTTTTTTTAAATCACACCCTTTTAATCTTAAATTTGATTTGCAAAATTAAAAGTTACTATTTTTTTAAAATCACACCCTTTTAATCTTAAATTTGCAAAAATTAGTTTCTCATGCAAGTTATTTAAATGTAAATCAATGGTAAAGAGAACATTTTTTGCCTGAACCGGGAATCGAACCCCGAACCTTTAGCTTTCCGTGCTAATGCTCAGAGCATTACCATTGATTTACAATAATTTAATTGTGTTTATTAATTTACTTATTTCTATCATAGTAATAGCTTTAGCTTCTCAATATTAATTTAATATTTAAATGTAACCAACTTTAGCATAAATATATAACTATTGCATAAGTTGGTATAAATTTAAGCAATTTCTATGATGGTTGCTCCATAAATACTTATTCACCCAAAGAGATGACCTTTTCTTCCAAAGTATGCAATAATAAAATTGTGACTCATCTTAAATTAGCCAACAAGGAGATCAATGTTCCACATTGTTCAGTTTGCTTTATAGCTTCTGGTTGGATAGGTTAATGTTTATATTTTTAATCAAAATTAAAGTGGGAGGTAACACTATGAGGTGTTATTTACATTAATGAATGAGTTGGAGATAATGCTTTAACATCTCATCTCATAAAGTTGGAGTTTGAAGATAGAAGTAAAACTATAGGCCTACTTTTGAAACCAGTATCGTGAAGAAACGCAACTTTATGAGGTGAGATGTTAAAGCATTATCTCCAACTCATTCATTAATGTTTTTATGTTCATAACACACAGATGTTGGTTTGGAAATGATTTCCAAATTATGACCCTAGGTCTTATTCGGTAGTTTTTTTTTTTATTATATAAGGTACCTATTGAAAGTCCTGTCTTTTGTTTGTAGAAATTTCCATTATAGGTAAAAAATATTTGATTGATGCATAATTCAGTTAATTTTAAATATTCTTCTCTACCCTCCTTGTCAATCCTATTTTTTATTAGCCACTTGTCTGGCGACAAGTCATTTTGGGTTAAAGGAGAAATACTGTATTGTGGAATATTGCTAAATAAAAAAAAAGTTTAAAATTTCCAATGTTTTTTTTGGGATGATAGTAAACAATGAAATAACATCACTTCACCTTATTTATTAAGACCCTCAAATATTATTTGCTAATGTAATTTATTAATAAGACTGCTGGAAACTAAGAATTACAAGAATTTATCTGATACAAACTAAATATGTAATACTTACAGGCTGAGTGTCACTGATCAATTTATCAAGTAGGAGGTGGTATTTAAGTATCCTCTGCATTGGTACAGATAAAATGTCACGCAATTTGAATTTCCCTTTATTTGCATCTTGCTGACATCTCTGAAATACCAGATATGTAGTGTGTTTCATTCAAATATTTATATTTTAATTTAGTAACAATTAGAAGGCATGTATTCAAGGGAATAATACTCCTTTTTTGGAAAAAATTTATAACCAAGCAATATAAATCGGCCAATTTATTATTTTTTATAACACCATCAACAGCAAATAACTGGTGTCAACATTATATTGTATTTAAGATTTAAATTAAAATTCTTTATACCTAACCTTATATCCAGTCTTCTAATTAAACATGTTTGAAAACTTTGGGAATTTTGAAATTCCCAGGGAATTTGATTTAATTTGGAGATTCATCGGTCCACCAATAGATGAAGCAGTTCTCCTGAATGACATAATATCGGTGAAGATATAACTGAAGATGAAACTACATAGGTTTTGAAAGCAGTTTAATTAGAAGACTGGATATGAGGTGAGGTATAAAGAATTTTAATTCAAATTAAACCTCATAGGGATTTTTCCTATAATAATGCAATCTATTGTATCTCCAGATTCAGGATTTCTAAGGCGATTTTAAAGTACTAACCTCGCAGCAATGGCATAGGAAGATATGGTTGAAAAAATGTTGTGTTCTTTAGAGCGTGTTTCCAAATTTGGAACATTTTAGAAATATTAAAAATTGTGAAATTGAAAAATCAGCAATTGCTGCACATAGATTGCTAGAACATCATAAAATTGAAAAAGGGGCAAAGCTTTTGAAACAATTGGATAAACCGTTGGAATTGACAATTTGGGAAATGATATTCATTCAGAAGAATAAATATCGATCTATGAATTTCAATATTCCAGTGGATAAAAATGTAATTACAAAGTTTATAATCCCAACGAAAGATGGCAGCACAAGAGGTGATGTCATTAGAGAAATCAACAATCACAGAATTTCATCAGTGGAAGCCAGGACTGAAGAGGGACATATTGTCTAAAACTGTCGGTATCAAAGAAATTTGAAATTATACGAGGTGAGTCAATAAAAATATGTTCTCCACTCGCTATTAAACCTCTTAATGTTACTTCCTATTGTATTTTAAAATCTACAGTCATGATGTTTCTATTATTGATTTAACACTTCTCACTGAAAGATAAATTTTTCTCTTCAAATATAATCTACAGTCATGTTCAGAAAAATCACTGAACAGGCTGTTTGGCAGCACATCCACACGTGAACATATTTATATCCCCAAGATGTAAGAGTTTATACTGCATAGTGTTACACTGAATATTTGCAGAAAGTTTAACTGTTATAAAGGTTAAAAAAATATTGTTTATTTTTTATCATTTCACTCACCTCATACTTCATAATAAACGACGTAGAACTGTACTTTTTACATCTAAGATTAAACAACAATTTAGGACAAATAATTTGGGATAACCTAGAAAAAAACTTCTACAACCAATTGAACCTCAAAATGAAGAAAAAATTTGATGTACAAAAGAAAAAGATAATTAATTTAAAACCTGATTTAAAAAAATTGAAGAAAAATATAAGTACAAAAAGTATAACCACTACATTAGGAAGGGATAAAGAAATTAAAAAAAAAAAAAAAAAAAAAAATTATGAAGTATGAGGTGAGTGAAATGATAAAAAATAAACAATATTAAAGAACCTCATAGTGTTATTTCCTATCTACATAACTTAATAAAAAAATATTGTTCAATTACACTGGAAAGCCATGATACTTGTGGGTTAAACCAAGTAGTTTGCCATTTGAAACAAAATTTGGCACTTGATTTCTCTTGTCATTAGGACAAATTAATAAACATACTTACAATCACTTCCTGATTGATAAGTTCATTCCGATTGCAAACATCCTGTATAAGGGCTTGAGCATTAGGTAAATTTGCACAATATTCTCCATAAATGAGGAACTTTTCCCTCCAGTTGAGGAAAACTTCACTAAGGCGAGTTGTGTTTCCTGGAGCTACAGCCTTCCGCAGCTGACTATGAAAACCAGCATGTATCTCGGACAGTTCCTACAAAACAAACATATATTTATCAATTTTATGTTAAAACATGTTTATCATGCTCAAAAGCCAGTGACAGCAATCACCTTCAATTGGCCTTGATTCTTCAGAGCCTCTCCTGCCATGGATTTAATTTAATCATATTCAAAGTGATTGTGATGGTTAGAATTAAGGGTTTATTTTTTTTTGTTCAATGTCACCACGTCATTTCGACATTCTGGAATTCTGTCCTGGCATGGCATTATTGTAACCCACTTTTGAGGTTGGGGTGCCTGGAAGGCAGAGTTATGCTGCCCCGATAATATATGATAGGTTATGATAATAATGATGTGCCAGGAGAGGCCTTATCCTGAACTTAATGAATATGTTAATAATGATGATGATGGCTAGATGATGTTCAGGGATCGTTTGGGCCTTAAAGTTTTCTGACATTTGTCTTATAGGTGAGAAAAAACCCCGAAAAAAACCATCATCCAGGAAAATTATCCCGACCAGGGATCGGATCCAGGCCTATTGCATGTCAATGCAGCACACTACCCCCAGACCACAGTGGTGGATTGAATTAAAAGTAGTAAGAGCAAATAAATTCCATATCTTCACATTCGATTACATTCTTCAGCTCATAAGAATTAAATGAATCGTGATTTCTTCTTACCTCATACTTCTATGTTTTTTTAAACACAGCGCTGCAGTATCAGCGACCCATTGTCACCATCCTCAGCTGTTTTCACGATGGATGGTGACAATGGGTCGTTGATACTGCAGTGCTGTGTTTAAAAACATAGAAGTATGAGGTAAGAAGAAATCACAATTCATTTAATCCTTATGAATTGAACCTCATAATGTTAAAAATTCCCAAATTTGATATATAAATTCTTCAGCTCATTAATCATTGGAAGTATAATGTTATATAGAGTTTGAAATACTCATTAGAGCAAGAGCCAGTAGTTATCTTGTCCTCATCCAAGGTTTAGGGGAGGTAGATTACCATTAATCAACTTACTCCTCTGTGGAAAGATCAAAACATCACAATATGTAACCAGAACAATTCCAAAAAGAGATCCTCTGATGGAATTAAAAAGGAATAGACTAAGGGGAAGATAATGAAGATAGAAAACAAAAATGAAAGATGTGTACTACTAAAATATTGGAGGGCAAAGATGGCTGGAGATCTCTTTGTAATAGTTGGCCCAAGCAACTGGAAAGATCAATTAACTTGGAATAATTACATATTTAGAAGACAACTTACAGAAGGGAATAAAGGACTGTAAGGAAAATCATATAAATTAATTAGGGGGTTGTTATCATATTGTTGATTAATAAGAAAATTGTTTCCAAAAAATGAATTACAACACAAAATTACACAATAATATGGAATGAAAATATATACAAAATAAATAGAGGCATCCTGAGAAGTAAGATTGTACTCAACTTTTATAGGAAGAAATCACTATGAGATTTAATTTAAGATTTAATTAAAATTCTTCATATCCAGTCTTCTAAGTAGGTCGCGATTTAAAAGCCTTGGCAGCTTCATCTTCAGTACTTTCTTGTTGACATAACATCACTTGACAAGAAAGTACTGAAGATGAAGCTGCCAAGGCTTTGAAATTGCGATCTACTTAGAAGTCTTGAATATGAGGAGAGTTATGAAGCATTTTAATTTAATCTTAAGATTGTACTCATTGATGTGATTTTGGAGTAGGCAAATAACTTTATATATCTGGGTTGTATCATGTATGAAAAAGAAATATGTGAAAATAATACAATTGTTTATACATTTTAGGACTAATGAACTTTATTTTTTAAGCCTCAGCTAGTCCAAAAACATTCAAGAATAAGAGTATATAAAACAGTGACCTTTCCAAATCTTTTGTATGGCAGTGAGATATGGATATTAAAAAAAAATATATATACAGACTTAAATCTGTTGAAATGAGGTATCTCTGGATACACATTATTAGATCATAAAATAAATGAAAATACTGTAGAATAATTTATTAAATTAATATTGAGAAGCTAAAGCTATTACTATGATAGAAATAAGTAAATTAATGAACACAATTAAATTATTGTAAATCAATGGTAAAGAGAAAAATTTCTGCCTGAACTGGGAATCGAACCCCGAACCTTTTGCTTTCTGTGCTAAGGCTCTGTCCACTGAGCTAATCCAGGCTTCATTCCCATCCAAGCAGAAATCCTTCCTTTACCTTACTCTACTGGTCCCACATTCAATTGCAATGAATCATCATTCACAAATACATAATGAATGGCTTCTACCTGAAGAAGACATGAAGGGTCTCCACACAGCTATAGCATTATTTATTAAATTAATATTGAGAAGCTAAAGTTATTACTATGATAGAAATAAGTAAATTAATGAACACAAATTATTGTAAGGGAATGAAGCCTGGATTAGCTCAGTGGACAGAGCATTAGCATGGAAAGCTAAAGGTTCGGGGTTCGATTCCCAGTTCAGGCAGAAATTTTTCTCTTTACCATTGATTTACAATAATTTAATTGTGTTCATTAATTTACTTATTTCTATCATAGTAATAGCTTTAGCTTCTCAATATTAATTTAATAAATAGTGCTATAGCTGTGTGGAGTCCATGTCTTCTTCAGGTAGAAGCCATTCATTGTGTATTTGTGAATGATGATTCATTGCAATTGAATGTGGGACCAGTAGAGTAAGGTAAAGGAAGGATTTCTGCCTGGATGGGAATGAAGCCTGGATTAGCTCAGTGGACAGAGCATTAGCATGGAAAGTTAAAGGTTCGGGGTTCAATTCCCAGTTCAGGCAGAAATTTTTCTCTTTACCATTGGTTTACAATAATTTAATTGTAAGAATAACTTCACATGAAATCTTTAGTAAACCAAATTTTACAATATAAAATATCAATCAGTACAAAATTTTCTTTGAATGGAAGAGACAGTCTACCAGAGCAGTTGCTTATCTTACCATCCTATAGGAAGACTTCCACTCAAAATATTAATGGATGAATTTATTCTGAAGCCAAAACATGTCACCCTAATGTCATAACTTCATGAAATTAAGATGAAAAAACATATAAAAAAGAAAATTTAAAGACCTTTAGCATCTTAGTATAATAATTTTAGGGTTAACATAAGATATAACATTTTCCATCTGGGTTCCATGTTATGTTAACTGTAGCCAACAGATTGGAAGTTCTAAGTATTAGATATAATTCCCAATTAAATGTCTTCTTAATAAAGAAGTCACCATTTGCAAGATAGAAGCAAAGGTTTCATAGCATTTGGTACATGGGAATTAACAGCATATATAAGAGAAAGATTTGCATTTAGATTGGAGCTCGTGTGGATAGCTCACTCGGTACAGCATTTGCCTAGAGTGTGAAAAGTCCTGGGTTCGAGCCACAGTCTGAGCATAATTTTTCTCTTCAAATATTTAGATATGCTATTATTTTATTTAACGAGACTCTTTAACAACTAAGATTATTATATTACAATTAAAATCTGGATGTAAAAGGGCCAAAAGGACTACGGATATGGGATGAAAACATAAAAAAAGTAATTGATGATAAACGTGAAGCATACAAAAAATTTCTGTCTACAAAAAAAGATGAAGATAAAGTAGAGTATCATAGGAAGAGAGCCATAGCAAAAATGGAAGTTCGCAAAAAACATAGACAAAGCTGGGAACAATTTGTCTCATTTTTGGAAAATGATATCACTAGGCCTCAACCAAAAATATATAAAGTTTTAAAAAATTTAAATAATGATTCAAGAGAAAATGCACATTTAAATTGTATATCTAAAGAATCTTGGCTTACCTACTTTCATCATTTATGGACACAAAAGGATGATTTATTACAAATACCAATCTCTAATAACACTGCTTTGGAACAAATTTCTATAGATGAATTAACTGATGTTGTTAAATCATTAAAAAGTAACAAAGCTCCCGGAGAAGACCACATTAATCAAGAATTATTTAAATTTTCAACTAAAAATTTTTAGACAGATTTCTTATTCTCCTTAATATGATATGGGAAGGACAAGAACCACCACAAAGCTGGAACAAATCCATTGTAATACCAATCTTCAAAAAAGGAAGTCGCCAAATCAAAGATAACTATCATGGAATTAGCTTGTTGAACTCTGGATATAAAATTTATGCTAATATAGTTAAGAATAAATTGAGGAAAATTTATGAAAATATAATTGGAGAAGAGCAGAATGGATTCAGAAAGGGTAGATCTAGTACAGATAGATTCTTTACTCTAAAACTACTATTAGAAAAGCACAAGGAATTCAATATAGAAACTCATATCGCCTTCGTTGACTTCATAAAGGCTTTTGACAAAGTAGACAGAAATATATTACTACAAATTTTAGCTGATGATAACGTTCCACAACAATATATTACTAATATCTTCAACATCTATAAAGATAATGAAATCTCTGTTAAACAAGATGGCAAATTATCTTCTTGGGAAAAGATCAACACTGGAGTAAGACAGGGATGTGGACTTTCACCGGTGCTTTTCATTATATACATGAATAAATTAATAAATGAATGGAGGAAAACACAACGAGGATATATACCCATCAATAGGAACCTCAAACTCGATGCTATTCTTTTTGCAGACGATTTAGCTCTTCTGGCACTTTCCGAAAATGATTTGCAACGATCAATTTATAATTTACAAAAAATAGGTGCCAAATTTAATATGGAAATATCAATTAACAAAACTAAAATTATGGCATTTCATGGGAAGGACCCCATACAAAGTAAAATCTGTCTCCAGAATAAAATTTTAGAGAGATCTAATCAATTTAAATATCTTGGATATTATCTCTCTATCTGGGATGAAAAGGATATCCCTGAAAAAGTTACTAGTTATAATAAAAGTTTAGGAATTATTAATCAAGTTATGAAACCATCCCTTGTACAAAGAAACACCAGATTACGTTTATATAACACTTTGGCTAGACCAGTGTTGACCTATGGTAGTGAAGCATGGACACTAAGAAAACAACATGAAAGCAGAATAACGGCTTGTGAAATGAGATTCATGCGCAGAACAGCGGGTTACACCAGATGGGATCGGAAAAGGAACACCGATATCTTAAAAGAATTGAAGACTACGCCAATTTTGGAATATATTAAACAGTACCAACTAAATTGGAAACACCATCTTGAAAGAATGAGTTCAAATCGGATCCCCCAAAGCTATTTATAATTATATACCAAGAGGACGAAGATCACTGGGCCGTCCTATGAAACGCTGGAGGGAAAATTTTCTATAGGATCGTAACAGGCCTTGGCCTAATACTTGGAAGGAAGAAGAAGAAGAAGAAGAAAAGGGCCAACAAATATTGCTTGGAAGCCTCTTTTCTTCAGGCTTGAGGTTCTTTTATATGCTTGTAAATCTATGACACAGGATCTTCAAAGGAAGTCATTCTCAGGAGTTTTGCACCCTGAAAAATCCATCGATCCTGGCCGAGTTTGAACCCGTGAACCAGAGGTGAATATGGTAACCACTAGTCCAACAGGACTGACTTGAAACATTAATTTCTACATCAACTTCATAACTAGCTGATGCTATAGCAAAACCTCATCATAAAGGTTTGTGCAGTTGAATTGCATATCATTAAATCTTTGCAAACAGTTTTTACAGAGGAGTCCGGGATTAAAGAGAGAAGAATTTGTGATTAATCTAGATGTCAATGGTAGTGCCAGTGCATAAAGTTGGTAATCTTCGGTTCAAATCCAATTTTCTCTCTCTCGTGTTACTACAAACAGTTATAAGATAATTAGCAGATTTTTGGACTTCTAACAGTTCATGCATTGACAAGAGTCAATTATACTATGTGGCCATCTTTGTATTCCAGCCCATAAACTTAAATGTTCCCAAAAAATATTTTTCAACATTGCAAGTTCTCTAAAATACATACAAGTGGTTTTAGTTAAGATTTATTAATTGTGTTGAGTTTTCATTTATATTGCACATTACCAAAAATCAAATGAATCGTGAATTCTTATTACCTTGTACATCTATGTTTTTTAACACAGAACTGCAGTATTGGGAATCATCATTCCCATCCTCAGCTATTTACATCTATGTTTTTTAACACAGAACTGTGTTAAGAAACATAGATGTATGAGATAAGAAGAATTCACGATCATTTGATTTTTTATTACGAAAATCTCATAATGTAAAAAAAAAATCCCAACTTTATTATATGAATTGCAAATTATGCCTATTTTTATTATTCATTATGGAAATTAACATTTCCTCATTATTCTGGCACACTTGTGCCCCCCTCCCCTGCCATCACCCTCATGTGACCACATAAGATCAACAAAATTGTACACCTCCTCTGGACTCCAGTTGTAGTTGTCGGAAGTATGAAGATATATTAATTCCACTGTAGTATGAAATTACAAATGAAGTCGTTGAAGAAATAGAATGAAAAGGAGAGTTGTTTCATAGATAAAATACACTTGTGATTGAAATCCAATAAGTGACATACCTTAATTCCTCCAAATATCACTTTCATATCTTCTTCCCTGAGCAAATTATTTAATGGCTTCATGAAACATCTATGTAATGTTGCCAATACATCAACATAATTTTTCTCGTTTCTACCAATTCTTTAATTACATAATCCCGCTTTTCAAAACTGTGTGCTATCGTGGACGAAATCTATAAGAAATACAAAATTAATTACTTTTCTATGATATAAAATTATTCTGAAAATTTCATTAACAATGTAATGAACCTATAGTTGTTATTCTTCAGAATAATTAAATTGTGTAACTCAATCAGAATATCACATATAAAACCATTAACAAATACACAGTATCTAAAAATGAATTAATTTATAAATTTTCATAAGTACCACCAACAAATTAAAATTTGTGCTTTTCTAACTAAACATGAAATATCAAATTAAGGCTTCTTTATAAAATTAAAGAACAAAGACAACCAGATTTCCAAAAATGACAAATATCTGGCGCATGAGTTTGCTTATATGATTATTATTTATTAAGGTAGAATATGTTTATCACTCACCTCATATTGTTCTTCTTATTTGATTATAGACTAGTTTCGGAACATAGTTTCTGTTCCATCCTCAGTAACATCACGACCGTTGTTCTGTCGTCTTGAAGAGTTGTCCTTCTCTCCTTCCATTGGCTGACTGAAAAACCTCGAAACCAGGTCATTCTCACCGGGAATTTCGAAGTTCATTAATTTCTTCTTTTCGCTCTTTTGAATGTAGATCTTTTCCCAAACAGTAAGTTCTTTTGGTTTTTCTATTTGTTTTAATAATTTTGCTTCTTTCTCGATAAGATGTTTTTCAGACCATGCATGGGCAGCCACTGCAGATTTTTCTACTTCCCCTTTCTTGACATTCCTGAGATGTTCTTTCACTCTAGTTTTCAAATTTCTTTTAGTTTTTCCTATGTAGAATTTCTCACATTCTTCACATTTAATTTGATAAATCCCTGATTTGTTTTCTTCTTTAATTTTCTCATTCTTATTAGGTCTAATCAGTCTACTGATGCTGTAGTCATTTTGGGTGCTAACCTTATGTTGAAATCTTTAAAAATTTTTTGAAACTTGTGGTGTTTTAATGGATGATATGTGAATTTTCTAAATTTTACATTATCTTCTTTTACTTTTAGAAGAGTGCTTTGATTAATAAATTTTTGTCTTTTGAACTTGTTTATTTTTTTGAGTATCATTTTATAGCAAAACCATTTTTCGTGGCTATGTTGATTATGTGTTCTTTTTCTTTTTCATAATTTTCTTTGTTCATTGGTATGTTCACTAATCTATGTGTCAACTATTGAAAACTGCTTCTTTGTGAGCTATGTGATTGAAACCTAAAGCTTTTATGTAGTTATCTATATGTGTCTTTTTTCTGTAAATTCCAAATTCTATCTTATTTTCTTCTTCATTCCTTTTTAAGTTGAGATCTAAAAATGGTATTTCTCCATTGATTTCCTTCCTATCCTTATCCATAGTGAACTTTATAGTTTGACTTTGAATGTTCAATAATTTTAATGCGTCATCTATCTGTTTATGATTAACTATTGCAATTATGTCATCCACATATCTGCACCAGAACTTGAAAATTAAACGATGTCCGTTAATTATCTTGTGTTCAAAATTCCCCATGAATAGATTAGCTAAGAATGGAGATAAAGGGTTTCCCATCGAAAGTCCTGAATTTTGTTTATAAAATACCTCATAGTGAGAATTCCTAAAATAAGTAATTGCTTATATGATATTTAATTTTAGGAAGTGATATTTTGAGGTTATTTTAATTATATTATTTTTAGTCTGATCATCTTACCTCAATATTAATGTTGATTTGTTCTTGGACATGTTTCAAAACAATTCTGTTTTATCGTCAGCTTGTCCAAACGATAAAACAGAATTGTTTTGAAACATGTCCAAGAACAAATCAACATTAATATTGAGGTAAGATGATCAGACTAAAAATAATATAATTGCTTATATGATTTTGTTTTCCAATTATATATATATATATATATATATTTTTTTTTTTTTCCAAATAAAATACCATTTTGGAAATTTGTTTGTTCCAACATAGGCTTGTAAGCAAAGCTTTATGGAATTTATGATTTTTTAAGTTCCATTTTATAGTACTATCACAAATATAATACTTACAGTCATTTAATGAAACCAATCATTTATTATCAAAAATCATACGTTCTCAATATCGAAGATTTTTAAACTGTATTTATGACAATGAATAAGGCAGACACAAAACAGGTTTTGTTTTATGAACTATTAATGATGTAATTGATATTAATAATTATATAAGTGACATGTAGACAACTGAGTTATCTCCTTTAATATTATCCTTTATGGAATATCTGAGGAAGATATAAGGTATGTAACCTTAGATTATCCTAACAAAACATCTCCCAGATATGATAAATCAAGTTATGTTACACAAAAAAAAAGTTTCCTAATAATATGCTCATAAACTATTAAGGAATTGTACATGTCAATATAAGCTTTGAAGTGTTGAAATACAAACAAACTCAGTATTTGTCTACTGTGTGGAACAGACATTCAAATATTACAATAAAAAAAGTAACAAATTGAATGGATTGCAACATGAAAAACTGAACTGTGCCAAGTGTTGTTTTCAAATGCTGGGCCTTGGCAATGAAGCCATTAGCGTGCCAAGTAAGAAGTTTGGTTATTTTATATTTCAAAATACAGTACTGTCCACATGGAAAGAGATTTTTGGGCCATCTGAAGAAGAGATGAATTGAAAATCCTGCATTGAGATCATAACAGGCCATCAGATCTTATACTTGTATGAAAGATGATGAGAGTTACTGAATTGCATTTTCTAAGATCCAGAAAATTGAGAATAAAAAAGATTAAGAATAAAGAGATGATGATAATAATAAGTGGAATATATATAACTACAATTGTGAAAAAACAAGAGAGGGAACTATGGTTGTATGGAGAATGAAAAAGGAAAGGATCTTTAAATTAAAGGTATGGAAACTGAAAAGTAAACCAAAGAATACTTAAAGAGCTAATTTTTAAAACATCTCTTATCCACCTTGTACCTAAGACTAACTTTTTCTCCGTATATATTCTTCTTAGTTTGTACAAATGTCATTTGGCTTCAAAAATATTTGAATTACAACAAACTTGCATTAAAAGTAATTATTGTAATCAAAATTATACTTGAATTCTCCGAGTCGGAGTTATGGCTGAGATGTCGTCTGAAACTGCAGTATCGTGAAAAACATGAAATTGATGAGATGAGTTGTCAAAAACTGTTCTCTGATGAATTTCAATTATTGTACCTCATAATGTTTACTTCCCAACATCAATTTAATATAAAATTATCCTCGTTTACAACAAAGTATCACTTTAGATTACTTCCCACGAATTTATGAAAATCGACGAGAGATGTTTTGAAAATAAGTTCTTTTTATTGGGAGGAACAATGTTGAATATTTTATGCAAAATTTTGGTCTATCAGATGATACACAAGACAGAAATATTTGGAGAAATAAGATAAATAAACTACGTCTTAAGAATTAAATTAATCGTGATTTCTTCTTACCTCATACTTCTATGTTTTTTTAAACACAACACTGCAGTATCAGTGACCCATTGTCACCATCGTCAGCTGTTTTCACGACTGTCAATTTTTTTCTTTTGCCGGTAATTATCCAAACTGCCATCTGGTGTTCTATTGAATGAAACATTTTCTAAACTGCAATCTGTTGTATTTTTGAAGAACTTTGTAATCAACCTCGGTTCGTCTGGAATCTCAAACTTCATGGTTCCAGTATGGTCTTTTGAATATATATTTTTCCCCAAACTGTTAAATCCAAAGGTTTGGATAGGTGTTTGAAAAGTTTTGCTTCTTTTTCAATTCTATGATGATCTAATAAACCATGTGCTGCTATAGCTGATTTTTCAATTTCTCCATCTTTATGTTTCTGAAGTGTTCTTTTTTACGAGTTTCCAAGTTCCTTTTTGTTTTTCCTATATATATCCTGTTGCAATCTTTACAATCAATTTGATAAATTCCAGATTTGTTGTTGTCTGGGGCGTTAAATTTATTATTAGTTAATAGAAGATTACCCAGGCTGAATTTGTTAATTGGAGCCAATGTTATATTAAATTTTCTGAAACTTATTATGAACTTCAGGATGGTGGTAAATTTGAATTTTACATCTTTCTTGGAATCATGTTGTAGGGTGGTGTATTCCACCTTTTTTGTTGTTTAAATTTCTTTAATTTATTCTTTATTATGTCTTCATGCTGTGTTAAAAAAAAACATAGAAGTATGAGGTAAGAAGAAATCACAATTCATTTAATTCTTATGAATTGAACCTCATAATGTTAAAAATTCCCAAATTTGATACATAAAACTAACGTCTGCTATATAGAGATAATAACATGTATAATTGTATTAAGAAAAATCTTTATTTAAAAAAAATAGATACTTTAGTTCACTTTCTTCAGACAATATACCATTCAATTCAGTTTATTTTTTATTCTACCAGTATCTTAACACACCTTAAATATTAATTTAATAAAACTACCATGTGATGTACTCTCCAATGTAAGTAAAAGATTTGTAGCTCTCAAACTATTGGAATTTTTATAGATTAACTTCATTTTAGTATATTTTTGTAAAACTCCTTTCAAAGGAAGATGTAATCCTTAGCAACAACTGTTACCTGTGTCTGTTCTGCTCTTCGCCCCATTGCACAGAGATCCTGGTAAATCTCTTCATTGCGGATGCTGGAATAATAACTTCCATATTCCACAGTCTCGTCAAGTTCGTCTGATGGCTCGTCATTGTCACTACAACACATGCGCACGCGACACAAGTTAACATCTGCCATGCAACATGCACTATACAACACAAAGCAGCGGATTACAATCTTTTTACTCTAGTCTCACTTCCTTACCTGTTTTAGTTGTTTACAAAAATCTGTGTTTAAAGGATTTCATAACTGTTATTTTATATACTTTTTTCAGTTATCTTCTTACTTTTTTTGGCATGAGATGTAATTTATAATTTTTCAATTTGTCTACAGGCATACCGCATTTTATTTCCTATATTTTTGCCTGCTATCATACTGCCATTACCAGCAAAATAAATTTTATGCAAATATACACTCCATCTTGGATAAAATGTAGTATCTTAATCAATCCTATAATTAGCTACCAGTTTTATAGGCAAAACACATTATCATATAAATTTACAATCAGTAATCTCATTAAAAAAAAGTGCCATTAGTAACAAACAAAATAAAAAGAGAATAAAAACCATGAAAAAATCAGAGACGAATCCAATTTCAAGATCTTAATAATTACAATTGGCCTCATAAATGCAACTACACTTTGTGGGAATAATCTAACTGCATCTGACTATTATTATATGAGTAGATAAATGTTTTTAGATTTCTAAATTTTCTAATAGAAAAAATGAATGCCATAAAATAAACACAAACATTTTGAAAATTCCATTCTACATTCTTACTACATATATTTCATTCATTTGTCCTAAATTTCTGGAATTTTTAAAACTGATATCAAAACCAGCATATGCAATGCAAAACGCCATTCAAAACTGCAAAAAATATATCATTATCCACACAATTGGAATAAAAAAAACACCACAGAAACAAGATATTAGGATATATAATAAAATTGAACAAAATTTATGACAAATCAATACAAGATAAATAACTACCTAAATCTATTACATAATATGTAACAATATTGTTCATTTTATAAGATTCATGTTATGTTTCGTTGAGGTATTATTCAAAATGAAAGTATAATCCTGAAGCGCTACAATTAAATAACTAATAAAGTTGAGGAGACGGACCTTTTAGGTAAATATTCCATAATTTTATATTTTAATATTGTTCAGGTTTTAATATAATGTAACAAAGTGCACAATGTTTTAGAAGACAATTAATTAATGATTATAATCAAGAACTTTAGTCTAAGTCTCACAGCTGGTACAGAAAATTAATTAATTATTGAGAAAAAAAACACTTTTTAACAAATTATCAAGAGTATGTTACAACTTTTTTCCCTCCATGGCACAACAGGCCTAGAAGGCCCTTGGCTTAACCAGCTGGTTGCTGGCCTCACATCTACATGTGTTAATCACAGAGGTAGATGATCATCCTGCAAGTGAAGGGGTGACATCTGGTCAGTATGCCAGGTTCCTCATCCATTATAGCTGTTTTCTCAACCTGGAGCCGCTACTATTCCTCACGAGTCCCATACTGGCCAAAATTCCATGAGAAAATTTCTTCTCCCAATGACACCCAAATCAGTGTCATTAACCACTTGGGTACAGTGCAGGACATGTTACAACATTAAACAAAAGAATTTTAAGAAGATCCGAATCAGTGCCTTAACCACTTGGGTACAGGGCAGGACATGTTACAACATTAAACAAAAGAATTTTAAAAGTTATTTAAAGCTTGAAAAATTATATATTAATATTCAGTAGCAATCTTCGGATACAGCAGATTTCTACAAAATATTGGTAAAGAGCTGACATCTAATTTATACCTAAAATTGGAAAATTTGAATAAAACCACTAAGGTCAAAAAGCTAGCATTTGTATTCAATGTATTTAAAATGTTATTCTTAACTTTCAAAATATACTGTATAATCTAAAACACAGTATATTGTATTGGCTACTCTATATTCTTGCTATAATTTCCAAGACAGGCATATATAAAAAATATACTTTTATTTTATTACTTAATATTATTATGGAGGTTGGCCTAATAAGAAGTTGTTTTTAAACCTGGCATCTTTAGTCTTATAAATAGTTCATATATGTTCTTTTTAATTTTAAAACATCAATGCCATGTCAGATAGGCAGCAAAGCAGGCTCGTGATAGTGTAATACACTTCTGAAATGCTGACTAATTGTAACAGCTTAGTAAAGTTATCGTCACCTGCTGGTTACTGACGTAACTTCTGTTTATGTGTGAAGTTGTGATTATAACCAACTGAATTAATTAATTAATCAATCATCATCATCCTGCCAGGTATTAGTCCTAGAAGAACTGTTACGGCCTGAGAAAGCGGTTTTCGTGCCATCTTTTCATAGGTCGACCAAGTGACCATTTCCCATTTGGACACTAGTTCATTATTGCCTTGGGGATCCTAGATCTAGCCATTCTTGAGACATGTTCCTTCCAGTTTAGCTGATATCTGGAGATGTAGTCCAGTATTGGTGACACATTAAGTTCTTGAAGGATTTCTACATTTTTCTCTCGATCCCATTTGGTGTAGCCAGCTATTTGGCGCATAAATCTCATCTCACAAGCTGTTAGTCTGCTTTCATCTCTCGTCCTTATAGTCCACGCTTCATCCCATAACACAGGACTGGTCGAGCCATTATTTGATAAAGACGAGTACGAGTTGATTTTTGCACTAATGAAGGTTTTAAAACTCTATTAATAATTCACATTGATTTGTTGAATTTCACAATTTTCTCTGATAAATCCAAATTTTCAACAAAAGAGAGTTTATATCCCAAATAAGTAAACTCATTAACTCTCTCTAAAATTTTGTTATTTAGACAAATTTTGCTTGGTACTGGGGATTTTCCACAAAAGTGAATTAATTAATGTTTTCCTTAAAGATTTGTATGAGGCATATTTCGATATAATGTATATGATCACTACATAATGATGCATTCATTTAGAAAAGTACATACAAAGTTTCTAATTAAGTTCCCTAACAGTGACATACCCCACAAAATATAATAATTATAATAATACTCATAATTTAGTGAAAAATAAAGTTCACAAAATCAGTAAGTTCCTTGAAGAGAGAGAGGAGAAAGAGGGAGAAAATAAATACAATTTGAAAAGACACATTGAATTCTATCAGAGGAAAATTAGATGAAAAATGTGATCAATTTTAAGGGGGTAAGTAGTCACATGGTGTATAATTGGCTTATTTTGGTGTGGAGTTCCCACTTGTAGTAGGGATTTAGGGGCGTTGCATGCAATATCTTGCTCATGCATCTCCTGGTACCAGCAGCCAGGAATTTCCTTAGTGTTTTTAAAAACTGACCCCATAGAAAATACATTAAGAATTGCCAAGGTTTAGTGGTACACACCTGCAAATGGAAAGCTGTGAGGTTAACAGCATGTTTATATCAATACACTGTATGGGTACACTAAGTGCATTTAGGCTTAAGTGCATTGTGACTATTATCACAATCATCAATCTAACAAACGTGGGTATACCTAAAGACAATAAAAAGTAGACTGAACTGGTAATTATGATTCATATAATTAATATATATAAAATGTGATTAATAATTTTAATATTCAATAACATGGAGCAATAGATTTGATTTTGAACAAAAAAGATTTCAAAACAATATACTGGTATTATTTAACTGTTCATAACTCAGGAATTGAGAAATTAGACAAATATAGCTGTTATGTCACATAATTTGTTACCAATTCAATTGTAAGGTAATATACATTTATAGGAGATGTTCAAATAGTCAACCATAGTGTTCATAATGCAGTTCAGTCCTCTTCCACAATAATCTTTACATTAATTTAAAAATGTAAAGCATAAATATGGTGATAACTTTTCCGCAGCCACAATAGCATTCTGGCACTTTCTTTGTGTTTACTACTGACAGCATAACCAACCAGTTCCATGGCACAACAGGCCTGGAAGGCTCTTGACCACTGGCCAGCTACTAGCTTCACATCCAGCCAATACAGCCCAGTTTTCCAGTCATTGTAGCTGGTTTTCTCAACCTGGACCCACTACTTACTTTAAAACACCCAAATTCCTCACAATGCTGGCTGAGTATTGGTCCCATACTGGCAAAAATTCACAAGAAAATTTCTTCCCCATAAGGATTTGAATCATCATATGTCCCATAGTTCTCTGCCAAAGTGTGATGTCTTCGACCACTTGGCTATGGCATCAGCTACATGTAATCCATTAATTAAAATCAGATTCAGTAGCAGCAATATAATATAAAATCTTATCTTACAAAACTGACATCATTTGCTAACTGATTTCTGCAATAGCATATGTTAAAAAAACTGTTTCTTTATCAGTATATTAAATAAAATGGTATTATATACATACATAAAATGGTATTATTGATAAATAAGTACAAAAATAGTAAACAAAATGATGGTTCTCCTAAAAAGTTCTTATTACTGCAGGAATAAATATAATTTTTCCTATAAATATAAGTCAATTATAAAATTCTTATCTTCCAAAACATTCATTTGGAAAATATAAATTAACAAAAGAATACAATACCATTTGAGGAATTAAATAACTGAAGGGGTGCTGTCAACTGGCTAGCAGATGACTGTACTGAGAGTCATATAGCTAGTCTGATGTAGTCCAAAAACTTAGTTTCAGTTTTCTTTACTGGATTTTACTATTTCTCATATCAAGTAGCTACTCACTCATCCTCTTGAGACCCCGTTCCACATCCCATACTCAAAAGAAAAATTGTACTGGATTGTTACACCATGGAGTTGGCCAGTTACAGTAAACCGTAAAATTTTGTGGTTTGCTAGTTTCACATCAGTGAAGTATAACATCTACACAAACATCGGAGTACAAAGAAGCCAGCTATCAACAATTGAATATTCTACATTATTGACAAAACTTACTCTCTATTGTATGTTGGAAAATGTTTCATTTTATAACAGCCAGTTCAAATACCTATATCAAAAATTTCTATCAAAAAAGAAACTGAAAATGTATATTTCTGGATATAAAAATAATGATTTTAATGGTATAATGCACAATTTTGTTTTAAATTAGAAACACTTCATTATTTTTCATCAGAATATATTTTTATTTAAAAATTAGAACTGCTAAATATAGTACTCTCTACCATTATGGCACCAATACTTGTCAATGTCAAAACATTAACTTTTCGTTTTTGAAATGAATCTTGTTTGTTTACATCAGTGTTTTTCTGAAACAGATACTTATATTACATCAAACTGAAAAAAATAAAAAATTTCACTTAGCTCACCATCATAAGTACAGCAAAGCAACAACAAATTTCCATGCTAAAGTGCAAACACCAGAAATACAAAATAAATCAGATAAAAACATGCCAAGAAAACTGAGATATCAATCCAGATGTACCTCTGGAGGGGAAGAAGAAAATGTAACATAACAAAGATCCTCATATATTTCTTCTTCTTTATCTTCAAACTGTGGGCATTTGATGGTAAACTGCATCCAGCTGCGATCACTGTATTCCCAATTAATACTCTGGCTAGAGGGCAGAACAGCCCCACTGCTGAAATTGGTCATACTCCATGTTCACAAACCATGACTTTTTGAGTGATTACCACTCAATATAACAAATTTCTCAGTAAAAAAAGAATAACAGAATTTATGTAGAACTTCTCACTACAGAACAGTTTATTTAAAAAAAACTATTAAAATCAATGATGTTCAAAATTATACTGGAAACTTTTACATGTATGATCTAAAGTTATAAAAAAAATATTGTAATGCAATCAGTTAATGGTATACAGTCCTCAGAGGCTGAGCCTAACTTTGTTCCTAAAGACCTACACTAACATTTTTTTAACCTTTATACATTCAGCATGTGCAAAAGATCATTTACAATGTTTGAGAGGTAAAGAGGAGGATTTTATTTAATATTCCCAGTAGGTGTTTCACTTAGACATTATTAAATTAATATTAAGAAGCTAAAGCTGTTACTAAGATTGAAATAAGTATATTAAAGTACACTACTAAATTATTGTAATCAAATGGTAAAGAGAAAAATTTATGCCTGAACCGGGAATCGAACCCCGAACCTTCAGCTTTCCGTGCTGATGCTCTAACCATTGAGCTAATCCAGGCTTCCTTCCCATCCAAGACAGTAAGGTAAAGGAAGGATTTATGCTTGGATGGGAAGGAAGCCTGGATTAGCTCAATGGTTAGAGCATCAGCACGGAAAGCTGAAGGTTCGGGGTTCGATTCCCGGTTCAGGCATAAATTTTTCTCTTTACCATTTGATTACAATTATTAAAATTGCCTGATTTCATTGTAAAGGCACATCTTCTCTACAGAAAGAAATCCATTGGAGTTAGCAATTGGAATATCTCATTGATGCAGTTCTGCAGTCATAATGTGTGAGGGCACTATCATGTTGAAACCTTAGTTGTTGCCTGACTGCCAATGGAACATTTATAGCACATCACACACAAACCAAGCTAAATCATGATATCACAGAGTATGTACACTTCCAGACCCTTAACTGATTTACCTTATTTGTGCCCCCAATGAGTAAAATATTTTATGTATATGCATTCTAATATATAAAAAATGTACTCATCTAATTTTTTCCTCTTTCATCCCTCAAATACTTAATCTTTTGCATCACTCTATATATATATATATATATATATATATATATATATATATATATGGTCAAACCATTCTATAATGAAGTTTGATATCATCATAAAGCAATATAAACTGA
The DNA here is from genome assembly GCA_030220185.1 of Diploptera punctata. Classification (NCBI taxonomy): domain Eukaryota; kingdom Metazoa; phylum Arthropoda; class Insecta; order Blattodea; family Blaberidae; genus Diploptera; species Diploptera punctata. The sequence goes on from JASPKZ010000013.1 coordinate 1,080,441, forward strand.
AATATGTTTTTGATTCCAACAAATTGAACATCTTAATAATGTTAAACATCACTCATTACAGCGATGAAGAAATTTTAGAAGTATACTATCATAAAAATATATATTTTGAAATTAAATGGTTTCTGGAATGCGATAGTTTTACACAGAAAACAATAACAAGTAGCAGATCAGTGGTTCAGGTTTCTATAGAGGTACAAAAGAACATTTTGTTTATTTTTTTAAAAATAAAACATTGTACATAAGTGATTTTCTTATGTGTAAGGCTCTAAAAGGTGCATACAAGATAAGTTTTTGAAATTAAATTACATTATTGGCATTCAGAGACTTAGATGATGGAATGAAACAAGCAATACATAAAAAAATATGAATTTTCAGCTTCTACCTGGGCTATATATCCTAAGAAGATAAAATAAAATGACAAGTGTTGTGAGTGGCAAATTCAACTGTGCACAAAAAGGATTAAAAAGGATAATTTTAGAATGGATTAATAAGAATCCCTCTACAGATAACACTAATTAACTGCGAGCAGAATTTTTTTATTTTTCAATTCCTCCATTTTTAATATTTCCAAAGTGTTTTTTTGTGTGATGTTCTAAATTCCTTTTAATTTTCCCTATATATACTTTCTTGCAGTCATTGTAACTAACTTGATAAATTTGAGATTTGTAACTATCTGGGACATTAACCTTTTTATTAGTTATTAGAAGATTACTTACTTACTACTCATTGGCACCCGTAGGTTCATGGCCGCGAGGACATAAGATCTACATACATCCCTATCCCGAGCTAATGCTTTCCAATCATTCCCTGTATAATCTACTTCCCTCAAATCATAGTTGATGTTATTCTCCCACCTCATTCTTGGTCTACCAACTGGGCGTTTTCCCTCTGGCTTTCTTACAAGAAGCTTCAATGCACGTTTTTCATTCCCTATACGTGCAACATGTCTTGCCCATCACAGTCTACGAGATTTAACTGTTCTTATTACATCTGGCTTCCTATAGAGACCATGTGGTTCATTGTTATGTAGTCTTCTCCATTCACCTGTCTGTTCGTCTCTCTTTGGTCCAAAAATTTTCCTAAGTACTTTATTCTCAAATACTCTTAATTTCATTTCCTCCCTTCTCCCTTAAAGTATGAGTCAATGTTTCACACCCATATAATATAACTGGTAGAATAATAGTTTTATATATTTTCAGTTTAATGTTTTTTGAAAGGAGTTGGGACATCAAGAGTCTCTGCAATGCATAATAGCATGCATTTCCAGAATTGAGCTATGTTTAATGTTATTAGAAGATTACCCAGACTAATTTATTTATTGGTGCCAATGTAATATTGAATTTGTTAAATGTATTTTTTAATTTCCTGTGTGTTTTAGCAATTTTCTTGAATAATTGTTTCCCTTCCTTGGAATCAGATAGTAGTACTTTTTTTTTAATTTCTCTAATTTATTATCTTATTTCCAAAACCATTTAATGCAGCTATATTTAAAATATGATTGTATTCTTTCTTAAAATTTTCTTCACTTAATGGAATGTTTGTTAATCTGTATATTAAATTGTCGAATATTGCATGTTTATGTGCAATGTGATTAAAGCTGAAGATTCTATATTATTATCTGTATCTTTTATGTGGATATTGAATTCATGTTTTTGTTGCTGTACATATCTAATTATATACAGGTCCAAAAACGGGATTTGGTTACTTTTTTCTTGTAATTCAATAGTAAATTTCACAGATTTGTCTTGTGTTTGATTTATATTAATTTGTAATCCCCATTTTTCATATTCCTCAATTAATTTCCTAATCATGTATGATGCATCATCTATGTCTTGTATAATAATGACTCGATCATTAATAATGATAGTGATAATGATAATAATGATGATGATGATGATAATAATAATAATAATAATAATAATAATGGTCTCCGTAATAATAATAATGGCTGGTCTAGCAGTCTAGAAACGCATATTATTATATATTACAAGGATTCTTATCATCCCAATTTCTATTAATAAATGTTAATCTAATAATACTGTATTTAAATGATAATTTTTCTAGTATTATGGATGTGAATCACAATTCTTACTTTAAAAGAGGAGAAAAGATTATGAGTAATATTGAGAATGAACTCCTTGGGAAAATTTTTAGACTATAGAGAGACAAACAGACAGGTGGATGGAGAAAACTATATAACAGAGGGTATTAGCCTTTAAGGGAAACAAATATATCAGGACATGTAATATGAATTGGGGAATGAAAGAGGGCATGAAAACTACTTCTAGAAAAAACAGAGGGAAGATGCCCTGTAGGTAGGTCAATAATCATCATCATCCATGCAAGTATTAGGCCGTGTGGCCTGTTACGGTCTCAAAGAGGAATTTTCCATCCAGCGCTTTTTTGGACGTCCCAGCGATCTTTTGTCTTGGGAGCAGTAGCGAAGTATGGCTTTTGGAATTCTATGAGACGGCATTCGTTGAAGATGGGCTTTCCAGTTGATCTGGTAGTTTTGTATATGGTGAAGAATGGGTTCTACATCCAACTCTTCCATAATTTCCTCGTTTCTTTTATGGCCCCACTTTGTGTAGCCTACTGTTCGGCGCATAAATCGTATCTCATTTGCTGTTATTCGGCTTTCATCTTCTTCGTATTGTCCATGCTTCACTACCATATCTTAATACTGATCTAGCGAGAACCTTATAAAGTCGTAATCTTGTGTTCTTCTGTACTAAAGATGGTTTCATTATACTGTTAATTATCCCCGTTGTTCTTGTAAAATTTATGATTTTGTTTGATATATCAGCTTCATCTTGAAATGTTAAATTATAACCCAAATAATTAAATTCATTTACTCGTTCTAAAATTTCATCATCTAAAATAATTTTGCTAGGTATAGGGTATTTCCCACAGAAGGCCATCACTTTAGTTTTCTTTGTATTGATTTCCATATTGTACCTTTTTGCAGTTATATTAAAATTGTGTATAGAATACTGTAAATCTGCTTTCTGTTGGAGCTATTAATACCAAATCATCTGCAAAAAGCAAAGAGTCTATTTTATGGTTTCTATTAATTTGGATAGAACCGTGTCTCGTCTGTCGCCAATCTTGGAGTATTCTATCCATGTATATGATAAAGAGCAAGGGCGAGAGGCCACATCCTTGTCTTACACTCCTATTAATTTCGGTCCATTCTGTTTGTGTGTTATTGATTCAAACTGAAATCAAATTTGTTTTATAGATATTGTATAAATTTAAAATATGCTGTTGTGGTAGATTAGATCAATAATGAATTGGGATAACAACATTAATTCTGATTTGAGGAAGGTGAATTACACAAGAAATGATTAGTAAACACTGGCTCAGCATAAGAATCATGTAAGTAGTTTTTATGTCCATGTGGACATGAAGCTCTGAGTTCAATAGCCCTAGTGGGTTAATTACCTAATACACTTACTATAAACATTAAAACCTAATCAAGTTTTTTTTTTAATCTGGAATCATCTTACCTCAATTTAATGTTGATTTGTTCTCAAACATGTTTTGATATATTTTCTATATCAGGTAAGATGATTCCAGATTGAAAAAAAACTTGATTAAAAGAACCTCAAAATATAATTTCCTAAAATAAACCAAATAAAATAATTGGGTTTGTATTTTTTAACATTCTTACCTCATATGTTTGTTTTGTTGGACGATCGTTTCAAAGCTTATTGCTCCATCTTCAGATTGTCACAAACTGTTTTTTTTTTCAAGTTGTCGGCCCTGGATCTGTGTTCCAAAGAACTTGATAATGAAGTTCCTTTCTCCAGGAACCTCATTACAAGTTCTTTGGAACACAGATCCAGGGCCTGAAGAAAAGAACAAACCAGTTTGTGACAGGCTGAAGATGGAACAATAAGCTTTGAAACGGTCGTCCAACAAAACAAACATATGAGGTAAGAATGTTAAAAAATACAAACTAATTATTACATTAAACCTCATAATGATTTTAAAATAAACCAATAAAACCTAATTTTGGAATAAAAATGGTGGCATTTCTTGTCATGTCCCCACTCTTATATACAGTGTACAGAAACACTTCAGGGACAACTACAAGACAATGCCACATGAATACTAAACAATTGAAAATAATACAGTAGAATTCTGGAGGGCTACCATAAGGCAAAAAAAAAAAGCTGTACTTCAAAAAGCCATAGTCAGAAAATATCATGTACTAGCCATTAGGCAAAGAAAATAAATAAAAACATTTTTTTTAATAAAAGTGAGATGTTATGCAAAGAGAAAGAAAGAAAATAAATTACAGGCATAAGCCATTAAAGTTGAAATAAATCTTCTAATGATGTCTAGCATAATACCATATCAAGGGTTGAGATGAAACCCTTGCTTATTTTTGTAGGTCTGTGATATGTATGGATGCCAGCTGACTGGCCTGTCATACCATCAAAGAAGCAGATAAAATGAGATAAATGCCTACCATAAGTTTGGAGAAGTGGTAGAATGAAGCTTCTAGCAGGAAAAAATTAGAGAAATAACTAGAAACCTGTCCTGGCTACAGTTTGTCTACTAGCAACTCCACATGTTGTGACAGAGATATGAACTCAGGACCCGGAGATAGAGGGCACTCCATAAGCAAAAAAAAAGTAATTATAAATCTATCTTGTTTAGTTACTCAATAAATGATTAATTTCGTAGATTTCGACGCTCTCGGGAATTAAAAATGTATAAGAGAAAAATTTGCATTTAGATTGGAATGCTTAGGATAGCTCAGATGGCAGAGCATTAGCGTATAAAGTTAAAGGTCCTGAGTTGAAACCCCAGTCTAAGCATATATTTTTCTCTTCAAATATAATTAAAAATAATTACATTTTCATAACACATGAAGACTGATGTTTTTGCAACCTTCTTGACTGATAGTAGAGTGAGTGAAAGGGAAAGTCTTATCATCCTGTTTGTAGCCTGGTTTGTTGTCATGATTAAAGTAAATTTTAAATGATAATAAACATCTAAACAGAAAATGCAGGTACTGCCACTAATGAGTAGTAAGAACTATAACTCTCTTCTGTCTTGTCTTGGTCCACATACAAACAGTTGAATATTACATACTATTTGCATTTCAATCTTATCTTTCAGTATAATCCTTTCGCTGCCTGATCATGCTCTAAAAATGAAGTTTTAAATTATATGAGGTACACTGCATGTTATCATGCATATCTACAGATAATTCGAAAAGGAAATAACTTATCATTATCAGCATTTTTACATATAGAATACATATTTATTTAATGAGTAACATTCTTTAAACAAATATGTTTTCATCATGATCGTTATACCTGAAGTAAAATTAAATTTATTTTTTAAAAACAATATAATGTCAATGTGGTATAATATACTTACTTTGAGTTTAAATTTCTGTAGATATCTTCCTGTGACACTGATCGATTTCTATGCACAGAGAAACCCCTATGAAAAATAAATCAAATTACTTAGATTAGACATATCACAATATTAGTGTATTACACATGTTGAATATAAACAGTGTAAGTTAAATATCTCTAGGCTAGATGGGATGGTGGTGTGTAATTTCTAATTGATAGATTTGTTCCAATTGCCTGGTTTGAATTTAAAAAATCCTCTGCAATATATTCTATTCTATAGTAATTCTGCCTGAGGGCAGGTCTTTCACTGCAAACATAGCATTTTCATGCTATGCTTTGCAGCTTTACTAAGGAATTGTAGGTGTGGTAGCTTCCCTGCTTTCCACAACGGTAATGATGATGATGATGATGGCTAGATGATTTTGTGGGACCGTTGTGCCCTAAGCTTCCTGACATTTGTCTTACAGGTGAGGAAAAACCCTAAAAAAAACCTCACTCAGGAGCTTGTCCTGACCAGGAATCAAATCCAGACCTGCTGCATGACAAGGCAGCACGTTATCTCAAGACCACAGCTGTGGACTCTGCAATATATACATATATATCCTGCTTAGAACCAGGTTGTTCTAACTCTACTTTTAAAAAAAATTGTATTCATTATGTTCTAACTCCTGTTAAGTATCAGGTTCACATAAAACATAAATTTTATGGAAAGCAAGTGCTATACCACTTTCCACAAGAAAATGCTATTACTTAACCGAGATCTTCTGAAAATTAAAAAAAAATGGTGTTAAATAACCTGGTTCTAAGCAGGAATATATTGAGAAGCTATGTGATATTCATAATAGCAATTTTCCTTTGGATGGGGTTATTAAATTCATAGATATTAAATAGACTGGAAATGTCCCATTTAGTATCCTTGGATATAGCGAAGGCACAAGTTTGCTCCTATTTCCAAGCATGGTTTCCATTTGAACACATATTAAAATGAAGCTATAATTTTATTATTTTCATCTCTTTTTATTCTAATCTCACGTGTTCCCATTCTGAGTTATTACTTTAATATTAATTTCAAATTCTTCACAATTTATTATATTTTTATTACAAGACTTTTTTCCTTATTTCAATCAATTCACATTCATAATAGATTCATAATAGTGAGAACTGAACGGAAAATTATTATTCATGAAGTTTATTTATACATTTTTATAAGTGATTTCTATTTTAAAATATTATGAATTTAAAATTGTGAGGTGATAGAAACTTCCTGCTTTAGAGCTTGACAGCTTGTTGCCTATTTACTAACTCTTCACGACTATGAATAAAACTGAGTGATCAACTGGTGCTTATTGACAAGACTAGGCTTTGTGACAGAACTAATTTCACTTTATTTCCATAATCATCCTACATACACTACACTAATATCACTTTATTTTCATAATCATCCCACATACACTATACAAATACTTATCCTAATATGAATTTTGTTTTACACATAATACAAATACTGTACATATCTTCCATGTAAAATGATCCAGCAAAGTAGTGTATAAATAAAAAAAGATCACATTAACACCATCTATTAATGAATGCAGAATTTAGAAAATGAAGATTGCAAATAGTTGAGACATGCATGCACACAGATTATCTATTAAAAGTTTGAAAGATAAACAATTCATTATGCAGATACTTACGCCAATTTCCTTTGAACTTTAGGGCAGTTCGATAACTTGGACAAAGTGTTGAGGACTTGATAGAAGTCTGTCAAGTCAAACAACATGGACGGTTCAAACAAGTCACTATCTCGCAATCCAAAAATATTACGGCATGCCTGCAGAAATATTTTGATGTTTCGAAGGCACAAAAACTGCAAAATCAAATATACAATTTAAAAAATACTTAATAAATACAAAGTCTAGTTATGTCTAACATGAAACAACAAGAAATATAACTTGGCATTTAAATCTGAAGGGGACATACAAAAAAATTATTTGATCTCTCAAAAATATTTTTAAAAAAATCAGTTTTTGTAAAAAAAAACCAGAAAAAAAAAGATATAAGATATAAGATAATCTGGTGGCATTGGAAAAAGAAAAAAAAAATGTATATTCACAACCTATTTCTTGGAATTAATCTCATCATCATCATCATCTTCAAAGCATGGGCCTGTTGGTCCGTTCCGCTCCCCGGCGCACTACATGCCGCAGGTGCAGGTCGCCCTTCCAACGACGTTTTCGTCTTCCTACATTTCTTTGGCCTAGAGGCCTATAATGAAGCAGCTGTTTTGATAAACGATTATTTGGCATTCTTTGTATATGTTCAAACCAATTACGTTTATTTGTGTGTATTTTCTCGTTTATATTATAGATTTGTAGTTCATCTCTGATATCTTGACTTCTCTTTTGATCTCTTAGAGATACACCTGCAACTGATCTGAGAAATCTCATTTCTATTGTCTCAATTTTATTTTTATCAGAGATCGTTAAAGGCCAAGTCTCAGACCCGTATGTTAGTGTTGGAACGGCTACTGTTTTGTAAAATTTTAATTGAGTTTCCCTTGTGGTCTTATTTCTCAAATATCTTCTTATTGAACCACATATCTGTTCAAATTTCCCTAATTTCTTCTCCATGTCCAAATTTTGCTGGTACGATATCATGCATCCCAGATAATTGAAACAAGTTAGTCGTTCAATTATGTTTGCTCCAATTACAATTTTTGTCATTTTATGCTGAGTTCCAATAATTGCCATTGACTTTGTTTTCTCTGTTGATATATTTAAATTATAATCGATTATTAGTTTCCATAATTTATAAACTTATCTTTGTAGTTGATTTTCTGAGGAAGCTACAATGATCTGGTCATCTGCAAATAAAAGATAGTTCATTTTCATACCGTTTATCATAAAATGTTCATCTAAAGAAGTTTGCCATGTACTAATGATATCATCTAAATATATATTAAAAAGTATTGGCGAAAGAGGGCAACCTTGTCGAAGTCCATTGTTGATTTCTACGCTAGTTTCTCCAGGACCATTTCCTTTATCTATACAAATTTTTGTATTTTCGTATAAACTTTTTATAGCTTTAATTAGATGGGGTGGATATCCTTTATTATTTAGTATATCCCATAATTTAGAGCGCATAATTTTATCAAAAGCCTTCTCATAGTCGATAAACAATGTGTGTGTCTCAAGATTAAATTCTCTTCTTTTTTCTATCAACTGTTGGAGTGAAAAGATACAGTCAATTGTAGAGCGGCCTTTTCTGAACCCATGTTGTTCATTTGAAATAATTTCATTATTTATCTTTCCGATTCTTCTAGATAATATTTTAGCATAGATTTTGCTGCATGTTCCCAAAAGGCTTATACCTCTGTAGTTATTTGGGTTATGTCTGTCACCTTTTTTATATATATTAATCTAACTTAGATAAATCCTAAAATGACTATTCTAGGCGAGATGAGTATCTATTAATCTTGTAAGAGACCACTAGATATAAACTATATTGATAGCTATCAAAAGTTGCCAACATGATTATTCAATTTAATATTTAAAGGAAGTGACACTATGATGATTACTTTTTTTAGGAATTCACACTACGAGGTATTATTTATTTAGATAAACTTTTGTCTGCAGTAGCAGCCTATGCATGGTCAGAAAAAAACATCTTATTGAAAATAATGCAAAATTATTAAAACAAATATAGAAACCAAAAATGAAAAGGAGAAATTAATGAAATTTGAAATTCTCGGGGGAAATGACTTGATTTCGGTGTTTTTCAGTCTACCAACAGAGAGGTGGCACTGTGTAATTGAAATGGATTTTCTGCAATAAAAGGTGTTGTAATATGTATTTTTAAATACTTTTCTTTTAATATTTTGATGTTAAGTTAAATTTTATGTAATTCAGTAATCAAGTGAGTACTTAATCTAATAAATAGTATTTTTATTGGTAATTCTTAACTTTTTATTTGTCATTTTTTTATTTTATTGGTCATTTTTTACCAATTTATAGGTCATTAAATGCCTTGCCCTACTCATTACCAAGTTCTTTGGAACACAGATCCAGGGCCTGAAGAAAAGAACAAACCAGTTTGTGACAAGCTGAAGATGGAACAATAAGCTTTGAAACGATCATCCAACAAAACAAACATATGAGGTAAGAATGTTAAAAAATACAAACTCAATTATTACATTAAACCTCATAATGTTACTTCCTAATGATTTTAAAATAAACCAATAAAACCTAACTTTGGAATAAAAATGGTGGTATTTCTCGTCAAGTCCCCACTCTTATATACAGTGTACAGAAACACTTCAGGGACAACTACAAGACAATGCCACATGAATACTAAACAATTGAAAATAATACAGTAGAATTCTGGAGGGCTACCATAAGGCAAAAAAAAGCTGTACTTCAAAAAGCCATAGTCAAAAAATATGTACTAGCCATTAGGCAAAGAAAATAAATAAATACATTTTTTTAAATAGAAAGTGAGATGTTATGCAAAGAGAAAGAAAGAAAATAAATTACAGGCATAAGCCATTAAAGTTGAAATAAATCTTCTAATGATGTCTAGCATAATGCCATATCAAGCGTTGAGATGAAACCCTTGCTTATTTTTGTAGGTCTGTGATATGTATGGATGCCAGCTGACTGGCCTGTCATACCATCAAAGAAGCAGATAAAATGAGATAAATGCCTACCATAAGTTTGGAGAAGTGGTAGAATGAAGCTTCTAGCAGGAAAAAATTAGAGAAATAACTAGAAACCTGTCCTGGCTACAGTTTGTCTACTAGCAACTCCACATGTTGTGACAGAGATATGAACTCAGGACCCGGAAGTAGAGGGCACCCCATAAGCCAAAACAGAAGTAATTATAAATCTATCTTGTTTAGTTATCCAATAAATAATTAATTTCGTAGATTTCGACGCTTCAGTTATACACCTCACGCTGGTAATTAAATTATATTATAATTTGTGTTTTTTACTGTAACTAACCTCCAAGGAAATGTAATGTGTCGTAACTCATTTCAATATACTTCTTGAAAACAAGAATGTCTTACTCTAGTAGAACAAGAAACTTTCACCTTTAACTATTCCAATACAGTCTGCTCATTAAGCGCAGGTCTATGATGTTAAACTTCTCAATTTTAAATACCTAATAGTGTCCTTGATTTTTATATATCCCGTAATATGAAAAAAAAATCATGTAATTTACATACCAGTACTATGTAGTAATGAAATATACCATTAGATAACATTGTTGTAGAAAAAAGCATGTCATCATCATCGTCCTTTCAAATATTAGGCCCAGTGGCCCGTTACTGTCTTCCGCCATCTCCGAAAAGGTCGACCCACAGATCTTCTGCCTCGAGGAATGTAGTGAAGAATTTGTTTTGGTATTCTGTGACGATCCATGCGCTGAATATGGGCTAGCCAATTGTTTCTATATTCTTGGAGGTATTCAGATATACGTACGATGTTTAACTCTCTGGCTATTGTTGAATTTCTTTGGTGGTCTAAAAGGCTATAACCTGCAGTTCGTTGCAGAAATTTCATGTTGGTAACACAAATATATTTATGTCATCTGATAAACAGCATTCGAGATGGTTTACATCCTGTGGTCAATTGTATCATGCAATGGGCTGTATTTTCCTGATAACACCCAGAATTTTTTATAAATTAAACTCCATAAGTGTCAAGATTATGACATGAGGATAATAACAATGTCATGTTTATTTATTCAATATTTCCTTTTAATTTATTTCTAAATATATTACTTGCTAAATTTCTAATCATTCCACACTATTTTATTACAATGCAAAGTTTTGTCTGTGTTCATCTTACCTCATGTGAGTTGTTTCTTATAAGACATATGTTTCAAAGCGTAATTTGCTCCATCTTCAGTTGGTACAGGCTGATTTTTAAAAAAATGATTAATTAAAAAAAAATGATTAAAAAATCAGTCTGTACCAACTGAAGATTGAGTAAATGATGCTTTGAAATATATGTCTTGCAAGAAACAACTCATGTGAGGGAAGATGAACATAGACAAAACTTATTAAATAAAACCTCATATTACTTCCTAATGAATTTTCATAGTAATGTTTAAACTAACTTTTTCGAACTTGGAAAATTTGGAATTAGTCTACGGTTACTATGTAAGAGTCGAGTCCACCTTTGTAAATGACAAAGGAATATGAAGTCAGCAGCTGGCTGGTAGGCCAAAGCCTTTCAAGGCCAGTTGTGCCATGGAGTTTTTAGTTTATAAGAAACATCTCAAATTTCATTCTTCAACTTGGCCAAATAGCTATGTGCTCTAGAGCTTGGGTCCAATAATCAGGGGCATAAAATGAACCTGGATTTAATCTTCGCATACAGGTCTACAATAAAAATTATGTTTAGTGTAAAAATTAGGAGATAGAAGTCAGAGGAAGTATTGGTAGAGAAGAATATGGAACTGAAAGACCGAAGTGAGAGAAGGTGGTTAGTCTTGAAACAAAAACAAAAATTTTAGGCAATTCTATGTAGGGAATCCATCTATACTAATTTTGGCTGATGTTTCAGAAAAAGTCGGGTATTTGGCAGACACAAATTCTTCAAGTTCCACAGAATCGCAGTGCGCATGCGCGAGTTGTTGTAATAGTTAATGTAGTCTCCGGTAGATGGCTCTGCAGTCGGCATTACCAACTTTGGGAATAAATTCCAAAATGCTAAAAAAATGGACATAAACTAACTTGCCATTTCCTAATCAAAGAAAACAATTTACATGCATATTATTTATTCCCAAATACTAAAAAAAAATGGACGTAAACCAACTTCCCAATTCCTAACCTAACAAAACAATTTACATGCGTACTATTTAATAAAACTATAAACTAATTTTACGTACACTAACACTAAATATGGTTTGAAATTATTTTCAAATGTTGGTAACTCCGATTTGAGAGCCACCAAGCGGATGTTACATGAAGCATTTCCACGTCTCTAAAACCCGATGCACAAATTTCGCATAATTTATAAATATTTAATAATCGTAAGAAATGTTTATAAAATGGTTCCAAAATGTTTAAAATAGTACAAAACATGTTTACAACTGTTTAGTGCATCAGTGGCATAAGAATGTAAATGTTGAATTGTGTCCGCCAAAAAACGTACCTCAGCGAATTAAGTGCAGTGAGAAATTTATCTAAGTCTGAGGCAGACACCATGTGCATGCACCAACAGGGTTTTATTTTCAAATTATTTCCCACCATTTACAATAAATTTTACATTTTTTTCTAACGATTATTTGAACATATTTGTCTATGATATTTAACTATATACGTAACATGAAGGCGTGGCAGCCATATTGATTTGAAAGAATATTCTATACAACAACAGTGCAGCCAACATAGGTTATGTACTTCAGAATTTGAGAACTTAGTATTGATTTTTGGGCGTTGCATTCTTTCACAGGTTAGAGTGGTTAAATTGTGTTAGGTTAGCTTTTAGGTTGGCCTTTCACAGATTAGAGTACTTAATTTGCATTAGGTTAGCTTTTAGGTTTGTTAAATAGCATATATAATGTTGGCTGCATCGCGATATTTCATAGAGTAAACTGCTTCGCGTTTGTCGGTGCATGCGCGTGGTGTCTGCCTGGGACTTAGAGAAAATTCTCACTGCGCTTAATGGAAAGATTATTCCTAATTTTATTTCATTAAGTGGCCGAAATGGGGAAGTTGGGATGAGAAAATAGGAAAGTTAGTGTACACCAGATTAGTTTACATTTTACTGGATCATCTGGTGCACCGTAACAAAAGTTTCCTATTCTGTTTGAACAGTAATTAATGTAGGTAGACTCTTGGCAAATAATCCACAAATTTTGTTCTAGTTTATTAAACGATATACAAAGTGAACTTGAAAATCGTGGAACAGTTCAGCGCAAGAATCTCCTTATTACCAAAAGTTTTAAGTACAGTTACAAAACGTAAAAATATTACGAAATGTTAGTACAAACGGAGAAAGTAAATAATGCAAGTGTTATATCAATATTACATGGTATAACATAGTGAGGCATGAACTATAGTTAGCTGGGTTGTAATCAAACAACAAATATATTTAAAAATGTTCGCCACCTGTGCCATCTGCGGCTTTAAGTTGACTTCCTTCATGTCAATGCACCCAGGATCCAGCGTATTTAATAAGTTGCATAACAATACTCCATCTCTCAAAGTATATGCTAAATCAGAACAAGATGCATCTGGCCAATTTGCTTTATGGTCTTCGCGGAGAACTTCACATCTCGTCAACCACTCTGCACACTCCTTCCAGGATTCACTGCCAGAAGCCATGACTCCAAAATTACCAGTCAAATTAACCATTGAGATTAAAATTCACAAACTTTTATCATAACTATGTAAATATCATAATTTCCTTCAGCAAACTTGTTAAACATATCCCTATAAGCGCACAATTAACAAACTGTCAGATTCCTGGATATCAGCCATGATAATTAATAGTTGCTTTCAGTTTTAGATAAACTCAGAGAATATCATAATAATAATAATAGAAAGGAGCACTCGAGATGCTATTTCTCATTTTTTTCACTGCTCACTATGCTCACTTGTGTTCAATTGTTCACTCTTTGCTGTATTCACTGATTTGTTTTATTCTGCTTTTACACACGGTGATAAGATAGAGTTTGAATTTAACTCATATGTGTAACACCGCATTAGTTCGCATCTGCAGTCTTCATTTGGCTGTTGGACTCCAGGTGAAGATGGTATTAAACTGGAATTATTTAAATATGCCAGCTCTGCCTTTAATTAGAGATTTCTTAATTTTTAAACAGAATTTACAATGAGAGCCCTCCGCCAAAAAGCTGGCAACAAGCTGTTGTAATCCCACTACACAAAAAGGAGATATAAATCACTTGATAATTTCAGAGGAATAAGTCTTTTGGACTCAGGCTACAAAATATACGCCAAGTTACTCAAATTAAAAAATGATTATGACAATTTATTAGATGAAGCGCAAAATGGATTCCGAAAAGGAAGATTCTGTACAGATGGATACTTCACTATTAAAATTCTAATAGAAAAATACAGAGAGTTTAATATTGAAACACACATGGCGTTTATTGACTTGAAGAAGGCATTTGCAAAGTAAATAGAAACAAATTATTAGAAATCCTCAAATATAGTGGAATCCCAGACCAACTGATAAATGCTATGTATGATATTTATAAGGGTAATTATATTCAAATTAAGATTGAAAATAAAATCTCTGAATGCAGACCAATTAATTAAGGGGTTAGACAAGGATGTGGTCTTTCACCAATGCTCTTCATAATCGCTTTATAATATACATGAACTCAATCATTAAAGAATGGAGACTACAACCACATGGCAATATATCACTAATATATTTTATAATTTAATAATAATAGTAATAAATGCGCACTAATGTGCATACTTACTTACTCACTGGCACTATCGAACCCGTAGGTACATGACCGCGCGGAAACACGCTCTCCATACATCCCTATCCTGAGCTAATACTTTCCAATCATTCCCTGTATAATCTACTTCCCTCAAATCATAGTTAATGTCATTCTCCCAACTCATTCTTGGTCTACCAACTGGGCGTTTTCCCTCTGGCTTTCCTACAAGAACCTTCCATGCAAGTCTTTCATTTCCCATACGTGCAACATGTCCTGCTCATCCCTAATGTGCATCCAATATTATATTACTGAACAGAACTGTGAAAATGATTCGCCTCTCTGTGAACAGTTCATAGCGTGGTAGGTATCACACGGTTTTGCACATCTCTTGCATACACAATCAGGTCCAGGTTGGTGGTATCCCTTTCTTCTACATATTCCGTGATGGAACTGCACAGAAAATCTTGTTACAATGTGTCTCAAGTCATAGCCCGCACGCTGCCCATCAGTTGATGTCATTGCTTCCATGTTATAGAACTAGACACCTATTATTTGCAGATAACATTGTGTTTATAGCGAATTCAGAAGATATCCTACAAAATTCAGTCCACTCTTTTCACCAAATTGCAATAAACTGCAACATGGAAATCTCAACAGAAAAATCTAAAGTCATGGCTTTCCTAGGAAAAGACCCAGTTCGCAGTAAAATTGTTATTAATAATAAAATATTAGAACAAACTAACACATTTAACTACCTCGGATACCAAGTTACATACGAAGAGGAAAAAGATTTTACTCAAAACATCATAACATTTAACAGGGTAACAGGAATTATGAATAATATTTTCAAGCCAAACACAGTACAGCAACACACACGAACTAGAATTGATAAAACACTGGCTAGACACATATTATGTTACGGCAGTGAAGCCTGGACAATTTGCAGTGTAGATGAACAAAGACTAACTGCGGCAGACATGAAATTTATGAGACGTACTGCAGATAACTCAAGAACAGACCATAAAAGGAATTCTGAGATTCTCAGAGAATTACAAACAGAACCAGTCATGGAATATGTACAAAAATACAGAAACAACTGGGAAATCTCACATAAGAAGAATGAGCAGAACAATAATACCACGTCAAATCTTAAAATACCAGCCACCAGGCAAGAGATTTTTGGGCAGACCCTTCAAACGTTGAATTGAGACCGTTAACAGACCCCTAGGTCTATCACATGAAAGGAAGAGGAAGAAGAATTGTTTATCTTCGCAGATTTTATGAAAGTTATGCATCGCTAGTCTAGTTACAACGTGTCCTTGTGTCTGATATTCTCTTGTCCAGTTTCTATCATGCACACAGGTATTCATTCATCGGCACTTAAATTCGTTCACTGTATGGCACTTGCCTCAGAATAACACTCGATACTTTGTACATTATGAGCCACAGAATTTGCGTACATATATCTCGGATTTGATTGTTACGGAATGCTATGACATACGTTGAAATGAAATCCACGAATGTTGTAATCACATGAGCTGGTCGATTCTCGTCCAACTCCTCTCAACCATGGCGCTGGTGGGATAGAAATCGTCTTCTCTATATATTTCCTGTTCTGTCAGGAGGTCATTATAGGCATTGGTCTACTACAGATGTGACGTGTAGCGTAAAAAATTAATTAACAAGGGTTCCTTAACCTATAAATATGTTAACAGAGTTGGAATATATATTTAAACCCCCCATATTGTCCTTCCTAGGTTTGTGGATTTCACGTTTTACTAGGTCTCTAACTATCTATTAGATGTTCCCATTAAATGTGGATTCCATAGGTGAGGATTGGTCTTACTTTTACTCTAAATAATTTAATGACAATGTTTAGCGACATTTCTTACAAATGACTAATATCATTGAAGGCTCTGATAGCCTTTTCCTTGTTTATTTTGAGACCGTTGGAGTCTGCCACATTGATTAGCCGGTTAAAATTATATATATCGTTGTTCGATTCTGTAATACATTTATCATGTCTGCCATCGAGATGTTGAAAAGAAAGGGGCTCAGATGATCTTCTTGTACTGACTGACTGTATATGACAGCTGTTTGCGCTGCCCAGTGTGCCTTTTGCTGGGACTGTTATTTGTCCCTTGACGGCGAATTCGCGTAGGTGTGTGCAGTATTCGGTTTCGTTGTTTTTCCCTAGCCTATACGGCGGTTATATGGGGATTGATTCTATTTTAGCATGTGCTATTGATCTAATGTGGATGTTTGATTCCAAGGCAGATAGATCTCGCTTAATTGGGGCATCGGAAACCGTGTCGCTGATAACTTTCAGGACTGGAATGAGCCACGCCAATCTGCGCTGACCCCTCTGATCTTGGTAATTTCATGCTGAATACTACGGGTGGTTTAATGTGTCGAATATGTTTCTATGTGTAGTACGCCATTGTGGAAGGTGTCCTATATTGCGTACTATGGGGTTTCCATGATCATTTATATTTCGGAGCATGGATGTAACCCTTTCAGTTATGATAGTATCAATATATGGTACCTTCGTGGCCTCGTGCATCTCCGTTATCCTTGTGTAACGCGGTGCCGAAAGTATAATTTTGAGACATTTGTTCTGCAATATCTGAAGTTTCTTTTTGTGGCATTTCGCAAGGATACTCAGAGATTCGCAGCCGTACAATAGCATACTACGGATCACGGCCACGTATAGAGTGACCTTGATCCTTCGGGACAGAGACGGCGACTTGAAAAACGGATATAATATGGCTATACCTTGCTGAGCTTTAAAAGTGATATGGTCGATATGAGCTCTTAGTGTGAGTTTTTTATCCAATATTAGGCCTAAATATTTGACTGAAGTTTCTACTGGTAGGGGTTGCACACCCATAGTGAGCTGAATTGGACAGGGAAAGTTTGATTTGGTGAACAGGACGACTTGTGTTTTATTTGCATTAAGTTTAATGTTCCAGGAGCAAAACCATTCATATATTATGGTTATTGCTCGCTGGAATGTTGCAAGTCTGTGAGGAATGGATTTGAGTTTCGATTGCATGAAGAGACAAGTGTCATCAGCAAAGGAGGCTATTTGGAGTGATGGAGGTGAAGGAAGGTCCGAGACATATAGTGAGTACAATAAGGGTGAA
Source organism: Diploptera punctata (assembly GCA_030220185.1). Taxonomy (NCBI): domain Eukaryota; kingdom Metazoa; phylum Arthropoda; class Insecta; order Blattodea; family Blaberidae; genus Diploptera; species Diploptera punctata. The sequence continues at coordinate 1,098,388 of JASPKZ010000013.1, forward strand.
AGGACAGCTCCTTGTGGAACTCCCGCCCGTATGGACTTCATGTCAGATTTATTACCACTTACTGAGACGTAGAAGGTTCTATTTCTCAGATAAGTGGAGATAATTTTGACTAAATTTGGATCAATTTGGAATTGTATTAGCTTGTATATCAATCCGTTTATCCAAGTTGTGTCAAACGCTTTCTCAATGTCAAGGAAGACTGCTATTGTACTACGCTTGGCGTTGAAACCAGTGACAATTTGGTCTATAAGCCTGGCCAGTTGCAGCGGTGTGCTGTGTGAATTTCTGAATCCAAATTGATGGTTAGGAATTAGTTCCTTATTTGTAACTTCAATTTTGAGTCTTGCCAAAATGAGTTTTTCTAGGATTTTTCCTAGAACTGGCAGGAGGCTTATTGGTCGCAAATTGTCTGGATTATTTGGATTTTTACCTGGTTTCGGTAATACAATTACTTTAGCCATCTTCCAAGCTGCAGGGAAATGGTTAAGTTGTATGCAGGATTTAAATATGGTGAGGAGACGTAGTAGCGCTTTGCGCGGTAGGTGCTTTATGGCTAGATTACTGATCCGATCATGTCCTGGTGCACTTGTAGTGCGAAGGGCCTGGACATGAGAGCGTAAGTCAGCTAGATGGATATTGGGTCTTTCATTAGGGAAGGGAGCAGCTAGAAAGGTGTCTACTCTGTCATTGACTTCAGCTTCGTGAACTGGCGTCGTTAGCTCTTGTGGTCTGAATCGGTCTGCAAGATTTTCCGCGAGAACTTGTGCTTGATCGTAAGGATGATAAGCCCAAGTTCCATTATTCTGAATTGCAGTCGGTTTAGAAGGTCCGCGGTTTGACTTTATTCTTTTTATAATCTCCCAAGGTGGGGTCTTTTTTACATTAAAGTTAGCCAGGGAATTTTCCCATTGCGTAATTTTGTGATCTTGCAGTCGTTCTTTGACCAGTCGAGCATAGCGATTGTACTCCTGCTTTGTTTGAGGTGCTCCATAGAGTCTGTACTGTTTGAGGGCTCTCCGCTTATGCTCCAGGAGGTCGAGGAGTGTCTGATCTGTTTGTGTAGGACGTGTAGTGTTGTTGCGTGATGTAGCTGTGTCAAGTGCGGTTTGAATAGAAGCCTGGAAGTCATTTATGGAAGTCTCCAGTTCTTCAGTGGAGTTGATTCTCAGTCGAGAATTAATCCACTGCGAAAGGAGTCTTGAATAATGATTCCAGTCTGTATTCGTCTTGTGTGGCCGGAAAGGGGGCTGAAGTAAGTACCTAGTGGTGAGCTTAAAGGTGATGGGGACATGATCTGAGTTAAGCTCACCAGGTAATGTGCCTATTTGTGAAGAGATGTCGATATTTTTTGATAGTGCAATATCCAGGATATCGGAGCATAAGCCTTGCTGTGTGTTTCGAAAGAAGGTGTGTTCCCTTGGTGCTGAAATTTCAATGTTATGGTTGTTACAGAAGGTTTGTAAAACCATACCAGAAGCGTTGTGTACTCGACAGTTCCATGCGCGATGCTTAGCATTGAAATCGCCTGCCAGTAGGTACCGGGGCGAGAAGGATGTAAGGATGCGCATGTCATGTCGCGTGAGTGGTCTGAGTGGTGATTTGTATATTGAAGCTATGAATATGTTTAAGTGTGGTGCTATAGGAAGGATAATGCCAGTGGCTTCAATGAAGTGTAGCCCTGGGACAGAGATGTGTCTATGTGAGATGGATTTTTTAATACAGATTGCTGTACCACCAAGGGGTCCATTAATGCGGTCTGTACGATATATGTAGTAATCAGCGAGTCGGAATTTATCCTTTGGTTTCAGATGCGTCTCGCTGATTAGGAGTATGTCGATGTCGTGTGTGTGTAGTACAATGTCCAGTTCATGAATCTGAGAGGCAATTCCGTTGGCATTAAATGCCATGACATTAAGAAAGTGTCCCTCAGCGTGTCTATACATCGCTGAAACATAACGACATCATTTGAGTTAGGAACATCATACGTTCCATTGGGTTTTTTATAGTATTCAGCATGGGGGCCATGCTGTGTGCCAGGTTTTGTAGGTTAGGTGTAGCCATTGTGCTTCCTTGTGCTTGGGCCGAAGCAATGCGTTCCTGTAAGTTTATTTGAGGTTTAGATGGGATGCCAGAATTTACTGCAGCACTATAGGATATTTGGGGGTTTATTTTTTGGGAATTAAAAGTGCGTGCAGTAGTACTTTTTTCTTGTTTGGGTTGCCTGCTTCTCAGGTAGGCCTGATTAGCCTCCTCATACTTTGGGCATTTCCTGTATGAAGCAGGATGACCTATTTCTCCACAATTTGCACACTTTAAAAGAGAGGAATTAGATCGTGCTTCTTCTCGGACTGGACAATTTTTATGGCTGTGTTCTTTTGCACAGATAACGCATTTGGGAGTAAGTTTACAACCCGCAAATGTATGGTTGAATTTCTGGCACTGGAAGCATTGCTTGAGGCCAGAGCGAGGACGGTATGGCTCAAAGGAGACCACTGTACTGTATAATTTATCGAGATGATAAATTTGTTTGGATTTGTCATTGTTGGCGAGCTCGATTACATAAAGAGGGAATCTGTGGATAGAACCATCCTCATTTTTCTTCGATATTTGTTTTACACTATGGACTTCATATTCTAGTTCCACGAGTTCACTCTTAATGTCTTCGATATCGACATTAGAGGGAAGCCTTTTCAGCATTACCCTCAGGGGTTGGTCTGTTTTATATTGGAAGGTATAATATTGCCTTCCAATAGAGTCGAAATACCGCGTTACAGTACTATGGTCTTCTTTGGTAGTGGTGTAGTACCTGAGACCTTCGTTAGTGTTGACTATTTTGATGCCATTTGATATAAGTGTTTTCAGAGTTTTGTATATTTTAACTAGGTCGGTATGGCCTATGAGTGTGATTGGAGGTGGCCTAGGACCTCTTTTGGGGTTAGAGTTGGCATTAGGAATAGTATTTGAAGGTCCAGGTACTGGTGACTCTTCGTGTGTGTTGTCTGTTTGTGAGTTACATGTGGATGGGTTCTCCTTAGTGGATGGACCATTGTCCACATGCATTGTCTGTAATTGATTTTGTGTCATTTGTGTGTTTCTGTCTGTGGATGGTTTATCTTTTGATTTATTAGAATCACTTACCGTACCTTGTTTGTGCACTGGCTTTCCCTTACCTGACACACTGCGTGTAGAGGAAACCGAGTTCACGCCTTCATTAGCCAGAATTGCGAATCTGTTGGACAATTCAAGCTGAAGGGTGTCCTCGCTGGCTGTTGTTTGCCTTGGCATTTTAGATTCTGTCATTTTTTGTGGATTTTTCCTTTTGTGGCTATTTTTACTTTCGCTAATGGACGGAAAGTCTTTTGATTTATCCGCGGTTTTCTTAGTTTCACTAATGGACGGAAAGTCTTTTGCTTTGTCCGCGGTTTTTTTGCCTTTTCCTTTTTTGCTTAGGCATTCATTTTGGATTTCTTTGAACGTGTCCTGAACTATGTTAGCTACTGTCTCTAGATAGTAGCTCAGGTCACGTGTTGCCACTTGAATCTCATCTATTTGGTTCCTGCACTGCAAGGCAATGTCTTCAGCCAGCGAGGAACCAGCGAATTGGGGGAAGGTATCCAGGAAATTCATGATGATTACGATAAGTCCTCGTATTTCAGAGGCTGTTTTCAAGTGAGGTGAATTTTCATATAGATTAGCATTGTCTATAAGTGTCTCGAATTCCCTGAGAACCTCCGCCCATATTTCGTCTGATTTTTGGTTTTCCTCTACGACATCCATCATTATATCATGCAAATTATTGTTATTAGACATGCTGCTTGCCATTGCAAGACTTAGTTCCATAAACTTAATTACTAGGAGGTAAGTACACGACTTACCAGCGTGTTAAAGAGCACTTGCACTATCACTTTTACACTAATTATATCGAATTATCAGCTAAGCCGAACACTGCACACACAAGGGTGGTTTATTTTGGATGGCCACTATAGGCCTACAATATTTTGGGGACTTCGCTCTATAATTCCCGAAAGCACACTGCACAACACTTAAAAAGACTGACACGATCACTGCTGGTCCTTTGTTCCTGCCACCGGATGCCACGATGGTCCCGAAAGGGTAGAGAACACGCGTATAGCGTTTAACCACTTCCGTGCTAGTGTATCGAATGATCCTCTTGTAGAATGTCATTTGTCTGAAGGATGGGCCTGGAGTAGGTGGCACTGTCTTGCATCATAATAATGAAATATTCTTTGGATGAGCTCATTCAAGTAATGTTTTTTCCCCCGATTATGCCTTCTAGTTTGTGTATTACTTGTGATCTCTACACAAAGGAAAAGGAGACACCAAATCTCCAGATTCGTATAGAGGCATAGCCATAGACAGTGCAATATTCAAACTAAACACAGGAATCATAACAGAAAAGTTGACTAAGGAAAGAGGCCACCTTACTCCTGATGAACAATTTGACTTCCGAAAAGGCAGATCTACAATACATTATATAGCCAATCTACACACAGACACATTAAAACAATAGGAAGGAAAACTACATGAGTGTTCATTGACTATACCAAAGCTGTGGTCTCGAGGTAGCGTGCTGCCTTGTCACGCAGCGGGCCCGGGTTCGATCCCCGGTCGGGGCAGTTTTTCTGGGTGAGGTTTTTATCGGGGTTTTTCCTCACCTGTAAGACAAATGTCAGGAAAACGTTAAGGCCCAAACGGTCCCCGAAATAATCTGGCCATCACGATCATAATCATCCTTAACATAATTAGCATTACCATCATCCTTCACCGGTGTGGAAAGCAACGGGAAGCTACCACACCTACACAATTCCCTAGTAAAGCTGCAAGCATAGCATGAAAATGGTATGATTGCGGTGAAGGACCTGCCTTCGGGCAGAATTACTATGGATGGATACCAAAGCCTTCGACTCACTAATAAGAATTACAATAAAAGAAAAACATGTGGGAAAATTATCGGGCAAAGGAACTACCTCACTACAATCATCACAAACACACTTCAATTTAACAGTATTATCATATATAACGTTCTGGAGAGGTCCGAACCTATCCTACAGACAAATGGAGTCCTCCGGGGAGACCCTCAATGCCCAGTATTATTCAACGTTGCAACGGAGACGTCATAGAAGCAACTACCAAAGAAGGCAGTGCCACAAAACTGTAAATCTACTCAGACGACATGGTCTTAGTATTTAACGGAGTGGAAGACTTACAGGAAAGCCTATAGACGGACTATCAGCATCGGGTGAAAAAAAAAATGGATTGGAAATAAACACCTACAAAAGAACAATGTGATATTCAGGAAAGGAGGAAAAACATCGGGAAAAGATAAACTACAACTTGGACCGGAAAAGTTAAAAACGGTAAACCAATACAAATATCTTGGAATCACGCTACTAATATCAAGTATCACATTTAATATATATATAATAAGGAGAAATAGAGGCTATGAATGAATTAAAACAGCTTCAATCGCACTCCCTGAAGACAGCAATGAGAATTTTCAGAACGAAAATAATTCCCGTACTCACACGCGAAATACACATAATATAGGAACACCTTAATAAGAGAGACCTGAAAATCCTAGAAAACAACATTATTTTGTAAAGAAAGTCCTAGGTGTCTCAACGCACAAACCCTCCAGACTCATTTACTTACTAACAAAGGAACCATTACTGACAGAAGAAATACGTTTCACATTACTATTGCCATCGACCCAGGCATACCGGAACTTCATGACGGAATACTACAAAAAAGGAATGATAGAGAAGATGAATTCTACATTTGCAGCGCTACGACGGATAGAAATTGGAGAAGGGCGAACCAACAGGTGAGAAGTGCAGTCTATAGACTTACAGTTCACGGCTTCCATCACAAAATGTGCAACGTAAACACTTTTTACACCGTTTCCAAAAACTGTATATGCAAGCTATGTAGACTAAAGTGAGACAAATACCATGTTTTGAAATGTAAGAACACGAAACTGCATCAAGTACTTCCATATGCGTCGGCACTCTCTGGAATAAACTCAGAGAGCATTGTTTCCTCTGCCTACTCTTATGCACACGTGTGCGCGTTTCATACTATTACTTTAAATTTCTTCGAAAATGGGAAATATCTTTTTATAAAGGGAAATTACTTAAAACTACGAGAAAGTTATTTTTACAACGTTCCTGCTTTTGATTCGTTTACATTTTACGTAATGGCTTGAAATTTAGTTTGAATGTAATATTAGTTAAATAAGTAATTTTCATTTTTGTTCTTCGTTGCTATAAACGGTTGCGATCATTTTGTTATTTTAATTATGTATGGTGTTTATCGGCATGCTTCTGATTCTGAAGCCGAGGATTCTTCTAATCATTCGACTTCGTCTTTTTATAATATCTGTTCTCTAAAAAAGAAAACAGTACCGTAAGTTTGTCTATGTTTAATTTATCTATTTAGAAGGTTTTATAATACCTTCCTGCGCCCTTTTAATCTACTGTCATTTTCCTCCACAAATCTGTCATTTCAATCTCCATAGTCCAATCCCTTTTCCCTCATGCTGCTAATAACACCATCAATCCATGATATTTTTGGCTATCCTCTTCTTCTACCAAGTAGCACCCATTTTAGTACTCTTCTTGGGAATCTGTCTTCTGTCATTCATTTTACATTTTAATTGTTTTTTATTAATGAAATCTGCAACTGAAGTTTGAACATTCATCTTTTATTTTTAATTACGCTGTTGTTTGGCTCAACAGTAAATTACCTTTACCTTCATTTTCTATAGTATATTCTTGTAATACTGTTACTCTGTGTACTTCTGTCTTTACCAACATTTTGTAATATTTTAAATGTTTTTCAACAATGCTTATAACTTTATTTTATAATTTTTAGGTATTTATTTATTTATTTATTTACGAGAAACATGGTAACATTACAACATTTTTAGACAATATTGTGAAACTCACTAGCTATTCTTCTCTTCTCTTCTAATGTTGCTACTATCGACGACTCAATTACACATATTTTTGTTTGGTTAGTAATATTTTTGTTAGGTTGGTGTTAGTGTACATCAGATTAGTGTACACTTCAGTAAATAATATGCATGTAATTTATTTTATTTGGTTAGAAAGGGAGAAGTTAGTGTACATCCATTTATAATAAACATTTGGGAATTTATTTCCAAGGTTGGTAATACCGCATGTGTTGCCATCTAGCGACAGCTCTATAAACTTTCTGTAGGACTTTGAAGATATGTGGTTCCACCTAGCGATAGCTCTATAAATTCATGCACATACGCACTATTATTCTGCAGGACTTAAAAAACCATGAAAGGTAAAGTACCGTTACTCCTGTTGTTTTATTCTATTCTAATAATTAATTTATACAGTCATTTGCCTGCTGTATGTATACAATTCTTTCTGTTCTTCTGTTATTTGACGGACCCCTGACCTCCAGTATATCTACGACAAGTAGCTTCCATCTGTCATCCAAATTCAGACCCCAGAAGACCTAAACTATTTCTAGTTCATGATAATGATGAACAAATATAAAATTTTATAAGGTATTTTTATGAGAAACAGTTGCCATCTATCATGAACATTATTTCTGGATTAATGTGTACACAGCTTTTTTTTATTTGTCCCAGTATTTTCAGTATAGTCTGAATTGGCTATATATTTTTTATCTGTTTGTGTCCTTACAGTAAAAAGGTAAAGTGATCCCACTACAGGCCTCAGGAGGCCCTTGGGGTAGTAGGAGGTTAAGGCTCCCACTTTTTCTTGACAATCGGCCCTTGATGTCAGCCCTGCGTGACGGCCGCCTTTACCCCAGAACAAGCGTCTGGTACTCATTTCAGTTAGAGGCTGAGTCGACCCCAGGGCCATAGTGCCACCAGAAGGTTTGGGTCAGTTTAAAAAATCCTGACTCCACCGGGACTCGAACCCTCGACCTTCCGGCTTGTAGCGCAGTGCCTTAACCACTACGCTACGGGTCCTTACAGTAATGAATCCAATCATTAAAAAAAATGAAAGATTCCTTGGAAATTCTTTACAACATGTGATGCAAAATATTTGTCTAAGTTTCAATCATACACCATATGCATGCGCCAACAAATGCGAAATGGTTTACACTATGGAATCACGGAATGCAACCAACATTTACAATATTTAATGAACCTAATGCAACTTAAGTACTCTAACCTGTGAAAGACCAATCTAAAAGCTAACCTAATGCAATTTAAGCACTCTAATCTGTGAAAGAATGCAATGCCCAAAAATAAATAGTAAGTACTGAAATATGTGTACAGTTAATTAGTACATACTCTATGTTGGCTGCACTGGAACATGTCTTTGTTGTTGCATAGAATATTCATTAAAATCAATATAGCTGCCACATCTTCATGCTACATATGTAGTTAAATATCATAGACTATTTAACTCATGCCCCAAATGGGAGTCAATGATCAATCACGTTACAATGATTTTTGATTTATAACCAATCACAGTCGTGTTTCGCCTAGAATTTACCAACTAAAGTTTATCATAATAAAGAAAGCACCTCCTTTTTTAACAAATTGAATAGGTCATAGCATTATTTTGCAGTGACTGACTCACTAAGAATACGGCTACCAGATTGTATATATAGTGCATGGATGTCAACACATACTGCATGTGGAGTTAATATAAAAACATTTGTAGCAATTGATTATACCACCAAAAAAAAAAAAGAAACCACTGTTTGCACTTTCTTAAATATATTTTTTCCCAGAAAAATATAATTGTCATATTTACTTTATAGGACATCAGAAATGAATTAATATACAGTTTGATGTGTTTCATTTTTTCTCCACTAGAGTGCATTCTTACAATATTGCGTTCCTTTGGCAATAAATAATATGATCTGGTTGCAGTGACGAACAAAAGCAGCAAATGAAGCATACCAATCATTTGTCATTTGTTTTCAAACATTTACATTAAATATATACATATTTTAAAATAACTATATTTAAATAATGATTTGTGAGTAAACAGCTTAATTTTATTCATTAAATAGTCCTAACAAATGCCACTCTTGATTTCCAAAGTCTCTAAATAAATTCATTCCTCACTTTGTGAGTTGTGAATTTATCGATAATTTGGAAATCACTCGTGGCATTACTTATGAAAAATATATTGAAATAATCATTAGAAAAAATGTAAAGATCATTGTAAATGGTGGGAAATAATTTGAAAAATGAAACGCTAAGAATAAATATTTAATTTTAGGAAGTGATATTTTGAGGTTATTTTAATTATATTATTTTTTTTAGTCTGGACAAGCTGACAATAAAACAGAATTGTTTTGAAACATGTTCAAGAACAAATCAACATTAATAAGATGATCAGACTAAAAAAATAATATAGCTAAGAATAAAATTTGATAGGAATTAAAAAAGTTGCATCACAGGTTGTAAAGTTTAGCCGATTCCTTTATTGTGTATTTTTATCTTTATATTATTATTCTTCCAGGTTACATAAAAGGAGACGTAATTTAGAGAACAGAACTTCACCTTATGAACCTTTACGTTTAATTTACACAAGTCCTGGAAATTCATCAAGTTCAAATGTCATTAATGGACCACAAAGCAAAGAAGAGAAAGAAAGTTATGTGGGTAATTCACTAGGAAACATACAGGAAGTCCCAGAAAATCAGATAAAGGAAGATAATTCAAATCCAGCAAAATCTGTAGATGATTCACTTGAAGATTTACTTCCTTCAGAAACATCAAAATATGACACATCTTGTTCTAGCTCGAAGTCACAAATGGAGATCTCATTATTACATGGAGAAGAAAATAAAAATATGGAAGTGTCTCCACTTTTAATAAATGATATAAGAAATATACATGTTTTGGGCAATATACAAAATCTTCCGGAAATGCGATTGGATTTAAAAAAAACTCCAGAAAATCCAAATTCGAATAAAGACATAATCGCAATTCCAGAAAAAGTGAATATTTATAAGGAAAATTATATAAATAATTCTGCTTATCATAAACTTACTCCAGAAAATCCAAATTCGAATAAAGACATAATCACAATTCCAGAAAAAGTGAATATTGATAAGGAAAATTACATAAATAATTCTGCTTATCATAAACTTACTCCAGAAAATCCAAATTCGAATAAAGACATAATCACAATTCCAGAAAAAGTGAATATTTATAAGGAAAATTATATAAATAATTCTGCTTATCATAAACTTACTCCAGAAAATCCAAATTCGAATAAAGACATAATCACAATTCCAGAAAAAGTGAATATTGATAAGGAAAATTACATAAATAATTCTGCTTATCATAATAAACTTACTCCAGTTCCTAGGCCACATAATGGTCTATCCAAACCATCATCTACTGCATTGCAACTTGTCACACCGGCTATGTTGAATCAAAGAGAGATTAAATATAACTCTAGGAACACGAGAGAGGAAAATTTTCCTGTGAAAATGTTGAAGTTCCAAACACCAAATAGAATTTCTGAGAATGCAAAATCTGATTGTGTTATGATGCCACCTCCGGTTCCACAGATAAAAGTAACACCAGAACAAAAACAAATTTATGTCATAAATGGAAAGAATTATGAGATACAGTCCATTTTAGGACGTGGAGGTTCCAGTAAGGTTTACCAGGTAAGTATGCTCATTAAATTATTGTAAATCAGTGGTAAAGAGAAAAATTTTTGCCTGAACCGGAAATCAAACCCCGAACCTTTAGCTTTCCGTGCTAATGCTCTGTCCACTGAACTTATTCAGGCTTCTTTCCCATCCAAGCAGAAATCCTTCCCTCACGTTACTCCACTGGTCCCACATTCAATTGGAATGAATCATCATTCACAAATACACAATGAATGGCTTCTACCTGAAGAAGACATGAAAGGACTCCACACAGCTATAACATAGTAATAGCTTTAGCTTCTCAATATTAATTTAATAAATAATGCTATAGCTGTGTGGAGTCCCTTCATGTCTTCTTCAGATAGAAGCCATTCATTGCATATTTGTGAATGATGATTCATTGCAATTGAATGTGGGACCAATAGAGTAAGGTAAGGGAAGGATTTCTGCTTGGATGGGAATGAAGCCTGATTTAGCTCAGTGGACAGAGCATTAGCACGGAAAGCTAAAGGTTCAGGGTTCGATTCCCGGTTCAGGCAAAAATTTTTCTCTTTACCATTGATTTACAATAATTTAATTGTGTTCATTAATTTACTTATTTCTATCATAGTAATAGCTTTAGCTTCCCAATATTAATTTAATAAGTATGCTCATAATTAGTAAAAGTCACGTTATAGTTCATCTGGCATAACTTTGCAAGAAATTTGTAGAAAGAGATAGCTGTGCTCACCTCTCTTACTCGCACCAGTGTTGTCGGTCTTCATTCACCACATGTTAATAGGGGGAAGGGAGAAGGCGAAAACTGACAACAGGGTGAGTTCTTTCTTTTGTAAGCTGTCAACAATCTGCCCTTATATCTCCATCTCTCTCTTTGCCAAGTTAAGCCAGATATACAATAATATAATACCTTGTTATATTGTATTGTAAGCCCATGTTTTCCTTTTACAGAGATTTAGGCGCTCTCCCCCTACATGGAAGAATTTGAACCATACTAATTTAGTTACACTTTGACATTTGCCACATCCAAGCCCTTTCATCAGTCTACCACAACGTATTGCGTGACTCATCATTAAAAATCTCTGACTTCCAGAGTCCAGTGACAGCTTTCTTTATACCATTACAATCTTTTAATTTTTGATTGAATACTTTTCTTTTAATTATTTCTGGATTAACAATGCTTATGACAGAGCATTAAGACTGGTATTCAAGAACCAAGCTTTCTGTGAAGAGCGACTCTCAGTCTGTTTCTCTGTGGTTAATTATATGGGTCATGTAGAATCTAAACTAAATGGTTCACTCTATTCAACATCATGTGCTAACAAGATATTTATTTTTAAAAAGTTTCTGGGAACAATTGAAAGATGAGAGCCTCAGCTTATAGAAGACAGAGATGGCATGGCCTAGAGAGCTTGGTTCTTGAATTCCAGTCTTAGGGTCGTATGCAAATACATTAGTCTCTACTCAAATTACTTCCAATCACTGGTGAGCTGAGATCGAATTAACGGCCGCCTTACCGGTCATGCATGAATGTTGACGTTTTCGTAATATTGGCAACGAATTACCCAGAATTCTCAGCGATAAAACCACTTCCGTTATTTTCGTCTGCTGTAGAGGAATGCATTTATGCTTGCATCCCTCAAATAATACCGTATACAAACACGTCTGCGACGTGCAATATTACGCTGATTCTCCTGTTTTTCCAGTTGAATTCTTTGGTAGACTCTATCAAATTCCTCTTCTCCGCGTATACCGAAAACATGATCGAAGTCTTCAAGGTCCGACATCTTGGAGAAGTTTCAAACTACATCGGTTCCCTTCGGGATTTTCACATAAGTTTATATCTTGAGCTACGATCTTAAGATACCTTGTCAGGTAGCTTATAATTATTACCGCGTGAATAGATTTCTGAGTAAGAAAAATGTGTTTGGATAAAACTTTATCAGCAGAGAACGCCTTTTACTGTCTAATGCGTTCAAACATTCGACCCTTAGTGTTCACAGGAGAAATATTTGGTTTTGAATAGCTGCTCACCTATGATAGCCCAGTTTACTTCTCATGATAGTCATGGTGCTGATTTCACTAACTGCAAAAGAGTTATTGTGTAATGCAGGTAGGAGACCCTTTAATTGCCTGTATTGAGGACTTAAAGGAACCGCCCTAGATAATAACTTATTATTCAATCCCTGTCCACCACTGTGGTCTCGAGGTAGCGTGCTGCCTTGTCACGCAGCGGGCCCGGGTTCAATCCCCGGTCGGGGCAGTTTTTCTGGGTGAGGTTTTTATCGGGGTTTTTCCTCACCTGTAATACAAATGTCAGGAAAACTTTAAGGCCCAAACGGTCCCCAAAATCATATGGCCATCATCATCATCATCATCATCCTTCTCATTATCATCATCATCATCATCCTTCACCGGTGTGGAAAGCAACGGGAAGCTACCACACCTGCAATTCCTGAGTAAAGCTGCAAGCATAGCATGAAAATGCTGTGATTGCAGTGAAGGACCTTCCTTCGGGCAGAATTACTATGGATGGATTCAATCCCTACCTTCTTGTCTTCCAGCTATTTATGCAATATGAACTAATTGGACGCGTTGTTCATCAGATAGCACTGGTCAGCTTGATGAGATATTTACCGAGACTGATTCATTTCTTTTCAGTATCAGCTTCTCTTTTCTTTAATCTTTCCCATTTATCCTCTCTTGGTTAATTCTTTTTTTTTTTATTCCAAAGGTATTTGAGCCTAGGAAATATTTTCTTACTTTCATTCCTCTATATCTAATTCTTTAGAAAACTATTCTTTCAACCTCATTGGCACTCACCTTGACAGGGGGAGAAGGCTTAACTTGGTACTGACATTTTAAACAAACAGGGAAATTAGAGGTGTCCACATAAGCTGCATGTACATCAATGCAGCCCTATTGGGATATTTGTATCAGTAGAAGATTTAGGCAATTTAACCTTTTGTACGCCATGCCCGGCATGAGCCGGTGAAAATGTGTATACAGCAGTATGCCATGCCCGGCAAGCTCCGGTTCTCAATCTTATTATTTTAATTTTTTTTTTCCCCGAAGTTTTCACTTCAATTTACTAAAATTATTTTTCGTTCTGTGTTTATATATCCTTTCTTAGCAATAATTTGCACATCCCTTACAGAATAACGGTACAGGCTGGTGGTAAAAGCATTTTCTAAAAGAGGATGTATATTCATGTTTCAAGGTCTTTTTTTGGCTATGGAATGTTGCAATTTCAGGATCTTCTCTTTATTTATTTTATTTTTAGTTGAAAAGATACCTGACCAAGGGGTAGGTCGTGCGGTGAAACACGGTGATTCATGTCTCGAAGATGATGAAAATACAATACGTGAGTTTATTGTGTCAGTTTTGTCAGAAGATGAAAGTAATAGTAACAGTTCATCAGATGATTATTCGTTTGACAAATGTGATAGTACTCCTGTATCTACGAGAATGTTATTACAATCCAAGCCTGTAAATAGTAAAGCAAGTGATGTAGACCTAAATGAACAGGGTGTGAGTGACAGTGGTGGGCGTGGCGTGCCAGACAAAACATGTGGCATAGAACAGCTGTTTGATTGGAATTGATTCAAACCCAGGACTCTAAAAAAATGTTCAACAATATTTAATATGATAAGTGTTTAGTGATAATGCCATCAAAATTATGCAATAGGATAAATGTTTTAATGATAGTGATAACAAATTTAAACGAAGACACTGTGCTGAATTCGAACCTGGGATCTTTACAAGTGGAAGCAACATCATCTAACCTTCAAATAAATGTATAATAGTGAGTTTCAGTTCAATTTAGCATGGCATGTAGACAGCAAATTATACTTTATATAGGTTTATATTATATAGTATGGCGTAGTACTTTACATTTAAAAAACCTGGCACCCACAGCCCAGATGGCAAAAGGAAAACTCGGCGGTCAAAAGGTTAAAATTCTTGGCTCCATCAGGGCTTGGACCCTCGACCTTCTGGATTGAAGTGTATTGCTTTAATCAAACAATGCTACAGCATGCTCCTCATATAGTGGCAGCCCAACATGTTAACTTTCGGATATGAAAGCATATCCCAGACAGAATTCATAGTTGTAGGAGCTAACTGCCCTTATGTTGCAAGATGTAACCTCAGCAGAAATAAGCAGAGTTAAACCCACCAGATAACAGCATTACACTCTGAAGATAATATATACTAATATGTATAATATTACATTTTTATTTTGTTGCAGGTTTTGGATCCTGAAACTTCATGTCAATTAGCCATGAAGGAAGTGGACCTGTCTTTTGGTGAAAAATCAGTTATAGAAGGCTATCTTCAGGAAATAGACCTGCTAAAAAAAATGCAGGACAGTGAAAGTGTCATCAAGATGTGTGACTAGTGAGTATAAAATTCATAAGAATTAAATGAATTGTGATTTCTTCTTACCTCATACTTCTATGTTTTTTAAACACAGCACTGCAGTATCAGCAACCATTGTCACCATCCTCAGCTGTTTTCATGACTCAATTTTTTTCTTTTGCCGGTAATTATCCAAACTGCCATCTGGATAATTACCGGCAAAAGAAAACAGCTGAGGATGGTGACAATGGTTGCTGATACTGCAGTGCTGTGCTTAAAAAAACATAGAAGTATGAGGTAAGAAGAAATCATGATTCATTCAATTCTTATGAATTAAACCTCATAATGTTAAAAATTCCCACATTTATTATATAAACATAAAATTCATGTTTTACAGTATTCTCATTTTGAATTTTTCATTGTCAGTTTTATTTCAAATAATTAATTGTTGTAGTGCTTCCATGTTTGTAGTATTGATGTATTGGATTCGTTAACAGTTTACACAGATATTCCACTTCTGACACCAATTGTAACTTGTTAGGGTGTTCAGCTAGAACTTTTAATTAATGACCACTAGTTACACTGAAAATTCTAATCTCCCATTATTTAATTTACAATAATTGTTCTTTACAATTCTTCTTTTATCAATTCTTGGCACTTCACAGTTCACTCTTATCTCTTTCTGTAAAACTTGTTTCAATTCTCTCAAAGAAAATAATTGAAGACTGAGAAAAATCTTCCTCTTTAGAATGTGTGTTCATTCATTAAAACACTTAAATTTTCATTAGCACCCTTAATTGTCACCTCCCATAAACTTCATGCACTGACCACCGCTTCATTACTGAGTTTATATGCTGACAACTCTCCATTCGTTGACTTGTTAATACAGCTTTAGTAAACTTCTGTATACTTGTATGCTGAGATTTTGGAAGATAAGTTGTACCAATATGGTCTTTACTTAATCATCAAAGGCTGTCTTGTTATTCCCTAGGATTTTATATTGAGAAAAAATTATGGCACAATTCTTGATGAAGGAAGGTTAAAGTTTTGAATAGCGATTCACACCTGTAAGTTGTTACATGTGTTGTCTCCTTCTAGTTCAAATCAGGTGGCGTAAGTCTCTCTTCATGCAGTAATTGTTTCGTTCGCTTCAGTGGAACAGACAGTAAGATGCTCTCTTACGACAATGTGGGCCCATGTTCGATCGTGGTAAGAAATAATTTTTTTTTATAACATTGTTAATTTTCATAATACCTATTCAGTACCAGGCTTTATTAAATAAATAAATTTGTATATATAAGGAAACAAATTAATTAAAGAAAACAGTTGTAAATAGAAAATGAATAACGATTATAACATTCATTACTTCGTTTACAAAACACAAGACATAACAAGATTGTTTATTTCCACAACTAATGCAATACGCGTCTTATTAATTTAAACTAAGTCAAGTTAATATCTAATTTCAATATATGATAACAAGTAAGTCCTGAAGTATTGCATCATTTCATACAGACTGTTTCTAGCAGGGATGGTAGTGGAAGGAACGTCTGTTTCCAATACAGAGGTCGCATTTTCAATCCCGCTGTCATGCTTTCTTTCTTTTTCTTTTCTCTCTCTCTCTCTCTCTCTCCTTACTTCAATTCATTTTTTTTGTTTTATTTTATTTGTTTTGCTTTATTTACAGCATTTACCGCACTAATTTTCCTTTGCACGACATGCAACAAAATAGAATGGATTTAAGTTTCTCAAATAGTTGTCCACTTGTGAATCAAGTAGCTGATCTCTGATCATGCACAATGGCCTAGTTCTGGGACTTGAAAATTATATGTGCACCATCAATTCTTTCAAAGGCTATACCTCCTCCAGCATTGCTATATGTTTATGAAGTGAATATGCCTTTAAGACAGATTATTTTATTTTCAGTGAATACATAAAAGCAAAGGAAAAACTATATGTTATTATGGAAAAGGGAGAGACAGACCTGTCAAAACTGATCAAGAACATTACGAAGACAAAGCCAATGCCAATAATAACAGTTGTGTATTATTGGGTGGAAATGTTGAGAGCTGTTAAAGATATCCATGCAAAAAGTAAGTTGCTATATCAGCATTAAACAGCACAACCTCTTTTTTTTTCTACACATATAATTCTTTCTTCTTTCCTTCCTTCCTTCCTTAAATCAGCATGGGTCTCTCCATGTCTGACCTCAATTTTAATTCCTTCCCTAATCTGGTTTATTTATTTGAATCTTTTGAATACAAATATCACAATAAAAGATCATTGTTGCCATCAGTTTTGAGATGTGTTTTATATCAGTATAAAATTGTTTATGTAATGACAATAAATATAATTACTTAAATCAGAAAATTATAGTTTTTTTCTGCATTTTTATATTGGCTGTTAGGTATATCACAAGCAATAGACTGACATTTGAGTCTTCTCTCATAAACTCCACTGTCCTTTATTTAACTTTTATAGGAATTAATTAATCACTATGAGGTTTAATTTATGGTGAAATTAAATGTTTCTTACCTCTCCTCATATAAATTTACTAAGTCGATCGTGATTTCGAGACTATAACTGTTTCATCATCGTCGCCTACAAAGTTCTGATGATGAGACAGTTATAGTCTCAAAATCGCGATCAACTTAGTAAATTTATATGAGGAGAGGTAAGAAACATTTAATTTCACCATCCACTGTCCTTGTTTTTGTTTTTTAATAATATTATAATTCTTTGATGAAAGGCTCATGTTGTTCAATGAAATTGCTAGATGCAAATTTTGCTCACATTTTAGGATAATTTTTAAAATCAAAATTGTCATTTTGTAACTGAAACATAATTCATGTGCTTTCCAATTAATGGGGTTAATTTATGTTTTTCTTTAATTGGAATGAAACTGAACTAAAATTATCTAAACTCCATGGTCCAATGGACTTAGAAGGCCCATGACCTACTAGCTTCCTGCTAGCCTTATATCCACATGTGTTAATGTCAGAGATGGATGATCATCAAACCAGTATTGGGGTGAAATATAGTTCATGTCACATCTGCTAGCTGTTAAGCTTTGGTTAATTATACAGATGTAACGTCCGATGTATAGTGTCAGCACTTTACGCTCGGCGTGATACTGGTTTCACGCGTATAATGTCCTTCAAAGGATTGTATTTCTGTTATTGTGCTTTGTGGTTCTTCACTCTTTTTTTTTTTTCAAAAATCAGCTGATTGATTATCATGGGGTTCTCTATGAGTAATAAATTAATGAGTCATTTTAACATCTTACCTCATATTTCATGTTTTTCAAACACGGTAACTATAGTTTTCAAATGATCTTGTCATTCATTTTCAACCGCCATTATGACTACCGGATAT
Organism: Diploptera punctata; assembly: GCA_030220185.1. Classification (NCBI taxonomy): domain Eukaryota; kingdom Metazoa; phylum Arthropoda; class Insecta; order Blattodea; family Blaberidae; genus Diploptera; species Diploptera punctata. Next base: position 1,116,775 of record JASPKZ010000013.1, read on the forward strand.
TCGTTGAAATCTCCCTCTATAACGTTGCCATCTGGTGTTGATTTGACGAACTTCGAGATATCGTTGCCATCTGGTGTTGATTCGATGAACTTCGAGATGAGGTCACGTTCATCCGGAATGTCGAAATTCATAGATTTAAATTTGTTCTTCTGTATAAATATTTTCTCCCAAACTGTCAAATCCAAAGGTTTTTCCAAATGTTTTAGAAGTTTAGCTTCTTTTTCAATTCTATGTCCAAATGTTTTAGAAGTTTAGCTTCTTTTTCAATTCTATGACATAGAATTGAAAAAGAAGCTAAACTTCTAAAACATTTGGAAAAACCTTTGGATTTGACAGTTTGGGAGAAAATATTTATACAGAAGAACAAATTTAAATCTATGAATTTCGACATTCCGGATGAACGTGACCTCATCTCGAAGTTCATCGAATCAACACCAGATGGCAACGATATCTCGAAGTTCGTCAAATCAACACCAGATGGCAACGTTATAGAGGGAGATTCCAACGAATATCCGGTAGTCATAATGGCGGTTGAAAATGAATGACAAGATCATTTGAAAACTATAGTTACCGTGTTTGAAAATGAATGACAAGATCATTTGAAAACTATAGTTACCGTGTTTGAAAAACATGAAATATGAGGTAAGATGTTAAAATGACTCATTAATTTATTAATTAAGAACCTCATAATGTGTTTCCCAATTTTAACTTTCTCTATGAGTATAATCTGTGTGTAAATTGAAAATGAACTTTAGTAATTCAACATTAACAAAACTAATTTCATATCAGTTCTTTTAATAAATTTGAACAATGCCGAATACTGTAACATACAATTTTTATGTATCATGCACCCTGTTTTAATATTTAATTATTTATATTGGGTTTTCTGTAGGGTTAATAAAATGCAGACAATATGAAATATGCATGAGAAAGCTGTATAGAAATAGTTCTAACTTTTACCAGAGAGCATACATTTAGAAATCCTCATATTGTACCGAATTTGATGATTTGAAACAATTAAAATTTTGTCGTTAAATTTGCTGAAGTTACAAAATAGCAATTACACCAATGAGTATTGATAATAGCTTCTGCTCCCCGCTGCACTATGTATTATAATATTTATTACATACAACTTTCCTCATTAGAGGATTGCCTCAAGGACAAAGTGATACAGACAATTAATTTTCGTAATTGATGGAAATACATTTTGTAAATACATTTAAAAATTTCAAATTGTAATTGAAGTATACATACTATAAAGTAGAAATTTTGTAAAGATGGTTTCATAAAATTGAAATTGATCCTCTAATGGCAGCGATGGCAATTTTAGAAAGATACACTCTGTCCAAATCTAAGAAATTCCAAAATTTAGCTAAGAATCCTGGTATAGTACCTCTTGCCCTGATCATCAATCCTTTGACAGTTATACTATCTAATTGGTATTTATCTTTGTAATAGTTTATTGTTGGCTCATATATTGCTTTCTTTTCACAGTCAATTTCCTCAGGTTGGCCACTATGAGTCTCAAAACGGATTGTGGATCTAATATCATACCAATTTTAGAAGATGGTCTAAATGCAATAAAATATCAATTCGTCTATTACTTGCTTTAGTGGCCACACCATGAACTTTCTCATAAACTGTGTATCCATAATCTCGCAAGGCTTCTGCCATCATGTTTCGAATAGTGTGGTGCCGTATGTTTCTCAGCAATTCTCCAAATGGACAAGCCCCAAGGATGCGTTCAAGGGTTTTGTGCTTTCTGTGACGTCTACAGAGGGTATTGTCCCTAGACCTGCCTGGCAAAGAACGCACCACCGATACATTGACTTGCATTTTAATTGCTTCTCTCCATTTGGAACAAGACAATCCCTGATGATCACGAATCCATTGATTTGTTGGTGTATATTCATTCTAGAGAACAACGCTTTTTCCTTTATGAAGAAATTGACTCCAGAGAAGTTTCTTTGTCTCTTAGTCGTTTCCTGAGTTTACTTGCATCTGTTAGAAGACTTCAGAGTATTAATATTGATGTCACTAGGTTCAGTGTTAAGGTCTCTCACACATTATAAACTTTCCTCTTTTAGGTTTCAGAGAGTAGTAATATATGTATTATTGTCTTGGTAAAGAATATGGCAAATGTTTATATGCTGTAATTTTGTTTTCCATGTTGCACAAAATAAACCAAGTACTTTATTCCGACGTTCAATATATAACATATGATCAGGGACAGCTATCGAAAGATGTAAAATTTCTTTAAGTCCACTTCTCAAAAGTTTATCACAATTCATTAAAAATGTTTTTGGTATTTGATTTGGTGGTACTGTTTGAAACGGGTAAATTAGAGTTGGAGATATGGAACAATTTAAAGCTGTAAATTTTTGATCAGGCTGTAACAGCGGTGAAGCAATGAGAGTTTCAATATTATTCCGTAATTTAGTAAGGGTTTGCTTAGAATCTAAAGTTATATGATCTGAAAAGTAGACACCTAAATAACGAATAGTTTACTTTTAAAATTCATGACAAAACACCATTGAGGTTACTATGTAATATTTATAATATAAAAATAACAAATAGTGTCAGTGATTTTATGGGCACGAATTGCATGTCCATCAAATTGGAGGTCTTGGTACTGCTGACTTGGAAACATTAATTTCAAGGCCTATTTCCTGAAACCTCTGCAGAACTATTCTTGTCAGTTCACTGGCAGCTGGTACATCTTTCCCTATAATCACTGTGTCATCAACAATAAAGAAGTTATTACATAAAAACAATTAAGGAAATGACTATCTGTAGAAAATATTTAATTTTAGGAAGTTATATTTTGAGGTTATTTTAATTATATTATTTTTAGTCTGGACATCTTGTAACTGTAGAAAACTTAAAACATTTAGTTATTGTAAACTAGTGAAATTAATTAAGTTATGTAGATAGGAAATAACACTATGAGGTTTTTAATATTGTTTATTTTTTATTATTTCACTCACCTCATACTTCATAATTCATAGCAGACCCTGGGTTTCTTCACATCTTTTGTGACATTCTCAATGCTGTGTCACATTCACAACGAATTGTGAATTATGAAGTATGAGGTGAGTGAAATAATAAAAAATAAACAATAGTAAAATTAAAACTGAATAATTTCTCACGGTTGTAATTTTAGGAAGTGATATTTTGAGGTTATTTTAATTATATTATTTTTAGTCTGACCATCTTACCTCAATATTAATGTTGATTTGTTCTTGGACATGTTTCAAAACAATTCTGTTTTATCGTCAGCTTGTCCAGACTGGTTTGATTTATGTTGCACACCCTGGATGTCGATGTCAGCTCCATCCTGTGGTCACGCATGACTTTGTTTGGAGGTTCTTTGGCCAACCACAGGATGGAGCTAACATCAACATCCAGGGTGTGCAACATAAATCAAACCAGTCTGGACAAGCTGACGATAAAACAGAATTGTTTTGAAACATGTTGAAGAACAAATCAACATTAATATTGAGGTAAGATGATCAAACTAAAAATAATATAATTTCTCATAGTTTTCTTACTTTTTATTATGCCAACTACAGCCTTATTTCAGTGCTTGTACTTATCAAGTGATGTGTAATATCATTTCAGTTGTAACAAACTTTATATCCCCGCCTAATTAAAATTTAATGATTATAGAGAATTTTAATGTAAATTGAAAAATATGCAAAACTTTGTATATAGATTATCATGGTGGCTTTCTTGTCATGACAAGAAAAAATGTGTTAAAAAATCTCGTGGTGTTTCTACTGGCAAATCATAGGGAAGAATCTAAGTTTTCATCTTCCTAAATAATAAATAAATGATATTCTTTGGATTTTGTAGAACATCAGATGGTTGCTGTTCATATCAGATTATGCATTTGGGAGATAAAAGAAAAAAAACAGTTTATTTTTTGTAAATGTGCTGCCAAATATCTGGTGACTATTCTAAACATGTCTACAGATTCTCTTCTTTTATTTTTGAATATAATACTGTCCCATCTTTAATATTACCTGTAATCTTTTATTATAGACATAATTCATTTAGATCTAAAACCGTCCAACTTCTTGCTTGTGTGTGGCCGCTTGAAGCTGATTGACTTTGGCATTGCATCGTCTGTGCAAGATGATATGACAAGTATTTATAAAGATGTGCAGAATGGAACATTTAATTATATCAGTCCTGAAGCACTTGAAAAAACATATAACAGTGATAAAAATGGATGTATTAGGGTAAGTACTTATACACTAATTCAGATCTTATTTTCAGTTTTTTTTAAGATGGAAGGGTATTAGGAAAAATTTTTGACCAAAATGAGACATTCAGGTGAATAGAAAAAACTACATAACTGTGAGCTATATAGTCATTATGGGAAATCAGATAAGAAATAAGAACAGTTAAATCTCACAGAATGTGATAGGCAGGACATGTGGCACAAATAGGGAATGAAAGAGGAGCATGGAAACTTATTGTAGAATAAACTACAGGGAAAGCACCCAATAAGTAGGTCAAGAATGAGGTAGGAGAATAATTATTTTTGTGGAGAAAAATTTTTGCCTAGACCGGGACTCGAACCTGGGACCCTTGGCTTTCCGGGCCAAGTGCTCTACCAACTGAGCTACCGAGGCGAGTTATGATCTCGACGCAAATTTTTCTCTTATGTGCGTTGTAATTCCCTCACGCCAAATGCTTGAAACCATAGCTTCTATCTTTGCAAATGGCGGCTTCTTAGTTAAGAAGACATTTATTGGGAATTTAACACTACTTTATAAAGCCAGTAGGGCTTCTATTGACGATTTTATTAGTAATTTAACACTTCTCATTGAAGGATAAATTATTTTTGTAGAGAAAAATTTTCGCCTAGACCGCGACTCGACCCCGGGACCCTTGGCTTTCCAGGCCAAGTGCTCTACCAACTGAGCTACCGAGGCGAGTTACAATTTCGACGCAAATTTTTCTCTTATGTACGTTGTAATTCCCATGTTTTGAGAGAGGTGAATTATACAGGGAATGTTTGGATAACATGATTTTTCTTCACTTCTATACAGTTTGAGATCCAGAAATGGTAAATGTTAGTTCTCTTCAGTTTTTAAAGCAAATTTAATTGTATTTAAATTAATATTGGGAAGTAAACATTATGAGGTTATATCATTAATAGTGAGTGGAGAACATATTTTTAACGACTCACCTCATATAATTTCAAATTTCTTTGATACCGGCGGTTTCAGACAATATCTTGTCCCTCTTCAGTCATGGCTTCCACATGACTGAAGAGGGACAAGATATTGTCTGAAACCGCCGGTATCAAAGAAATTTGAAATTATATGAGGTGAGTCGTTAAAAATATGTTCTCCACTCACTATTAATGAATTTAATTGTTTTACTCTGTATATTCAGGAGTTTTAAAGCATCTTCTATATGTTTTTGTTTTACTGTTGAAATTACTCCGTCCACATATCTGCATGAAAATTTGAACATCAGGGGGATGTGCTTTCATTATTTGGCATTCGAAATTACTCGTAAAGAAATTTGCCAAAAAAAGGGGATAATGGGTTACTACCCATTGAAAGTCCTGACTTTTGACAGTAGAAATTCCTATTATAGATAAAAAAAATTGATTTATGCATAGTTGTCCACCGCTGTGATCTCACGGTAGCATGCTGCCTTGTCATGCAGCAGGCCCAGGTTCGATCCTTTGTCGGGACAGGTTTCCTGGGTGAGATTTTTTCCTCAACTGTAAGACAAATGTCAGGAAGCTTTAAGGCCCAAGCAGTCCCAGAACATCATCTGGTTATCATTATCATATTTAACGATTTTTATTATTAATTTAACACTTCTCATAGAAGGATAAATTATATTTGAAGAGAAAAATTTTCGCCTAGACCGGGACTCGAACCCGGAACCCTTGGCTTTCCGGGCCAAGTGCTCTACCAACTGAGCTACCGAGGCGAGTTACGATCTAGACGCAAACTTTTCTCTTATGTACGTTGTAATTCCCTCGCGCCAAATGCTTGAAACGGTCGACCTATGAAAAGATGGCACGAAAACTGCTTCTCAGGCCGTAACAGTTCTTCTAGGACTGGCAGGATGATGATGATACTTCTCTTTAAAAAGCATAGATTCCATTTTTATATACCGCACCAGAGAGAAACAAAGGAATGTATGTAACTGTTCAAAACCACATATCTGTACCAACTATCCTTCAATTTAGTATTACATCCCAATATGCATTGGTAGAGTGTCTGCCTCTTGATTCACAAACCTGAGTTTGAATCCTGGTGGGGTAACTGTTTTTTAATCTCAATTTATCTAAGGTGAAATGTATGCTTTATAATCATTAAATTAAGCTCCAAGCACTTAATTTTATTGTATGAGAAAAATCATTGCTGTTGCATTTTGCTTTTCGAAGAGATTACCAAATTGAAACTTCACATCATCACCTTCCTTTATATCTATGAAACACAGACACAATGCATATAAAATGCATACTGATACAAACCACAATAACACTACCTATCTATTGTATGTAGGATCTGATGCAAATAAAAGTGTTGAATCAAAATTAACCATAACTTGGGAACGATGTCTCATAATTCAGAAATTTTTCACAATTTAGAGGAACATGAAAAATAAGTTGTGCTGGCATTACATTCATCTGCTCATTGATGTCATTTAATTTGAAAAAAATAACTTCAGAGTGCGCTGAAATCCCAACAAATGTACCACCACCATCTGAATTTGTTACGTTTGTGGCATCTGCTAGATTTAGCAAGTAGTTAATTAACATTTTGCAGCCTCATGGGCTAGTGGTCAGTGTTTCTGACTACTGTTCATGAGGTCCCCCAGGTTCGATTTTCGGTCAAACCATAGTAATTTTTCCTTAAATTCCTGTGGTTGCACATGGTCTGGAATTTAGATTAAGAACTCTCCTGGTGCTTCATTATCATTTATCACCCATCTTATCATCAATGTAATGTAACGTCTTCTAGGTGCCCCCAACTTCAGAAGTGGGTTACAATTAAGCCAATGCCAGGATAGAACACCAGAAATGTTGAAATGACAACCTGGGGCTTTGAATGTAAACAAAATGGTGCAACAAAAATATTAACAATGTATAAGAGAAAAATTTGCATTTAGATTGGAGTGAACAGATAGCTCAGTGGTAGAGCATTGGCCTAGGAAGCTAACGGTCCTGGGTTCAAACCCCGGTTTGAACATATAATTTTTCTCTTCAAATATATATTTAAACGTGTTAAAATTTTAGTATTGCTAACAAGCAAGATATTACTTTTAAGATCTGTTGATGGAACCATGCCTAAATATTTTAAATAAAAATTTATCTGAAGTTAGCTCTTTTCCCTTATTTGGATAAATAGTTTTTAGTGTAGATATTATACTATATACCAGATGTCTTCAGAGCAAAGCAATAACCCCTCCCATCCTTTTCACTCGACCTTCATTTAAAATGCTGGTGTGTCATTGGTTGCATTGCACATGACTGGCGGGGAATCCCATGTCAGCATTATTCATGATATTACAATACAAGTTTTGTTCAGTAAAATTAAATAAGTGCTACGAATTTGGTTTACGGCAGTGAATGTGCTATATTTAGCAGGCGTGTGCAAGTGTTTTTTAATAAGTGCAGTATTCCTTTCTCAAAAGACGTCCGATAATTCTATGCCAGGTCCTTCTGGAATGTCTCCTGTGAAGAAATATAAACGGGGGAAAGGATTTTGTGCAGGAGAAAAGCAAACAACTATAATTTTTTATAAAACATTATTGAAAGAGAACCCTCACATGGCGATTCGAAGAGGTAGAGGAGTTCATAATGACTGATGGCAGCGACACCACTTCAGGAAGCAAATAAACATAAAAGTAAAAGTGATCCCATTACAGGCCATAGGAGACCCTTGGGGTAGTAGGTGATCAAGGCTCCCACTTTTTCTAGACAATCGGCACTTGATATCAGCTGGGTTGTCAGCCTGCGTGACGGCAGCCTTTACCCCCAGAACAAGCGTCTGGTACTCATTTCCATTAGAGGCTGAGTCGACCACCGGGCATGGTGCCACCAGAAGGTTTGGGTCAGTTTAAAAATCCTGCCCTCACCGGGTAATCCTCGACCTTCCGGTTTGTAGCACACTGCCTTAACCACGATATTACGGCATGCCCCACGATTAAATATAGAACGACAAAATAAAGGTACATTTCATATTATTATTAATGCCACATGTTTGTCCTTATTGGACATTTCTGATGTTCTCTCCTGGCATTGACATAATTGTAACCCACTTCTGAGGTTGGGGCACCTGGAAGGCGGGATTACATTGCCCCAATCATATGATGTGTGATGATGATAGTGGTACATCAGGAGAGTCCTTAACCCTAAGCTTAATCCAAGATGAATATGAATGATGATGATGGCGATGGCCATATGGGCCTTAAAGTTTCCTGACATTTGTCTTACAGGTGAGGAAAAACTACGATAAAAACCTTACCCAGGAAACTGTCCCGACCGGGGATCGAACCCGGGCCTGCTGCGTGACAAGGCAGCATGCTACCTCGAGACCACAGCGGTGAACCTTATTATTATTATTACTACTATTATTATTAAAAATAAAACTTTGGGCACAAAAAGATGTGTAAACATTAAAAATATGTATATAAATATATATTATTATTAATTTCATTATTATTATCAGTATTGCATTTTATTGTTGTTAAACAAATATGTTCAGAAACCGTAATTGTGTGTCAATGTACTCATAAGGTTTGTCCGCTTGTGAAGTTCACTTTTTCGCCATTGCAGCCACTGTTTACATCCGCTCCGTACATCCGCTCCGTAAACATCTGGAACTGACTATAGTCTTGAGAACTAGAGGTCCACGGTTCGATTCCTGGTTCAGACAATAATAATAATAATAGCTTTATTTTACCTGGCAGAGTTATGGCCTTAAGGCCTTGTCTACCACTCAACCAGGTTAATTAATTTTTCTTTTCACAATATCATTATAATATTAGATATTATGAGTTATATATGTACTACTCACCTCATTTGTAGCTTTTTTTTGAAGATTTAAGTTTCGATGCCTTAGGCATCATTGTCTGTGCATGTCTTTTGCCTGTTTATGTTTCAGATTTTATTCCATTCTTTCAATAACTTATCTATATTTCATTTTACAGCTGAGCTACAAGTCTGACATCTGGTCACTGGGCTGCATATTGTACAGTCTCCTATATGGCAAAACACCATTCCAGCACATTCCACACATTGCAAAATATGCAGCCATCACAAACAAAAACCATTGTATTGAATATCCATCCACTCGCAAAGACTGTCCACCAGTTTTATTGCATGCAGTTCAACAATGCTTGATGCATGATCCAAAGAAAAGACCAACAGCAACCAGTCTTCTTGAACTTCCCTATTTGAACCAGTTACCTCCTGAATCGTGTTTGCAAGGATAATTTGTTAACAAGAATAAAATTAATTAGAATGGGAAATGAAAGGATATTAACATCTCTTGCTTTTTTCACTTCTTACATAAGAGGTTTTCCATATTAATTTTGAGTTTGCACCCTCTTTTTGTATTCACAAATTAGTCTAAATCTCCTCCCTCTAGGCTTAATGAATGATTGATGTTCAGAAGTTCTTCTGTGCTACTATGGTTAATAAATCTAACTTAAACTATATTTTTTAATGCTTTAATTATTAAAGATATAAAGAAAATGCTAATACTTGTTTTGTTGAAACAACATTTTTCTGTATAGTTTTATTTTAGAAAGAAACATTTTTCTGGTTTATGAAATATATATTTCTTCTGTTAATTAAATTGTTTGTATCCAGTTTTGTTGTAAAGAAACTAAAATTACGGCTACTAGAACAATTTAACTTTTATAGGAATTAATCACTATGAGGTTTGATTTATGGTGAAATTAAATGTTTCTTACCTCTCCTCATATAAATTTTCTAAGTAGATCGTGATTTCGAGACCACAAACTCATCTTCAGAACTTTCTTGGCCACTGATGTTATGTTGATCGGAAGAAACTCTTCTTCTTCCCTCTGTTGGTGGACCGATGAACCTCTGGATCAGGTCAAAATTTGCGGGAATTTCGAAGTTCATAAGTTTTCCTTTGTTTTTCTGAATGTGTTTCTTTTCCCAAACCATGAGTTTCTTTTGTTTGTCTATTTGTTTAATTAAAACATTTAATTGAATCAAAAGCCAATCTAATTAAGCAAATAGACAAACAAAAGGAACTCACGGTTTGTGAAAAAGATCCACATTCAGAAAAACGAAGGAAAACTTATGAACTTCGAAATTCCCGCAAATTTTAACCTGATCCAGAGGTTCATCGGTCCACCAACAGAGGGAAGAAGAAGAGTTTCTACCGATCGACGTAACATCAGTTGCCAAGAAAGTGCTGAAGATGAGAACTTTGTGGTCTCGAAATTGCGATCTACTTAGAAAATTTATATGAGAGGTAAGAAACATTTAATTTCACCATACTAGAACAATGTTCAAATTTTGAGTTTCAGGTAAACCTCAGTTCTTAATGGTCCATTTGGTTTTGCTATAAGTAGAGCAAGTTTGTAAGAAGCTTCAGTGGTCTTTTCATTCTCCACTTAAAAACTTCCAGTGAATCAAGTTTCATTCATTTAAGCAAATGCTTATTATCATTAGAAAACTTGAATGGTTAACATTTGAAACCAGATGATAGTAATCAAATAGGGTTGTAAACCCCCTAGTCGTATTGTGTCATTCATTCTCAGAACATTGTGACAAATAAAACATACTGAGGTAATTAATAGTTTTCCTCAATGTACACCATGTCCCAAAAAGTAGGATACAAATTTGATGTGATGCAATTCTTATATGACATAGAGAAATATACCATGTCTCATTTTATTCGTCAACTTTTGAAGTTTTGACTGTTAATCCACTTCAATAATGACACCTCTGGTGGCATGAACAATGTTTAGTTGAAATTCTCCCCAGCCCATTAGATTGGAAGATGTGGTCCAATTACCTGGTATCCTAGATCGCCTGATGTATCATCCTGGACTTTTTTTGTGATAAGAATCAAATGAATAGTGAATTTTTCTTACCTCGTACATCTATGTTTTTTAACACAGAACTGCAGTATCGGTAAACATATTCCCATCTTCAGCTGTTTTCACTGCAGTTCTGTGTTAAAAAATAGATATTTGAGGGGGAATTCACAATTCATTTGATTCTTATTAAGAAATTGTAAAAATTCCTAAATTTATTAATTCTTTTTTGTGAGCCTATATCAAAGACAAAGTCTACAACACCCATGTGATTGACCTTGACAATTTGAAGGCTAAGATAAAAGCTGTCATTGTCACGTTGACAAGTATATGCTACGGAAAATATGGACAAAGGTAGAATTTCAACTATATTACTTATTTTAGGAATTCACACTATGAGGTATATTCATTTAGGTAGAATTTTTTATCACTCACCTCATTGTTTAGAACAATATGAGGTGAGCGATAAAACATTCTACCTAAATTTCAACTATATGTTACGAACCACTTGAGATGCACATATTGTAGTGGCTTAACAGAAAAAAACAGTCAAAACTTCAAAATCTGACAAATAAAATGAACTTGGGTATGTTTTTCTGGCAATTACAAGTCAAATTACAGCACATCAAAGTTGTATCCTATATTTGTATCATGTTTGACTCTACTAGCACAACACTCACTCAAGTGACTGGAGCACAATAACAAACTTCAATAATCTGTTCTGTTCAATGTAGCCATCGATTGGTGGTAAAATTACCCTAGCCATGGTAAAATTTTTCTCTAGGAACACTCCTTGTCTGCTTCCAACAGAGATCTAGATAGATCAGGGCAAATTATTTAGTTTAGGGCAGTATGTCGGAATGCAGTTAGATTTATTGGCGAAGGAGAGAATTATTTGCAGAAGTTTTTTTTTCTTTTTGTGAAAAATTCATGTATATTTTTCATTGCTAACTTCTCTGCAGAGAGGTGTGCCTTCCAGGTTGAGAACCTCTGTCTTAGATGACGATCAAACATGAATTTATTAGGTTATTTGAAGAGAAAATTTTTTGCCTAGACCGAGACTCGAGCCCGGACCTTTGGCTTTCTGGGCCAAATGCTCTACCAAGTGAGCTACTGAGGCGAGTTGCGATCTAGATGCAAATTTTTTTCTTATATACATTGTAATTCCCTCGTGCCAAATGCTTTGAAACCTTTGTTTCTATCTTTTGCAAATGGCAGCTTCTTAGTTAAGAAGACATTTAAATTATGTGTATACCCTAGCCGCCATATCTCCGGCTCCGAAGTTTAGGTTATTCGAGGGGGTAAAGGAAGAATTCGCCCTCTACTGCCAATAACAAAATGGTTGTAGAGGGAGTAGATGTCTGCCACAACCAATCACCGCTTTTGAAGCAGCTATAGCTAGTAAGGTTTGAAATTGCTGAGATGTCAGCTGTATGTCTGCTGACCGCATACATAAAGCGGCCACTCCCACTGAATATTCATATTGGCAACACTGTCGTGAAAACATCAAGGCTGGAGGATCAGTGGCTGCAGTATAATAATATATTGGTTATATTCAGATAATTCTACAATCCTTCCCCAATATTTTCAACATGTAAAAGTTAAAGTGATCCCACTACAGATAACGGTAGGCCTTTGGGGGGAATAGGAGGTTAAGACTCCCATTTTTACATATCAACATGACAGTTACCACTACCTCCAGAACATGGATCTGCTACTCATTTCCATAAATATCGAGCTGATCCTAGAGCTATGATGCTTCCAGAAGGTTTAGGCCAGTTTAAAAATCCTAACCCCATCTGGAACTGAACATGCAAATTTCCTACATATAGAATAAATTACTTAAGACATTATAGTAAAACATATCAATTGGAACTTCATGATAGTGTGGTCTGCATTGGATAATATAGGAATACAAATTGCAGGAATTTTACTTCATAAACAATATAAAATTATATACTTCCATAATATGTATTATTTGTTATATAATAAATTCATTATCTTTTACAATCAACATGGCAGGACTAATGGTTTATGCAGAAATGCAATCCTGTTTGATTAAATATTATCCATTCAGAATATTTTTATAGTTATATTTTTATAAGTTGGTCAAATAGTTTATATATTAAATTTGGGAATTTTTAACATTATGAGGTCAAATAGTATTAAGCATGGAGATTTTTTGTATGTAATATTAGTGTCAATGGAATGAATTATTTAAATTATAAATTCTTAAATTTGTAAATAATACATTTTGATAATTTGTAAAGTTATATGATAACTATAAATTGCAAAATAAATACACCTCATAGTAAAAACATTCAAAAGCCAAATTAAAGTGATTGTCATTTCTGGCCAGCAGGTGACAGTACATAAAATCATACAATGTAATCCCTCAACCTTTCATTTTCCTAAAATTTGGATTTACTCAGGTGTCATCATGAGGCTAAGTGATTCCATTCCTATGCTATTTGGTAAGTAATTCGCCCAGAACATGAAGAATGTAAAACGAAGTTTTCAAAATTAGTTTAAGTAATATCAACTAGGAAAACCGGTGTCAGTGAAATTAGAAAGAGATTTTAAGTAGGGCAAACAACAAATAGAGCAACCTGTTTAACTTTAGGGGCAAAAAAGTAAGAAACAACATTGGGGTTAACTCTAAGGGTGGATTTCTCATCCAAAGTCTAAACCATGACCCCAGTTTTTCAATTTTTTATTATTTCCATAACGACTATAAAATTGACAGAAATTGTTATGAAACCATATATATATATATATATATATGATTCAGACATTTGTTTTTGTAATTAACAGATTTTCAGTTTTTATGGAAACAATGAAAATTGGAAAACTGCAGTCGTGGTTTAGACTTTGGTTGTGAAATCCATCCTAAAGGCCTAGAAATCCATAGAACTGAGGAAATCAGTAAATCAATTCCTTATAATTAAAGAGAAAAATTATATGCTCAGACTGGGGTTTGAAGCCTTTAGCAAATCCTTGGTTCAAACCCAAGTCTGAGCATTTAATTTTTCTCTTCAAATATAATTTATCCATCATTGAGATGTATGAAATGAATAATAAAAGCATCAACATTAATTCATCTTTGTACGGGGCCAAGGTTCAGGGACATGACAAAATGCTGAAGCAAGTTCTAAAAGCCATAAAAGTGAGGAAGTTTATCAAGAAAGGATTAACAAATAGGTCTTTGACTCTCTTTTGATATACCACTTTTATTTTCTTCTGTATAGAGTGAAGGTACAGATGCGCTGTTTGTAAATGCAATCATGTCCATGTGTCATACGATTTATATACATGCTATGGCAGCAGCATTTTCCAGTGTTCATTAGTAAGGCAAATTGCTAACAATTCCACAATAAATTGCATATTTTCTGAAAGCTGCCTTATAAATATGCTAAGCACCAATTTATCAGTACTCAAAAAGGACCAACATATATTAAAGTTTTCAGCTCCTTACCTACTCATGAAGAACATACACTAATCCAAGCTTATTCAACTAAGAAGCTTATGCTGACACACACCATAAAAATAGATTAAAAAACTGGCAGCACACTGTAGCTCATTGTTATAATGCTTCACTTAACTATACTTTAAATACATATCATAATCTCTAATTCTCAAAATACCTTTCAACAGCTGTCTAGGATAACAAAGCTTAAATATATTTATTTTTCTAAACTTACTTTTTTGATTGGACAAGTTTTAATCCATTGCTGTAAGATTTTATTTTTATTTAAATATGGATATGCTCTATTATATTTTAAGAATGAAGCAGTTATTTTCATAATTTTAACATGAGGGCAAGTAAATCTGGGGAGAAGCTAAAACTATTCACCAAGACAAATATGACAAAATAAATTTGTCTAATAACCTTGAATTCTCGCCATCACACACACCACACTAAATTTTGACCTAAGGTACACATTTCTTCCATTTATTAAAAAACAGCCACCTGCCTAGTCCCCAATCTACAAATTACAAAAACTTAGTTTAGCTTAAAATATCCAGATAGATGCCGCAGATTGTCAGCATTATTGCATCATTGTACAAAACAATAAACATGTAATACTGTTGAACAGAAAGCATGCTCCCATGTTACAAAAAAATATTAAAAAATTGCTTCACTTAGATGTACAAGTGCTTAATTCTGGAAGAGCGTGCGAGTGAATTCTATATAATCTAATGCGCCAGGTATTGGCCTTTCTGTCTTGGGGTCTACATATGGTTTCATACGTGCAACACAGTAATCTGCCATCTCCTTTGTGAGGTTCTGAAAATAGAAACACAATTATACACATCAGAATACAAAAATATTAATTGTAGATTTTTTATGTTACGAGGATTGAAAGTGAGGTTTTATGAATAATTTAAAAATACAATAGGAAGTAACATTAAGAGGTTTGTTCAATAATTAAGACTTTTGTCTGTACATTCTTACCTCTTATGGTTGTTTTTGTCAAACATATGTTTCAAGACTTCTGAGCCCCATCGTCAGTGATTACAGATTGAATTTTCTGAAGTAGTTGGCCCTGATTCTTGATTCCTGCTCTCTCTGCCTCTGGTCCAATGAATTTACCAATGAGTTTCCTTTCTCCAGGAAAATTCAGTCTGTAATCGCTGACGATGGGGCTCAAAAGTCTTGAAACATATGTTCGACAAAAACAACCATAAGAGGTAAGAATGCACAGACAAAAGTCTTAATTTTATGGATAAACTGAGATGTTTACAGCAGAATTTCAAAACAAATTTGTAAAACACTTTCAATTATTGTAACATGTATAATTGTATTTAATTATTTTTACTAAATGAATATTAACATTCAACAACTGATATAAAAAATCTCTAAATATGCTCAGAATGAACTGGCCCATATGCAAAGTTGACATTGTTGGACTATTTCAAGATAAAATATGAATAAAAGTAATATATTCAAAATAAATCATTTAATATGAAAAGACCCAACTTCAATTTTTTTCTGTTTTTGTTTTATTGGTTTAAACTATGGTTAATGTGATCACTCCTCGTCGGAAATAGCCCAATTCTAATTGCAATTACTGACCCAATTCAGTGATAGAGAAGAGAAAATCAAATAATCTTTTTAAAATTTAGTTTTCTGGAGTTGGGTCCTCTTCATTTTGATAATTCAAACAAACTAACAAAATATTAATCAAAAGTGAATATCCGGTGTGCACTGCTACACTTAAATAAATAATGTGTTTTATTTTTAGTTGAATAATTTTAAAAAAAATTATGGGTTAATTAAATTGCAAATTAATGAGTCATTTTTACATTTTACTCAATTTACGAATTCCATCCATAGTAATTCTGCCCGAAGGCAGCTTTACTAGGGAATTGTGTAGGTGTGGTAGCTTCCCGTTGCTTTCCACACCGGTGAAGGATGATGATGATGATAATGATAATGGTAAGGACGATGATGGCCATATGATTTCAGGGACCATTTGGGCCTTAAAGTTTTCCTGATATTTGTCTTACAGGTGAGGAAAAACCCCGATAAAAGCCTCACCCAGAAAAACTGCCCCGACCGGGGATCGAACCCGGGCCCGCTGCGTGACAAGGCAGCACGCTACCTCGAGACCACAGCGGTGGACATTTACGAATTAAGAACCTAAATGTTATTTCCCATATTTAACCATGAATAATTAAATTGTATGATATACACTGCGGCAAACTAAACATTGTGATTGTTAGTCAACTTTTAATTTTGGATTTCAAGTAAACCCCCACTTCTTTCGCTTATTTTTGGAAATATCTACCTCAGTTTATTTTAATAGCATATACTGAGTTTCATTGTTAAACATAAAAAAAATTGTGATCGCTAGAAGGATTTTAAAATTTTTGTAACAGGTGAAGTCCTACACCTAATGGTTTTAGAGAACAATAGATAGCGACTAAACACTCCGTACAAATTTTCATAACAATCGACCGACTACTTTTTGAGTTTTGCAAGCACAAACACACACACAGGCTGAATTTTTGTATAATAAAGATTGCATAAACTCTTAAGTTTAAATGTGTAGCCAAACATTGCTATATTCCTCTTAACAATGGACTGATTTAACCACTACTACCGATTGACAGAATTAATTAAAATTTACCAGTCTTATAATTTTGTGGTGCTGATTTGATTCCTAGTCTGACCACAGGAATTTTTCCTTACAGAGAATTATTTCTGCGATCACCTATGGTTTAGATTTTAGATTAAGTTTAGGTTTAGCGACTCTCCTGGCAGTTTGTTGTTATTTATTATCTATCATATCATCAGGGTAACATAATTCTGACTTCCAGATGCCCCAACCTCAGAAGTAAGATATAATTCTGCCAATGGCAGGAGAGAATGTCAACTAGTGGCTTGGAGAGAAAAAAAAAACTAAAGTACTAAATGAGACACAGTATGAGATATAGTACAAGTGGTAGTAGGCTATAAGTCAAAGTACCTTAGGTTCCAACTATATCAAATTGCAAATCTCAGATACAGAGGCAGAATGAATACTATGAGGCCATCAGCTTACAAGTGCCATGGTATTTACCAAATACACTGGTGGCCAAAGTATCTGCCAATTTATATGGAAAAACTAATTATTGCTTATTCTGATAAAGATTTGCAACTTTATAAAATAAGATTATGTTTATGTTAAACTAAAGCATGGGAAATAAAGTTGTAGATGAATGTAGTAGTAGTAGTGGTAGTATTATATTTAATGATGCTCTTTAAGAGCTCAGGTCATTAGTGTCACCAATTCAAAGTTGGAGACATGAAAGTGCCAACAAAGTTTGTTCAGATGTCTATTTCAGCTTGAGATGGGACATATTGCTTTAGCTCCATTATGAAAAAACCCATACTCAGGATTTGTATGTCCACACACTTTGGAATCAGAGATAAGCATGTTAACCATTAGTCCACTAGGACCAAAGTTGATTCAAATTGAAAAGCTGAAGAAAATTTCAAACAAAATTATTATTTTTATTTGGGTTTGCCAAACATTGGCATATTTTAAAAGAAATCTAAATTTATATTTGCTCTAACCTCGACTTCATTATTACCCAGTGTAAGGTATATATATTAATTGGTGTTTCTCGTATAATTTATCATATTTATATCATAATTATTATTATTATTATCGTATCATTATTGTTATTACCCTATAAAATGTTGTTTGTACATGAAATTTACATTGCTACATTTATTGTATCGTTAACTGTTCATAATTAGTATAGTGTATATCTATATTTGTCAAATATTTATTTGTATTTGTGCTGGTTGAGTGGAAGAGAGGACCTTATGGTCTTAACTCTGCCAGAATAAATAAAGTATTATTATTAAAGCATGAAGAGAACATTAGAAACATACATGACTTCAAAATTTAAATCGGCACAAAAATTAAGAGTATATTTTTGACAAACATGTCTTCTAATTAACTCTCTTGCATACTTTTTCTCATAGGTTATCATATATTTCACATAATAAATATATCTAGAATGTCTGAACCTTAGAATATTTTGAGATAGGAACAAAATGGTTAAATGCCTATATCTGCCAAATTTTGAATGACAAATACTTTTTATCATAAGCCATTTGCTACAAAGACATTTCCAAGGTAACATATCCTGCAAGTGCAGTTTGTGACTTCAAAAGTAAGTGAAGAGATGCATGAATTAATCAAGTATGATAATACAGTTGGAAAAATAGTTTATATGATAAATCTGCTCAATTTTATGATATACATACTTAATTGATTTATCAAATTGACTGTAAAGATGGTGAAAAAATATACATAGAAAAAACAAAAAGAAATTTAAATACAAGGTTGAAAGAACGCCTTAGAAATGTTAAAAATGGAGAAATACAAAAATCTGCAATAGCTCCATATGCATGGTCAGAAAAACATAGAATCGAAACTAAGGCAAAATTACTTAAACAGTTAGAAAAATCTAAGGAACTCACAATTTGGGAGAAAATTTACACATGCAAGAATAAAAAGAAAACCTGTTGTTTTCAAATGCTTGACCTTGGCAACAAAGCCATTAGCACCTTGAATTTTTAAATTCCCGGTGAAAGGGAAAACAATTTGATTTGGAAGTTCATCGGTCAGCCAACAGAGGGCACAGAAATCAATTTGCAGGAGGGACAACTGCAAAAAAAAACAGTTGTGACACATCGAAAATATTGCACAAATAACAACAAAACTGGTCTGCATAAAAATCAAGAAATATGAGGTGAAAATACATACTTCATTTGATGGAAAAACATTTTTAATTATATATTGTAAATTATCTGGTCATTAAGTATTATTACAAGATCATAATTTGTATCAAAAAGAATAGTTTATAATAAGTATTTAACCATCAGCAAGCTATATAACTATTAACATGTTAGATGGAACTGAAGATAATACACAGAAGTATGGAAACATGTCATCGATAAAATCTACAATTATGAGGTCCAATTGAGGGTATTTCCACTTTTCAGTGGTTGCCCTTTTACCAGCCGGCTGCTGACCCTTCACATCCACATGTGTTAATCACAGAGGTAGATGATCAACAGCCAGTGTAGGGGTGACATGTGGTTAGCATGTCGAGTCCCCCAGCCGTTATAGCTAGTTCCTCAACCTAGAGCCGGTACTTAAATTCTAACTCATTTATTAATTCAATGTTATATTTAAATGTTAATACTTTCCAATACTGGATAATATTGTCAATTATTAATATTATTAACATATCTTCATCACATATTCCATACAATATTACAGAAAAGGCTGTACCAACAAACATGCAAATTATAAAATTAAACTTAAAATATTATAAATAATTCCAAAACTCATTGGGATTTATTTTCATTATGTTAACAACTTTGAAATTTTCATAAAATAAAATAAATATTCTCAACTTGTGTCCAACTCAGGGTCAGGTCAAGGAATGAGATGAGATGAAGCCCCCTATATTTATAGAGGTCGGTGAACAACAAGGGTGCCGGCCGACCACTCCTGATGCACCGTCACAAGGGCAGATGAATGGAATGAAACGAAATGGATGAGTATGGAGAAATGGCAGAATGAAATTTGTGGCAGGGAAAAACGGGGGAAACCCTGAGAAAAACCTGCCAAGCTCCGTTTCGTCCATCACGAAACCCACATTGAGTGACTGAGACTGATCTAGAATCCCAGCGGTGAAAGGCAAGCGTTTAACTGCTTGTGCTATGGAGCCGCCCTCGAGGAAATTCATATCTTAGGTAATATTGATTTCTTCATTATTCACAATTTTCTATACAAGTATAGGGCCTGATGGTCAGTTATGATCTCAAAGTTGTATTTTTAATCTATCTCTTCCTCAGATTCCTCAAAAGATCTTTTTCCATGTGAGTGATAGTGAAACAAGACTTTTAGGATTCTGTTTTTATACATAATTTGTACACGAGTTTTCCAATTGTATTGGTACTTGTTTCTTCTAGGCTATTAAATTATGGAAATCAATATAAAACTTACAGCATATAATTCCTCCTTAGTAACATAAGGTCTGTCTCCTGCGGTGATGGCTCGGAAAGCATTTTCAATTTCCTCAGAGCTCTGGACATTCTCAGTTTCCTTACTGATCATGAATGCCATGTACTCCTGAAGCGACACATAGCCATCTCTGTTCGGATCCACGACATCTGCCATCATAACAGTAAATTTATTAGTATATAATATGAACAAACCAAAAATCGTTCTAGAAATCATCATTTTGATAGCTGAAAATCAGAATATAACTATTATTAACATGCTTATAAATAATGATCATAAAAATTATTCCTATACTCCCAAATAAATAAAATTACTTTTTATTCTCAAATACAGGCTTAAACCTTACAACAAACTTATTGTATACAATAAAAGGTGAAATTAATTGTGCAATGTTTGCTGAAGATGTCTTATTATAGACATAAAAAAAAACATAGCTGGAAAATAGCAAACATCTTGAAAACTCAATGAACGAAGCATTCCAAATATCAATAGCTGGACTGAAGAAAATATGTTTGTCAAAAACAAACTACCAATAATTTTCTTTAAAACACAACAGTGATTTCTGCTTAATTATCAACAACAACCATCTATTTAAGATCAATTGCACTAATTACTTAGGCATCCATTTAGACAACTAATTTGCTACCATCAACTTTTTCTTTGATGACAGAATCAAAGTTAAAGCAATTTTGCAAGGTGATCTTCATTCATGATTGAACCCTCCTCTTTACATAACACACAAATTGGAATTCTGTGTGTGTGTGTATGTATGTATATATATATATATATATATATATCCACCGCTGTGGTCTCGAGGTAGCATGCTGCCTTGTCACGCAGTGGGCCCGGGTTCGATCCCCGGTCAGGGCAGTTTTTCTGGGTGAAGTTTTTATCTGGGCTTTTCCTCACCTGTAAGACAAATGTCAGGAAAATTTTAAGGCCCAAACGGTCCCCGAAATCATATGGCCATCATCATCATCCTTCACCAGTGTGGAAAGCAATGGGAAGCTACCACATCTACAATTCCCTAGTAAAGCTGCAAGCATAGCATGAAAATGCTATGATTGCAGTGAAGGACCTGCCTTTGAGCAGAATTACTATGGATGGATATATATATAAAATTCTACACCACCAATTTGTCATTTTTGACATTTTCTCCCAGCACTGACATATTGTAACCCACTTCTAAAGTTGGGGCATCTGGAAGGTGGGATTACACTGCCCCAATGATATGATGAGTGATGAAGATGTGCCAGGAGAGGCCTTAATCCTAAACTTAATCTAATGAGGTGAATATATTAATGATAGCCAGATGATGTTTGGGGACTGTTTGGGCCTCAAAGTTTCCTGACATTTGCCTTACAGGTGAGGAAAAACTCTGAAGAAAACCTCACCCAGGAAACTTGTAAAAAAAAATAATAAAAATCAAACTGAAAGAAAGGATACATTAACAAATAGACAAATCTAAGTAGGTTTGGGGAAAAAAAATCTATATTCAAAAAAAGAAGAGGGAGAAATTATTGAATTTTGAAATATCCAGGAATGTGATTTGATTTGGAGGTTCACCAGTCTGTCAACATATGGAGGAAAAATCAGTGGATCAACATGACAGATAGTGATGATGGAATAATTATTCCAAAACCGGTCTAAAAAGAAGACAAAATATGAGGTGAGGTGTTATTTTCAATATTACATTAGCTAAAAGGGAATTTAATGCATAGCAGTAGTATTTTATTTAATTACATGCTTTTAACAACTGATGTCATTAGCACATGTAAAAGCTAACAAATTTTGCTCATAGGCTTCTATTTCAGACTTGGATTCTTTTACATGATATAAATCCATGATACAGGACTTACTGCTTTACTTTCCTTCTGAAAGAAGCCATACTCAGAAAGCTTATGTCCTAAAAAAAATCATTGATCTCAACCAGGTTCGAATACATAAACTTTGGTGCCAGACATGAGCATGGTAATCTCTAGGATCAACATTTATAGTATATTGCGATACAAGTGAGATAAGCACTTGTTACTGATCGAAAAAAAGTTTGAAAAAAAAAACGAGGTGCGTGTGCCAAGTTTTTTCAATTTTCGAGATCTGTTACATGCTTACCTCATGTGTATTGCATACTATTTTTTTGGTCGACGTGACTAATTTTTATTAAATATAGTAATAAATTAATTAAAATATTGGTTGAATGTAAATGACTTCTCTGAGAAAGAAACATTTGGTGATCGTTGCTATGTAGCTTTTCATTTGTTTTATTATAAGCAAGGATTGTTGGCTGTGGAGACATTTTTATATGCAGTACCGTGATTAGAATCTGTTTGATAATTTTATTATGGAAGGAGTCATGGTAGATGATACAGAAATTGAAGAAGCCTGGAGAGTGGGATGTTCTGCATTAATTCCGAAAAAGTCTAAAGAAAGGTACGAGTTAGTGTACAAAACATTCAAGAAATGTTTTATTTTACTTACCGAACGTGTGCTTTTTGAGTCAATATCAGCATTGCAATTTCTTTTGTTTGCATAGCAACTAGGTTAGATGTGGGAATGTTGACTTACTTCCAGTAACAACAATATTCGCAAGTATAAGAAATTAGTCACAACGACCAAAAAAAAATTAATAAAATCCTATAATACTTCACCGCTGTGGTCTCGGGGTAGCATGCTGCCTTGTCACGCAGCGGGCCCGGGTTCGATCCCCGGTCGGGACAGTTTTTCTGGGTGAGGTTTTTATCGGGGTTTTTCCTCACCTGTAAGACAAATGTCAGGAAAACATTAAGGCCCAAACGGTCCCCGAAATCATATGGCCATCGCAATCATCATCATTCATATTCATCTTAGGTTAAGCTTAAGATTAGGGACTCTCCTGGCGCACCATTATCATCATCATCACCCATCATATCATCGGGGCAACGTAACCCCGCCTTGCAGGCGCCCCAACCTCAGAAGTGGGTTACAAGTACGCCATGCCAGGAGAGAAACCAGGAATGTCGAAGGATAAACCTGGGGCATTTGAAAAAATAAATAAATAAATAAAATACTTCAATTTAAAATATTACTGTTTATGATGTTAATGTTTAAATTTGTACACACAGGATGATCATCTAAATCACTTTTTGAAGAGAAAAGTTGCTTCAACTGGGATTTGAACCCAAGACTTTCAGTTTTACATACTGTTTATTTTGTACAACCAGATTTACTTTAGTTGTATTAATTATCATTAAATTTAATTAAATACAATTACGAATATGTAAAACAATATAGAAAAAGAAACAATGTACCTAGGATAGCTTCAAACTCAGGATCAGGCTGGCCCTCTTCCACCATAGGTAAGTCGTAGCCAAGAGCACGAAGGCACGACTTGAATTCCTGTTGATTGAGACGTCCGCTCTTGTCCTTGTCGAAGTGCTTGAACATCATGGAGAATTCCTTGAGAGCATCTTCGCTCACGCCAGATTGGTTACGAGCTTGAATCTGTTGCTCCAAGTTATGCTGCATACGCATTCCAAGCTGATCAAGTTGATCCCACTGTTGTGCAAGGCCCACAGTACTGTGTTCTGTATATCGATTGTCTAAGATCAGATGTTCTTCCAATATGGCACCAAGGTCTTCAATTTTCTTGAGGTCTGACCGCCGTGCTCGTACTTCTGTTGCTTTACGCTGTGAAAAGTAATTATATTCATTTAGACGATTTGTTTTACACCTTATAATTTCAAAAACTATAAATGTAATAATTTATTAATTACGGTATCAATAAAAGCTGTTATACACAAATATGAATGATGGACAGAGTGAGAGAAAAAGGAATGATCTTCTGAAGGATTAAGAAGATAAAACTGTAGAGGTAATCCTAATTCCAGATGACACTGATGTTGAAATAATATTTCTCAATTAATTATGATTAAACTAGAGTAAAATATTAATATGGACACATTCTACATGTCCAATGTCACCCAATATAAAATTGTCTGTACATATTCAGAGAATAGATGACTACATTATACCTAAAACAACTATGCAGGGATACATTATACCTAAAACAACTATGCAGCGAAAGTTTTTACAGCAAGAAACCAATAGAAAAACTTAGAAAGAGATGGAAAGACTCAACTAGCAGAAATTAAATTTTGACTCACCTCATAATAATTAAAAGAAACCTCATAGTGATATTTCCTACATATATTAAATTAAATCAGAAATTAAACCTATTCTGGAAGTGTGGGAATTGAAAGTGAAGACACAGAATAAAAAAAAGATTAGAGGTCGAGAATCAAGAAGGCTAGGCACAACTTGGGCTGTAATGCCATGGATGATGAAGAATAATGAAATTAAGGAGTTACCCAACTTTTCTTGATATCTGAATTCATGTAGGGAAGGGTAACAAGTGATTTGGTATTTCTGCAATATTACAGCACTACTATTCAGTTATTGAGAAATTAAATTCTTGTCATGAACTTCAAAGCTCAAAATAATGTTTCTACATTGGAAAAATTTTAATATACTAGAAAATGAAGTACAAGAAAGTATATATATGAATTAATTAAGAGGGAGAAGTTGTATAGTACTCGGCTGGAATTTGGAATTCCTAGAAAGTACTTTTGAAATTCACAATGGTTTAAAGGAAGGAGAAATACCATCTCCTCAGCTATTCAATTTTGTACCAGAGCATCCTATCAAATCTTGGGGGTACAATTCAATGGCGTATTAAGCTGTTGGTTTATGCTGATATATATAAGGCGATATTGAGGAAATACTACTAATACCTTAGTTGTCTGCTAGATGTCTCATTGAGTCAGTGTGTTGACCACATGCCACTCATGACATCTTTGGGTATACAAGGTAACTACGAGGGTCATACTGAAAGTCGCGAGCAACCCATTGTTAAAATTCAAATTTCAACAATGTAACAAAAACAACTGCAGGATCGTAATCTACAGACTTTATACCACAACATTGCCGTTTTGTGGCATCATAGCTTCTATCATGTGACCACACGCAGTGTTTCCAAAATGGCAGACATCAATGTTTCGTTTCGACAGCGCGCTGTCATTGAATTCCATGTTAAAGACGAACAATCTGCTGTTGATATTCACCAAAGACTTTTCAATGTGCTTACGGAGATGCCTGCATGGGTGCCAGTAGTGTTAGGAGATGGGTGAAACATTTTAAAGATGGGAACACGAGTATCAAAGATGAGCCTCATAGCGGTCGCCCACGCTCTGCCTCCACGGATTGCAACAAGGAAAGAGTCGATGTGCTCATTAGAGACGACAGGCGTATCACAGCAAATGAAATTGCTACAAAACTTGCAGTAGGACACAGTGCAGTGCAAGAAATGATTCACAGCTTAGGTTACCGAAAAGTTAGTGCAAGAAATGATTCACAGCTTAGGTTACCGAAAAGTTAGTGCCTGTTGGGTTCCACGTTTATTGAGTGAAGACCACAAACTTCAGAGAAGAACCATCACCCATAACCTTCTTCAGAGATTTTGAAATGAAGGTGATGATTTTTTGACGAGTATTGTGACAGGTGACGAAAGCTGGTTTCATCGCTACGAGCCTGAAACAAAATGCAATCTGTTGGGAAAGTTATGGGCAGCGTCTTCTGGGATGCGCAAGGTTGCATTTCTTGAATCTGGACAAACCATAAATGCTGCCCGCTATATCCAGACACTTGTGAAGCTCCGTCGTGCATTGCACGACAAACGTCCTGGAAGGAAGATCATTCTGCAACATGATAACGCGCATCCTCACACTGCTCGTGCCACTGTGGAGAAGATCAGGACATTTGGGTGGGAAACTCTTTCACATCCTCCCTATAGTCCCGATTTGGCATTCTCCGACTACCATCTTTTCGGTTCTGTGAAGGAGCAGATGAGAGGCCAACGCTACGAGACGCTGGAGGATATTCGGAAAGCAGTGCATCAGTGTCTTCGAGCAGCTGGAACGGACTTCTATCATAAAGGGAATTTTCAAGCTTGTAGAACACTGGACAAAATTTGTGCAAAGAAATGGAGACTACGTTCAAAAGTAGCACAAAGGTCTGTAGATTAACATGGTGTACTTGGTTTGTCTAAAATAAATATTATGATTGTTTAAAAAAAATGTTGCTCACGACTTTCAGTATGTCCCTTGTAAAATGAACTTGATCTATTAACTCCTGACAAAGGAGAGACTATGGCTCATATGGGCCAAGCCATTAATTATTAAAGCGATTAATATAAGAAATAAAAATAAATCACCTTAGTTGCTTCTAGCTGCTGTTCTAATGAACCTGATCCTTCCATCATAGATGTTCTGTAAAAAAGAGATTACATTTTTTTATATGGTAGTTTAAATAATAATAATAATAATAATAATAATAAAAAGAAAACAAAAAGTTTATATAACTTTTAACAAGAGAAAAACTTTAATAACAATAAAATTAGTTTCCAATGAGGTTACAATGATATGCAAGACATGATAACACAAAATATCAGTTTGTAAGACTAGAAATACATTTTCTCTCATTACTTTTCTTCTGTTATTAACAAAAGTAAAAATGGTAAAGTGATCCCTCTACAGGCATTTAGGAGATCCTTGGGTTAATAGAGTTTAAGGCTCCCACCTTTCTAGACAATCGGCATGAGATGTCAAACCTGTGTGACAGTCTCCTTTACCTCCAAAACATAAATGGGAACTCATTTCAGTTAGAGGCTGAGTCAATCCCGGAACTATGAATCATAATAAACTTGATTCTGAATAAATTTTTGTATGCAGTTTTGACACCCAAATGAGCAAATGCTCATGATTGAGTGCTGTTCATTTACAGAATTTAATACATACACACTTAAAGAAAATATACATTATATATCTATAGTCAATGAGAAAAGGAAAACAGAAAATATAAATTTAGGAGTAAATTTTAAAGTAGAAAATGCACTCTGATAGAGAAAAAATTAATACAAAGAAGAATAAAAAACAAAACAATATAGAATAGATTAATACCAAATTGAGAAAGAAATTAAAGATATTAGGGTATAATAAAAACCACAACAGGGTACTTATTTATCATTTTTAAATATTTGATTGTTTTCTTAACTCTATCTGTGTTCAGTTTGCTTAGCTCTGAATTGGATCTAATTAATTCATTATATCATATGTATCTTAAGTATCTGTAATGTTTAGTGATAATGTTTGTTTTCTAATGGCAAGAATTGATGCTCAAGTCATTTTCTCTCTGGTTTCCCAGTACAAGCGAACAAGGTCCTTAGAGTGTTGAATTTAAAGCTGGACAGGCCAGAAGGTGGTGTTTGTCCATAATTAGATCTGGGCTTTTGCATACAATACATCTATCTGATTGGAAAACGTTGTTTAATGATATTAATATATTTAATTTACTAATGCATTATTTCAAATATCCTATTGAATATAAATGCACACTTTAAAATCATTAGGAAGTAACATTATGAGGTTTAATTAACTCAATTAATAAATAAATGCACATGCTATTATTTTTTTTTCCTGGCGCGACAGGCCTAGAAAGCCCTTAGCCCACCATCCGGCTGCTGGCCTCACATCCACATGTGTCAAACACAGAGGTAGATGATCATCAGCCAGTGTAGGGTTGACATGCGGTCAGCATGTCGAGTCCCCCAGCCGTTATAGCTGGTTCCTCAACCTGGAGCCACTACTTATTGTAGCTACCCAAATGCCTCACGATGCTGGGTGGGCACCGGTCCCATACTGGCCGAAATACCATGAGAAAATTTCTTCCCTCATGGAGACTCAAACCAGCGCAAGTCCCGTAGCTCTGCGCCAAGGCTTCCTATCTTAACCACACGGCTACGGCGCGGGACACATGCTATTATTATTATTATTATTATTATGTAATTAATATTCAGTATAGTTTATACAAACTTTCAACAAAAACTATGTAGATATTGTAAATTAAAGTACTGATTGAATTTTGAACTTAAATTTATTTCTGAGCAGCAGGGAACAGAATGGGCCATACCTTGAAGAAGATGATTTGTAAAACTGCCACATAGAGATGTTTCTGATAATTCAATCAGAGTCGGTCGATGAATTTTAAAGTAAGGGAAACACTTATAAAAGCTATATTTGAAGAGAAAAATACACACCTAGACTGAGGTTTGAACCCAGGACCTTTAGATTTAGAAGTTAATGTTCTACCGTATGAGCTATCCTAGGTCTCTAATCTAAATGCAAATTTTTCTCTTATACATTTCAATTCCCGAGAACACCAAAGGCTATGAATTGTAGCTTGACACACGCCAATGATGGCTTAATTTAAGAATATTTTTAATGAGAAATTAACATTACTATATAAAGCCAGCGTCCCGCGCCATAGCTGAGTGGTTAAGGCAAGAAGCCTTGGTGCAGAGCTACGGGACTTGCGCTGGTTCGAGTCCCAATGGGGGAAGAAATTTTCTCATGGAATTTCTACCAGTATGGGACCGGTGCCCATCCAGCATCATCAGACATTTGGATAGCTACAATAAGTAGCGACTCCAGGTTGAGAAGACCAGCTATAACGGCTGGGGGACCCGACATGCTGACCACATGTCACCCCTATACTGGCTCGATAATCGTCTACCTCTATGATTAACACAAATGTGTGGATGCGAGGCTAGCAGCTGGCTGGTAAGCCAAGGGCCTTCTAGGCCTGTCGCGCTTGGAGTTATATAAAGCCAGCAGAGCTTGTTTCAATTATTCTATTATAAAAATAACATTTCTCAATGAAGGACAAAACTATATTTGAAGAAAAAATATACGCCTAGACTGGAGTTTAATTTTCTTAGATATGGAGAAGAAAGAGGAGATAAACTACTTAAGATAATGGAAAAAATCTTCTACTCTTTTATGTTATTTGTGAAAGGACAAGATTTGATCTATGAGCAAAACAATGTATAAATAAAGCATCAGCAAATTTTTCTTTTATTCTTTTCTGCAAACTACTGGATTCTCTTAACATCAACTGCTACTCCATCATAATATTGAGCAACCAATTTTGTCCCACAGTTAAACTTTTCGACTGCATGAAATACTTAACCTAATATATTAGCACTGCGATTTCTACTTACATTTGAAATAACCCCCCTAAACCTTTCTTGTATCTCTCCATTGTCAGACGGTAATTTATAACAGTTGAGAATGAGCAGATACATTAGTGATTTCATCAATAATAAACTGCTACTAATGATGACTGATTTTTTTTTATTTCAATCAAAAACAATGTGACTACTTCATTAATAAGGTAATTTTGAATGTGGCTTGACAGATCAGAGAACACTGTTGTTATCCATAAATGATTTGCCAGGGTGTCAACATACTCGTTTTACACAGTTATCAATTCAATATAATCTCCACAGTTTGCGAAATCTTTGTCTTCAACAAATCCTCTGAAGGGAAGTTCCTGTCTTATTGACATCAATGAGATGTTGAGTAACTTTTCTATTAATTTTTCCCATTTCATAATGTCCGATTACATTAAGTTTTCAGTATTGATCTAATTCAAAATCTATTCTAGAAATACTGAAAGTGATAAGTATAATTTCAGCTCGGAAAAGCAATTGTAATAGTTGGTGACTCTGAGTTACTTTTAGCAAATCATTCATGTCATAGAAAGCTGAAGTGTTACACACCCTCCTCATTTGAAACTAAGACGCAAGGCAAAATTAAAATTTTAACATTTCTTTGCAATTAAATAAATATAAAGTTCTTTTTTTTTTGTAATTATCAGAATTGAAGTGCTACACAAGTTATTCTGTTTTAGTTTTCACTTCAGGAAAATTAGGCATTAGTCTACCCGCTGAAAATAAAGCCTTCAGCTAAACTTTACAACCTATGATGCGACTTTAATTCCTTCATAAACTCCTATCAAATTTCATTCTTAGGGTTTCATTTTTCAAATTATTTCCCACCATTTACAATGATTTTTATATTTTTTTATCGATTATTTCAATATTTTTTCTATGATATTTAACCACATAAGTAGCATGAAGACGTCGCAGCCATATTGATTTTAACAAATATTCTATGCAACAACAAAGACCTGTTCCAGTGCAGCCAACATAGAGTATGTACTAATTAATTGTACACATACTTCAGAATTTCAGAACTTACTGTTTATTTTTGAGCATTGCATTGTTTCATAGGTTAGAGTGCTTAAATTGTGTTAGGTTAGCTTTAGGTTGGTCTTTCACAAGCTAGAGTACTTAAATTGCATTAGATTAGCTTTTAGGTTCATTAAATATCATGTACATATTGGTTGCATCCTGTGATTCCATTGTCTAAATCGTTTTGCGCTTGTTGGCGCATGCACGTGGTGTATGATTGAAACTTAGAAACATTTTTCGCATCACATGTTGTAAAGTAATTCCAAGCTTTCTTTTCTTCAAATTTGCTCAAATTATGACCCTGTTCTAAAATTGTTTTCAAGATGCAGTCACATGCCTGCCCCATCCACACCTTGCTTCCCTTCCAATGCAAGTTGTCATCCTTGTCTCTCAAACAGTCCTGCTGTCATGCAATGTGAAGAATCAAAACATGAAATTCTTTCCCTATTCAAACCGTGAAGAATAGTGATTCTTTAACTAGGAACCTTGTACTTATAAGGGCAAAATAACTTAAAAAAAACATTTATTTATATTTGAAGAGAATATATATATGCGCTTAGATTGGGGTTTGAACCCAGGATCTTTGGCTTTGTATGCTAATGCTCTATTGTCTGAGCTATTCTAAGCACTCCATTCTAAATGCAAATTTTTCTCTTATACATTATTAATTCATGTGAGACCTGGGTCCTGAAGGAAAAAAGAAAAAAAAGTAAAATTCAGGCAGCGAAATGAGCTTCCTATGAGCTGTGAAAGGTTGTAAAAAAGAAGAACATATTAAAAATGATAATATTAGAGAGGACTAAAAGTACAACCACTTCTTCAACAAATAGAACAACATAGGAACAATTGGATAGAACATCTGCAAAGAATGACAGAGGCTAGGATACCAAAGATGACATTAATGTATAATCCTGAAGGATGAAGATCGGTAGGAAGACCAAGAAAGCACTGGACTGAATAAATGTGAGATTGGAACAGGCAAAGACCTAATCCGTGAAGGAAGATGATATTATTAATTACCGAGAGCGCTAAATGCTACAAACCATTGCTTGATCATGCAAATGATGACTTCTTACTTAAGAAGACATTTTATTGGAAATTTTAACATTACTTTATAAAACCATTTGGTGCTCTCGGGAATTAATAATGTATAAGAAAAAATTTGCATTTAGATTGGAGTACTTAGGATAGCACAGACGGTAGAGCATTGCCATATAAAGCCAAAGGTCCTGGGTTCAAACCCCAGTCTAAGCATATGTTTTTCTTAATAAAAATCAATATTGAGTCATGAATATTCTTACGTCATAATTATATCTATGTTCATCAACACAGAACCGCGGTTTCAGGAGCTATTGTTCCCCTCATCAGCTGCTGACATGACTCAATATTGATTTTTATATGTAATGTAAATTCCAAACATTAATATATGTATATTTTTCTCTTCAAATATAATTTGCCCTTCAGTGAGAAATGTTAAATTTATAATAAAAACACATTTATTTATGTTAAATGTGGTATGATATTGGGGTTCAAAATGATGAAAACTATTATAACAAAAATAATTATAAACAATTCTTTAACACTAGAAATGGAGCTATACGAATTAGTGACAAATGAAATGACCACATGCATTCCCATTGTCATTCAGAAATGCCGAAGCATCATGAAAGATTCTGACCGATCCACTACATGCAAGTAGATATATTTCCACATCATCTAATATACCATAGATTTAATAAAAAACACATTATCGCATTCTTAAAGTTTAATGAAATAAAATTTTAAATTAAATGTATTATTCCTACACTTTTTTAAAACCTTAAATTGAAGGGAATGAGACTTACTTACTTACTCACTGGCACTATCGAACTCGAAGGTTCATGGCCGCGCAGACATAAGCTCTCCATACATCCCTATCCTGAGCCAATGCTCTCCAATCATTCCCTGTATAATCTACTTCCCTTAAATCATAGTTAATGTTGTTCTCCCACCTCATTCTTGGTCTACCAACTGGGCGTTTTCCCTCTGGTTTTCCTACAAGAAGCTTCCTTGCACGTCTTTTATTCCCCATTTGTGCCACATTTCCTGTCCATCGCAGTCTATGAGACTTAAATGTTGTTATTGCATGTGGTTTCCTATAAAGACCATGTAGTTCATTGTTATGTAGTCTTCTCCATTCACCTGTCTGTTCAACTCTCTTTGGTCCAAAAATGTTCCTAAGTACTTTATTCTCAAATACTTGTAATCTCCTTTTCTCCCTTAAAGTAAGAGTCCATGTTTCGGGTTCATATAATATAACTGGTAGAATAATAACAGTTTTATATATTTTCAGTTTAACATTTTTTTAAAAAAGTTGGGACGTCAAGAGTCCCTGTAATGCATAATAGCAAGCATTTCCAGAATTGAGCATATGTTTATATTCTTTGTGCATTCTCATTCCTATTTGCGATTATTGTTCCTAGGTATTTGATTTCAGCTACTTCTTCAAAATTTCCCTCATTTGTCATTAACTTCCCATTCCCATTATACAGGGCAAGTCAAAATGTTGTGCAGGTTTTCAGAAATTTATTATGTGAAATGTAATGAACATATAATATTGTGAGACATATTGTATGAAAGGTAAACTCTCAAAGTTTTTTTTTAAATATTCACAGATGTTCTATGTGAGCGCCTTTTGTTACACGACAGATGTCAAGCCGATATTCAATCTCCTGCCAAACTTTCTGTAGCAGTCCGCGGTCGATATCAGCAATGGCTGCTGTGATGCGGGCACGCAGTTCATGCAGTGTTGTTGGAAGTGGTGGTACGTAAACATGATCCTTTACAAGACCCCACATGAAGAAATCACACGGGGTTAGATCTGGTGAACGAGGTGGCCAATGAATGAGTTGTTGATCACCCTGAGATGCACGGCCTATCCAGCGTTGTGGTAAAGCCGTATTCAAATGGTCTCGAACACTGCCATGGTAATGTGGAGGGGCACCATCCAACTGCAGAATGAAATCTGGACTATCCGCTTCAAGCTGCGGAAGGAGCCATTGTTGTAGCATATCAAGGAAAACATGTCCGTTCACAGTACGTTCATGAAAGAAAAAGGGCCCATAAACCTTTGCATGGGAAATGGCACAAAAGACATTCACTTTCGGAGAATCGCGTTGATGTTCCAGAGTTGCATGGGGGTTACCAGTTCCCCAAATCCTTACAT
Organism: Diploptera punctata; assembly: GCA_030220185.1. Classification (NCBI taxonomy): domain Eukaryota; kingdom Metazoa; phylum Arthropoda; class Insecta; order Blattodea; family Blaberidae; genus Diploptera; species Diploptera punctata. The sequence continues at coordinate 1,150,703 of JASPKZ010000013.1, forward strand.
TGTGTCTATTCACTTTTCCTGAAAGGTGGAAAGTCGCTTCATCACTGTAAACTACCCTCTCATGGAACTCATTCTCTTCCATTAATGCGAGAAAATCAACACAGAAGGACGCTCGCAAAGCATAATCGGCGGGTTTTAAGGCTTGAACCAGTTTGCAAGTGGTAGGGTTTCATCTGTAAACGTTTCCGGAGAATCCGCCATACAGTTTTTTGTGGTAGTTGAAGTTCTGTCGCTCCCCGGTAGGTGGATTTCTGTGGACTCCGCACGAAGCATGTGCGAACGCGTTCGACTGTCTCTTCACTCGTCGACGGACGGCCAGTCGATTTTCGTTTACAGATACAGCCTGAATCCCTAAATTGTGTGTACCACTTACGAATGGATCTCCCATCCGGCGGGTCTTTATCGTATCTGGTACGGAAATGTCGTTGAACACTAGTCACAGAGTTGTTTACATGGTAATCAAGCACACAGAAAGACTTCTGATCCCCAGTCAACGCCATTTTCCTTTACTGCTCTGCTGTTGACATCTTGCGGGTGAACGCGGAACTTTAGAAGTGGACAACTAAACTTTGAGAGTTTACCTTTCATACAATATGTCTCACGATATTATATGTTCATTACATTTCACATAATAAATTTCTGAAAACCTGCACAACATTTTGACTTGCCCTGTATACTGTATTTTTATGTGTGACCATATATTTAGTTTTACTATTGTTTGCTTCCAGGTTTAATTTCTTGGTGTTACTCAATAGTGCGTACGTGTTGGCCTTTAGTATCTCCTCGCTATCGGCCAGTAGTACTACATCATCAGCATAAACTAACAGCTTATTAATACCATTGAGTTGTAAGCCTTCCTCATTCTCTAAAGATTTAATGGCATGCTCTAGTACAAAATTAAATAGTAGAGGAGATAGTGCATCTCCTTGCTTCAACCCATTCTGGATTTCAAAGTGTCTGAAAACTGTTTGCCTACACACACCCTACTCTTTGAGCCATTTAGACACATTCATATAAGTCTAACTAACTTTTTAGGAATTCCGAACTCCAGCAGGATACTATATAACTTCTCCCTCTTAATTGAATCATATGCTTTTTTGAAGTCTACATATAGTTGATGTACAGTACCATTATATTCCCATTTCTTCTCTAAAATCTGTCTTATACTGAAAATCTGATCTGTTGTAGACCTGTTTCTTCTAAATGCACATTGATGATCTCCTAGAATGTCATCAATGTAGGGAGTAAGTCTGCTTACTAATATATTTGTTAGAATTTTGTACGAAGTTGAAAGTAATGAGATGCCCCTGTAGTTGTTGCAATCAGTTTTATCTCCTTTCTTATAAATTGGTATGATAATTGATTCCTTCCATTCATCTGGAAGAGCTTCTTTTTCCCAAATCATACTAAGCAACCAGCGTATCTTGTCCATCAATTTTTCTCCCCCTGATTTTATCAGTTCTGCTGGGATCTCATCTGAACCTGATGTTTTATACATCTTCAATTTTTCAATCGCCATTTCAACCTCTAATGCACTTGGCTCTGCGACTAGCATTTCTGCTGTCTGTAACTTATCCTCCTCAATGTCCTGTTCTGTATGTACATTTAATAGCTGATTAAAGTAACCTTTCCATCTATTTAATATACTCTTAGAATCTGCAATCATATCCCCTTTTCATTCCGAATTATGTTTGTTCTAGCCTGAAACACCTTCTTCTCTATACTAATTCCCTGATATAATTCTCTAATGTTCCTATTTTTTGCATTCATTTCAAGATCATTAATCTTCTCTCTCAAATATTCCCTCTTTTTACTCTTTAGTAACTTGGTGGTTTCCCGCCTAACACTACCCAATTGCTCTAAATTTACCTCATTTGTCTCGTGTAACCATTTAATTTTTGCTAGCTTTCTTTTCTTTACAATGTCGCACATTCCTCATCAAACCATTTCTTGTTTTGCCTCTTTATTAAACAACCTATGCTTTCTGATGCTGACAATTTAATAGTATCTCTTATTGCCTCCCATTCTTTATTTATATCAGTTTCTTCTTCGTTTGCCACATTGCCATCTGAAGATTCCAGTACTTCAAATCTATTAGCAATTTTGATTTGGTATTCTTGCCGCATTTAATCATTTTTCAAGTTTTTTAATTCATATTTTACAGAATCATCTTTAGCGTTCATTCCTCTCATAAGCGATAGCCGTTGTCTGATTTTCACTCTGACCAGATGATGATCCGAATTGCAGTCTGTCCCTCTAACTGATCTAACATCAATGGTGCTACTGTGCCAGCGTTTATCCACTAATACATGATCTATCTGGTTCCGAGTTTCTCCATCTGGGGACGTCCAGGTGTATTTATGAATATCCTTATGCTGAAATGTTGTGCTCTTAACAATGAGATTCTTTGATGTGGCAAATGTGACTAATCTAACCCCGTTGTCGTTACTATTAAAGTTGTATTTAATTTTATGCCCCTCGTTGTGGAGACATTTAAAGTTGGGTTTCTCGGTGAGATATCCGAAGTTGAAGATTTGTGATATAACTTAAATCACTTTAAATCTGCCACGGCACTAATAACTCTCTTCAGGGGAATGAGGAAAAGTTTCTTACACAAATAACAACACTTTATTAACAGTTGAACGATAAGTTAGTTTATTTAAAACTTTCACTTTGGTCAAGATGAATCTTGTAATTTAAAAGTTCCAAAAGATTCCGGCTTAGGTTGATATTTTTCACTTCTAGAAGATTACCATTTTATGTATTTAATGGATGACGAATGCTAACGGTCAATCCAGTCATTATTATTCATTATTTTCACTTAGAAACTGTTTTTCACCAAGACGGATGACTATTATATCACTATATAATCTTTCATACTTTTAACACTATTTCTTTCAACCAACATCAATAAAATAAACCATTATTTCCTTATTCTTTAAGGAGCAGTCGCTGAACATGACCGACCATCTTCAAGTATTGTAGCCATCTTTTTATTATGTAATAACCTCTAGGTTCTGATTGGTCCAACAGAAAAGGAAGGAGTATTTTCAAGCTAACTTCTATCCTCTTCGTCCAATCCCATTTATTTCTTTATAAAAATTATCAATTTGAATATTTGAAGTATTTTACATACTGCATCAGTTATAAAAACATCTAACTGTATTAACAGTTTATATTGACCAGTTATTTTTTTTTATATACTTATAAAAAAATTTGAATTCTATAAATCAATCTTATGACCATTCTTCATATAAATAAATATAATTATAAACAAAACAAAAACCCTTATTATTTTTATATGGGGATAAATATCCGGTTTTAAATTGCCCCTGATTTATTTTAATCTTAGCTACAACTAAGTGTGAGGCTAAATTAAAATAAATCACTTTCCCCAAATATCAAGTTTCTTTCTATACAAGATTCATCTGTATTAGAATCAATACAATGTAATACATCACAATTACAATAAATACATGTTACATAAAGAAATAGAAGTATTAATTTTACAAAATTTACATACAATATTTTAAATACACTTTGAACTATTTGAAGTCACCAGCTACAACTAATTAATAGGAGTCTGAAATGGTTTCAACAGTTCTTTGGAATATTTTCCAATTTCTTCTCTAGTGTCTATTTCTCTTAGCTCATATGTAGAATCATTAAAATTTTTAAATATTTCATAGGGACCTTTATACAATAGGTTCATCCTATGATATTGTTTCTTTAAAGCATTGGATAGTGAAATATCCCTTATGAGAACTTTGTCTCCAACTTTGGGATTCCACTTCCTTTTATGTCTTTTAACCTTATTGTTGCGCTTTTCTGCGCGACATTCTAACCTTTCAATAACTCTTTTACATATTTCCTCGGATGTCTCCGGGATTTGATTTTTATCAATGATAGGTAATGGTAAATTAGCAATTAACCTGTCAGGTTGTTTACCTGTCATTAGGAATATGGGTGCTTCCCCAGTATTGACATTAATTGAATGATTCATAACATTCTCTATAACACTGATATGTTTAAACCAGTCAGAATGTTTATGATGGGTCAAAACTCTTAACTTGTAGTAATTTCCCTATTAACTCTCTCACAGGGATTACTTTTTGGGTGATATTTACTACAATGGTACAATTTAATTCCTATCGCAGTAAGTTTATCTTTAAACTTAGGACTTGAGAACACTGAAGCATTATCACTAAGTAGTGCATCAATAGGTCCATAATTAGGTAAATAATCTCTCACAATTTTACCTAGGCAAGCTCTGCTATTTACACTTCTTAATGGATATATTTTTACAAATTTGGAGAATACATCAGATAATACAAGAATATGCTTGTAACCAAATTGTGTAGTAGGCATTTCTCCATGAGTATCCATTACTACTAAGCTATTTACTTTGTTCCTTAATATGTTTTGTGGAACTATATCATATTTCACGTTCATACATTTGGCTTTTTGACAAGTTATGCATGAAGAAGTAACTTTCTCAACTTTTTATCTAAATGTTTAACATAAAAAAATTCACTTATGTTGAGAGCTAATTTTTCACAACCTGCATGATTTAAGCCGACATGAAAAGTTCTAAATAGTGGAACTTCCATATTATTAGGAATTATAACTTTCCATTTTTCACATTTCTCCCATGTAATTTGTAAAGAATGTCATCCTTTATACCGATTTTCTTATTACAATCAATTCCATTTTTGTCATCATTATTTATATCTCTCGCACTATACTTCAATCGTTGTAACTCTATATCAGATTTTTGATGCTCAACAATGTTTTTCATCAACAATGAAAATCCTTTGTCTCTATACAGTTTTACATTAAACATTACTACTTCGTGTTTAGGAGTATGTACAGTTTCAGGTATTTTCCCAACACTTTTCAATCTAGACAGGAGGTCAGCAAACACATTCTGTTCTCCTTCTATGTGTTTTATTTCAATATCATAGGAAATTATTTCCATGATCATCCTACTCAGTTTATTATTGGATAATCTACATTTACTTATAAAACTTAGTGAAATGTGGTCACTATGAACAATAACTTTGTTTTTATAAACATAAATTCTAAATTTATTATGTAAAAATGCTGTATAGGGCCGAACTTTGGGGTCTAGTTCTATCTGCCAAAATGAAGAAGTTAAATCAATAGAACTAATAAATCTACCTGTTTTCATATTTGCTATAGATGCTTCAATTGTCTCGGGCCTATAATTATCCCGGACAGTGAAAGAATTTGTCCTACGACTGTCTAAACACAGGCGAATTTTGCCATTAGGTTTTAACACCCAGCAAATATGGTTGGCGTAAGGAGAATCAGATTTCTGTATTATTCCTTGCATTAACATGTCATCTATCATTTGATCTGCCTGCTCTCTGATAGCAATAGGGATGGGTCTACTTTTAATATTTATAGGTGGATGTTCCATCACTTTAAAGGAATATTTAAAACAGTTGCACAATCCCGGTTTCGAAGAAAAGAACTCTTATTTTTCATTAAGATGTCATACAACATGCCTTTCTGTTCATTGTTTATGCCATGAGTGTCTTTAACTTTTTCCTTTATCATTTCACAGATGTCTTTTTCAAGTTCGTCACTCACACAATATAATAGAGGAATTTCATCATACTCAGTATTGCAAGAGACACATTCTAAATCACAACATTTACATGCGACATAATCGTCAGCACAACCATTTTCATTATTAAGGCTTTCTTCGCCCTCGACACTTTTGTCGGAAGTACAATTAACTGCAATATTATCTTGCATTTGGCATCCACGGCCATTCACCAATTCCCTCTCCTCATGAACAACAATATTCTCTATAAAAATGTGTTCTTCAGCAATGTCACTCTCCTTCTTACTTAGATTCTTATTCTCCTCATATTCATTATCAAATGGGATGACGACTCTCACATTATCTTCATTATACAAGGAAATATTCTTACACTCAAAATTTATTATGGCATTATATTGCTCCAACAGGTCGCAGCCTATTAACATATCACAAGACAAGTATGGAGAAATTAAACATATTGCACTGAAGTAATATCCTCCGATACGTAAATCTAGAAGGCACTGTAGCTTAATTGGCAGTTTCTTCTTGCCTATCGCAAGAGTACAATACACTCCACATATTCTTACAGTCATTATCTTATTCCCTTTGTTGACTAAGAAATTATAAAATTTCTGATCTATTGTTGTGTTTGAGCAGCCGCTATCCGCTATGCAAGTAACATCATTGTTAAAAATATTCACTTTAATTTTGGGTGGTCGTCCTATGACATTTAATTCTTTATTAGTAACAGGCATAGCATCCTGATTCTTAGAAACATTCAAATGATTATTCAATATTATGCTATCTCGCTCTCTTGAGGTACATAACTTACTATCTCCTCTCATATTTGCTGGTACAATTTCTAAATTTTGAAACCTATCAAAGCATCTATTTTGGACCCCTAAGTTCATAACGATTGAGGTACATTGCGGAGTCTTTAATGTACCTTCTGTGCGTTTAAAGCACGAGGTATCCTGTGATTTACTTCATGGTCATTTTCATTACTAGGTATATCTTGACTTTGGTTGTGAATAGTTACAGAGTCTATTCTATTTTGCTCTGTCCTATCACTAGTTTCATTAATTTGACAATTTTGTTGTCGTTGGAAATACCCTTTATTTTCATTACCATAGGTATTCCTTCTTCTTTTACCTCTACAGGGAGAAGTCCAATACCTATTTCTATTATCTCCTACTCTGTTAACATCCATATAATTAATTTGTCTTTCATTCCTATTTTCATTACGTTTGAACCATCCATTCTGGTTATTGTTACTATAATTATTAGTCATCCTATTTTTATTTGGGCTGTTTCTATTTTGAACAAATCTATTATTATTGTTGCCCTGTTTGAAATTTCTTTCTCTATTCTCATTATGATATTCATCACTTCTTTTAGTTACAAAATTACCTTTCTTATTATAGGGCTCTGCCCCTTCCCCAAATAAATTTCTTTTACTACATTTATCTACTTCTCTTTTATTCTCTAGTAGAGCTAACAACTCTAACATTTCAGATACATTTGTGGTCTGGCTACTATCAAATGATATCTAATCTCATCTGGGAAGTGATGCGATAACATAGAAATTAAAGTTTTCTCATCTATTGGAGGCTGTAACAATGATGCCATTTTTGCCTTCTCCAAGAAATAATTAAGATAACCTTGTTTACCGTTGTTGGAGAATTTTCCACTAGTTAGGTCTAACCTTAGTTTGTTTTGTCTTTCTGGTCCCCAGTAGTAACCTAAGAAAGCATTTTTAAATGTTTGATAAGTCATTGAATCATGGCAAGCTATCTTAAACCAAGACTCTGCATTGTCTTTTAAACTTTTTCTTATGAAGAACATTCTGAACTTGTCTTCTATTCCTTTGATTTTCGAAGTATTCTTCAATTTCCCTAATGAAATCAGTAGGGCTTTGGCCTTCAGTATCACCAAAATTAGGTAAGTTAATTTCCCCTAAAAGATTAGCAGGAATTTTACATACATTTTTACTACTACTACTAGAAGGAGGATCATTATTAACATTACTAGAATGTCCTGACATAACCTCAATCTCCTTTTCACTATTTTTTGACACATATTTATTTTCAAGTTCAACAATCTTAGTTATCCATCCTTCAACTTGTTCTTTTATAATAATTACTATCTTCATTTGTTATCTTTGATTGAAGTTCTTCATTACCTAAGATAACACTTTCTTCGGAATTTTTAGTCTATCTTCGACTTTAGTTCCTAATTCTTCGATTTTATCTTGGCAACTTTGCCTTACCTCAATCAAAGATATTTCTATTTGATTATGTGTTTCATCAATCTTTTCATTACATTTTTCTACCTCATTTTTACAAATATCTATTTTATTTTCACAGTCTTTAGCTACATTTACTATTCTCTTTTCCAGTTTAGAATTGTTTTGTTTGCATTCTAACCTAATGCTTTCTAATTTTTGATCTAGTTTCAAGTTATTTTCTTTAATTTCTTTACTGAGATTTGAATTGTCTTTCCTAATTTCTTTTAATTCATCACTGTTCTTTTCTAATTTATTGCTAAGATTAGTTACATTAGCTTCTAATTTACTACTGAGAATTGAATTGTCATTCCTAATTTCTTTTAATTCTGCACTATTCTTCTCTAATTTATTTATTAATAATGCTACCCAAGGAGGTGTATCATTAGTTTCATTATTTTCATTGTTACACAAAATTAAATTTTCTTGGCCTTCACTAATTTGTTCGTTTTCAATATTAACAGTTTTACAAGTTATATTTTCGTTATTGGCCATTGTTGGGTATTTTAATATTTTCTTATTTCTTAAAAGCATTAATTGTTATTATCACTAATTCACTTTTCACATATAAATTTTAACTGTACTCACTTTTGAAGAGTTTTATTACTTTCCTCATTCTCGTGGTCCTTGGTTCGATTCAGGTTTACATGTCCCTGGTTCGATTCCCATTCGAGCCCTCGTTGATGCGCCATTTAAAGTTGTATTTAATTTTATGCCCCTCGTTGTGGAGACATTTAAAGTTGGGTTTCTCGGTGAGATATCCGAAGTTGAAGATTTGTGATATAACTTAAATCACTTTAAATCTGCCACGGCACTAATAACTCTCTTCAGGGGAATGAGGAAAAGTTTCTTACACAAATAACAACACTTTATTAACAGTTTGAACGATAAGTTAGTTTATTTAAAACTTTCACTTTGGTCAAGATGAATCTTGTAATTTAAAAGTTCCAAAAGATTCCGGCTTAGGTTGATATTTTTCACTTCTAGAAGATTACCATTTTATGTATTTAATGGATGACGAATGCTAACGGTCAATCCAGTCATTATTATTCATTATTTTCACTTAGAAACTTTTTTTCACCAAGACGGATGACTATTATATCACTATATAATCTTTCATACTTTTAACACTATTTCTTTCAACCAACATCAATAAAATAAACCATTATTTCCTTATTCTTTAAGGAGCAGTCGCTGAACATGACCGACCATCTTCAAGTATTGTAGCCATCTTTTTATTATGTAATAACCTCTAGGTTCTGATTGGTCCAACAGAAAAGGAAGGAGTATTTTCAAGCTAACTTCTATCCTCTTCGTCCAATCCCATTTATTTCTTTATAAAAATTATCAATTTGAATATTTGAAGTATTTTACATACTGCATCAGTTATAAAAACATCTAACTGTATTAACAGTTTATATTGACCAGTTATTTTTTTTTATATACTTATAAAAAAATTTGAATTCTATAAATCAATCTTATGACCATTCTTCATATAAATAAATATAATTATAAACAAAACAAAAACCCTTATTATTTTTATATGGGGATAAATATCCGGGTTTTACTATCTTCATGAAGACTGAATTTGCCTATTGTTGGTTTGAATATCTCTTCCCGCCCCACTTTTGCATTAAAATCTCCTAAGACAATTTTCATATGATATCGTGAAAAGCTATCAAATAAGCATTCTAATTCTTCATAGAACTCATCCTTGATCTTGTCATCTTTATCTTCTGTGGGGGCATGTACATTTACAATTATAAAATCATGTCGTTTACCCTTTAGAATTATGTATGATATCCTATCACTAACAAATTTAATATCTCGGATAGCGGATAGGATCCTCCTTCTGACTAAAAAACCCGTTCCAAATGCAGGTCTTTCTGCACCCCCATAGTATAATGCAAAGCTTCCTGATTCCTGACTACCTTCTCCTGGCCACCTAACTTCCTGTAAAGCAACTATATCCAAGGGCGATTTATCTAATTCCCGCATTAATATCTCTAGTGCCCCGCTATTGTATAAAGTCCTAACATTCCATGTTCCTAGGAACATGTCCCTGTGTTTGAGCCTTTGGTATGGGTTCCCTGAAGTAGTCCCCGCCCGGAGAACCGAATGGGGGACTATTTGACCTCCGGAAAATTTTACCCCAGATGAACCCATGTCCGCATTTCTTGACGGTTATATTTTTATGGTGAAAGATCGTCACTCTTTCGCCCAAGGTACTTTTTTCGTCTGGCTTATCACCTTCGACCAGTCCGGCATGGGTAACCCTATCGGCAGCAATGCTACCGCCGGCATAGCTCTCAGGATCATTTAAGCACGCAAGCCACTCCACCACGACAAGGTAAAGATACCATGGAGGGGAAGGGAATGAGACATTCCCTTCATTCTGTTGACTGACCAAACTGACCCTCTGCATTCAATAATCAAAAAGTAATGTTTCACGTTACAGAGTTGGTTAGTATTATAAATTCATATCCAACCATAATTCATGTTTACAAGTCCACTAATATCTGTATTCTTAAGAAGGGTTCTAATTAAATATTTTTTCCCCATACTTAATTCATCTGTTTCAATGGGTTTTTCATTTTTTTTTCTGGCTACATGACTAATTGTTAAACAAGGGGAGTGAGTTCTAATACACATGATTTTTGCAAAGGATTCTTTAACATATTACACAACTTTGTTATACAACTTATCCAAAGAACACACTTTTTTCAAATTTTTCTCATCTGAAATATTTGATCAAAACAGTGGACACAAGAGATGAACATACTATCCCTATACCATCAAAGCAGGTACGATATACCTAAGAATAAATTTTACATTTGGAACTCTCATATGAAAATACAATAGGAAGTAACATTATGAGGTTCTACTTAATAAATAATTTTTTTTAAGTAGAATCTCATAAAAAATTAAGATTTAATGAAAAATTAAGATTATTTCTCAATTCTATTAATGAATGAGTCACTTCTTATCTTAAATCATAGTTTATTCTTTCTTAAACACAGGACTGCAGTTTTCAAGAGGACATCCCTCTCATTTTCAACAATATTATGACTTATTCCTCAATATTCGGCTATCTTAACTCTATGACCCTTCTGCGAAATCTTAATAGAAAAATGGTGCCGAGAAAGCTATAGATCTATGATCCCATAAACTAGAGTAATGAAACTGTTTAGTTGCATACAAATGAAACTATCAGAATTATTTATATTTCTTGCACATTGTTGAAAAATAGTATAATGCAATGTACAAAGAAATATAAACATTTTACAGTAATAAGCTACATCAACTGTAGTTGGTCCTGGTGGGCTAATAAAACCTTTGATTCTGAAGTCCACAGGTTCAAACATAGAGTTACACATATTATCACTTAAAACCTAATCAAACAAAGATTTATAAGTTATTGATTGTGTTTCGATAGGTAAGCTATCATTATCAAGGCTGAATATTGAATAAATGGTCAGAGTCAGATATTCAGGGTTTGAGTCCCAATTCGAGCATTAATATTTCTATTTATATATTAAATTTGGGAATTTTTAACATTATGAGGTTCAATTAATAAGAATTAAATGAATCGTTATTTCTTCTTACCTCATACTTCTATGTTTTTTTAAACAACACAGCATTGCAGTATCGGCGACCCATTGTCGTCATCGTCAGCTGTTTTCATGACTGTTTCCACGAGTAAGAAGAAATCACGATTCATTTAATTCTTATTAATATTTCTTTCTAAACTAAAACTATGTCCAATTCTGGTGTGTTAATTTAAAATGTAACATCGAAATATGAAGCTTTACCGCTTAAAAGTAATATATAAATTCTCAATACAAATACTTTGAAGAGAAGTCGTCAGATGGCATTGTTGGTAGTGATGGCTATCAGCCTTCGGATGAAAGAAAATTGTATAAGTGGAAAGAATTGTTGGCGCTTGGATGGTGTAATTGGTATCATACTGATGCAAAGAGTCAGAGATCTGGGGTTCAAGCCCCAGTTTGAGCGTTAATTTTTCTTTCTAAAATAAAACTACAATACATTTTGTAAAGTGTCAATTTAAAATATAACATAAAAAAAGCAAGCTATACAATTTTTGCTTGATTTTCTTCATTCAATATTTAGTCTTGATAAAGATAGCTTAGCTATAGAAACACGTCAACTTTTAAATTTTTGTTTGGTGATTGGGTTTTAACTGATAATATGTGTAACAATTATCATAAGTAATGCCGTGAGTGATTTCCAAATTATCGATAAATTCACAACTCACGAAGGAATTTGATGTCCTATGATGGAAATATGCCAATTATATTTTTCTGCAAGGTCATTTCCTGGAAAATAATTCGTTTAAGAAAATGCAAACGGTGGTTTATTTTTTTTGTGGTATAATCAATTGTTACACAAATGTTTTTATATTATCCCTCACATGCGCTTTCTGTCGACATTCATGCACAATCTGGTAGCCGTATTTCTTAGGGTATTAGTCACTGCAAAATAATGCTATGGCCCATTCAGAATGTTAAAAAGGAGGTGTTTTCTTTATTATGATAAACTTAAGTTGGTAAATTTTAGGCGAAACACGACTGTGATTGGTTGTAAATAAAAAATCATTGAAATGTGATTGGTCATTGACTCCCATTTGGGGCATGAGTTAAATAGTCAAGAAGATCCTGCATATTAATATAGTTGGGGTTGATTTATTTTCTCAGGGCATGAAACTATGATCTGGCTTTCTTTGGAGATAAAGTAAAACCACAGTTTCCAAGATGTAGATCAACAACAAGTAAAAATCCTCAAGCATGAAATAAGAAGCCTCTGAGCAAAATTTATTGCCCTTTCACATTCAGATATGAATTTTATGCTAATAACGTAAATTGTTAAAGAGTGTCATTAAATAAAATTCTACCGATCTACATCAAATTTATATCCTATTTTCTATGGAAACTGAATAAAAACATTTCTCTTAATGTTAATATTATTCATTTTTAAACATCTTAATGATGGACAAATTATATTTGAAAAGAAAAATATATGCCTAGACTGGGGTTTGAACCCAGGACCATTGACTTTCTATGTCAATGCTCTTCCATCTGAGCCACCTAGGCCTCCAATCTAAACGCATATTTTTCTTTTACACATAGTTAATTCCCTAACCCCAAATGCTACGAGCCGTTGCTACGATTTTTGCAAATGGCAGCCTCTTTATTAAGAAGACTTTTTATTGGGAATTTAAACATTACTTATAAAGCCAGTAGTGCTTTTTTCAATGTTAATATTATTCGTTTTTAAACATCTTAATGATGGACAAATTATATTTCTCTTAAGTTCCTAAAATCCAGAGCACATGAAACAAATTGTTATAAAAATATACAAGTTTTACGTGGTTAAAAGCACAGATGAAAAAAATTTTTTCATGTAACGTTTTGAATAACCAATTATTTTATAACAGTTATTTTAACCCTCTGCATGCCACTGGTAAAATCTCTTCTCTTAGACTTTTAATTGCATCCGCCGATGTGATCGGCTTTGCAAATAGTATAGTCTGGCAGGTAATGGACAGGAGCATCAGAGCCGATATAATCAGCTCATGGCACCTAGAGGGTTAAACTGAAAAGATGCACACCAGAATAACTTTTGTTTATGAAAGGTAAAAAGCAACAGATCACGAGTGAAAGCAAATCAAATTATATATTATTTTGTATCTACAACATGCACGTTCAGTTAACAAATGTGTTAACTCAGTGTATCCCTGAATTTACTGATTTTAGAGAAATCTGTGTTAACAAAAGAATCTCATGCACAATGAATACGAGTTAAGGTCTCAATTCCATGACCTGTTAAGTCTGTTAGGAAAACTATAATGAATGAAATATTCACCCGTCCCAGCCTAGGAGTCGGTACCTGTCCAAGTCGACGTCATTTTTATGTGAAACAAAAACACAAATTAAACAATTAAACTAATATTTCGTGATTTTTGTTTAATATTTTGTGATTTTAAAACTAAAGAGGCCACATAAAATCATTTAATGATTTCAATCACTTAATAAAATAATCAACAATGTAAAATATTTTGTTATCAATATAACTGGTGGTATATAACTCAATTTTTATTCAACAAATATTGAATAAAACTAAAACAAAATAAAACATAGTTTTACCATTTACTCTTGGTACAGTAACCTATCTAATTTTTAAGTTCACATATAATTTTATTGTACAAATTACAACCATATTAGCACTAAACTAAAATTGATTATTTAATTTAATATAATCAATTTGGGAATTTAACATTATGAGGTTTAATTAATAAGAATCAAATGAATCATGAATACTTCTTACCTCATACATCTATGTTTTTTTAAACACAGCACTGCAGTATCGGAGAACAATCTTCTCCATCGTCAGCTGTTTTTACGACTATCAATTTTCTCTTTAGCCGGTAATTATCCAAACTGCCATCTGGTGTATTTTTGAAAGTAATTTTCTAAACTGCCATCTGGTGTATTTTTGAAGAACACCATATGGCAGTTTAGAAAATTACTCCTCCAAAAGTATACCAGATGGCAGTTTGGATAATTACCGGCAAAAGAAAAATTGACGGTCGTAAAAACAGCTGACGATGGAGAAGATTGTTCTCCGATACTGCAGTGCTGTGTTTAAAAAAAACAGATGTATGAGGTAAGAAGAATTCACGATTCATTTAATTCTTATTGATTATTTAATTTCAGGAACATATCATGACTTATTTTAAAATCATTAGGAAATAACATTATGAGGTTTAATTTAATAATTGAGTTTGTATTTTTTAAACATATGAGGTATAAATTAAAAAAAAAATACAAACTCAATTATTTCATGATCTGTTCATTTTTAGAAAGAATGCTATAAAAAAGAGCACATTTTTGCTCAAATCCTTGCTTTACAATTAAAAGACAATGCTATAAGAAATTAAATGAATTAAGAAACATTTATGCTGACATATTGATGGTCTAGAACTACACTATTCTAACAAGGAATCTGTCAACCATTGCATACCAAAACCTACCTTGAAATTTCTCCCAAAGAAGCATTGTGATGTACCAAGACCGTGTCCAAAAAATTATGTGTCTTTTTAACTGCAAAGTCATTAAAATCCAAAGCCAAATATCTCATTAAAACTACAGGGAAGCAATACAACTCCTCACTGGATGCATTGAATAACCCTCATTACCTGCTGTCTGCACTGCATCTGCCTCACTTCCCTCTGCTCTTAAGGCTCAAATCTATGAATGCATTAGACCGTAAAAGTCGTTCTCTGCTGAGAAAGTTGCATCCAAATACGTTTTTGCATATTCAAAAATCTGTTCATGCGATAATAATTGTTGAAATTCCTAAGCTACCTGGCGAGGTGACTTAGCAGAGAAACGAATCGTGAGTAACCCAATGGAAACCGATGTAGTCTGAAACCTTGCCGTGTACCTTGCTGCTTTATCCAAGATGTCGGACCTTGAAGACTTCGATCATGTTTTCGGTATATGCGGAGAAGAGGAATTTGATAGAGTCTACCAAAGAATTCAACTGGAAGAACAGGAGAATCGGCATAATATTGCACGATGCAGACATCATCGTATACGGTATTATTTGTGGGATGCAAGCATAAATGCATTCCTCTAGCAGACAAAAATAACGGAAGTGGTTTTATCGCTGAGAATTCTGGGTAATTTCTTGCCAATATTACGAAAATGACGACTTTCATGTATGACCAGTTAGTGGGTCGTTAATTCAATCTTTGCACTTGCTCACGGAAAGTCAGCTCACCGGTGATTGGAAGTAATTTGAGTAGAGACAAATGTATTTTATGCGGCCCTAAGTCATGCAAGGAGTCCATCTGCTATGCACAGTGGTTTGCCATTACTGGATTCTTGCTTTGATTTCCGTGTCTTACAGTTAAAAAGGCAGATAATTTTTTGGACACAGCCTTGGTACATCACAATGCTTCTATGGGAGAAATTTCAAGGTAGGTATAGGCAGGCAATGGTTGACAGTTTCCTTGTAACACAACTTTTTAGAATTCTATGAGGTGAATGTCCTATATCCATGGGTACTGTGAGAATAAAGATGTTACGTGACATTTTGATTATGGCCATTAGTAATCAAGATATTAAATTCCTAAGAATTAAATGAATCGTGATTCCTTCTTACCTCATACTTCTATGTTTTTTAAACACAGCACTGCAGCATCAGCGACCCATATTGTCACCATCATCAGCTGTTTTCACGACTGTCAATTTTTTCTTTTGTCGGTGATTATCCAAACTGCCATCTGGTGTTCTTTTGAAGGAAATATTTTCTAAACTGCCATCTGGTGTTCTTTTGAATGAATAATTTTCTAAACTGCCATCTGTTGTATTTTTGAAGAACTTTGTAATCAACCTCGGTTCGTCTGGAATCTCAAAGTTCATGGTTCTAGTATGGTTTTTTTGAATATATATTTTTTCCCAAACTGTTAAATCCAAAGGTTTGAATAGATGTTACAAAAGTTTTGCTTCTTTTTCAATTTATGATGCTCTAATAAACTATGTGCTGCTATAGCTGATTTTTCAATTTCTCCATTCTTTATGTTTCTGAAGTGTTCTTTTTTACGAGTTTCCAAATTCCTTTTTGTTTTTCCTATATATATCCTGTTGCAATCTTTGCAATCAATTCGATAAATTCCAGATTTTTTGTTGTCTGGGGCCTTAACTTTATTATTAGTTAACAGAAGATTACCCAGGCTGAATTTGTTAATTGGAGCCAATGTTATATTAAATTTTCTGAAATTTTTTTGAAACTTATTATGAACTTCAGGATGGTAAGTAAATTTCTTGAATTTTACATCTTTCTTGGAATCATGTTGTAGGGTGGTGTATTCCTGTAACCTTTTCTGTTGTTTAAATTTCTTTAATTTATTCTTTATTATGTCTTCATCAAAACCATTTATTTTAGTAAACATGTACAATATGTTATATTTGAAGAGAAAAATTTTCGCCTAGACCGGGACTCGAACCCGGGACCCTTGGCTTTCCGGGCCAAGTGCTCTACCAACTGAGCTACCGAGGCGAGTTACGATCTAGACGAAAATTTTTCTCTTCAAATATAATTTATCCTTCTATGAGAAGTGTTAAATTAATAATAAAAATCGTCAATGTACAATATGATTATATTCCTTATCAAAATCTTCTACATTAAGTGGATATATTTAATATATAAATATATTAAATTCCTGTTTTATTCTCACACTGTCCTCATAGCAAGAATTATAAAAAATGAACTTAGAAAAAAAAAAAAGGTTCTAGACTATCAATATACAAAAACAAACACTTTATAAGCACTGTAACAATACACAGGTCATTGTTAGGGATCAAATTGTTGACACCATGAAATATTCAAAGTTGCCAGTCTCTAATATGCTTAAGGAGTGATAAAAAAATTTGCCTGTATTTCATAAAACTATGTCTATTTAAAGAAATTTTAATATGCACTTGCCTGGTTTCAGTTAGCCATTGATGGAAAGCATTTGCATGCTTTGCAAATTCTTTTCTAAGTTTATCATTCTCTTCTTGTCTTTGTGCTTCCTTTGCCAATTCTATGTCACGTTCCTGAAATTTGTAAATTTGTTTATTAATTAAACTTTAAGATATGGGACATTTAAATAAATCATGCTAATGAAGTTCACTATTGGATGGCTATTATCAAGTGGTGTTGGCATTATTAGTCATTTAATACTAGTAAATTTTGTGTATTAATAAGAAATTTAAAAAATGCATAATTAGAATTTTCACACTTTGTTTAATACTTGAATTTAATCAGAAACAATCCATCCTATTTTACATTTTTAAATGTGTTATTGAGGCAAATTTTATTAAAAATAAAATCCTTTTATTAAGCAAGAAATATATATATTTTTAAATTTAGAGGGGAACTTAAGTTTGTCTAATATGCAAGTATTAGTTTTCTTCAAGTTTCTTCTAATTATATTAAATTAATGTTGGGAAGTAACCATTATGAGATATAATCATTAAAATTCATCGGAGAACATTTTGTATAAACAACTCACTCATAGGATTCATGCTTCCATGATACCGCGGTTTCAAACACAGTTGTATTCAGCCTCAGCCATAACTCCGAAGAATTAGGTCAGTCAGAGTTATGGCTGAGGATGAACACGACTGTGTTTGAAACCACGGTATCATGGAAGCATGAATCCTATGAGGTGAGTTGTTACACAAAATGTTCTCTGATGAATTTCTTCTAATTAATTAATTAACCCTTTTTTTGCATGAACCAGTATTTAAACCTAAGATCTCTAGTTTTACATACTTAGGCCCAGTTTCACCAACAGAGGTAACTGTATTATATTAATGTTGGGAAGTAAACATTATGAGGTATAATCATTAAAATTCATCGGAGAACATATTGTTTAAACAACTCACCTAATAGGATTCACGCTTCCATGATATCGCGATTTCAAACATAGTCATGACTATGTTTGAAATCGCGATATCATGGAAGCATGAATCCTATGAGGTGAGTTGTTTAAACAATATGTTCTCCGATGAATTTTAGAGGTAACTGTATTATGCCAGGTTTCCCCACATACAATACACAGCTTAAACTGGCGTAATATAGTTACCTCTGTTGGTGAAACCTACCCTTACACATTAACTACTTGTGTTACTCAGGCTCCTTTTTCAAACACAAATTTTCTCTCTCTTATATTCCGCTTGCTCATAATAGTGAACCAGCGTTCACAATGCAATTAAGTTGCTTTTAATTCAATAAAACATTATTATGGAATTATTAATACTTCTATTATAGCTATAAAGCTATTATTTGACAATTTTTTCTCTTAAAAAATAATTTATTGATCAAACTGAATATATAAATTTACATATAATCAAATAATTACCTTGATAATCTTTTGAAGATTTCTCCAGGTATCTTCTAAAGCTTCCATAGTGAACCAAGTGTAAGGATTAGGGCCTACATTGAAACTCTTGATTTGCTGATCAAGAGCTGCCAGAGCTTCAAAATCAGCCTGAGCAGATGACAGTGAGGCCTGGAATTGGGCATGTGCTTCCCGAAGAGCACGGATCTCTTCAATAGAATTACATCTAACTGGATCTGTCAGATCTTCTTCTGCATTTTCAAACCAAGAATTGAATGCTGAGGCTTTCTTTGCAAATGTTAGATATAGCTCTTCTATCTGACGGAATTGTTCCTGCATTCGCAGCAGGCGCTGCTTGCGTGCATCAGAATCTGCCAATAATTTCTGCCACCTGCAAATTTCACAATTGTAAAAAAATTAATTATGGTTGTCGATGCAAATGCAGGACCTAATCCACAAAATTAATTTAATTTAGATAACACAGTACAAATGGCAAACTGCTATTAATAAAATGGAAGATAATCAATAAAAAAAACACTATAACTCAAATAGCATTTCAGTTTGAACCAAACTCAGAAAATAAATCATATTTGAAGAGAAAAATTATATGCTCAGACCGGAACTTGAACCCGGGACCCTTGGTTCTCTGGACCACCTGACCTATCTGAGAAGTACCGATCTAAACGCAAATTTTTCTCTATATACATTGTAATTCCCACCCACCAAATGCTATGAAGCCTTTGGTGGGTGGGAATTACAACATATATAGAGAAAAATTTTGCATTTAGATCGGTACTTGCTCAGGTAGCTCAGGTGGTAGAGCACTTGGTCTAGAGAACCAAGGGTCCTGGGTTCAAGTTCCGGTCTGAGCATATAATTTTTCTCTTCTTCAAATATGATTTATCCATCATTGAGATGTATGAAATTAATAATAAAAACATCAGAAAATAAACTTAATATTTAAAGGAAGTGACACTATGAGGTTTATTTTAATTAATAGAGAGTTAGAATTTTTATGATTTTTTTACAGATATGAGATGTCGTAAAAATTTTAACTCTCTATTAATTTAGAAAATAAAATTAATTAAATAAGGAATGTATTAAAAAAATCTTGAAGTAATCAGACTTTTAAAAAAATAACAATAGAAGTCAAACATAAAAACCACAAAAAAAGTACTAATCATATTCAGACTGATTACAGAACATCATTTATACACAACTAGTTTATATGAAACATGTACTCTACTACAATTCAAATGATACTAAAGTTTAACATAATCTTCATTGTCCAGTGTTAAATCACAATACATAATGAATGTGCTAACAACTTAACGAGACTGTATGGAAAGCCAGAGAGAATGGCCACTACTCATTCTAGCCACCAAAATTCCTCACAATGCTGGCTGGGTACTGAACCCAGGACTTTTGGCTTTCTATGCCAATGGTCTACTAACTGAACTAACTAAGCACTACTGGCTTTATAAAGTAATGTTTGAATTCTCAATAAAAGTCTTCTTAAAAAAGAAGTTGCCATTTGCGTGATCAAGCAAAGGTTCATAGCATTTGGCGCTTGGAAATTAACAATGTAAAAGAGAAAAATTTGTGTTTAGATTGGAGTGCTCAGGTAGTTCAGTTTTTAGAGCATTGGCACAGGAAGCCAAAGGTCTTGGGTTCAAACCCCAGTATGAGTGCATATTTTTCTAATCAATGGTAAAGAGAAAATTTTTTGCCTGAAACGGGAATCGAACCCCAAACCTTTAGCTTTTCGTGCTAATGCTCTGTCCACTGAGCTAATTCAGGCTTCATTCCCATCCAAGCATAAATCCATCCCTTACCTTGCTCTACTGGTCAAATGCAATGAATCATTCACAAATACACAATGAATTGCCATTGATTACAAAAATTTCATTGTGTTTATTAATTTACTTATTTCTATCATAGTGATAGCTTTAGTTATCAATATTAATTTAAGTATATTTTTCTCTTCAAATATGTCAGTTTGAGTTTTGTATTATGTAAAACTTGGATCAGATTTTGTTTATCTTCAATGTAAGAAATATGATAACAGCAGGTAAAGACTAGATTTACAATCCATGTTCAGTTAAAACTACCAGTTATGGATATATTTATGATGTTTTTATTATTAATTTAACATTTCTCAATGAAAGATAAATTAAATTTGAAGAGAAAAATTTTCGCCTAGACCGGGACTCGAACCCGGGACCCTTGGCTTTCCGGGCCAAGTGCTCTACCAACTGAGCTACCGAGGCGAGTTACGATCTAGACGCAAATTTTTCTCTTATATACGTTGTAATTCCCTATCGCCAAATGCTTTTGAAACCATTGTTTCTATCTTTGCAAATGGCGGCTTCTTAGTTAAGAAGACATTTATTGGAAATTTAACATTACTTTAAAAGCCAGTAAGGCCTCTAATGATGTTTTTATTATTAATTTAACATTTCTCAATGAAAGATAAATTAAATTTGAAGAGTCCCGGTCTAGGCGAAAATTTTTCTCTTCAAATTTAATTTATCTTTCATTGAGAAATGTTAAATTAATAATAAAAACATCATTAGAGGCCTTACTGGCTTTTAAAGTAATGTTAAATTTCCAATAAATGTCTTCTTAACTAAGAAGCCGCCATTTGCAAAGATAGAAACAATGGTTTCAAAAGCATTTGGCGATAGGGAATTACAACGTATATAAGAGAAAAATTTGCGTCTAGATCGTAACCTCGCCTCGGTAGCTCAGTTGGTAGAGCACTTGGCCCGGAAAGCCAAGGGTCCCGGGTTCGAGTCCCGGTCTAGGCGAAAATTTTTCTCTTCAAATTTAATTTATCTTTCATTGAGAAATGTTAAATTAATAATAAAAACATCATTAGAGGCCTTACTGGCTTTTAAAGTAATGTTAAATTTCCAATAAATGTCTTCTTAACTAAGAAGCCGCCATTTGCAAAGATAGAAACAATGGTTTCAAAAGCATTTGGCGATAGGGAATTACAACGTATATAAGAGAAAAATTTGCGTCTAGATCGTAACTCGCCTCGGTAGCTCAGTTGGTAGAGCACTTGGCCCG
Source organism: Diploptera punctata (assembly GCA_030220185.1). Classification (NCBI taxonomy): domain Eukaryota; kingdom Metazoa; phylum Arthropoda; class Insecta; order Blattodea; family Blaberidae; genus Diploptera; species Diploptera punctata. Next base: position 1,172,546 of record JASPKZ010000013.1, read on the forward strand.
GAAAGCCAAGGGTCCCGGGTTCGAGTCCCGGTCTAGGCGAAAATTTTTCTCTTCAAATTTAATGGATATATTTACCTGGCAATAACATCAGCATGCCTCTTGAGAATAGCTGGTGTTTGATCATGACTTGCAGTTACCAACTGATCCTTCAGTAATGTGATATTCTGAATACCTTCATGTTCAAATGCATGGAGACCTGTTAAAAAAAAAACATTATTTTGTTATTTCTGGTTACGCACTCATATGCTGCAGATATATTTATATTACACTGAAACTTGCAAATTATGACCCTCTGAGTTGAATAATCACCGTTACATCAATAAATAAGTTGGGTCTGCTTCATTTTACCTCATATTTCATTGTTTCTTGTAAAATGTGTTTCAAAGCATCTTTGCTCCTTCTTCAGTTGGAGTCTGTACCTACTGAAGAAGGAGCAAAGATGCTTTAAAACATGTCTTACAAGAATCAATGAAATATGAGGTAAGATGAAGCAGATCCAACTTATTTATTAAGTAGAACCTCATAATGTTACTTCCTATTATATTTTCAACTGTTACATCAATTTCGTATGTCAAGACAAATCATGCCTCTCAGTAGACAATTAGAATCTTTTATTTTTTTCCCGTTTAAACCATCCCCTATAGGGTTTCTTCCAAAATAAATAATTATTCAATTTATATTATTTAATTGATTGGAATTGAAGGATATTTAAGGGCTAAAAACTTCTTTGGAGAGAATTAAAACTCCACATGTTCAAAAACAGAGATTTACATAGCATAAAAGAATATCAAGCATGAAGAATGAAATCTCTGAGCACAATTGTTTAACCTTTTTTTACGTTCAGATTTTGTGACAATAATGACATTGATTGTTAAAAAACATTGGCTAGCAGATAATAGTAAAGGGAATTGTGTGTTCAGCACGACATAACTACTCAATCTCAGTCTCACTTTTTTAATCAGATTTCACTGTTTCTCAATTAAAATAGCTTTATCATGAGGGTGGATGGACCTCATTCTACACCCTTATACAAAGAAAAATTTCTATGGTTTAGTCAGAAATTAAACCTAAGAGCTGGTATGCTAGTCCGACACACTCCAAGTTGCTCATTTATCATAAGTAATGCCATGAGTGATTTCCAGATTATCGATAAATTCACGACTCATGAAGTGAGGAGTGAATTTATCTACAGAATTTGCAAATCAAGAGTGGCATTTGTTAGTACTATTTAATGAATAAAATTAAACTGTTTACTCACAAATCATTACTTAACTATAGTTATTTTAAAATATTTATATATTTAATGTAAACGGCGATGTTTCAAAACAAATGAGAAACGATTGATACGCTTCATTTGCTTCTTTTGTTCATCACTGCAACCAGATCATACTATTTATTGCCAAAGGATTGCAATATTGTAAGAATGCACCCTAGTGGAGAAATTTATAACCAACAATATAGGTATTAATTAATTTCTGATGTCCTATGATGTAAATATGTCAATTATATTTTTCTGCAATGTTATTTCCTGGAAAATAATTTGTTTAAGAAAGTGCAAACAGTGGTTTCTTTGCTACAAATGTTTTTATATTATTTCCTGCATTCGCTATCTGTTGACATTCATGCACAATATGTACAATCTGGTAGCCACATTTCTTAGAGAGTCAGTCACTGCAAAATAATGCTATGACCTATTCAGAATGTTAAAAAGGAGGAGCTTTCTTAATATGACTATTTAACTCATGCCCCAAATGGGAGTCACCTATAAGAAATACAGCTACCAGATTGTATGTATAGTGCATAGATGTCAACTCATAGTGCTTGCAGGAGTTAATATAAAAACATTTGTAGCAATTTATTATACCACCAAGAAACCACTGTTTGCACTTTCTTAAATGTATTTTTTCCCAGGTAATAATCCAGAAAAATATAATTGTCATATTTACATCATACGACATCAGAAATGAATTAATATACTGTTTGATGTGTTTCATTTTTTTCTCCACTAGAGAGCATTCTTACAATATTGCGTTCCTTTGGCAATAAATAGTATGATTTGGTTGCAGTGATAAACAAAAGAAGCAGATAAAGCGTACCTATCGTTTCTCATTTGTTTTCAAACATTGCCGTTTATATTAAATATACAAATATTTTAAAATAACTATAGTTAAATAATGATTTGTGAGTAAACAGCTTAACTTTATTCTTGTTTATTTTTTATTATTTCACTCACCTCATACTTCATAACTTCTTGCAGACCTAGGTTTCATCACAACATTTGTGACATTCTCAATGCTGTGTCACGTTCACAACTTGTGTATGAGGTGAGTGAAATAATAAAAAATAAACAATACTAAAAGGCCTCATAGTGTTAATTCCTATATACATAACTTAATTTTATTCGTTAAATAGTCCTAACAAATGCTACTCTTGATTTCCAAATTATCTAGATAAATTCACTCCTCACTTCGTGAATTTATCGATAATTTGGAAATCACTTGTGGCTTTACTTATGACTATTTAACTCATGCCCCAAATGGGAGTCAATGACCAATCACGTTTCAATGATTTCTGCTTTACAACCAATCAGAGTCGTGTTTCATGAAATATTTATCAGTGTTATAATTACCATATTAAAGAAAGCTCCTCCTTTTTAATATTCTGAACAGGTCTGACCATTATTTTGCAGTGACTGAGCCCGTGAGAAATACGGCTACCAGATTGTATATATAGTGCATGAATGTGAACACATGCCGCATGCGGGAGTTAATATAAAAACATTTGTAGCAATTGATTATACCATCAAAAAAAAAAAAAGAAACCACTCTTTGCACTTTCTTAAATGTATTTTTTCCCAGGTAATAATTCCAGAAAAATATAATTGTCATATTTACATCATACGACATCAGAAATTAATTAATATACAGTTTGATGTGTTTCATTTTTTTTTTCTCCACTAGCAAGCATTCTTACAATATTGCGTTCCTTTTGGCAATAAATAGTATGATCTGGTTGCAGTGATAAACAAAAGAAGCAGATGAAACGTACCTATCATTATATTATGAGGTACCTATCGTTTCTCATTTCTTTTCAAACATCGCCATTTACATTAAATATATAAATATTTTAAAATAACTACAATTAAATAATGATTTGTGAGTAAACAGCTTAATTTTATTCGTTAAATAGTCCTAACAAATGCCACTCTTGATTTCTAAATTCTCTAGATAAATTTGGAAATCACTCGTGGCATTACTTATGATAAACTTCAGTTGATAAATTCGAGGAGAAACACGGCTGTGAACTGGTTGTAAATCAAAGATCATTGAAATGTGATTGGTCACTGACTGCCATTTGGGGCATGAGTTAAATAGTCACCATAAATTTTATATTATGACTAGAAGTCACTTGGCTTAAAAGCTGGTTACTGGTTTCATATCCATATGTATAAATCACAGAGGTGAACCATCTTTCAGCCAGTGTAAGAATGACATGTAGTAAGTATGCCAGGTCCCCAACTGTTAAAGCTGATATTCTCAATCTGGAGCTGCTATTTATCATAGTTACCCAAATTATTTAAGAAACTGAGTGGACACCAATCCTATATACTGGCTGATATTCCCCAAATTTCTTCTCCCATGGGAATACCTTCAATTTAATTAAATATTAAAATATTAAATTATTAATGCCTCATAATGATACTTCCTATAAGTTTATACCTTGAACTATTTGGTCATAGTATGGTACCATTTAACATCACAAATGAATGTAAAAGTAGTTTTAAAACAAACCTGCATCAAATGTCTCTTGTTTTGTAAGTAGTGTTTGAACTGTGGAAAGATCTCGTCCAAATTCTTCAGAACGGACATGTGTTTCTTTGTCTGCAATCCATGATTCAACCACATCAGCCTTCCACATGAATTGTAGATATGCAGAATTATCCATAAGTTTAGCTTTCCTACGTGCGGCCAATGCTGCCAAGTGGTCCAGTTTATTCTGAAAATATTATAACATACAATAAAATTTAAATGAAATTACACAAACATACCCGAGTGACCTAGCCATCTTTAACTATAATTTTAAATTGCAAAGGCCTTTCGGACCATCACTCATCAACAGCATTTATTCAAGTACTGCTTGATGGCCTCCCAATATAAAATTTTAGTTCACTGGGCACTCAAATATGTTCGTACAATTTAACTTAAATAGTTATATCAACGGTGATCCAAAAGATTGTTAAAACTTTGAATGCAATAAAGTGTATGAACTGTAATATATTCATCAACCTGCCTTAATAATTTAACAATACACATATAAACCTATGTGTGTGTTTATTTTCCAATGTCACTCATGTTTGGGGTTTCACACTCAGCAGATAGATGGCATCATTTTCAATTTTTTTTTCTTCCCAAAAGTCTGATCGCTAGCATCAAAGCCATGGAAAGTAGGAAATGCTGTAGTAGGGGATTGGTTGTAGATGGGATGATAGTCCCAGGCATCTCCTGGGTAGTCATGAAGGCCCATCAAGGACCTTGAAAAAAAGTATGTAGCTAATATGAGCAAAAGTAAACCTGTAACATGTCTAATTAGCCAATAGTGGATTATGAAAAGTTTTCAAGAATATAAGAAGCCTTGGTCTTCAGAATCATGAAACAGAAAAACTGAGAGACTAAGGAACACAGGAATATGAGGTAAGCTGAGACATGAGAAACTACAAGATAGAATGAAAGAAAACAGGACAAGATAATTTGGTCATATGTAAGAATGGAGGATAATGGAATTCTAAAGAGAATTACATTAAAAATAGGTAGTAAAAGACCAATAAAACCTAGAACTAGATAGAGAGAATAGGTGAAACAAAACTTGGAAAGAAGAGAGGAAAAATGGATGCAAGTAGCTAATGAGAGGATATGGTAAAATCAAGAACACTGGAGGCATATATCTGAAACTCAACCCCCATATCTGGGGAATTGTGAAATGAGGCAGTAATTATTTTTTTTAATTTATGCACCATAGCAGCAGACCACATAATGTAGATTATGTGTATTTGTATTGTGTACAGAGAGAATTTTAGAAAGATTGTATGTTTAAGTGTTTGTGTGGTGAAATGTGTGAGGGATGATGAAGAGAAGGGTGCTCACAAATAGCCTACTCATTTTAATAAATGGTTAGAAATTCGTACAAAAGAACACCTTAAAAATATTAAAAATGGTGAAATAGAAAAATCGGTAATTGCAGCTCATAGTTTGCTAGAAAATCATAAAATCGGAAAAAGACACTAAACTTTTGAAACATTTGGAGAAACCTTTAGAATTAATAATTTGGGAAAAGATATACATTCAGAAGAATAAATATACAGCAATGAATTTTGATATCCCAGACAAGAATAATTAATCTTCAAGTTCATAAAATCTACACCAGACGGCAGTTCAGAAGAAGATGTTAACAACGAAATTTCAACAGCTGAAATTTGACTGAAGATGGAAGTAATACTATACTTTTGAAACCGGTTTCGTAAAGACACGCAACTTTGTGAGGTGAGATGTTAAAACATTTTCTCCAAATCATTTAATAATATAAATACCTCATAGTGTTTCCTCCCACTGTAAATTTAATTAAAAGCCTACTCATGTTGAAAAACATCAGGTGCCATCATGCTTAATATCCCCATCTGAAGATGAATTGCTATCAATAATACATCATGTCTTCTCAAAATACATAATGCAGAAGAAACTCTTAAGGGACATCAGGTCTTAACATCCTCATCAATGGATGAATCGCTATTAATAGTACCGCATGCCTTCTCAACATATGTACCGTGGAGAGGACTGAAATTTAATCTAGGCATCCAGTGCACAATCTAATGACTAAAAATTGTACACCACCTACTTTCCTAGCCTTAAGATTGAAGTTTTATAAATGAAATGCTTTTCAACCACTCCAGGCATGGAACCTGGACCACTACTCAGAAAGTAGACATGCTACCAACTGAGTTAGGAAGGGGGGCACACTTCAGATTGAATAGACTAAGGCTTTCATGGTTATCATTATATATTTCAAAGTAATGTTTCGTACCAGAGCCAGCAACAAACTACTAGAACGGAGAAGAATGAAAAGAGTGGAGAAGACATTGACTTCTATGGGATGACTACAATGATCAACCGCAACTGGACCAAAGAGAATCAGGAGCAGAGGTACATCATTACAAGACTAGCCATACACAGCTTCCACCACAAAATATGTAAGAACAAGATATTCCGTATTTCCAGTCTGGGGAAAATGATGATGATTAAGATATAATCGAAACATGTTCAAGAACAAATCAATATTAATATTGAGGTAAGATGATTAGACTAAAAATAATTTAATTAAGACATTCCATACCGGGAACAATGAATGTGTGTGTGAATTATGCAGGCAGAGATGCAACCAATATCATATCACTGAATGCCGTGAAAGAACAAAATCGATCTCCGATTATAGCAAAGAATAATACCCATTCGGGTGAACCTTTCACCTTCCGGCAACTGTTCTGCATCTGCTGACCTCAGCTCTTCATTCTGCTTCTCAACATTTCAGCACCTACTGTGGGTGAAATCTTAAGGAGATCTTCATCCTGTCTGCTCTCGAAGTGAACTGGTAGCTTGTGTGGTATATATAAGACACAGCTATGCCACACGAGCTGGTAGTTCATTTTGAGAGCAGATGGAATGAATGTCTCCTGAAGATGTCACCCATAGTAGATGATGAAATGTCGAGAAGCAGAACAAAGAGTTGAGGTCAGCAGATGGAGAACAGAAGCAAACTTGGATCAAGACAACACTGCAAGACATGGCCAAGAATCCCAAAAAGATACTTTATTACACTTCACATTACTGAAGTATGAAGTTATTTTTTGAATGAGTAAGGACTAAACAATACCCAAACAGGTAAGTGCTCTACATTTTCTGACTTTCTTTTTACAGTTGAGTGAAAACACAATCCTGGTTAAGAAAGCTCACTAGACTGAACATCAAACCCGTAGCTGCTGCTTAAGAAGCAGATTGAGGGTAAAATTTAATCAACATGGTATGTAGACTCCATATAAATAAGTTTGGTTTGTTTTGTAAGGAATAAAGCAGTACAGACTGCAAGATAGTTTTGAATTTTGTTGTGGAACTTACTTGTAGCTGCTGGCAACGTTGTGCAATGCTGTCAGAATGGTGATTACCATCTGCTATCAATTTCTCACCAGCACCACAGATCTCTGTGCAGCGATCACGATGAGCAGCAAAATCCATTTCAAATGCATCATGTTTCTTCAGAAGTCCTTGTACTGCTGCCATTGTGTCTCCATAGTCCTCTACAGATAGCAATTGCTGCTTCTCACTGAAATTGTATTTTTTAATTTATTTGTAACTGTTAACTAAATTTATGAGATGATAACTTCTGCTGAAAACAAAATTAATGCTCATAATTTTGATTTCCATACCTTCATGACATTTTTAAGTTAATACATTACCAAAACTTGAAATGCCTTATTCATTTTGAGAACTAAAAGTATGGTGCAACTTGTATTGGTGTATTTGGCTGGCTTCCTTTCTTCCTGCAAATTACTATTTTGTATATATTAGCTACATAAAAACACCAACAGAAAATGCATAGTAGTTTTGATGTTTCAATAAATATAATTTGACACAGTCTGTAATGGTCAAATTAAATGTATCTTTATTTAACTTTCACAGGGAAAGAACACTATGAGGTTTAATTTAAGAATTAAATTAATGTTTTTATTACCTCATATCCTTCTTCTATACTGCAGTTTCCGAGCTTATCTCCATCGTCAGTAGCCTCTGGTCCAGCGATAGAAGTAAGAAGGAAACCGCCAAGAAACGACATAACACCGGTCGACCAGAGGCTACTGACGATGGAGATAAGCTCCGAAACCGCAGTATAGAAGAAAAAGGATATGAGGTGAGGTAATAAAAACATTAATTTAATTCTTAAATGTATCTTACCTCTCCTCATATAAATCTTCTAAGTAGATCGCGATTTCGAGACCACAACTGTCTCATCTTCAGTACTTTCTTGGCGACTGATGTTAGGTCGATCGGAAGAAACTCTTCTTCTTCCCTCTGTTGGTGGACCGATGAACCTCTGGATCAGGTCCACCAACAGAGGGAAGAAGAAGAGTTCCTTCCGATTGACATAACATCAGTCGCCAAGAAAGTACTGAAGATGAGACAGTTGTGGTCTCGAAATCGCGATCTACTTAGAAGATTTATATGAGGAGAGGTAAGAAACATTTAATTTCACCATGAATTAAACCTCATAGTGATTAATTCCTATAAAAGTTAAATAAAAAAACAGTCTGTAATATGTTGTTGTTTTCAAATGCTGGGCCTTGGCAATGAAGCCATTAGCGTTCTTGCTCTCCAATATTTCTCTATGGTGGATCCAACAGGTAATACTTCACAGTCTGTAATATTTATGTCTTTAAAAACCATTGACCCATGACCAGGTTTGAACCACAATGCTCAGAACCAGAGGCGCAGTAAGTGTAAAAACCAATAAGTTAAAAAGGTCGGTGTCAGACTTTCCATCTGAATGCTGAAATGAAAGCTTAATGGGTGTTATAAAATCTTTCATTGGTCCTAGTGGACTAATGATTACTATTCTTGTCTCTGAGTCTGAGGTTCTGGGTACAAACTCAGCCAGGATAAATGAATTTTTTCAGAGTGTAAAAATTGTGGCATCTTTTAGAGTGGAAGTGAAACTGTGGGTCAATTTTGTGGATTTACAAAACATAAAAGGGAACTTGAAACCAGAAATCAGAGGTCTTTGGGCAAACTTTTAGCTCCTCTCCTCTCATGCTCACATTTATCCTAAGACGTTAAAGAATTTTCTTAAATAAAAAAAAATTAAAAACTAATAAAAATTTTCACTATTATGAGTGAGAGGCAATGTGATACTTTAGGCTATCTATTGAATCCAAAAGTTACCAACTGTACCATAATCTAAGACAAACAATAAATAGTTGGTCCACAGATTAGTTGCCAATGATAGTCCTTTGACAGTAATTAAAATGTTTGTGAAACTTACTACAGCCATAAAGGAGGAGATCTGAACATTTAAACACTTTGATGAGACCTTTCTCCTCTTCTATAAAAAATATAGTAATGAGAGAAACACAATACTTTAGCAAAGGACTGCAAGTAAGTTAGCTGTTTAGATCTGATATAAATCCAATGAAGATGTGATATCCCAACAGTGGATTATCACATACTTTCAAAAATGGTAAAAGCCTTGGAAAGGTTGAAATTAAGTGTAAATAATGCTGAAAAGAACAAGATTTACAAATACTGTATGGACACTCAACATTATCACACTTAATTGATGGTTTGCAAGAAATTCAGAAAATTATAGTAAAGTGATCCCACAACAGGCCTGGAGGCCCTTGGGGTAGTAGGAGGTTAAGGCTCTCACTTTTTCTAGACAATCAGCACTTTATGTCAGCCGGGTTGTCAGCCCTGCGTGACGGCCGCCTTTACCCCCAGAACAAGCGCCTGGTACTCATTTCAGTGAGAGGCTGAGTCGACCCCAGGGCCACCGTGCCGCCAGAGGGTTTGGGTCAGTTTAAAAATCCTGACCCCAATGGGACTTGAACCCTCGACCCTCCGGCTTGTAGCTCAGTGCCTTAACCACTATGCTACGGCGTGCCCCTTCAGAAAATTATAGAAGATAGAAACACAAATAGAGCATTTACAAGGTAGTGAGACCAGGTGAATGATACTTAGGAAAAATGTTGGGACTGGATCCCAGCCTTAAAAGAAGAATTGGATAGATGGACACCAATGGAAAATGATTTGTAGCTACGTAAATGTGTTTTGACGAAGATTATTATTAAGAATCAAATGAATCGTGAATTCTTCTTACCTCATACTTCTGTGTTTTTTTTTAACACAGCACCGCAGTATTGGCGGACAATCTTTACTGTCGTCAGCTGTTTTCAGAACTGTCAATTTTTTCTTTTGCCAGTAATTATCCAAACTGCCATGATAAACTTGTATCCAATTACATTGGTTCGCTAATCCAAAACATCTAAAATAAGAATGAAATTGAAGTAGTTTTGATTACCTGATCCAGGCCTCTTCCTCTTCAACCTTGGCAAGGAATTGTTGATATGTTAGAGATTCTTCCAGTTTTTGTCCACGCGTGGCTGCCATCTGTTTTAATTCAGCCCAGGCTTGATTCAGCAGTTTCAACCGCTACAAATATTAAACTAATTTTACTAAATTGATACATCAACTGTCAGTATAATAAATATTCCAGAGATTTTTTTTTGTTATACCGTAGAAATTTCTCTTTATATATAGGATCTATAACAGGGTCCACTCAGCCTGGTAAGAACTGAACGGCCACTTGATAAAAGAAGTAGCAAAATCCAATTACATAAACTGAATCTAAGGGACTCCATCATGCTAAATACATGACACCCCTATACTGTTAAGCTAATGACATAACCACATTGGCCACTCTCAGCTCTATCATACCATATATTTACAATAAACATTTCCAACTATCTTGCTCATTATCATACCTCCATTCTAATCTAACAAAAATCTTCTTCAATCCAATTTTCTGAATAAATTAAAGTCTAAAATATCTTTAGTATTTATTTAAAATTAATATTAATAAAATAATACAGTAAAACTTAGTTTTATTTTAGAAATAAAAATTATGTTGGAACCAGGAGTCGAACCCCGTAATTTTTCTTTCTAAAATAAAACTATATCCAATTCTGGGAAATTTTAACTTTAAATATAACATCTGTTCAATACAGAATGTGAATAATGCAGAAATCTGTCCAATTTGAACAAATTTATTTGTCCTGCTGAAGAGAATATAATTTTACGTTATTTACTTAGGATCAAGTGGAATCTAAACAACATGGAAACAGAAAGATATTTCTATGAAATTCCTGATAAATTTATCTCATAAAGAAGAATGAGAGAAACAAAATACTTTCCAGTAAATTATTGCATTAAAGTTATAATTAATGCTATTCTATAGGGAAAAATTAATAGAATTATATGATGAAATACTTAATGTTACTTTATCTTTGTAAAAATAAGGGTAAAGTACAGGCCTCAAGAGACCCTTGGGGTAGTAGCAGGTTAAGCCTTCCACCTTTCTAGACAATCAACACGAGATATCAGCCAGATTGTTAGCCCTGCTATATGGCTGCCTTAACTCCAGAACAAGCATCTGATAAATTAAATTTGAAGAGAAAAATTTTTTCGCCTAGACCGGGACTCGAACCTTTTCTCTTCAAATTTAATTTATCTTTCATTGAGAAATGTTAAATCAATAATAAAAACATCATTAGAAGCATCTGATACTCATTCCTCTTAAGAGGCTGAGTAGACCCCAGGAACATGGTGCCCCTATAAGGTTTAGGCTAATTTAAAAATCCTGACCCGATGGGACTGGACACCTTGACCTTCTGGCTTATAGCATATTGTCTTCACCAATTACACTATGACATGTCCCCACATGTCTTCATAATTATGTTAAAATATACACAAGAGATTTAAAATATTCTAAATGTTTCATAAATCATATTTGAATAAAAATTATACGCTCAGACCGGGACTTGAACCCAGGACCCTTGGTTCTCTAGTCCAAGTGCTCTATCACCTGAGCTACCTGAGCAAGTACCGATCTAAATGCAAATTCTCTATATACGTTGTAATTCCCGCCCACCAAATGCTATGAAGCCTTTGTTTCTATCTTTGCAAATGGCGGCTCCTTTATTAAGAAGACATATTTGGTAATTATACATTACATTATAAATGCCAGTACGGCTTTTTCCAATGTTTTTATTATTAATTTCATACATCTCAATGATGGATAAATCATATTTGAAGAGAAAAATTATACGCTCAGACCGGGACTTGAACCCGGGACCCTTGGTTCTCTAGACCAAGTGCTCTACCACCTGAGCTAGTACCGATCTAAATGCAAATTATTCTCTATATACGTTGTTTCATAAAAATTAGTATTGAATATTCTGGAGCAAGGGAGTAAAATACAGACTGTATTTGCATATGATGTTTTTATTATTAATTTAACATTTCTCAATGAAAGATAAATTAAATTTTTCTCTTCAAATTTAATGTATTTGCATATTTAAAGAAGTTCCACAAACCTGCTCAATTTCAGGAACTCCAAGATTCGAGACATCCATTAGTTTTTCAGCTGCTTCCTGCACGGCTTGTATGGCTGGCTCATGTGATGCAAGTTCTGTTTCCAATCGCTTGTGTTTCTTCTTCAAGTTTTGTACTCCTGTCAGGTCCCTACCATAGTCATCAGAACCCACCAGCAATTTCTTTTCTCTGTTGAAATACATTCAATCATATCTTAACATGTTTTCAGGAAAATATTTAAACTATATAATATACCAATGTTATATCAATTTCTTAAATGAATAAATAAACCTTAAGCTTCTTTATGTAATATGAAAGACAAATTATGATTATTCTAATGACCTAAACAATGATAATTCCTGATATTACAGATATCTAATAAGTACTGTGTTGTCCACATTTAACTTTGAACTATGTTGTAAATTTCAAAATATATAAACTTCTGTCAGTTAATTTTTATTTTAATAAACTTTTCCTATCGCAAAATAGTTATTCATACTATTGATAATAAAGGGATATTTTTCTCACAAGTTGATTACATTAAGACATGAGTAAAGGAAGTGACCTAAAGGATATGAGTAAAAAAGTGACTTAAAATAATGAGCGAAGTAGACAGACCACTTTACTCATTAATTACATACATTGTATTTATCCAAATATAGAGAGACTTTTTTTTTACTGAAATCTTAAATCCAAAAATTTTGATTCGACTTAAATTCACCAACTAGGAAATAAGCTTAGTCGAGGTCAATGTTTTTATATTGCATAGTAGGTTACATAATATTGGCAGGTGAGGTTAATATACTTATTTATATATTAAATTTGGGAATTTTTAACATTATGAGGTTCAATTCATAAGAATTAAATAAATCGTGATTATTTCTTACCTCATACTTCTATGTTTTTTAAACACAGCACTGCAATATCGGCGACTCCTTGTCACCATCGTCAGCTGTTTTCACGATTGTCAATTTTTTCTTTTGTTGATAATTATCCAAACTGCCATCTGATGTTCTTTTTAAAGTTTAGAAAATAATTCCTTAAAAAGAACATCAGATGGCAGTTTACATAATTATCAACAAAAGAAAAAATTGACAATCGTGAAAACAGCTGACGACAGTGAGGAGTCACCGATACTGCAGTGCTGTGTTTAAAGGAACATAGAAGTATGAGGTAAGAAATAATCACGATTTATTTAATTCTTATAATATACTTATGTTGTATAATATACAGTTGACTAACTTGATCCCTTGAAAGGGAACATGAGACTAGATGAAGGGAAGAATATGTCATTGAGACTAGATGAAGGGAAGAATATGTCATTGCTGAATTGAAAATAATTACAGAAATGATCCAACAATGATAAAATAATATACTGTTGAAATTGAATATAGGATAGTTGATAGCAAATAGAAAACGGGAAAGTCCCAGCAGTAAAAAGACTCTAGACAACGATATACATTAATTGTAATGGTAGTAGAAAAACTGAGTGGAGAATTTTCCTATGCATGGGAAATTAGTGCTACTAAAGTTAATTTCCATAAAAAATCATGATACTATGAGCTTGATTTCTACTGATTTGCAGAGTATTATGCTAATTTAAAATTCATGGTTATTAGGGAAGCACAATCTATGAACAACTGTACAGTAGGTCGAAAATGCTCTCTCTTCTAATATAATATTTGTAACTGGTGACAAATTAAGGACAAATTGAGAAACACTAATTCATCCCAAAAAACTTTTAGTGGACTAAAGGAGGAGAAGATATCATGAGATGGAATGATAAATATATACGAGAGAAAAAGAATTAAGGTTTTCCAATCACAAAAGGGGTGAAAAGGATGAAAGCATCAGAGTTAAAATGAGAGTTTATACAAACAGGCAGCAATGATCAATGGTATTCAAAGAGTTTCACGCTAATAATGCAAAGAACTTGGCTTACATTGCGGCGCTGAATAACATTCGCACAGTGTCTACTTGAGAAGTAAATGCAGAAATTTCTTAAAGACTGGAGGATCATTTTAAATTTGAGATTTTCTTATATTTGGGTAAATTGTAATTTAATAGACGATTTTTATTATTAATTTAACACTTCTCATAGAAGGATAAATTATATTTGAAGAGAAAAATTTTCGCCTAGACCGGGACTCGAACCCGGGACCCTTGGCTTTCCGGGCCAAGTGCTCTACCAACTGAGCTACCGAGGCGAGTTACGATCTAGACGCAAATTTTTCTCTTATGTACGTTGTAATTCCCTCGCGCCAAATGCTTGAAACCATAGCTTCTATCTTTGCAAATGGCGGCTTCTTAGTTAAGAAGACATTTATTGGGAATTTAACACTACTTTATAGCCAGTAGGGCTTCTATTGACGATTTTTATTATTAATTTAACACTTCTCATAGAAGGATAAATTATATTTGAAGAGAAAAATTTTCGCCTAGACCGGGACTCGAACCTGGGACCCTTGGCTTTCCGGGCCAAGTGCTCTACCAACTGAGCTACCGAGGCGAGTTACAATCTAGACGCAAATTTTTCTCTTATGTACGTTGTAATTCCCTCGCGCCAAATGCTTGAAACCATAGCTTCTATCTTTGCAAATGGCGGCTTCTTAGTTAAGAAGACATTTATTGGGAATTTAACACTACTTTATAGCCAGTAGGGCTTCTATTGACGATTTTTATTATTAATTTAACACTTCTCATAGAAGGATAAATTATATTTGAAGAGAAAAATTTTTCTAGCCCTACTGGCTATAAAGTAGTGTTAAATTCCCACTAAATTTTTCTCTTCAAATATAATTTATCCTTCTATGAGAAGTGTTAAATTAATAATAAAAATCGTCAATAGAAGCCCTACTGGCTATAAAGTAGTGTTAAATTCCCAATAAATGTCTTCTTAACTAAGAAGCCGCCATTTGCAAAGATAGAAGCTATGGTTTCAAGCATTTGGCGCGAGGGAATTACAACGTACATAAGAGAAAAATTTGCGTCTAGATCGTAACTCGCCTCGGTAGCTCAGTTGGTAGAGCACTTGGCCTGGAAAGCCAAGGGTCCCGGGTTCGAGTCCCGGTCTAGGCGAAATTTTTCTCTTCAAATGTAATTTAATATTTTGCTAAAAAGTGCAAAAAATATTAATTTTATATGTAATTAAATGAGATTATAAATTGGCTGAAAATAATTTTTCTTATACTGCCAGGGATTGAAAGATGTGCATGGAAGCTTCTTGTAGGAGAGCCAGAGGGAAAACGCCCAGTTGGTAGACCAAGAATGAGGTGGGAAAATAACTAACTATGATTTGATACAGGGAATGATTGGAAAGCATTAGCTCCGAATAGGGATGTATGGAGAGCCTATGTCCGCATGGCCATGAACCTGTGGGTTCGATAGTGCCAGTGAGTAATTAAGTAAGTATACTGCCAGGAATATGGTACATGAAATATAACATTTTTAGTAAAAAAAGTTTTCTTTTGTCACAAAAACTTAATAGAGAAGGTCTGATGAAGGTATATTGAAAAAAATTGTCATATTCCATACCGAAGATTCAACTTTTTCCAAAACCATTTTATGTGGAATGAATGTACATTCTTTCAAATTCTAATATCACATAAAAAATAATCAGTCATATGACATTATAGAAAATTATTGAATTAACCATAAGTGCATAATTTTTGTAATATGAAGAATGTACACATTCACGTAGTTTATAACAAAAATAAGAGCATTTCATGTTTAGTAATATGCTAAGTACCACTCACTTGATCCATGACTCCTCATCGGCAATGTCACGGAAGAACTGGTGAAGTGTATTTGCTTCATTCAGCCTTGCCTGGCGATGGGCTGCCAGATTCTTAATTCTCTCATAACGTTCATTAATTGATTGTCTCTTCTCCTGAATGCTCGCTGTATCAAATTGTCCACTCTCAATGAGCGAATCAGCTTGACCGTTCATATCTGAAGATAGCACATAAAAAGAAAATTGTTGTTACAATCATATTTCAACATAACAAAAAAAATCTAGTCTTATTTTTAAAGGTAATGTAAGGTTCAATGAATTAAGAACCTCATAATGTTATTTCCCATACTTGTAATGTAATGTAAGCCCATGTTTTCCCTTAACAGAGGTTTAGGCACTCTCCCCCTATAGGGAAGAATTTGAACCATACTAATTTAGTTACACTTGTTTTCGTACAGATGTCATTTAAGTGGTCCGTGGTCAGCGTCCCACCTCATACTGACATCTAGGAAACCAAGGTAGTACTAGGACAGGAAAATTCGGTAAATTTTGCTTAGAGGCATTTTCATTCAGGCTTAAGGATCTTTTACGAGCCTGAAAATCTTCAGACTTGGGACCCATGGCTAAAAGTCCCTCCCGGAGGACTTGCTCCTTGGACTGTTCCATCCTAAAAAATCCATCGACCTCGGCTGGGTTTGAACCCGCGACCCTCAGGACCAGAGGCAAGGAGCATAACCACTAGTCCACTGTGGCCGATTTTCCCATACTTAACTTATGAATAATGCAATGTTACTTACTTATAGTACTTTCTTAACCAGATTCATATTTATTTCCTATTTTCTTTCCCTCTTTTTTATTTCATTTTTAGATCCTTAAATATCTATACCTAATCATATCACATCAACAGTAGACTGCAATTTTTTAAATTTTTATTTTTAATGGAGTTTGACTGAAGATGAAAGCAAAAAGGGCCTTTGAAACCGGTATCATGAAAACATGGAACTTTATGAGATGATGATAATATATAAAAACATTTTCTCCAACTTATTTATAAAAAGTAAACTGTATATTTCTACAGTTGTGTGTATTCACGTATATTTTGCTAATTCACCTGCATTCAATTTTTAAGAATTATGAAATCATGATTAATGGTTAAATGGATCATGGTAATAAAATTCCAGACTAGGCCTTTACAACTGAAAAAAATACCATGAAAAAATATGTCAGGTTGTTGGCCGAGGATTTGAATTTAGAAATATAAGCCTCAAATTCTACTCTCTGATCCAAGTCATGTCCCGCGCGCCGTAGTCGAGTGGTTAAGGCAGGAAGCCTTGGTGTAGAGTTACGGGACTTGCGCTGGTTCGAGTCCCCATGGGAGAAGAAATTTTCTTGTGGTATTTCGGCCAGTATGGGACCGGTGCCCACCCAGCATCGTGAGGCATTTGGGTAGCTACAATAAGTAGCGGCTCCAGGTTGAGAAAATCAGCTATAATGGCTGGGGGACCCGATATTCTGACCATATTTCACCCCTACACTGGCTGGATGATCATCTACCTCTATGATTGACACATGTGGATGTGAGGCCAGCAGCCGGTTGGTAGGCTAAGGGCCTTCTAGGCCTGTCGTGCCAGGAGAGAGGGATCCAAGTCACTCAGTTTGTTCTTATATTTCCTTACAAAATTGTGCTCATTAACTTCTTGCATTTTTGCTTTATAATTAATGAGAAACATTCACTTTCATCAGTTTAAGATGAATGAAAAAATATTTTTTTAGAATAAAATTTACATACCTTTTATGCGATCATCATGGGCCTGAATGTCTGCTTCAACTAGCTGATGTTTCTTGATCAGATTCTGCACAGATGCCAAATCTTTGCCAGAGTCCTCGGATGTAAGTAGAGATTCCACTTCACCAAGCCAGAAGTCCAGATCCTTAACAGCAGCAATGTATGTTCTCTGCTTGTTTGCTTCCTTAAGTTTAACAGTCTTCTCTGTAGTTTTCTGAGTGAGATACTCCCATTGATCAGCAATAGAAGCCAATCGAGCCTGAATACCAAATTTTCAGATTTTAAAAATATTGATACAACAAAAATAAAGATATTATCTGTTCAAATATTATTGTACTCTCTATTTCCTAGTTCAATAACCATTAAAAACATTAACTTCTTATAATTATTGTTGAGTCCCGCGCTGTAGCCGAGCGGTTAAGGCAGGAAGCCTTGGCGCAGAGCTACGGGACTTGCGCTGGTTCGAGTCTCCATGGGGGAAGAAATTTTCTCATGGTATTTTGGCCAGTATGGGACCGGTGCCCACCCAGCATCGTGAGGCAATTGGGTAGCTACAATAAGTAGCGGCTCCAGGTTGAGGAACCAGCTATAACGGCTGGGGGACTCGACATACTAACCACATGTCACCCCTACACTGGCTGTTAATCATCTACCTCTGTGATTGACACATGTGGATGTGAAGGGCCAGCAGCCGGCTGGTAAAAGGGCAACCGCTGAAAAGTGGAAAGACCCTCAATCGGAATCGGATAATTATTGTTGGCAAAATTTCTCATCAGTAGAGTAAGTTTCTACTGCTGCCAATAGTATCTGTATTATTCTTAACATAATCTGAGTTAAGTAAAACTTACAAAAGAGAAACGCTAATTCATCCCGAAAATCATTTAGTGGACCAAAGAAGGGGAAATATCACAAGTTGGAATGGACATTTTTCAAGTATGTGTGAGAGAAAAGAAATAAAAGTTTCAACCATAATTCACACAAAATGGCAGTCTCCAACAGCCTAGTACATTGATTTGTAAATATACCTATGAACAATGAAAATTTTGAAATAGAAAAAGAACACATAATTGAGGTAGCAAAAGAAAATTGTTTTGAGGAAAGAATTATACACAAAAAAATTGATGAGTATAAAAAAACAGAAATTGAAAAATGAAAGCACTCTTCAGATAGAAAAGCCAAAGGAAAGGAGATAAAAGAAATTTACATATCACCCGTGGGCGCACAATAAATTCCAAAAAATGTTTGGGAAATTCAACATCAAATTAGCACCAAAGAATGATTATAGTTTAAAAAAACTTATGAAAATCAACAAAAATGAAAAAATTGAAGATAATAAAAAATCAGGAATGTATCAAATAAAATGTGCAGATTGTGATAAAGTATACATAGGGAAAACAAAGAGAAATTAAAACATTAGAACTAAAGAACACATAAGAAATGTAAAAAAGGGAGAAGTGGAAAAATCTGCAGTAGCAGCTCATGTTTGGACAGAGAAACACAAAATAGATATAAATACAAAATTATTAAAACAGTTAGAAAATACCAATGAACTCACAATATGGGAAAAAATCTATATACAGAAGAACAACGAGAAAATTATGAACTTTGAAATTCTTGGAGAAAGGAGCCTCATTACCAAGTTTTTTGGAACACAGATCCAGGGATGACAACTTGAAGAAAAGAAAGAACCAGTTTTTGAACAAGCTGAAGATGGAGCAATAGCTTTGAAACGATCGTCCAACAGAATAATGTTAAAGAATACAAACTCAAATAAGAAATGAACATTTCCCTGTCACATGAGAGAAGACAAGGGTGAAAGCACTGGAGATAAAACATGACCATGTAGAAGCAACCAGCATGAGTGATGCGCAATTTAAAATTAATTTTGGTGCATGTGTATGATAAAAAGAGAAGGGGTTAGGTAGCACTGGTGAACAACATTCACATAATGATGTTTTTATTATTAATTTAACATTTCTCAGTGAAAGATAAATTATATTTGAAGAGAAAAATTTTCGCCTAGACCGAGACTCGAACCCGGGACCTTTGGCTTGCCGGGCCAAATGCTCTACCAACTGAGCTACCGAGGCGAGTTACGATCTAGATGCAAATTTTTCTCTTATAAACGTTGTAATTCCCTCTCATCAAATGCTTTTGAAACCATTGTTTCTATCTTTGCAAATGGCGGCTTCTTAGTTAAGAAGACATTTATTGGGAATTTAACATTACTTTATAAAGCTAGTAAGGCTTCTAATGATGTTTTTATTATTAATTTAACATTTCTCAGTGAAAGATAAATTATATTTGAAGAGAAAAATTTTCGCCTAGACCGAGACTCGAACCCGGGACCTTTGGCTTGCCGGGCCAAATGCTCTACCAACTGAGCTACCGAGGCGAGTTACGATCTAGATGCAAATTTTTCTCTTATAAACGTTGTAATTCCCTCTCATCAAATGCTTTTGAAACCATTGTTTCTATCTTTGCAAATGGCGGCTTCTTAGTTAAGAAGACATTTATTGGGAATTTAACATTACTTTATAAAGCTAGTAAGGCTTCTAATGATGTTTTTATTATTAATTTAACATTTCTCAGTGAAAGATAAATTATATTTGAAGAGAAAAATTTTCGCCTAGACCGAGACTCGAACCCGGGACCTTTGGCTTGCCGGGCCAAATGCTCTACCAACTGAGCTACCGAGGCGAGTTACGATCTAGATGCAAATTTTTCTCTTATTCACATAGCTTCTTCCAGAATAACCATAGAAACATATCTCATTTCAGCACCACGTATTAACGTATGAAAGCAACATAATTATTTGCTTGGCCAGATGGACAATGCAGATCAGATGCCCAATTATTATGATATGCTATCTAATGTGACAGTCAACGATAAGAGCGCAAAAACTGTACCTATCAAGACAATTGGAAATGAAAAAGCATGAAAAGATAACAGTGATGGTGGTGAAGATAGTGACCAACATGGAACAATATTGATAAGTATATCAAGAAAATTCTTAAAAAGTTTCTTCAATCTTAAATTCAAGATCATAAATTATATTCAGGTAAAATACAGTAATAGGGCATATGGAGGATTGTTTATGATCTCTAATAACGAATTTAACTTGGATCTTGCCTCAAAAGAAGTCAAGTCTCCACCACCAATTGTGCTCTATTTGATGCACCTTACTGCATGCAATGGCTTTGAACCTCAGTGTCCATTGGAGAAGACTTTTATGAAGCACATGCATGTCCATTTCCTTCCAATCATCTTTATAGGCTTTCCATAGACTGTCTGCAGTGCAAGATTACCCATTTCCGATTCCGATTGAGGGTCTTTCCACTTTTCAGCGGTTGCCCTTTTACCAGCCGGCTGCTGGCCCTTCACATCCACATGTGTCAATCACAGAGGTAGATGATCAACAGCCAGTGTAGGGGTGACATGTGGTTAGCATGTCGAGTCCCCCAGCCGTTATAGCTGGTTCCTCAACCTGGAGCCGCTACTTATTGTAGCTACCCAATTGCCTCACGATGCTGGGTGGGCACCGGTCCCATACTGGCCGAAATACCATGAGAAAATTTCTCCCCCATGGAGACTCGAACCAGCGCAAGTCCCGTAGCTCTGCGCCAAGGCTTCCTACCTTAACCGCTTGGCTACGGCGCGGGACCCATTTCCTATTTTTTTCTTTCGAAAGTCTATAGCAGAAGCTTCAGATGACATGACAAATGTGGCTAAATGAAATAGCATGTATTCCTGTCAATCTATCTTATGACAGAATTAGAAACAACTAATTACATAATTGTTTCTAATTCTGCCATAAGATAGATTGACTATCCAATACTTTTTGAATGCAACTCAAATGTTACAATTTACTATCTTATCTTAATGAGCTCATTAAAGAGAACCTTGATTTCATTCATGAAACAATCCAATTAGGAAGATCATTTGTAATGATGTCTGAAGAAGGTACAAAGTACCAAAACAGCTGTTACTAATTTATATTTTAATAAATATGAAAATCACATAAAACTTTAAGTTTTATTTTTATTTAATTAAATATAATATATGTATATTTGAAGAGAAAAATTTTCGCCTAGACGTTTTTATTATTCATTTCATACATCTCAATGATGGATAAATCATATTTGAAGAGAAAAATTATATGCTCAGACCAGGTCCAGTCTGAGCATATAATTTTTCTCTCCAAATATGATTAAATTTCCAACCTGCCGGGCATTTAACCTCAACCCACCAGTCAGGAAGCAGGCATGCTACCACCTGAGCTAGAACAGTGGATTTCTTTCTCAAATGTTCAATTTTTTGAACTAAAAAATTGTAAATATGAAGAATGTGACAGACCTGAACAGCTTCTTCAGAACCAGCACACTGGTGCTTATCAATAAGGTTCTGTCCCATAGCAAGTACACTCTGAATTCTATCAGCATTAGCTGCCAACTCAGCCTCAAATGCCTGGTGTTTCTGGTGTTTGGATTGAATATTTGCTGGATCTTTATAGCTCTCTTCTGTTGCAAGTTGCAATTTCTCTGCAATCCAATTCTCCATTTCATCTGCATCTCGGCTAAAACATTTCAATAAAGGATTATAATTCTATTCAATATAATTCTTAGCATAGCTCTGTATATAACACTTTCATTAAAAATAGAGGGCAAAAATGTTAAGAGGGAAAACATATACATTTTATATATAGTAACAGATTATACATTTTATACATAATAAAAATAGAGGGCAAAAATGTTAGGAAGAAAAAACATATACTTTTATATATACTAATACCTTAGATTTCAATTACCGGTACAAACACACATACATACATACATACATACATACACACACACACACACATATATATATTCAAGCAATCATTTTTCTTTTCATATCATATTTGAAGAGAAAAATTATACGCTCAGACCGGGACTTGAACCCGGGACCCTTGGTTCTCTAGACCAAGTGCTCTACCAACTGAGCTACCTGAGCAAGTACCGATCTGAACACAAATCCCTCTCTATGTACATTGTAATTCCCGTCCACCAAATGCTATGAAGCCATGCTTCTATCTTGCAAATGGCGGCTCCTTTATTAAGAAAACATATTTGGGAATTACACATTACAGCCAGTACGGCTTTTTCCGTGTTTTCATATCATATTTGACTTCATTGCCAAATGTCAAAAATATAGTTATAACATCTAAATATGAGAGCGAATGATTTCATTATCAAGTGCTTGACATTAGATACCAACCAACCAACCAACATCTAAATATACAAGTATTACTGCTATAAAGTAAATATTCTCTTTAAAAATTTGCTTAACTGTTATGTTGGCCACAAGATGTCAGTCGGAACGATTTTCCACTACCTTTTGTGTGATTTGAGAATACTACATATATAAGAAAAATGTATGTTTGTGTTGGAATACTTGGGTAGCTCAGGTCGTTAGAGCGCTAAACATACAGAGTTTACAGACTTGGGTTAAAATCCTGACTCAAGCATTCATTTTTCTTTTCATGTAATATTTGCCTTCATTGCCAAACGTCAAAAATATAGTTATAACATCTAAATATACAAGCATTAGTGCTATAAAGTAAATATTCTCATTAAAAATTTGCTTAACTGTTATATTGGCCACAAGATGTCAGTCGGAACGATTTTCCACTACCTCTTGTGTGAATTGAGAATACTACATATATAAGAAAAATGTATGTTTGTGTTGGAATACTTCGGTAGCTCAGGTCGTTAGAGCGCTAAATGTACAGAGTTTAGAGACTCATGTTCAAATTCCGACTCAAACATTCATATTTCTTTTCATATGGCAAGATCTGAACAACACTATTCATAAAAAAAAAAAAGTAAATTCCACTTAGCATCGCCAATGAAAAACAGGATTTAATTAATATTTCAATAGGAAATAACTATATGAGGTTAATTTTTAATTTAATCAAGTCAGTTAACAACTTACCTCATAATTTACCATATCATGAGGTAAAAGTAAATTATTAGGTAAGATGACTCAATTAAATTTACTGTAAGATTGATTTACTTGTGGTGGGAGGATTTGATATCACAATGTGTATTGAATTCAGAGGATTATAGCTCTCAAATTCAAATGTACAGTATTACAAATGGTATCTTTAACTTCATTTTTAAACTATCATATTATGAACAAAAGCAATGGGAAGATAATGCATTTATATGGTTAATATCCCTTGCAAAATTGCAAACAAGGCATGATGTGAGTGGAGTATGCTGAGTTTTGCAGTGAAGGACTTGCTCTTGGGTAGAACACTAAGAATAAATTAATTAAACCTAAAGCAATAAAACTAAGTGGGCACGCCCAGCATAGTGGTTAAAGCACTATGCTACAAGCCGGAAGGTCGAGGGTTTGAGTCCCAGTGGGGTCAAGATTCTTAAACTGACCCAAACCTTCTGGCAGCACTATGGCCCTGGGGTTGACTCAGCCCCTAACAGAAATGAGTACCAGATGCTTGTTCTGGGGGTAAAGGTGGCTGTCACGCAGGACTGACAACCTGACTGACACAAAGTACCGACTGTCTAGAAAAAGTGGGAGCCTTAACCTCCTACTATCCCAAGGGCCTCCTGAGTCATGTAGTGGGATCACTTTACTTTATCAATAAAACATTTTTTAATGGCAAATGGATGGAATTAACCCATTAGTTTTCTAGTTTCCCAATTTAAATTAGTAATTAAATTAATATTAAGAAGCTAAAGCTGTTACTATGATTGAAATAAGTAAATTAATGTACACAACTAAATTATTGTAATCAAATGGAAAGAGAAAAATTTATGCCTGAACCGGGAATCGAACCCTGAACCTTCAGCTTTCTGTGTTGATGCTCTATCCATTGAGCTAATCCAGGCTTCCTTCCCATCCAAGCATAAATCCTTCCTTTACCTTACTGTCTTGGTCCCACATTCAAATGCTATGAATCATCATTCACAAATACACAATGAATGGCTTCTATCTGAAGAAGATATGAAGGACTCCACATAGCCAAAGTATTTGTGGGACCAAGAGAGTAAGGTAAAGGAAGGATTTATGCTTGGATGGGAAGGAAGCCTGAATTAGCTCAATGGATAGAGCATCAGCACGGAAAGCTGAAGGTTTGGGGTTTGATTCCCAGTTCAGGCATAAAGTTTTCTCTTTACCATTTGATTAAATTAGTAATATTCTCCGAATCTTCAACACAGTTAAGATTCCTGAAGACATTCAGATGATCATTATTCAAGTACCAGAAGTACAAACTACATTTGTTGTAAAGGTAAAATTTACTTGATCCAGATATAAATAACTAAGCAATACTTGAAAGTTTAGCACACTAACTCAATAACACTTTTACATATAATGAGTAGATCTGTTTGACAATCTGTACTTATTTTTTGGGATTACATCAAATATCTGTCTGGTTTATGTTCCATGATTCAACCTGCTCGAGCAATAGAATTACAATAATTCTGACTACAGTTGACAAGGACATGCTCTGTTGTATTGATTTTGGTTTCATAGGATGAATGAAAATGAAATACCAATAAAAATTATGGATCTTTCACTGGATGGATGGCATTAGAACCCAGGTTGTTAAAAGCTAAAGATAGAGAGACAAATGGAGGAAAATCTTGAAAAAAAGCCAATACTCAATTAGGACAGTAGAACTACCAATGATAACTATCATGAACGCAATGATTGCTTTTACTTTTCATTAATTATGATTTCATTATCAAGTGCTCGACATTAGATTCCAACCAACCACTTTTCATTAATTATTTCATAATATGTACAATTTAAAAATTTAATTGACATCATTGTAATAATCCAAAAACCTAAAGAGCTGACAGTTTGGGAAAAAAAATCTACATAAAAAAAAATGAAAGGAGAAATTAATGAAATTTGAAATTCCCGGGGAAAATTATTTGATTTTGAGGTTCTTCAG
Organism: Diploptera punctata; assembly: GCA_030220185.1. Classification (NCBI taxonomy): domain Eukaryota; kingdom Metazoa; phylum Arthropoda; class Insecta; order Blattodea; family Blaberidae; genus Diploptera; species Diploptera punctata. The sequence continues at coordinate 1,198,216 of JASPKZ010000013.1, forward strand.
TCTACAAACAGAGGAAGCAGGAGGCGACTCTCCAAGAGGACACAACGGTCGTGAAAATACTGAGGATGGAATCGAAGAAGGTCCTTAAACTGGTCTAAGAAGAATAATTATGAGGTGAGTTGATAAAATTTTTGTATCAAATTTGGAAACTTTTAACATTATGAGGTTCAATTCATAAGAATTAAATGAATCGTGGTTTCTTCTTACCTCATACTTCTATGTTTTTTAAACATAGCACTTCAGTATCAGCGCTGTGTTTAAAAAACATAGAAGTATGAAGTAAGAAGAAATCACGATTCATTTAATTCTTATGATAAAATTTTACTTGAATAATGTTTAGAGTTATGAAAATACAATAGGAGAAACATTATGAGATTCTACTTAATAAATAAGTTGAGACTGCCATCATCTTACCTCATTTTTCACTGTTTTTAGTAACTACTCAATGTTTGGTCAGAAATACATAAAATGGATATAAACACCAAACTATTAAAACAGTTAAAAAATACAAATTAACTCACCATATGGGAAAAAGTTTACATACAGAAGAACAAGGAGAGAATCATGAATTTTGAAATTTCCGAGGAGAGAAATTTAATACGCAAGTTCTTTGCTCACAAAAACAGGGAGCAGGAGTCAACATCTAGGACCGACAACTTAAAGATCATCAGTTTGTGCAACTGACAAAAGAGCAGAAATGCTTTGAAACATATCTTACAAGAAACAATGAAATAAGAGGTAAGATGATGGCAGACTCAACTTATTTATTAAACATTTAGAGTGTTTTCTTACCTAAACTGCTGCAGGGTCTGCGACTCACCAAGACGGGAACGTTTTTCAATGAGGGCCTCTTTGAGATGACGCCATCTATCTAGCACTTGACGACGCTTTTCATCAATTGGCTGTGATGCATAATGTTCAGCTGCAATCAGCTGATCTGCCAGTGTCTGCAAAGCTGCAATCTTCTCTTCCTGAAATAAAACAATTTACACATTACAAATTAAATCATGATCATACTATTTTATTACTTCATTCCTTATTTTATATCATTACCAGAAGTTGGAGAGTTTACATCACTCATCTTAATACTTACATGTGCATTGATAGCTTTATCAAAGTCCTCATGCTTCTTGATAAGAGCCTCTACATTGTCTCCCTTTGAGTCAACTTCCTCTGCTGCAAGGAATGCTTCTCGAGCAGACATCCAGTTCTCTGCCTGTTCGCTCTGTAGAATAGCTGTAATTCTAAACACTGGTCCAACTGCATGCGACGAGCTATCCATGCCCTAAAATAATGAAGAGAAGATTTTAACTTTAGCAATAGTAATAAAATATTAATTTTTCATCAACACCACTACCCTGCCATCGTATCCTCCTTTAGGAAGGTTGATTTCAAATATATCTCCACTCATCTCTACCCTACCATGCTTTCTCTTCCTCTCAATTCTTCCCTCTTCTTGTAAGTTTTTCCTTTTCTTGGTTAATCAAGGTCTTCCTCACCGTCATTTTCCTTGTATCTTGAGACTTAATATTATCTGTAGTAGTATTTCCTTTTCCATTCATTTCAGATGCCCACGCTAATTTTATCTAATTTTTTCTATATCTGTTGTTAATTTTCCTATTTTTAATGTCTCCCTAATTTTGTCTTTTGTATCCTATTTCTTATAATTCTATATATCATTCTGCATAGGAAGATGAAAACCAGTTTTAATGAACTTAAACGCAAAAAATATACCACCAAATACAAATATCATAAAATATTATGTATTTATAAAAAAAAAGGTTA